>JAPDVU010000008.1:89762109-90383993 GCA_026230045.1 Corynorhinus townsendii
GGCCCTAGTAGGGGCATGTGTGGAAGGCAAGACACTAATGTTTTTCTCTCCCCCACCCCTTCTTCCTCCCTTCTAGAAATAAGTGTAAAAAGTACCCTCAGGTGAGGATTAAAAAAATACTGGAGAGAGTGAAGGAAATAAATGTCAGCGCAGCAAACCTGGCCGTGAGAGCCTCGTTACTCAGTGCCTCAGAGGGGGACGAGGAAGGTCAGAGGCAGCGAGATCGATATGGTAATTGAAGAAATCCTTATGGGGTCCTAGTTATGCCAGATGAAGTGTTTAGTAAACTGAGTTTATGATGAACTATCTCAGCATTCACCAAGCTGTAATTACTTTGAAAGTAAACAAATGCTTACTTGGCTTGAATAAAGACTAAAACTTTTAGCTTCCTTTAGGCAACATTTGCGTTCAGGGCGATTGGATGCCCCAGCGAGGGGCGGAGCCACTCAGTGTGACTGCTCACACCTGCTACTTCTCTGCTGCCATGGAATTCTGAGGCCACCTGCGGTGGAATGTGCGAAACAGCTCAAGTCAGTGAAGCTGCGGGAACTGTCCAGAAGCAAGGCCAGCCACCCGTTGGATTTATGGCTCAAAACCCACAGAGACCAGCTCTGTCCAACAGGGAGCCTACTTTCATCTGGTGGCGACCCCAGCCTCCTTAGAAGCTCATGGCAGCAATTAGCACCCCAGCCCATGGTGCAGAAGGAAAGCCCACACAAGGACATGGAATGCTGCCTGGTCCTCCGAGATGTCACCAGCCCTTCCGGGGAAGACCCTGAATATCCCTGCCCCTTGTTGAGTACCCTGTCCTCCAGCCCCCCAGTTAAATGAACCGCATGGAGGAGGCAAATTCCACTGAAGTCGCCACTGTCCCTCTCATCGCTTCACCAAAAAACTCACTTTCACTTTATTATTTTTGTTGTTGTTAATCCTCACCCAAGGATATTTTCCCATTGAGTTTTAGAGAGTGCCAGAGAAAGGGAAAGACAAAGAGAAACATCGATGTGACAGAAACACATCAATTGGTTGCCTCCTGCCTGCAGCCCGATCAGGGCCCTGACGGGGAGAGCCTGCAACCGAAGTTCGTGCCCTTGACCAGAATCGAACCCAGGACCCTTTGGTCCACAGTCTGATGCTCTATCTGCTGAGCCACACTGGCTAGGGCCTCATTCACTTTAAACTGTAAGCTGGCTCTTTTTTAATTCTTTCCTGCGTGAAGCCAAGAACCCACAGACCCTCAGGTCCCTGGACCCCCAGAAACCTGCATCATAGCCATTAAGGGTAATCGTGAAAATGATGAGGACTAATTTCCAATTGTTGGTGTGTGGATGAGGAGGAAGTATCAAAGGCTGAGGAATGCTTTGAATCTGTTGTTACCGGGGCAGGCCTAAGGCCGCTGTTTCAAGGTAACAGTGGTGTTGCCTAGAGAAGACTTAGAACTTCTCTTCACCCCGCTCACCCCGCACACCACCCAGAGGCGGTACGTGATGCCGGAAACGGCGGGACAGCTGAGTCCGCCTTTGCTCACATGTTTGTAAACGTCAGTAAATTGGCTCTTCTCATGGAGCCTGGGTCTAGTTACCTAAAACACGGGGGGAAATTGTGTATCTTGCAGAATTAAAAGAGGTGATGTGAGTGAAGTGAACCTGGCCCAGTGACAAAAATCCTGTGGTTGACCAGTCAGTCAAGCCCTGAACCTGCTCCTAGTCCCGCTATGCCCCACGTGCTTGTAAAGTGCAGCCTTCGGGAGGACCCTGCTAAGTCAGCCTATCAAGGCTCTCCATCCCTGATGTCGGATCAGACTCCTCATCCCTCACCATCCCCCAGGGCAGTCTGATCACCTTGGCCTGCCTTCAACATGAACTCTGTTAGATCAGTTTAGCCAGAACCTCTCTTACTCCTGATGTTTCTTAGTAATTTTCCACCCTCGGGCCCCACTCTGCAACTGGACTCTAAATCCTCACGTGCTCATCTGTTCAGAGAGGAGACCTAGCCCTGGCTCCCCGGCTCCCATAAAATCCCACTGGCCCCATAGCAAAGGCCCGCTTGAACTCTGCCTGCTCTTCTGTGGCAGGTGCCAGGGACCATTATTCCTTTACTCGCAGTCCCTGGGAATAGGACTCCCCTCTGCCGTTCCCCAGAATCAAGGTCCCTGCTTTTGGGATTCTTCACCTCAGTTTCTGAGATTCCTGATATATTTTTACTCCTTTCCTGCTCTTCTACTCAAAATTTCAGTGTCAGAAAGAATTAAAAAGCAAAATATTTGGAGAAAGGGCCCCCAAGGCAGAACTGCATCCCCTCCTCTAGGCCTAGGCCTCAGGCGCAGTCTCTTGTCTGCGCTCTGAAAGAGCAGTCTCCTGGAGACAGTGGGCTTCTGGGATGTTCATGCTCAGTCGGGTAAAATAAAAATATTTGAAATGCTCATGTAAGTGTCCACGTGTTACCTCATACTTTATCTCCATTTCTGGCTGCTACTTAGTCAGCAATAGCTTGGAGCGCTTCAGCTGCCATGCCTTCCTGTGTCAAACAAGTAATGATCTGTAAGCAAGCACGCAAGTGCTACTTAAAGGGAACTTTCCACCCTCTATAATGGAGAGAATCCTTCACCAGGCTGTGAGCTCACCCTCTAACTGAATTCTGTAAGTAGGACATTCAGGAACTCCATTTACTTCTATTTAGAACTTGATTACACATGAAGGAGCATATATTGGCTTCCCATTGCCACTGTAATAAATTTCCACAGACTTGGCAGCATAAAATAAAACGTTCTTATTAGCTCAGTGAGCTAATAGGCTCTTATTAGGCTCCATACTCTGGGTCTCACAAACAGAAAGCATGACATGGCCTGGCCACAGTCTTTTCTGGAAAATGTAGGAAAGAATCCGTTCCCAAGCGCAGTTAGCTTGTTGGCTGAATTCGATCTGAGCTGTCAGTAAGGGGTGTTCTCTGCTCCTAGCAGCCACCTTCCTCTGTGGTCCTTCTCACCTCTAACAGCAAAGACGCAGCAAGTCCTCTCACTCCCACAGCTCCGGCTCTCCTGCTTTCTCTCCACCACCAGACAGAGGAAGGTCTGTGCTCCGAGGGCTTGTGTGATTGAATCAGGTTTACCAGAATAATCTCCTTCTCCAGGTCAAGGGTGTTATGGAACATAACACAGCCATGGTAATAGCTCTGCTCAAGCACAGGTGCTGGGAATTAGGGTGCAGAATCATGAGCGCCGCCCCTGGATGTCTGCCTACCACGTGGACCTGCTACAGAAATATGGCTTCCCACTCTGGTTCCTCTTCCGTCTTTTCCTGAATGGTCCATCCTCCTGAATGCTTTCATATTACTGGACAATAAAGATGGGGAATTGAATAAAAATGAGCAGAGAATCCATGGCAGAGTGAGAGATCAAATAAAAACAGATTGTTTGACAACTTTCTTGAGTTAACATCATTGAAAAATTAGAGCTTCTGAGATTGAGCCAAATTCCATTTCTGACATATCTGGCTAAGACTGAGGAGGAATATATACAAATGCAGCTTCCTTGTGTTCGCAAGGATAATTCCAGCAAGACTTATGCCTTCATGGGTTCTCCAAGTGTGAGATTAGACATGTGATACCTAGCAGTGCCCTCTGGTAGGAATAGGTACTCAACACGGTCTATCAACAATTAGAGGAATAAAACCAGGATTAGCGCAGACAGTGTGGAAAAGATTTATAGGTAAGAAAGTTCTTTATTAAAGCGAGACATTTATTTCCTTGTGCATTGACTTACACATTTGTCTTATTTATCTATGTTTTTATCTATAATATAAGAGCCCAATGTGCAAAGTGTCCCCTCAGGAGTTCAACAGGGAGACCGGGTGTTCGATCACTCACTATGATGTGCACTGAACACCAGGGGCGGCTTGGAACAAAGGAAGGCCCCAGGCAGCAGTCAGAAGGCCCTGATTGGCCCTGATCACCAGTCAGGCATAGGGACCCTACAGGTGCACAATTTTGTGCACCAGGCCTCTAGTATTTAAATATGAGCCATAGTGTGCCATCACTAAAGTTGAAACACTTTGTTAAAACCTTCAATGTTCTCTGGGTAGACAAGGCCTCCTCCATCCATAATACTTGATTGCATTCATTCATTGTTTATTATATATTTAGTGTTTACCCTATGCCAGAAGCTTATGTGGGTGCAGATCTCTGAGGTGGGTAAGAGAGACACTGATGTGGTTATGGGTGAACAAAACCAGCTCTGTCCTCAAGCAGCTTCCATTGTAGTCCTTTGTGATGGGAATAGCCTAAATCAGATGAAAAAACTCACTTAATACAAAGTAACAATGAATTAATTTTGCTTCAGCACCTTTAAGAATTCCTGTTCAACAAAAGATGGTGCAGATTTTGTTAACTGATTACAGACTAGCAGATTATGGTAAATAGAATCCTTCATCCACTTCTAGTAAATGTGAAATGTGATGTCATTTGAGTTAGCTGGCTTAGAGTTATCAAGGAAGTGCCTAGTCCATGTACATGTGTGTACATTCCATGGAACACCAAGAAAACTCCTGCACAGGCCTACACCTGACAGGCAAAGGGACAGAAGGCATTTACTTGTCCATTGTTAGCAGAATAAAAGTCAACACAAGGGATGAATGTTGGGATGAATCACAATATTCAGAGGCATCGAAGACCTGCATAGAGCAACCCAGATAATATTAAAAACAAAACAAAACAAATCCTAAGTGAATAAAGGGGAAAAAAAGCAATATATATATATACACACATATCTGTATGCAAATATACACATATATACAAATAAATATTAAAATATAAGTACATAGGAAACAATAAGAAATATAGTTTTCAATTTTATCAGGAAATGAAAATTTTGGGGTATATAAATGTAAAGATAATAGGACAAAAAGAAAAAAAAACATTTACCTGCTACTCAGATTAGGAAATAAAACATTACCAATAGCCCTAACTGGTTTGGCTCAGTGGATATATCATCGGCCTGTGGACTGAAGGGTCCCGGGTTTGATTATAGTTAAGGGCATGTACCCTGGTTGTGGGCACATCCCCAGTGGGGGGAGTGCAGGAGGTGGCTGGTCAATGTTTCTCTCTCATTGATGTTTCTGGCTCTCTATCCCTCTCCCTTCCTCTCTGTAAAATATATTAAAATATATTAAAATATATTTTTAAAGATACAAAGAAAAACATTGCCAATAAAATTCAACCTCACATGTAATTGAAAAGTAAATCTCCAAGGACATTTTTCTCTCCCCTTTCCAGCTAGTCTGACCTTGCTGATAATTTCTACTCATGATTTTATGCATTTGCTATGTGTGTATTTGTGCAGAAACAATATATAGATTATTTTACATGTTTAATAAAAAAAGACATCATATTGGATATATCCTTTGGAAACTAGTTTGATTTATTTAACATTATGATTTAAAATTTTTTGCCATTACTTGTACATCTATTATATTCATTTTGACTTTAGATATGTATGAATATATCATATCTTATTTTTCCTTGTCTTATTGATAACAGTATTTGAAAAACAGATAGCTTCAATATTTTTGACATTACGAATAATATTGATCGCTAGCTGACTGAAGAGTCCTGGGTTTGATTCTACTCAAGGACACATACCTCGGCTGCAGGCTGAATCCCAGGCCCTGGTCGGGAAGCATGTGCAGAGACAACCAGTCAATGTGTCTCTCTCTGTCTCTCCCTGAACCTTCCACCCTCTCTAAAAATCAGTGGAAAAAATACCCTCAGCTGAGGATTAACCAATAACGTTGACATGAGCATCTGTATACATATCTCCTTGTAACACTGGAATTCCTGTGGCATCTATGTCTGATTTCCCTAGATAGTGCCAGTGATTCTCCAAACTGGTAGGACCAATACATTCTCATCAGTGTTGCATGGAGGAACTTGTGCCTCCACATCCTGGCTGTTGGTTTTTCATTTTATTTGTTGATGAATATGAAAAGTCTTCTGAGGTTGAAAATCTTATGTTTTTATTAACTCCTTTGTGTTTGCCTGTTCATGCCAGAAGCCAATTCCAGCATGTCAGCAGGGCTGAATCATTTGGGATGGCTGAAAGGCATTTCCCCAAACCTGAATAGGATTGTCTGCTGCCAGACAATTCAGGGCATCTTAATCTGCATGTTATTGCCTCCTGTTGGCCAAACACTTGAACAGCTGTAGGCTATTCCCCAATCTGACAATGCTTCTGTAAACCCTACCCTTTGAAGTGTATTATCTCCACCTTGCCTTAGGACAATTTGTGTTAACAAATAGCATGGGATCCTGAGTCAAGGGCTAGTCTTTAGCTCCTTTAGTTGAAGCTCCTCTGACCCCCAATGCCTTTCAAAATTATCCTACGTCCTTGGACTCCTTATTGATTCTATGCACAGCTCCTTTCTCCAGATTGCAGAACTCCTTCGTAATGCTGGGACAAGAACCCCAGCATTAACAGATGCCCACCGATGGGCACCAATATTAATGGTGATCAGAACTGGTGCTACCTCCTGACCCAGGAAACACCAAGATTAATGGCGCACTTCTGGAGAAAGAAGGATTCGCCTGAGTGGAAACAACAGCAGTGACAGTGGTAAAATTAACTATGCATAGAGCCCATGTCAGCTTCAGAACCCTGAGGATCTGCAAGTGCATGAGTTATACTTTGTGTTTAAGTCAGATTACTATGGGGAAAAATTTGGTCAAAAGGCAAAATTATAAAGAAATTGGAATATCTAAAGGTACTTTTTAAAATCAGGCTGAAAAAAGAGTGCTGTGATCATTTTTAATGTGGTTTCTTGTTTAAATTAAAATCTTAATTTGTATTTGGAATCTAAAATCTGTAATAAGAAATGAAACCCCACTGCCAAAACCACCTCTGGTGTGGAGAGATTCAAAGGTGGCAGGAGAGGGCAGAGCTATCAGCTCTCCCGCAGTAAGATTACTCAATGTTTTGTTTAAAAATTATAGAACTCACTGGGAAATGCAAAATTAGGCAAAGGTCACCTTGGGTGCTAGTTATTACTTTGGAAGCAGAAAAGGAAAAAAATTTAAAATCTGTCTTGTCTATTAAGCATGAAAAGATACACAGCCAGATCTAATACTGACTCTTTCCCCCAAAGCAAGCAGGATGTGGGGGAAGGGAGACATGTGGCAACTCTCCAATATGAATGCCTACTCTCCCAGTGTGCTAATTTAAAGTCTCCTTCTTGCCATAAAAATTTAGAAATGCGTCTGGGATTTCTGTGCTCAAAAAGAGAGAAGCTAGCTTAAAACAAAATGCATGCAACTGTCTGATATTTGGACATTTAGATAGGGTTTTAAGCTTGACTCTCTTTACAAAAGCTACAGAAATGAAAAACCCCAGAATTGGTTTTTTCCTCAGAAAGATGGCAGATTTGATCCAGGAAAATATTCAAGCTAGGTTCCATCAACAGGATTTGCATTTCCATAATAAAGAGTGGTTTTTAAAATGCTAATGAACCATGTTAAAAAGTTAACTTTAAGGCCTTCAAGAAAATCAGTAAATTGTCTGTTACAAAAATTTGCCAAAGAAAAAGCTTTAAAATAATTATAATTGACTCTAGAATCTCAAAGAAATTGATGAAATATAGATAAATAATGTATTAATTATAAAGACCTAATTAGCCCTGGAAGGCTGGCTACACCCTTTGTTAATAAAGAAGGCTAATTGCCCTTCCCCCAGAAGTCAAGTGGCTAGGCCAAAAACCTGTTTAGCTAGCCAAAAACAGTTTTTCCCCCACTGCAGGAAACTCTTAAAGAAAAAATGTGGCTCCTTTGAAATCAGGCCTCCTGCTGAAACTTCTCAAGACAAAGAATGTGGTAATTTACATTTGAACAGACCAAACCTGTTTTGCCATCCAGAAAGGTGGGTTTGGAAGCTTAAAATTCTGGAAGTTTGCTTCCTTATGAAAAAATCTAGAGGGAAGAATTGAATCTATTGAATTGATTATGTCTTGTATTTTGAAATTTATTCTTAAAAATATAAAAATGTTAGTAATCTAGAAATGCTAAATATTTGACTTGCCAGCTCTAAAATTTCAAGATTCAAATTAAATTGGGAGAAATTATATAATTGAGGTAATTAAATGCCTAAGGTATAAAAATTTATTGTTGAAAAAATGTTGTGTTTTCTCTGATAATTAGCAATTCAAAATATGTTGTTTATTGGTCTAATTAAATAAAGAGTATTAATTCTGTGATCTCAACCAAATTTTTAATAAAAAAACTAGTTTAAATTTAATTTATATCTTAAGATAATCTTTAAATCATATATATATTTGATGTTTTTTCCAAGTAAAAATTTCAAGGTTTTAACCAAGGGGTAATTTTAAGAGATTTTCATAGGCCCTGAAATGTTTTTAAGTAGTTATTCTCTCTTCTAAAGGAAATATTTTGAAATGTAACCGATTTAATATACTTGAAATCGCATGGAAAGCTTTACCAGAAACAGCTAGTGAGATTTCTGTTTGTCTGAAATATAATTTTGACTGTCTATCTTTTAGGGATTTTGGTTTGCTCTTCCCTTGTTTATTGTGAGAATAGCAAACCACCTTTTCTGTCAAAGAACAGTTTAAACAGCTGCCATTTTGGACTGCCTGACTTGGCAGCCACCATGTTGGCCACATGGCTTGCCGCTGCCCTGGGGACCACCATTTGAAACAGCAAAGCCCAACCCCTCTCCTTGAATTAGCCAATATCTTTGTAAGCAATTTGATTAAGTATTCTAAGGAAGTTACTGAGACCTCTCATGATCCCTCTGTATATTCAAATTAGCAAAAGGGGATACTCTAAAAATATAATTCTAAATTTAATAAAAAGGAGAAATTTGAAAATTTTGAAATCTCTTTCACTGGTATTTATAGGATAAACTGAGGATTGTTATTAAAATATTAAATCTGACAGTAAAATAGTAGTCAACTTTATTGTAAGGGGAGTGCTTGCAATCTGGCTATTTGGCCTTATGAGTCAGCTTCAAGCAGCAGCCCTATAGGTTGCTTGGCATAAAGAAAGACAAAGATTTTTAAATGAAACTCTCTATAGTCTAAAAATTATTCTGGAAGGAAATGAAGAGAGGTTTTCTTCAAACATCTTAAGAACTGTAATTAAAAGTCAATATATTTGGCCTCATAAACTAAAGTAAATAATTTGTGTTTTTGCCTCCCTGACAAAGTTTAGATAAAGTTACTCAAAGACTAATTTACAGAAATTTAGTTAATATCAGAAATTTAATTAATATCATTTATTGTCCATAACCTAGGACAAGTGAAGTTAAAAAACATACCTTATTTCTTTTTTATTTAAATTGGCTAATTGAAATAAGTGAATATTCAAGAAAACTTAATTGTACTGGGCAGGAAACTGTACATGAAGTATTAACTAAAATTTTTACTGATAGTTCATCTCATAGTAAAATTGCCTAACATGCAATGAATCCAGAGCAGTCATATTTCTGTACAAAAAAATCAAAAGTTATCAAGACTGCATTGTAAAAGACATCCATGAAAACACACATGGTGTCAAAATAAGCCAAAGGAAAATTGTTTAGGCAAAAATGAAAAGGATCCCAAGTCTAATTTATAGAAAAGATTTCTTTATTAACCTTTGGTTGAGAATATGTTTATATATTTCCAGAAAACTCTTCCAAGCCATGTGGATTCCTGTAACAATGGATCCCAGAGAGGAATTGACAGGACTGCTCCAGCCACAGAAATAGCAGTGGCCCCTGAGAACAGAGGAGAAACAGTCCAGAAATAAAGATGGTGAAGACGCCTTGCCATACCAGCAGTCAGCAGCTGTGCATCACTGCAGGTTGCCCAGGAACAAACCAGAGAGAGTTGGACCTGCATTGCCACCATTTGTCTACCATCCAGAACCGAAATATAATTGCTGGCATGTACACATAAGGAACTGTTGGACATTGAAATTGGGACTCAAAGAACTGTTGGCCCAGAAAGAAACTGATTGCAGGCTGTTTCCTTTAATGCCTGACATCAATTTAAAGGAATTGAACTCTTTCCTTTCCATTGAATTCAAAAATCTTAAAACATACATTCTTGTTAAATTTTATAAAGTCAAAAAAGGGTGAGATGCCAGAAGCCAATTCCAGCATGTCAGCAGGGCTAAATCATCTGGGATGGCTAAAGGCATTTCCCCAAACCTGAATAGGATTGTCTGCTGCCAGACAATTCAGGGTATCTTAATCTGAATGTTAATACCTCCTGTTGACCAAACACCTGAACAGCTGTAGGCTATTCCTCAATCTGCTAATGCTTCTATAAACCCTACCATTTGAAAGCCTACCCTTTGATGTGTATTATCTCCACCTTGCTTTAGAACAATTTGTGTTAATAAATAGCATGGGATCCTGAGTCAAGGGGTAGTCTTCAGCTCCTTTAGCTGAAGCTCCCGTGACCCCCAATGCCTTTCAAAATTATCTTTCATCTTTTGACTCCTTATTGAATCTATACGCAGCTCTTTTCTCCAGATTGCCAAACCCCTTCATAATTCTGGGACAAGAACTCTGGCATATTCATATTCTTTTGTCTATTTTCCCATTTTCATCTGTTTTCTTATTGATTTATAGTACCATTTATATAATGTGAATGCTAATCCTTTGTAAGCATTATATATTGCAAATATCTCTCCTGATCCCTGGATTATCTTTCCAATTGGTGTATGTTTTTGATTTTAAAAATGATGGTCAAATATCTATATTTTCCTTTTGGTATAGTTATATTTTTATTGGTATGTTTTTACAAATCCTACTCCTATACCAAGGTCATAAAGATATGTTGCTATATTTTCTGATAAACACTCTTGAGTTCACTTTTCACATTAGATATTTAATTGGCTGGAATTGCTTTGTTTTATAGTATGAAGGTGGGACCCAATATGTTGTTTTCAATTGGATAAGCTATTGCTCCAAAACACTTACTGGATAATCCCTGCTTTCCCAGTTGATTTGTAATGCCAACTGTTACATATCAATTTTATATTCACTTTACAGTTTCTATTACCTCCCATGCATTCAGATATGTTCTAAACACTTGTTATATGTTAGTAATAAAATAATTAGGCCTGCGACTAATTCTGGGTTTCCATTCTAGGTCATAAAGTAAGTTTCAATCAATATAAAAGAGTGGAATTGTTCAGAGTATATTCTCTGGCCAAAAGGATTTCAAATTGGAAATGAAGAACATTAAGATATCCAGAAAAGAAAAAAAAATATTTGGCAACTTAGTAATAACATTTTAAATACCCATTAGTCAAACAAGGAATCAGACAGAAAATTAAAAAGTATTTCAAAATGAGTGATAGTAAAAGCAAACATATCCAAATGAGTGGTTACAGCTAAAAAAGTGCTTAGAGGGGGAAAAATATTGCTTTAAATGATTATATTAGAAAAGAGGATTAAGGGTGAAACCAATTACTTTAGCTTCCACCTTAAGAAGCCAGAAAAAAATGACACCAAAAGTAGTAGAAGGAAAAAAATAAATATTAGTAGTGAATAAACTATAAAAGAGACAAATTTAAAAAAAAATAACAGTATGTGAAAAACAGTAATAAAATTAGTCAAAATCCAGCAAGATTAGTTAAGACAAAGAAAGAAAACACAAACTGGCAACATCAGGAATAAAAGAAGATACCTCATGGTAAGTCAGAAACATTAAAAGAATGATAAAGGAAGAGCATGAAGAACTTCATGACAATCAGCTCTAACAGCTTAAATGAGCCACCCTTTGCAAAGCAAAGCTTACCAAGGTTAACACAAGTAGAAAGACAAAACCTAAAGGTCTCAATATCTATTTAAAAATTAAATGTATGCATGGCTGGTGTGGCTCACTGGTTGAGTTGACCCCTGAACCGAGAGATCACCGTTTGATTCCAGGTCAGGGCACATGCCCAGAGTTCGGCCCGATCTCCAGTAGGGGGCATGCAGGAGGCAACTGAATGATGTTTTTTCTCTCATGAATCTTTCTCTCTACCCTTCTCTCTTCCTCTCTCTAAAATCAATAAAACAATTTAAAAAATTAAATTCATAATAAGAAAATTTTTCCATAAAGAAATTTCAGGCGCAGATGACTTCATAGCAATTTAATGAAACATTAAGATAATGCAAATTCTACACAAACTTTTTTTAATATAATAGAGAAAGGGACAATTCCTTACACATTTTATGAAACTGACATAATACTGATAACAAAACCTGAAAAAGACATTTAAAATTATTACAAATCAATATCCCTCATGAATATGGATACAACACACTTAATAAAATATTAGCAAATCTTCCCTGGCAGTTAATAAAAATGAAAATAACTCATCAGCTGCAATTCATTTCAGAGGTGCAAAGTTGTTTTAACACTTGGAAATCAAGCGATGCAATTCACTATATTAACAGAAGGAAGGAAGGAAGAAATGATGACCTTCGCCAATACAGAAAAGCATCCGGTTCAATTTACCACCACTCCACGAACACAGCTCTCAGAAAACCAAGAACAAAAGAGAAGCCCTTCATTTTGATCAAGTACATTTCTAGGACAAAAACAAAAAGCCTAGGATAACTAAACCATGCTTTTCTGTGAAACACTGGATGTTTTTCCTCTATCAGGAAGAAGGCAAACATGTCTGCTCTCCTCATGTGCAGCCAACATTGTCCTAGGAGTCCAGGCCAGTGAGCATGAAGGAAGGCGAGAGAGGCAGGCAGGGGGGAGAGGAAAATAAGGATTGGAAGAGGAGGTAAAATTGTTGCCTGTTACTATGTTCAGATAACAATTGCATATATAGAAACCACTATTGATTGGAATCTACTAAAAAATTACAGAAGTAAAAATTAATTTAGCATAGTCACAGAGAATAATGTCAATATATATAAAACCAAATATAATTGTAATTCTAGCAAAAAAGAATTGATAAAATTTACAAAATAATACCATCAACATCATAAACATATTTATGAAAAAATTAAATATTATGAAAATTTTCTATAATAAAGACTATAAGATATTACAGTAAGAAATTAGAGAAGACAAAAGAGATAGATAAATAGATAGATGATAAGTATATCAATCAAGTTCTTGCATTAGAAAATTCAACTTGGTTAAGCTTGTCAGTTCTTTACAAATAATCTAAATTCAATGCAACCCCAATCAAAATCACATCAGGTTTTCATTATTTATTTATGTATTTACTTATGTTAAGAATTGGTAATGTGGTGCCAAAATTAATGTGGAAAACAATAGGCTTAGAATAACTAAAACAACCTTGAGAAAGGATAACAAAATTGGAGGAGTGGAATCTTTAATTTGAAAATTTCAGAAATCATAAGGTAAAAAATAAATAGGTCAATCAATTAGAAAGCCCAGAAATAGAGCCAATTAATCAATTTATTTTCGACAAAGTCACTATATTAGGTATCTATTGCTGTGTAGCAAATTACCACAAAACTTAGCACCGTTAGCAACAAACCTTTATTATCTCGCAATGCTTGCGGGTTGGAATCTAGTCCCAGGCCAGAGGATCCTATGGCCCAGGGTCTCGCACTGGACTGCTGACAGGTGTGACTGGGAAATGTGACTCCAGCTCACTCCTGGAGTTACGGGCATGATTTAGTTCTGAGCAGCTTGTTGGACTGACGACCCCAGTTCTTTACTAGCGATTGGACTTCAGCTTCCTAACACCGAAGTCTCTCCAAAGGGAAGCTCGTAATACTGCAGCTTGCTTCAACAGAGCAAGTGAGAAGAATCGGGAAATGGGGCAATGATGTTAAGCGCTTTTGCAAGGGCACACTCATCATTCTGATGTCATTTCTGTGATGTTTTGCTCAATTTTTAACCATTTTTCACCAGGTTGTTAGTGCTCTTTCTGTGTACTGGGTACAGGTTTTTTTTCAGCTGATGTGCTATCCATATAAACATTTCCCTATTTTGAGCTTGCCTCCACATTTTATTAAGAATGTTTTTTGATCAGCAGAATTTTGATGGAGTAAAAAGTATCCATGTTGTTTTCTTTCATGGATTTTGTCATCTGTGTCCTCTCTGAGAAATGTATGTCTATATCTGCTCACTGAGATATTCTCCTGTTTTCTATTAAATGCTTTTTATATTTAACTTTTACACATTGATCCTTGATCCTTTTTTAAAAATATATTTTTATTGATTTCAAAGAGGAAGGGAGAGGGGAGAAAGATAGAAACATCAAAAATGAGAGAGAATCATTGATCAGCTGCCTCTTGCACGTCCTCTACTGGGGATCGAGCCTGCAACCCAGCACATTCCCTTAAGGGGAATCGAACCTGGGACCTTTCAGTCCGCAGACGGATGTTCTATCCACTGAGCCAAACCAGTTAGGGCCCTTGATGCTTTTTGTATTAAGTTTTATGAAGTAAGAATTGGCATTCATTTGCTTTACCTTTATGGATATCCAATTGTTCTAAACCATTTGTTAAAATTTATTTTTCCATTGAATTGATTCCATGCATGATATCACACATATAGAATAAAAAATTATGTGGAACTCAGAGACGGAGTAGAAAAGGGGCTGCCAGGGGCTGGGGGCTGGGGAAATAAGAAGAGGCTAGTCAGAGGGTGCAGACTTTCAACTCTAAAATGTGTAAGATCTGAGGGTGTAATGTATACCATGGTGACAACATTGGCAACACTGTATTGTACAACTGAAATGCACTAAGAAAGTAGGACTTACTTTTATTCAAAGCAAAGGAAAACACAGAGGTGACAGGTGTGCTAATTAACCTGATGAAGGAAATTCGTTCACATGTATCACATCATCACCTATGCACTTTAAATATCTTACAATTTTGTCAATTATATCTCAATAAGAAATAAATTATACATTAAAATATATCCTCTAAAATCAATATTTATGTGTCTATTTCTGGATTCTTGATTCTCTTCCATTGATATATTTGTTCACCCTTATACCAAAAACAGTCTTGATTAATGCAGCTTTTACATTAAGTCTTAAAGTTATAAAGTTTAATTTTCCTATGTTTGTTCTTATTTATCAAGACTGTTGTGGCTATGGATTTAGTTTGTAAATTTCTACAAAACACCAACTGAGATTATGATTAGAATTACCTTAAACCAGCAATTTTCAACCTTTGTCATCTCATTGCACAAATAACCTAATTACTAAAATTATTCGGCACACCAAAATCCTATCTAATAAGAGAGTAATATGCAAATTAACTGTCACTCTGCGACAAAGATGGTTGCACCCATAGCACCAGGTCAGGATGCTGGCGTCATCACCCTGGTGATGATGCTAGCGTCCCACCCCCAGGCCGCAGAGGGAGGAAGGGCTGCTGACAGAACGCTGGGCTGCTGGGCCAGGGGCATACAGAAGCCCAGCTGACAGAAAGTGGGCGCTGGGCTGGGGGTGAGCTCTGAGTCACAGCCGCATGGCTTGGGACATGCCAAGTGGACAGACACCCAGCAAACAGAATGCAGGCCGCTGGGTTGGAGGCATGGTCCGAGCTGCCACTGAACAGCTTGGGACACACCCCAAGCCAAGGGGACACACCCCAAGCCAAGGGGACAGAAGCCCAGCAGACAGAATGTGGGGCCACTGGACCAGGGTCATGCTCAGAGCTGCTTCCGCGCAGCTGGGGGCACGTCCCAGGCCCAGTGGACAGAAGCCCAGCTGACAGAAAGCAAGCGCTGGGCCAGGGGCAAGCTCTGAGCTGCCACCACGCAGCTTGGGACATGCCAAGCAGACAGAAGCCCAGCCGACAGAACGCAGGCTGCTGGGCCGGGGGCATGCTCCGAGCTGCCGCTGCGCAGCTTGGGACACACCCCAAGCCCAGTGGACAGAAGCCCAGCTGACAGAACACGGGGCCGCTGGGCTGGGGGCATGCCCCCGGTGGCGCTGGCAGTGTGGCTTGGGGCATGCCCCCAGCCCAGTGGACAGAAGCCCTGCGGACACAATGCAGGGGGTCCTCTGCACATGAGCTGCAGAGGAAACACCTTTTCTGAAGGCTCATTGGCTAAGCTCCCTGTAAGCTGCCTCTCACAGTGTTCTTGATAACTTGGGTAATAAGAATTCAAGAAGGTGATCTAGGGTTTTTCCACAACACTCCTGGAGGAAAAAACTAAGGTGTGCTGCTGGAGGGGCTACGAAATGTCATATTCTACCCTAGCCAGTTTGGCTCAGTGGATAGAGCCTTGGCCTGCCAACCACAGGGTCCAGGTTCAATTCTGATCAAGGGCATGTACCTAGGTTGCAGGCTCCTCCCTGGCCGGGGCCCAGGTCAGGGCTCATGCAGGAGGCAACCAATTGAAGTGTCTCTCTCACATTGATGTTTCTCTTTGTCTTTCCCTCTCTCTTCCAAGCTCTCTAAAAATCAATGGAAACATATCCTCAGGTGAGGATAAAAAAGAAAGAAAGAAAAGAAATATTATATCTTATGAAAGACACATCTTGAAAATGTCTAAAGAAAGTTGTCTTTTTTTCATGATGCAGGGACTGGAGTCTGTGTTGATGAAAACACCTTGGCGGCTGCAACAGTGGCAGCAACAGCAGGGTGATGGGGCTGGCGCCTTCCCCTGATCAGCCCAGTCACCTCCCGCAGAGGAAGGCCAGACTGCGGCTTAGACCCACTCCCCATCTGTAGGACATCTCCTGAGGGCTCCCAGTCTGTGAGAGGGGGCAGGCTTGGCTGAGGGACCACCCCCCTCCCCAGTGCACAAATTTCATGCACCAGGCCTCTAGTATATATATTTGCTGATCAGACAAAAAAAAATAGATGTAATTTTGATTCACTCACACCAGATGGCTATTGTTGAGTTGGCTGAATTTGGCAGTCTAAGGGAAAAGAGGTCGGTGCTCCTGACTAAATAGTCAGGTGCTGCATGTTTTACACATTCTTCTGGCACACTGGGTGAAAATCAATGCCTTAAACAGGTATATTAGTTTGGAAAAATGGACATCATAAAAGATGGCCAATTCTAATTCATAAGCATGATATATCTTACCATTTATTTAGGTCTTCTTTGAGTTCTTTCAGCTATGTTTTAACATTTTTAGTGCATATCTTTCATCTAGTTTTTATCCATTTTTAAATGAATTTTATCTTTATTCTATATTCTTAATTATTTCCTATTACATAGAATCACATGCTTTGAATATTGCCCAGTATCCTATAATCTTACAAAACTTACTTATTATTCAAGTTGTGTTTTTTTTATAGATTTCTCAAAATTTTATATGTAAAAATGATGTTTTCAGTGAACATAGAAAATTTAATTCTTTATTTTACCAATTATTTATGCTGTTCATTTTTAACTTCTTGCCATATTGCAGTGGCTGGGGCCTTCAGTACAATGTTTAATATTTTATCATTTAGAATGCTGTTAGGTATAATTTTTCACATAATCTTTATCGGATTGAGGAATTTTCCTTCACTTTCTAGTTTTTTAAGGGTTCTCAACATAAATAAATTTTGAATTTTATCAAATGACTTTTAGTCTTCACTAACAATAATCACATGATTTTTCATGTTTTTTCTAAAAATCTAGTAAGTTACATTGATATTTTAATTTAAAATAATCTTCCATTTGTAGAATAAATGTAATTTCATTATGATCTATTATTATTTTCATATACTCTGGATTCAATTTGCATTTGTTATGTTAAGGATGTATATTTATATTCATGAGGGTATTAGTCTAAAATTCTCTTCCTATCTAATAAAAAAGCAATATGCAAATTGACCATCACTCCAACACACAAGATGGCCTCCCCCATAAGGTCAAAGATGGATGCTCTCATGTGGACACAAGATGGCTGCCACAAGATGGCCAGCAGGAGAGGGCAGTTGTGGGCAATCATGCCAGCAGGGGAGGGCAGTTGAGAGGGACCAGGCCTGCAAGGGAGGACAATTGGGGACAATCAGGCCTGCAGGGGAGGGCAGTTGGGGGAGACCAGGCCTGCCAGGGAGGGCAGTTGGAGGGGACCAGGGCTAAAGGGGAGGGCAGTTGGGGGTGACCAGGCCAGTAGGGAAGGCAGTTAGGGGTGACCAGGCTGGCAAGGGAGGGCAGTTAGGGGCAACTGGGCTGGCAGGGGAGCAGTTAGGCATCGATCAGGCTGGCAGGGGAGTGCTTAGGGGTGATGAGGCTGGCAGGCAGAAGTGGTTAGGGGCAATCAGGCAAGCAAGCAGGCGAGTGGTTGGGAGCCAGCAGTCCCGGTGGGGGATCGGGCCTAAATGGGCATTTAGACATCCCTCTATGAGTCCCAGATTGGAGAGGGTGCAGGCTGGGCCGAGGGACACACACCCCCGTGCATGAATTTCATGCACTGAGACTCTAGTTTTGTAATAATTTTGTCAGATTCAACAGCAGTGTTATATTAGCATTGAAAACTAAGTTGGGAAAAAATTTTCTCCACTCTGTTTTCTGAAAAACCTTGTGTAAGATTGGTTTTACTTCCTCTTCAAGTGAATATAAATTACATTTAAATATAACCTGAATTATTTATCTAAAGACAACTATTCAGAATTTCCACTTGCTCTTGTAGCAGTTTTGTTAAGATGTGTTTTTAAGGAACTAGTTCATTTAAATTGTGAAGTTCACTGGTAAAATTATTAATCATTTCTTATTATCCTTTTAATAACTATAAAATCTGTAACAACATTCCTTTTTAGAGTTCTGATATAGAAAATTTGTTTTTTTCTCTCAATTTGACCAGTCTTGCTATGGGATTACATAATGTATTTCTTTTTTGCAAAGACACAATTTTTTAATTAGTTAATTTTCTATATGGTTGGTCTGTTTTCTATCATTGGTTTTTGCTCTTTTACATATTCTTTTACTTGCTTTGTGTTCAATTTGATTATATTTTTCTAGAATTTTAAGATAAAACATTAGGTTATTCTAAGCTTTTTTTTCTAATATGACCATTCCATTTTTTAACTAATCCTTTAAAGTATTTTCAAATCTCTCAAGTTTTTCTTTGAACCATGGTTGTCAAATATTTTAGGCTTATTTTATTTTTCATAATTTAACTTTGCTCTGGCCAGCTATCTTTTATCTTTTAAATTTCAATATTTTTCAGTGCATTGAGACTTATAATTTCAGTCAGCCTACACTCTATCTTGGTGAACCTTTTATTTATACTGAAAGGGATGTTTCATTTGCAGTTACTTAGCCAGAACCTGCAGCCTTTGGGTATCATTTCGATCTTCTATACACTTACTACTTTTGTGTCTGGCTGTCCAGTCAGTTACTGAGAAATAAGTGACAAAATTTCCAATTACATTTGGGTATTTGTCTAGTTTGATCATTATTCTTTTATATTTTGATCCATTTATTTCATAACTTACTTGCATACATTTTTATTATCCTATGTTTTCCTAATAAGCTGACATTTTTATTATTATAAAATATTTCTCTTTTTCATTGGTAAGTCTTCATGACTTGAAGTCTATTTGGTCTATAATTAATATCGCCAGCAGTGTTCTTTGGCTATTGGTTTCATGGTATTGTTTTTATCAACTTTTACTCAAACAATCTAAGTATATTTAGAGTTCATCTCTTATAGACACATATAGCCAAGTTCTGTTGTCATTTTTGAATAACCTAATCTGAATCTGGTAGACTGTGTCTTTTAATTGGATGGTTCATTCTTATCATTGAATGTACTTATTGACATTCTGAATTTAGTTAGTTGCATTATTTTATTTATTTCAGTTCGTCCTGTTTTGTTTTGTTTTATCTTCTGTTACGCTTTTATCTTTTTCTTGTTTAAAAACTCTTTTTTTGTAATTGATTTTAATTTCTTGGTTAGATTTTCAGTAATGTGTCTTTGTATTACATTTAGTGACTGTCCTTGGAATTACAGTAAGAATCTTTAATTTAAAAGTTAATATGATATTGCTTTACCATTAAAAGGTTCTGAGCACCAATTCTGACATAAGTGAGGGTTTCCTTATGCCAATATCCTATAATTACCTCAACCCTGACACTCTCTGTCTGGATACAGTATCAAACCCCAAAGATGAAGGGTTCAGTCCTGCAGGGCTGCCTCCCCTTCAGACACCAAGAGCAAGTCCAGGTTGTCACCCATGGGTTGGACTAATTTGCTAGAGTGGCCCACAGAACTCAGAGAAACATGTAACTTACTAAATTACCAATTTATTATACAAGAATATAGCTTGGGAACAACCAGATGAAAGAGATGTGGAGGGCACAGTATGTGGGGAGGACGAAGGCCTTCCAGCCCTCTAGGATTCCCTAGCACCTCCACAAGTTCACCAAGCCAGCAGCTCTCTGAATCCTGCCTGTTGGGGTTTATGGAAGCTTCCTTGCTTGGGTTTGAGTGACTAAATCATTGGTCTTTGGTGATTGATTCAACCTCTAGAAATAGGGGAAAAACAGAGGGGGAAGTGGGAACAGGAGGGACTCACTAGGCACCAATCAATGCACCTGTTGCAAAGAGGAAGGCCATTGGAGAAAGGACTGCCTGGAAGACAGAAAACAAAATGGATAGACCCCTCACCAAGAAATTTTAGCAGAGTGATAAATCTGATGACCAATGAGGAGGCCCAGGGGCGCCTCTATACCCCCAAACCCATTACTATTTCTATGTAGGAGCCCCAGGTACAATTAACTGTGGGGAACAAGCTAACTGAATCACTGTAGAACAGGAGCTACATACTCAGCACTAGGTACAAAACTAACCAAGAAAAGTCCAGCTGCGGTGATGGTTACTCGAGTGATCAATTACAAAAACAGGTGTTCCTTCAACCTCTAGAATGAATGCCAGCTTGAGAATTAAAAACTTACACATAGTTATCTCTACACGCCAGACTGCCTGGTTCCATGGTAGGCCAACTTTTACTTTGCAAACTGCATGCACCAATAACTTTCCCGGAGAAGCAGCAGTTCTGTATAAAAGTTCTGCTGGAACGTGCTCTCCAGCTCCTGACTTGCCCAGAAGGAGCCGGAGGTGAACTCTTCCCACCTGAGATCTCCAAGTTGGTTGATTGGGCTGTTTGGGTTGATGGAACCTCAGGGTGGAGCAGTTAACATCCAACCCATAGAAATTAACCCTAAAGAAGAGGAGTAGATCACACAGGAAAAAAAAAAAAAAAAAGGAAGTGTTAGTTCAGCCAGTGTGTCTCAGCAGTTGAGTGTCGACCTATGAACCAGTAGGTCATGGTTCGATTCCTGGTCAGAGCACATGCCCAGGTTGCAGGCCCGATCCCAAGTGGGCAGAGGGTGAGGGAGGGCGTGCAGGAGGTAGCTGATTGATGATTGTCTCTCATTGTTGATGTTTCTGTCTCTTTCCTTCTGCCTTCCTCTCTGAAACCAATAAAAAAATTTTTTTTTTAAAAAAAGGAAGCTTTAGAGGGAATTCCACCAGTATTGCACAAATTATTAAAATCAGGATTAATTCGGTCATGCCAGACTTCCCATTTTGCTAGTGAAAAATCCTCACTCTGATGAATATCGATTTATACAGGATCTTAGGACCATAAATGACATTGTCCAGGACATTCATCCTACGGTGCCCAACCCTTTTACTTCGATGACCACAGGAACCAGGGACAGCAATGATTTTCAGTCCTAGACTCGAAGGATACTTTTTTTTTACATTTCAATAGATGAACAGGCTCAACTATTATTTGAATGGCAGGACCCAGAAACTAAAGCCATGCTCCAATGGTGTTGACTGTGTTGCCACAGGGATTTAAGAATTCCCAACCCAAACTTTGGGAAATATTAGCAAAAGATTGAAGAGATGTTCAATTTAAATCGGGAATTCTTCTACAATATGTAGATGCCTTACTACTAGCTAGTAATACTTACAAAGACTGTTTGCTCAACACCATCACAGTCTTGAACCATTTGGCAAAAAGAGAATACAAAGTATCGCCTCATAAGGCCCAGTTTTACAAGCAGGAGGTGGCATACCTGGGATTCCAATTGAAACAGGGCACTAGGAGCTTGATGGCTGATGGAAAACTAGCCATTGCTACAATAAAAATCCCAGAAAACCAGAGGCAGCTTCGTGGATTCTTAGGGGTTATGGGGTTTTGCCGAATTTGGATTCTAAACTTTGGATTCTTAAAGCAAAACCACTGTCTAATTCTTTGAAAGGACTGGACTCTGAACCTCTTAAGTGGACAGGAAACTGTCAGGCAGCATTGACACCTTAAAGGAAAAACTAGTTTTGGTTCCTGCACTAGGATTGCCCCATTTACAGAAAACTCTCAAATTATACATTATTTGAAAGGCAAGGACTTGAACTTAGGGCACTAACCCAGACCCTGGGAAATACCCCTCAAGCCATAGCCTATTTTTCAAAGAAACTAGATCACAAGACAAAGGGATGCTACCATGCCTCCCGGCAATAGCAGCTACCTGTGACATCTTACAGGAAGCAGAGAAATTCACCCGGGGGCCTACTATGGTATTTGTACCATACTAGGTCCTAACCCTAGTAGACCAGAAAGGAGAATATTGGCTGATGGCAGAGCACATGGGAAAATATCAGGCCATTTTCTGAGACAACCCAAATGCTGCGTTTAGGTAAAGTTTAATTTCAGACCATCCTTTGTGGTGACTTTAGGTCTCTTGAGTTTGCAAGACTGCTATTCGGGCCTCCCCTGAGCTTGTCAGGTCAGCATGTGGCCCCTTTCATCCACACATCCCCCTTTTGGTCATAAATCAATCCAAAGGATGCATTGATGACCAACCTTTGGTTGGATAATGGAGTCCCATGGTGCTAGGAAGGCTCATTCTTAGGATGTCTCAGTGTCAGCATGTCTTGCTGAACAGGTGGACCATTAGGGATGGGACAAGACCATAACCTTAGATGGCATTTAAGGTCAAATTATTATTATTCAAAAAGTGCAGGTAAATGAGAGGCAGTCAGATCCCATATGTCCTTGTTAAAAAGTATTCTGGATCATTTCTAATTTTTGAGCCACCATGATCCAAGTCTTTTTGCTGTTTGTCAAGTTTTGTTTTTCTGCATCTAGTATACCATTTACATACTAGGAACAAAAGTAACAATACTAAACCAATAACATTGATTAGGAACAGAAAATGTCTAATACTAGACGAGGAAAAGTCTGAGGGGAACAAGCATCCCAGTCAACCGAAAAACCCTTTACATGTATTATCATAATTTTTTATTAAGCTAATTATATGTTTTCCTCTTCATCCACTGTCAGTTGTACCTTATGATATGTTTGGCCAGATGAATTAAGACTTTCTACTATTTCATTATCTAGAAGCTCTAATTTTCTTCTGGCCAGTTAGTTTCCATAGAAATGACTTCATGGGGAGGAGTTTAATTTCCCAATGCATTGGTTTTTCAGTATCAATATTATCATAGGTTTTATGAACCTCAGGTAAAGTCATTCTGCCTATAATTTCAGTATTACACCATATTCTAGTATTATTTAATGTAAACTTGGTAATATTACACCAAAAATCGCTTAGTATAACAAGTTTTTTTTAACCCTTCCCAGCAAAAATGCCCCTTTCCCATATACCATATGTTGTTATTCGTTGGGGTAGATACAATAGGCCAACACTGGGTGAATTCAGTGTTCCATACGGATTGGGGACATAATCACTCACCTTTCCATTTTTCACAATCAGACAGTGAGATGGGTTCACATTGTTTATTATTTTTAAATATGGACCATCTACTTCCCATTGGAAGTGTTCTAGTATTATTGAGGATGGTCCCTATGCCAGCCAGTTGAACTACTGGGGATTTAAGCTTAGGATTTAACTGGCACCTGGGCTTTTAAAACACAACATCATAGATGGCCTCTCCCATTCAAAATTTTCCAAATTCCTGGGGAACCATATGAGTCCCATAAGTGTCTAGCCTGGGCTCCTGCAGCTATTATAGTTGGCCATTGTTTCATAGCCACTTCAGATTCCTTGCATTAGCATAGACAACAGGCCCAGTTGAGTTAGGGCACAGGCACGTTCCCATTGTTGGGTTTGTGCCTGAGTTTTTATAGTCTATGGAGCCTGCTCTATCCATGAAACTAAGGTTTTATTGTCTTTCCATGCTGCTTCCCACCCTTTTTCCTTCTTCCTGAAACAGCATTCCCTCTATATGACCTATTTGAGATAAAAACCTTTTTCTAATGAATGACATTCTTCATTAGCTGCAAGTTCAGCTTGTCCCAGGATACCAAGGCCAGCCCCTACTCCTCCAAGTATTCCCCTTTTGATTCTTTTAGGGGGACAATGTTGTTGGATCCACTAGGAATGTTGTTGCCATTGGGTCGTATGGCTTGGGAGCAGTTAGGACCCAAAAATGTTGAGTTTCCCATGCCATAGTTAAATGGGTGAAGGTGACCCCCAAATGAGCTAGAGTTTGAGTACTCCATAAGGCTTATCAAAAGCATCCAGGAAGCAAGGATGGTGGGGTAGTTACAGACATATCTACCCACCAAGTGATCCCAATAATTTCTGAAATTGGGACCCATTGATTTCTTTCTTGTTTCACAGACATTCAGCCATAAGAGCATGGCTGGTGAGTCCAAGGACAAGATATACTATGACAGATAGGACAGGCTGCAAGCCTTTGGCTAACATATCCAGGTGTTTTTCTTAACTTTTCATCATCCATCTATACAATATTCATCCAGATTAGATCCATATACAATTCTACCAGTGGAATTATCAGGGCGGTATTCTTGGAGGTATTTGTCTAAGGTGGGTCCTTTATAGTAGATATAGCCAGGAAAGAAAAAAAAAAAACAAAAAAACCAACCACCAAAGCTTTTATTGATAGTAGAAGACCAATGTGTGGCTAACAAAGCATTACTTTCACTATCATACCTGATAATCAGAACATATTTGTGTAGTAGGTGGGAACGATTAGCAGGTATCCAAGTTAAATTTTTCATATCTAATAAGAGAGGAGGTCTGGGGAGGTAGATATTGTTTCCACTAGGGAATCATAAGGATAATAATAATATGAAAATCATCTTATGTGCATTCAATCAATAACAATCAGATGATATAAAAACAAGTTTCAACCAGTATCAGTTTGCGAGCATACAGGCCTTGTTGACATCATCTTGGGAAAGCAGTCTGCCTCAGTGGTCAGTGACTTCTCATCCTTGAAAAGTCTTTGATCTCCACTGCAGACGGGTGTCAGAGATGGGAGTAGATGTCCATTCACAGTCAGGTGCCTCTTTTAAATGAGAAATGTGAATCCATGAGCTAACTCCTTCAAGTTTAGCTGCACATGGGTTAGTTAGTAATACCTGGTAAGGTGCCCTCCAACGAGTTTGGAGAGTCTTTTATTTGGTGTCTTTTCCAAGACACCAAATCTCCTGGTTGTAAGCCATGATCTTTGAAATCTTTGTCTCCCGGGAGTGCACTGTGAAATGAATCTGTTACCAATTTGTTAGTTCCTATAATGCAGAAAGTCTGCTCTTTACTTTTCCTTATATTTGGGAAACAAAATATTTAAAAGTCAACAATATTTTAAATAGAGTCCTAAGAATAATTATCCTCAATTCATTTAGTCCCGTAGTTATTTTTGTTTATCCTAAGTAGTTTTTGAATCCAGTTACTCCTTAAAGTTCTATAAATCTTCATCCAGTTTAAAAATATGACCTGCTTAGAAGCCTGCAATTTAGAGTAAGTCAGAGTCCTTTTCATGGATTTTTTAAAATATATAATATACCTACAAATGCATCAGAATAAAGCTGTCCATGAATGGCAAAAACTTAAAAGTGTCATGGTTATAGATTTGATAAAAAAAACTTTGCTTTTCTATAAAATATAACATTCCAAGACAACAATTTCTTGGCAAGTAATAATCCCTGTAAAATGACATAGAGAATAATATAAAAATTTTTATACCTTTAGATTCAATTATAATTTCAGCATATAAAGAATAATATGTAAGATTTTAAAATGAGGCACATGGCTTATTGCAAGCAGTGTATTGAGCATTGAAAATAATTCATAAACTCCCAATATGTGAAATGCAAATAGTATCACTGGCAGACACCCCCACAGGGAATCATAACTCTTGGCTTGCCCGGTGTCCCTAATGGACACATGCTAACCCCCTGAAAGTTTCTTGTTTGAACTTGGCTCTGAATCTTTTCAAGTTCCTTTCTGAAGTAGGCCTGTCCCTTGCTCTTGATTAGAGCTCAGGAGCACAGTCTTTCCTGATCAGCTAATTCAAAGGGAGGGGTTGGCCTTTGCTGTTTCAAGATGGTGACCCCCAGGGGAGCAGCAAGCCATGTGGCCAACATGGCAGCTGCCAAATTACACAGTCCAAAATGGAGGCTGTCTAAACTATTCTTTGACAGAAAAGATGGTTTGTTTATTCTCACAATAAACAAGGGAAGAGCAAACCAAAATCCCTAAAAGATAGAAAGCCAAAACTACACTGCAGACAAACAGAAATCTCACCAGCTATTTCTGGTGGTTGAACCCTGAGAGGGAGAGCAAGAAAAGCCCCAAGATTAAGAATTCTTGGCAGCTGCTGGGATGTTCTTGCAATCTCTCTTACACTTTCAACCCCACCACACATAACTAGGCTTCCCCAGAGCGGGACTTGCCTCCTCTTTAAACAAATTAAACAAAACAAAGAGATACGAAAACATCAACACTCTTTTATAAGCACACAGAACACACTAAAAGTTTACACCAGAGAATGTCTAGCATTAAAATTACCAAAGCAGTATCTTTTGTCCCTGGTTCGAGAACTGCCCTCTTCAGAATTTCAGTATATTCCCAGTGGACTATTAAAAAAAAAAATGGGTTGGTCTTTTCTAGTTGCCTCTGCCTCCCTTTCTTTTTCTGGGGGACTCTTCTATGAAGATAAATCAGAGGCATGCTTCCTACGGGGAAAAACGGAGTATAGACATTTATTAACTTCAGAATAGTTCTGAGACAGTCTCTAAAATTTTTTATTAATTTCCATCTTATTGGAAGAAATTTTTTTCTATGCTTTTCCTTAGAAGCTTCTAATTTCCAAATCAAGATATGCTTCCCATGTACTCATTCAGTTTAATTTCAGAACTGGCATTTTCTAACTTCTGCATGCAAAATATTAACATAGGTACCCCAAACAAACTGCATTTTTGGCCATTTCTCAGTTAATATTTTCTGTTTCCCATTTCTGTAAAGTACCTGCAAGTAAAGGTTTCCTATCATGAGTATTAAATGAGGGTGAGGTCTTGGGAGCTTCTGGCCTTGGAGGTACAATTTCCCATGTTAATTATATATACATATTTTATTTTGAATATCTGTAGTCTGAGCAAACTTTCTAGACATGTTATGTAGTGGGTCAAATGTGGCCTCAGTTTCTCTCCCGGCTGTCTAAAACCACAGGAAAGGTTCCGGGCTCGGGCAGACCAAGCCTTATGGTGGCGCCCTAGATGAGCCATTTAGTTAATTACAGTTGCGTAGGGACTTCTATATGGGGATCCTGAATTCCTGACACCTCCATAAAGATTTTAGTCACTTAAGACACCTCAGAATTGGACTATTCTAAAAAAAAGAAAATGTTGCCCCTTTATCTTTGGAGCTCATTTAGACGTGAAGGTTATTTTTGCTCAGACTCTCAGCAATTCCAATTGAAAAGCCAAAATCAAAACCAGCCACCCATTTTTTCCTCCAGTCCTGCCTTAGCCTGGGTTCTGTCAACCCTTACCCTGGGGTTCTTTCAACTCTGGTTCCACCTTGAAGATTTTAAAACACAGCTTCAATAAAGTCAGACCCTCTACCAAAGCAAGGGAAGGTCCTGGATCCAAAGAGAAAACTCACCCACATTCACCCAATGGGCGGAGAACCAGCGGGCTCAATGGGCCCTTTGCTGGATCCTAGCACCGAGTCCAAGTCCAAGGGATGGTCCTGAGTGAGTTTCTTTGGAATCCTGCCACGACTATGCCAAGTAATGTTAACGTAAAAAAAAAACAAAACATTGAAACTATAAAGAATTTTGTGAGTTTATTTGAGCCAAACTGTCGACATATGCTGGGAAGCAGAACCTCAATGAATTTAGATAATACTCCGGAGAATGGCGGGTTACATTTGTATTTATACATTGCAGTCAAAGGAGGGATATAGATGGGTTACATGAAATTCATTGGTGGCAGATTAAGGAGATGGGATAAAGCAAAGCGGAGGAGGAGGGGAACCCCAGGGATTGGATAAAAAGTAAAATGATGGACACATACTTAGGTGGGTGCAGGAACAATTAACAGGATAGTGAAGGAGTTTGTGATATCTGTCCTGGTGCCCACCACATTTGGTAGTGCCCCAGGGGCTCCAGAAAAAGGGAAGTTACAAATTACGCAGACACTTCAAGGGTATGTTATCATAAATGCAAAAAAACAGATAGGCTCAGTTAAGGTAAAGGTTGACCTTGTCAGTGAAAATACTGGCCTAGGATGTAACTGCCCACCATAATTGTGTTTAGGTAAAGTTTAATTTCAGACCATACTTTGTGGTCACTTTAGGCCTCTTGAGTTTGCAAGAATGCTATTCAGGCCTCCACTGAGCTTGTCAGGTCAGCATGTGGCCCTTTTCGTCCACACCCATTACACAGAAAGAGATGAGGAATGAATGGGGATTCTCTAATACTGACCCTATTTTATATGGAAGATCAACACTCATATTTGATCTTACTCCCTGAAGCTCATATCCCATCCTCAAACATCTACATGAAGGGACTCATTATGAAAGGGATGTTTTATTGCACCTCATTAGCCCACAGTTGAAGAGTTCTCACTTACAAAAGGCCTTCAGAAGATTACCCAAGCCTCTCAGATATGCGCCAAAAACAGTTCCAAGACAGAACATGCCCCAACAGCAAAGGGAGTACAATAGAAAGGGATATGCCCATTGGAGGACTGGCACGCTGACTTTCAAGGATACCTAAAACCACAGGATATGTTAAATTCTTATTAGTTTTGTAAACACCTTTTCTGCATGGGTAGAGGTATACATACCTCACTAGAATGAGAAGGCAACTGAGGTAGCAGAACTTCTATGCAAAGAAATAATCCCTAGGTTTGGACTTCCTTATAGCATTCAAAGTGACAATGGACCTTTGTTCACTTCAGGAATCACCTGGAAGTTAGGACAGACACAACAGATTCAATGGAAAGTGCATGCATCTTGGAGACCACAATCTATGAGGAAGCCTGAGAAAATGAGTCCCACAATAAAGAAGACCCTGACAAAAATATGCCAGGAAACGCATTTGAAATGGGGCCAGACATACCCTATTGACCTACTCAGGCTTAGGGTAGTGCCCTAAAGTGGATTTAAACTAAACCTTTTAAAAATAGTTTATGGGAGACCCTTCTAAGTTTCTGTTTTAGGAACACTCCCTTTAGATTTAGAACATGAATAAAAAATCAAACAGTATAAACAACTTTCAGGGAAAACACCAACAATTTTTCTCGTTGCAGGTCTATCTACTCATCTGATGAGCTTTATACCCATTCCAGCTGGGAGGCCCAGTCTTACTAAAGACCTGGGAGACTCAAGATCCTGAAGAGCAGTTAGCTGAGCAATGAACCAGTCCCTATGTTGTCTGCTGACAACACACACCTCCCTAAAGCTCACAGAATCCAGCCTTGGCTCTACCACACACAGATAAAGCAGGCACCACCCAAGGAGGACTCGGATCTGGCTGTGCTGCTGCTGATACTGCAATGGAAAGCTGGACCTGCACTGCTGAAGGAGATTTAAAGTTCCTCTTTCGGAAAGGGACAGCACCGCCCATGGCTAAGTGACAATGTTACTTTTTATTTTCTCATTATTTTTTGACAATTACTGTACTTTACTCTCAGGCTTGGACTGATAACATCTTTGCCCACATTTCCCAGACAGTGGCTTCCTCAGCAAACTTACTGGTATTCTGTTGTTGGGTTGCCACCCAAACCCCACTAGGGATTAGATCATGGGAATATGTTAGTCTCTCCAGTTTCTGATTTAACTGCAATTCCCACTGCACTACTAGGCACACCCCTCCCTGAGTGCATGACTGTCTGCACAACAGGTCTCCCTCTGGAAGCCACTGGCAACACTGCCTCTTGAAATCTGAAGCAGTCTCCCAGCTCCGCTTGCTCAGCAGTGCCATCCTCTAGACACCACACATGTTGCTCTGAAGACAGCAATCCTCCTCCCTCGTGTAAAGGCTTCTCTCCATTCTGACCTTCTTCCCTTGGTAGATGACAAGAATCTCTGGACCCGGTGATAGGTAAGACTACACCCTTTGACAGCAGGAAGAAACAACAGAGATGAGACCTCCATCCATTTACCTTCAAGATTACAAGGCTCCAGAGTTTTGAAGGAGGAAGTTGTTATCATAGACAGCAGTGGAAGTGCCGACCCAGCTGGCCACTTTGAGGGGTGCACCATACAGGGGCTGCACAGAGGACACAGGTTTACTGGGATCCAGGGGTGCCCCACAGACTGCAAATGGCTCCCCTGGGTGTGTGAGCCCCTTGTTTACTGTTGAGAGGTGGGCTGAGGGCTGTGGCATCTCCAGGCTTCCTGATGGTGGGTTCTGCAGTGACTCCCCTCCCTACTGATATCGTAGACAGTCAGGGAACACTGGGGTGTCTCCCCCATTGGCCAAGATGGTGCAGGAGGAGGCTCTTACACTGAGTGGACCAAAGACTAGAACAATGTGTGGACAGGGCCCACACACACTAAAAGCTAGCAAGATAATTGAAATAAAGAAAAAAACTTTGTCCTGGCCGGTGTGCTCAGTGGTCAGAGCGTTGGCATGCCAAAAGTTCATGGGTTCAATTCCCTGTTAAGGGCATATACCTTGGTTGCAGGTTCAATCCCTGACCCGGTCATGGTATGTGGAAAGGCAACCAATTGATGTCTCTCTTCTCTCTCTCTCTCTCTCTCTCTCTCTCTCTCTCTCTCTCTCTCTCTCTCTCTTCCTGACACTCTCTCTAAAAAAATCTATGGAAAAAATATCCTCAGGTGAGGATTCACAAAAAGAAAAAACAACACAAGACAAAAAAATCCTTCCCTCCCTATTCCTATAAGAACCAAGAGCTTGAGCAAGAAGATGAGATGGTCTTTGAGACAGGACTCCACCATTCTCTTGGGGTTGACACACCTGAATAAATCTCTTTCCTTTTGCACCAGAACCTGCCTCAGGAGTTTGACTTTATTATGGCAGTAACCAACCCTGCATGTTTTGTTTTGTTTTTTGTTACAACTGGTCAGTGATATTTATCACTGCATTAGTTTTTCCCCAAAATCTTTTTGTATTCAATTCATTGCTAATATTTTCTTTAATAAATTTTTGTATTATGAGTTGCATTGGTGGTTTTCTAATTCCACATTGATTAGCTGTCACTTCTCCCCCCCACCCCCCTTTAGAAAAAATCTTCTCTACAGAAATGGAAAGTTCATGAGTAAGCATTTTAAAACTATCATTTCAAAGATTGGAATCTGTAGGTTATCTGTTCATTTTCAGATGTATGATGGTGAGGTGCTAGTTGTGAAAGCCAGTCTGGTTGGAGTTTCCTGCATCAAGCAGGATGGCAGCTCCAGGCTTCCACCAAGTTCCAGAGCCAGGACCCCAGGACCTCCCAAGGAGCTCTGCACTTCCCGGGCAGTTGGTTTTGGAAGTTAGTTCAGTTAGAAATGATTAATTTCCCAATGAAGAATGACCTGCTGGGTTTCAGTGGATTGAAGTGTGTATATTGCCACCTGATTAAATGCTTGCCAACAAGATTCTGTAACAAAAGATTTCATATGCAAAGCCATCTTTTCTTTTCTGAGCTGATTATCTTCTTTCAGGCCAAGAAGACATAATCCCTGACAGCACTCTTGGGCATTCCTGCAGCAGATCTTACTCCATTTTATTTCAGAACTAGAGGCCCGGTGCATGAAATTCATGCATGGGGGTGTCCCCTCAGCCCAGCCTGCATCCTCTCCAATCCAGACCGCACGGGGGATGTCTGACAGTCGGCCATCCCTCTCTCAATCCGGGACCACTGACTCCTCACTGCTCACCTGCTTGCCTGCCTGATCGCCCCTAAGCTGCCCCCCCTGCTGGTCTGGTCACCCCCAACGGCCCCCTCACCAACCGGGTCGCCCCTCACTGCCCCCCTCTGCCGGCCTGGTCACCCCTCACCAGAGTGACATCATCCCAAGCCATTCTTCTTGTTACAGAATTTACCAGGCGACTGAAAAATATGCAGGAGCACAGGAAAAACCCATTATTTTCAGGTGTTTCTCATGGACTAGTACAGGACTCAGGGGAGGCTGTTTCTCTCCAAATCCTGAGCAAGCCAATAAGGAGAAAGCTTTCCCTTTATACCCTTTGGTTTCTTTGTCCCCCAAATATGAGATGGGACTTCCAGAACTTTTGCAGGCTGCCTGGCCTGGCACCAGCACTGATAATCTTGTCTGGGGGTTGTGTATTGTTCATGGTTTATGGCCTCTCTAAAATGGGAGTAGTACTTAGATAAACAGGTCTTGCAGGACCAGATAATTAAAAAAGGGACAGTGACTAGACTGTAGGCTAACAAGAATGTGCATTAGGTTACTGACACACATTCAGATTGCTAGCCCCTGCCCCAAATATCTCATTTTCCCCATCATTCTCAGTAAAAGGTGAGATAAGGTGTATGACAAATGGCTGTGGTCCATACAGGCTACAGGGACTGTCATGGAGATAGTAAGATCAACCCCCAATGGACTTAGGGCTTAGAACCCACAGAAAACCAGCTCGATCCAACATGGCAACTAATTTCACCTTGTGGTGACCCCAGCCTCATTATAGGCTCATTGTAACACATTAGCACACCAGCCACACCCCCTCCCCAGCCACCATGATCCAGAAGGAAAGCCCATTAATGGACACAAAATGGCCAACAGGGCTCTTCTACGACGTCTCCAATCCTTTCCAGGAAAAATCCTGAGTATTCCTCCCCTTTATAGAATGCCCTTCCCTTTATTAAATAAACCTCAATAAGAGAATTAAGCCCCACCAGGGAGGGCTGCTCTGTCTGTGGAGTAGCCACTCTCTGTCACTTCACTAATAAACTCTCTTTCACATTAAACTCAATGCTGACTTGTATTTGAATTCTTTCCTGCTAAAGCCAAGAACCCACCATGGGACATGGACCCAAGGAGCCAGACCCCTGGGATGCCTGCATCAAAGGGGCCCACTGGGGCAGTGGGGCAGCCAGCTTGGATTTTTTACAGTGCTCAGATTCCCTACACTGGTGACCCTCACGAGGGCCTTTCTGTCTCAGCCTGAGCCTTGGGGTGGCTTTCCCTGCTGTGGCAGGTATCCCTGTAATGCAGCTACTGACTGTGCCTGCCTTTCCCCCTCGTGTTTCTCCCTTGTATCTGACCCATGGTTTGGGACCATGGGTCATTGCAGCAAGCATGGCGGGTCTATTGTGCAACCCTTACATAGACTGTGGTCATTTTGTAGAGCAATAGGCTTGGACATAGGATGCTGCCCACTTGTACTGCCAGTGGCAGAATGTACCAAGTTGTACAGTTGTATTGTAAATTATACTGCCATTCCCGACGAGGCTTCCTGACCCTCTAATTTACATTGCGGCCAGGCTGTGCTGCAGAAAGATTAATCTCATTCTTTTTAGGATTTGGAGGTCAAATTTATCCCAGTTCTTCAAAAGGCATCCCAAAGGCAAGTCCTGGGGAATAGAAGCGGTATTTTCCATCTGTAAGAGAATAGAGGAGAAAATTTAAGGACTCCAGACCTTGGACTAGGTACCCTCACCATGTGTCTATGTATCTGTCTGTGTTTCAGAAAAAGCCAAGATCCCATATTCTGCGGGAAGACTTACCAAAGCCCTTCGTGACAGCCATTGACAGAGAGGATGGATTTAATCCAGCAGGCAGGGCCTTTCCATTCTGATTAGTACTGGGTGTTCCTAACTGCTAGCCACCCAGACCTCGGGCCACACATTCTGTGAGACCTCCCTACGTGGGCCTTCTCTAGTCCACTTATGATGTTGTCACCATAATTTCTGTTCCTCTCTAAAGTGGACTCCCGTAAAATATACCCATAGTCTGTGGGCCTGTGGACTCCGTAGGATATACTTGTAGTCTGTGGGCTTGTGGACTACGTGCAATATACTTGTAGTCTGTGGGCCTGTGGACTCCCGTGGGATATACACATAATCTGTGGGCCTTTGGACTCCCGTGGGATATACACATAGTCTGTGGGCCTGTGGACTCCCATGGGATATACCTGTAGTCTGTGGGCCTGTGGACTCCTGTGGGATATACCTGTAGTCTGCCGGCCTGTGGACTTCTGTGGAATATACCTGTAGTCTGCCGGCCTGTGGACTCCTGTGGGACATACCTATAGTCTGTGGGCCTGTGGACTCCTGTGGGATATACTTGTAGTCTGCCGGCCTATGGACTCTTGTGGGATATACCTGTAGTCTGCCGGCCTGTGGACTCCCGTGGGATATACACATAGTCTGCAGGCCTGTGGACTCCTGTGGGATATACCTGTAGTCTGTGGGCCTGTGGACTCCTGTGGGATATACCTGTAGTCTGCTGGCCTGTGGACTCCTGTGGGATATACCTGTAGTCTGTGGGCCTGTGGACTCCTGTGGGATATGCCTGTAGTCTGTGGGCCTGTCGACACCTGTAGGATATACCCATAGTCTGTGGGCCTGTGGACTCCTGTGGGATATACCTGTAGTCTGCTGGCCTGTGGACTCCTGTGGGATATACCTATAGTCTGCCAGCCTGTGGACTTCTGTGGGATATACCTGTAGTCTGTGGGCCTGTGGACTCCTGTGGGATATGCCTGTAGTCTGTGGGCCTGTCGACACCTGTGGGATATACCCATAGTCTGTGGGCCTGTGGACTCCCGTGGGATATACCCATAGTCTGCAGGCCTGTGGACTCCTGTGGGATATACCTGTAGTCTGTGGGCCTTTGGACTCCCGTGGGATATACCCATAGTCTGCAGGCCTGTGGACTCCTGTGGGATATACCTGTAGTCTGTGGGCCTTTGGACTCCAGTGGGATATACCCATAGTCTTTGGGCCTGTGTAATCCCGTGGGATATACCCATAGTCTGTGGGCCTGTGGACTCCCATGGGATATACCCATAGTCTGTGGGCCTGTGGACTCCCGTGGGATATACCTGTAGTCTGTGGGCCTGTGGACTCCCGTGTGATATACCCATAATTTGCAGGCCTATCAACTTCCGTGGGATATACCCATAATTTGCAGGCTTATCAACTCTCGTGGGATATACCCGAGCCTGCAGGCCTGCTATTGTTTCCTGAAGGATGCTAGCTGGGCTTGCCCATGATCTTGTGAAAATTGGAGGATGGAAATTCCAGCTAATTGGCTTAAGGGTGTGGTGGGTCCCAGCTCCTGGCAGGTTTTATAATGAGAGAGAAACCCAGGTGGTGTGGCCAGAGGCAAGAGAAATGTGCCACTTAGTCTGCATTGATTCCCTGGATGTTCATCTCTGGTCCTCTGTGTTCTCATGCTTTTTAAATGCCTGAAGAAATGAGGGAGGTCACATTCGCTCAACAGAAAGGTGGGGAGCCTAGACCCAGTAGTGACTCCCAATTTTTCCTATAGTTGAACATTAGGCATCTCCAACTGTCCCTATGGGCCTTTCAGTGACAAGCACCCTGAAGGGAGGAGTAAAAGAGCCCTGAGTCCCATGCAGCCCAGAGACTAGCCACCAGGAAGTGCAGATGCTGGGGCTCCATTGGCTCAAGAAACCAGGAAGCCACAGAGCACTGCCTCCACATGCGCTCCTAGTTAGGGCTCTATCCCATGTCTGGTGAAATGAGGACAGGCCCATTCGTCTCATCAAAGCAGTGTCTCACCCCAATGCCGAAGAGTGCAAGTGAGATGGGGAGTCTCTGTCTCTTGCCCAGGCAATTGGATCTCAGATTCCTCTAACATGTGGTAGCTACACCCCATTTCTGCAGCGCATGCAACAATCTCTCAGAGTACAATTTCTACACAAAAGGAAGGTGAGAATGTATATCAAGAAGCCCAATTGTGGTTAAATGTGGTGGGTCAAAGTGTGCTCTTTGTGGAGGGGCCACCCAGAGGCCCTGGCACCACTAGCCATGCCTACTCCTTTTATGTGCCTCGGCTTCTCTCTGCAGCCTACAGTGTAAAACAACTGTGAAGAATCAGAGTGCTAGGTGACCAACCCTTATGTGTGCCCCCTGGGTGGGTCAACATCTAATTACAAGTGCATTCTGGTGTCCTTATGAGACCCTTACACACTGCGAGGAGGACCCTCCAACACCTCCACAAAGACCCTCATCACTGAGCATGACTGCTTGCGCAGGCCAGAGCGAAGCTGTGCCTCTGTCTTCTGTGCCAGTTCATCGCCAGGTTACACACTCACTTTTGGTTTTTGCTCACAGTCATTTATCCCAGTTAATCATGATTACTGCCCCTTCTTCCTGATCCCAGACACAAAGCAAAGCAAAATAGCTTCATCTCTGTCCTTGGTATCAGAGGACTTACAGTTTTAAAATCCAAGACATGGCACCACAATGGCAGAGGTGGTCAAGGGGGTCTCTGGCCAGAGACAGTACACTGCACCCCCAATTCTTGTCTTACTTGCAGGAATTAACCAAATAAGAGATAAACAATAATAGCAAATGCAGGAGAGAATTTATTTGCAGAAAAAGGAATACACTCAGATGGAACCAGAGTGGGCAACTCAGCTGGTCAAATCCAAACCAAATATCCTGCTGAGGTGGGGCATGGGTACTTATACCCCTAGCTCAGTAAGTCTCCCCTTCTTATTTCTCAAAAAAAAAAAAAATATATATATATATATATATAGACACACACACACACACACACTAGAGTCCTGATGCATGAAGATTTGTGCAAGAATGGGCCTTCCTTCCCCTGGCTGCCAGCACCACCTTCACTCCAGCCAGAGCACTTTTTTGCTGCAGCCCAGAGCTGCCTTTCCACCTTTCCACACTGCCCAGAGGCCCAGAGTGGCTGGAGCGGTGCGGAACGCCTGCATCCTGCCCCGCTCGCTGCTGGGTGCCTGAGTATGCAAATTAACCTGCCATCTTTGTTGGGTTAATTTTCATACTCACTTCTGATTGGCTGGTGGGCGTCATGAAGGTACAGTCAATTTGCATCTTACTCTTTTATTAGTGTAGGTAATAAAAGTGTAATATGCTAATTAGACCAGACATCCTTTGGGACGACCTTCCAGACAAAGCCACTGTGGCAGGGGCCAAGAGGCAGTTGCTGTGGCAGGCAGGAGCCGATTCAGCCACTGCGGTAATGGGGACTGAGCGCCTTGCACAAGTTTTGTGCATCAGGCCTCTAGTATACCAGTATATATAAAAGCCTAAGCGACCCAACGACCAGTTGGCTGGTCACTATGATGCACTGACCACCAGGGGGCAGACGCTCAATGCAGGAGCTGCCCCCCAGGTTGTCAGCGTGCTCAGCTGACCAACGGGTGCCAGACACCGGGCTCACAGCTGGTGAGTGCAGCCGCAGCAGCATGAGCTTCTCCTGCCTCTGTGGCTGCGTGACTGAGCAGCAGTGGCAGCAGGCGCAGCAGGGTGGGATGAGTGGGAGCGGCATGGCACCTGGTCTGGTCTCGGGCTCCTCCCAGGTTGCCTGCTACTTCGCACACTACTATGTCCCTCAAGGGATGTGGGACTGCCTGAGGGGTCCCGGATTGCTAGAGGGCACAGGCCAGGCTGAGTTACCCCACCAGCAAACAAATCCATGCACCGGGCTGAGAGGAGAGAGAGATCTTTAAGCTAGAAGGCTCCCCGACTCAGGTCTTATACCATGGGTTAGACCACATCCTGGAGAGGCTCTAGAGTCTTCCTCCTCACAGAGGGGTCGGCCACCTTGATTGTTAATTTTTGGTTTGTCATGTCTCACACTTATTTCCTCCAAGCTCCAACTGCCTTCTCCAGTTCATATCTTCCTAACTGCCTGCTCTGACAAATTCATACGACAGTAGAGTTGTAACATATGTGAAACAAAAACTGAGAGAATTGAAAGGGAAATTAGACAAATCCATAATTGTAGCTGTCAACTCCAATATGCCCCTCTCAATAATCAATACAACTAAACAAAAAATCAGCAAGAACATAGAAATACCTAACAACATCCTCAACCAGCAAGATCTGAACATTTTTAAAACAGCCTCCTATACAATAGCAAAATATACAGTAGTCTCAATTCTTGCAAAACATAGACCAAGACAGACTGCATCTCGGGCCATAAAATCATCCTCAATGCATTTAAAAGAATTGAAACCATACAGTGTGCTAGTTGATCAGAAGAAAGTTAAACCAGACATCAATAACATAAATAAAACAGAAAAATCTCCAAATGCTCAGAAACTAAACAAAATGCTTCTAAATAAACAAAAATATCAGAGAGAAAGTCTCTAGGAAAACATTTAAAAGTCATTAAATCACATTATCAAGATTTATGTGACACAGTGAAAGCAGCACTAAGAGGAAATTTTTAGCACTACATTATAATGAGGGAAAGTGCCCAAACAGAAATATAAGCCTCTACCTCAGGTCCATAGGGAGAAAAAGTAAAATAAATCCAAAGCAATCAACGGGAAGAAAATAATAAAGATAAGAGCAGAAACCAATAAAATTTTCATACAGAAAAAAGTAATAAGTGATACAAAGATCTAATTCAGTGGATCAATGACATTGACAAACCTCTGGCAACACTAACAAAGAAAAAGAGAAAAAAAACACCAATTACCAATCTTAGGAATTAAACAGAAGATATCACTACAGATCCTCAAGACATCAAAAAGACAATAAAGGAATGCTATGGACACATAAACAAATACATATTTGACAATTTAGGTGAAATGGGCCAATATCTCAAAAAATAAAAACTACTATAATTCATCCAATATGAAACATAGTTTTAATAGACTATTTTTATTTATTTATTAATTTATTATTTAACCACCACTCCCCCCAAAACTGCAGACAGAATTTAATTGATGAATTCTACCAAATATATAAATTAATTAACACGCATTACACAAATCACTTCTTATGAAGCTATGAGGCAGATAGTACAAAAAAGAGAAAAATATGGATATATTTATCCTTGATAAATATAAATCAAATCCTTAAACATGGAATTCAGCAATGTATAAGAAGAAGTACCACTGTGTCCAAGTGAGTTTTATCCCAGAGATGAAAGGATGTCTCAATACTTGAAAATCAGTCAATGCAATGCCCCTCATTAAAAAGTCCAAGGGAAAATTCCCACAATCATATCAGTCAGTGCAAAAGAAAACATTTGCTTTGACTCTATGATGATGACACTAACTCTAAGGAAAATAGGACTATAGAGAAACATCTTCAATTTGATAAAGAATAATTCAAAAAAAGTACGTCTAACATGACACTGAGTAGTAAAGAATGAGCCAGAAACAAAGAACGTCCACTCTCACAGTCTTACTTAGCACAGCCCCAGATGTTACAGCTACTACAATAAGGAAATAAAAGGCATATGCATTGGAAAGGAAGAAATAAAACTGACTGTTTCTACTTAAGATAACCCGTGATTGCCTACAGTGAAGATGCCAGGAACTCACACACACACACAAAAAAATAGTCTTAGAACTAATACATGAGTTCATAAGATTGCATAATATAAAATAACCATACCAAACTCACTTGTTTTCATATATACTAGCAATGGACACAAGTATACCTCAATTTCAACTATATTACCATTTATTTTAAACATGAGATGATTTAGTGTAAATATAATTAAAAAGGTATAGAACTTTATGCTAAAACCTAAAACGTTTATGAAAAGAATCACATAAGATCTAAGTAAATGGAGAAACATGTCATGTGAATAGATTGGAAATCTCAAATTGATATACAAGTTTAATGCAATTGATATCAAATTTTAGCAATAATTATAGATATGGAGGAGATTATTCCAGATGTAATGGAAAGGAAAAGAACTAGACTAGCTAATGCGCTTTTAAAAATGGATAAGAAAAACAATAAAACAATGTATCTGCCTTCAGGACTTATCCCACAGCCACAGTAATCAAGCTTGTGTGGCATTGGTGGACTGTGTGGTATTAGTGGGCTGTGGCATTGGTAGACTGAGTGGTATTGGTGAACTGAGTGGCACTGGTGGACTGTGTGGCATTGGCGGGCTGTGGCATTAGTGGACTGTGGCATTGGTGGACTGAGTGGCATTGGTGAACTGTATGACATTGGTGGAAGGCTGCACACCTAGATCTATGGGCAAATGAGAGAATCCAGAAATAGACTTATGTAAATATGCCCAAGTAATTTTTGACAAAACAGTAAAGTAAGTCAATGGGGAAAAGGTACCATTTTAAACAAATCTTGGAGACCTAAAGCCAGACAAAATGTTTTTAAACTTGACTTCAAAAGCACTATTTATAAAAGGAAAATATTATTAGACTTCAAAATTTTAAATGCTCTCTGTGTGAAATATCCTGTGAAGAGGTTGAAAAGACCAGCTGTAGCTGGAGAATATATTTGCAAAGCACATGTCTGACAAATGACAAGTATCCAGAATACATAAAGTACTCTTAAAATGGAACAGTAAAATAATTCAATTAGAAAGCAGGTAAAGACATAAGACACATTTCACCAAAGAGGATACTCAGAATGCAAAATAAGATGTTCAAAATTGTTAGCTACTTGGGAAATAAAAAAGAAAATCACAATGAAATATCACTACAAACCTATAAGAATGGCGAAAAGAAAAAACATTGACAACACCACATGCTAGAGAGGATGCAGAGAACTGGGTCACTGCTGTGCTGATGGTGGGGGTGTCTGTGGTGCAGCCATGCTTGGAAAGGGTTTGGCAGTTTCTTATAAAACCAACATATAACTTTTATAATAACTGCAACCAGCAATTAGACTCTGGATTTTTATCCATAAACATGAATACTTACATTCCCATCAAAACCTGAACACGTATTCTATAGCAGTTTTTTTTGTAAAAGGCAAAACCAGGAAACTTCCATACTGTCTTCAGTGGTGAATGTGAAAATAACAGAGCTATGGCCACATCATGAAATATTACTCAGCAATGAAAAGCATCAAACTATTAATACACACAACTTGGGGTAATCTCCATAGAACTATGCTGAGTGATAAAAGCCAATCCCCCAAAAATACATATGTAAAAATACAGTGGGATTCCACATATGTAATATACTTGAAATGACAAATTATGACCATGATGAACAGATTAGCGGTGCCGAGGCATTAGGGAGGCAGAGGGACGTAGCACTGCTGTGCGAGGATGGCACGAGGAGTCCTGTAGTGATGACATGCTATCCTCCTGGCTGCATCAAGGTCGTTCTCCTGTCCTGTCAGATGTCACCATTGAAGGAGACTGGCTGAAAGGTACATTGGATCTCTGTATTATTTCTTAAAACTACCTGTGAATCTACAATTATCCCATTTTTTTAAAAAGTTCAACTTTAAAATGTTGAGTGAGGGGAAAGAGGCATGTTCATGCACCGAAAAAGTGTGAACAGCTTCTGGGGAAATGCAGATTGAATTGGCTGGAAGTCTGGTAGAATGCTCAGGTCTCTGTGCGACTGGTGATCAGGAATTTATAACAACAGGAATCTGCTCTACTGTGTAGCTTTTATCACCTGCTTTTATCTACTGTCTGGATGGAGGAATAGAGGAAACACGTGGCTGGGTTTATTCAGGATACAGGTGTCACCAGAGAGGTGCAGCAACAAGAAATGAAGGATGATTTTTCTCAAATCCACCCCTGTCCTTTCTGCCTTCCCTGCAGCGGCCTGGACCGGTAGCGGAGTTCTGACTCAGAGCCAAGGAGAGAGAGCACACCCTCAAGCTCATCCCTATGGTCACCCTTCCCCCTCCCACCACCTCATAGGCTGCCAAAGGGCCTCAGGGAAAGGGATATGGCCCAGGTTTGCCTCATTGAATCTGCCTAGAGGCTCCCTGCTACCTGGGGAGCATTTTATCAGAAGTGCAAACTGCTTTGGTCCCTTAGAGCTTGCCCACTGCTTCCTCTCCCAGGCCCTGCTCAGTGGTTCCCAGCCAGGCAGTCCTCCCCACATCCCCACACTCTTCCCTCACTGCCCCTCACTGCACGCTGCTCCTTCACTAGCCTTGTGGCTGACAGCCTGCCCTTCACCCCTGGGCCCTGAAGGATAGAGCCTCCTGCAACTATACTGGATCTCTTTAGTCATAATGCACTGCATTAGTCAGGGCTCTCTTGAGAAACAGAACCAGTAGAGTGTGTGTGAGAGATGAGAGAGAGGAGAGGGAGAGGGGGAGGAAAGGGGGGAGGGGGAAGGGGAAGGGGAGGGGGGAAGGGGAAGAAGGGAGAGCGAGAATGGAGGAGGCTGGCTGTCTGAGCTGAGGTCCTTCCGCAGGACAAACCAGCAGGCTGGAAATCAGGGCCCTGAGCCTGAGGCAGAAGGGAGCAGTGTTCTTTGCCTCTGGGTCCCTGGGCTTTGTCTCCAAGGCTTCCACTAATGACGTGCCTCCTCACACTATGAGGGGTCACCTGCTCTATTCATCAATCTCTTCTGAGCACCCTCCTGAGATACCTTATCGACTCTGGTGTTTCAGCAACTCTCTGCATGCCAGGGTCTTAGCCAAGTTGACACATAACGTTAACCACCAACCAACACATCCTGATAGCTAGAGTGGCAGGCACACTATCCTTCCAATAACACTACTAGTCATCCTGCTGACACAGCGGCATCGCCTGGGCTACCCTTACAGACCTGGATGTACAGTTTCCTTCTGATGCTCTGATACCCCCAGGAGTGTCTGTGTACCTGTGCACCCCCAAAACATTGTTGTGTTTGATAAACGTGAACCACCTCCCCTAACTCGTCCTGGGTTCTGTTTGTCTCTGCGGTCTGTTCTCACATGCAGACCATTCAGGTTCTACCCACCCAAGATCTCCCAGGCTTATCCCACAAAGCATGGCTTTTGTTAGAACATGTACGCCACATGCTCTGAAAGAACAACACTCAGCAGCAAGGAGGGCACAAGTTATTATCCCACCTGAGCATACAGAGGTTGTGACCCCAGGTTCAAGGATAGCTGCCATGGGCCTGTGGCTACTGCCCTCAGGCCCTTGCTCCGCCTTGTCTGAGTATTGCACCGAGTCCCTCAGACCCTCAGATCTGGGCCCTGGGCCCTGCCTGGGTCTGGCTGTTAGGCCTGCTCAGTCCTGAGATGTTTTAGGTTCCCTTCCCCAGCTCTCAGGTCTTTGCGAGGGGCCTCTCCATGGGTAGGAGTATCTGCAGAGTCCTTGTGCAACCCTGAAACAATGGGACACAATTAGCATCTGGGCTGCTAGTTTGATTCTGACCTAATTGCCTCTCCTGGAACCGGGAGCCTGAGCATGCCATGCCCACCTGAAAGCTAAACTGGAGCTTCAGATCCCTGAGGCCAGGGCTCACTCGTGGTAAGCACTTGCTAGGAGTGCAGGAAGCCCCCACCCAGCCCCATGGTTGGGTTCCTGCTGACAGCTGGCTTGCTCCCCTCTCAGGTCATCCATTCCAGTCCCCATGCCACCGTGCCATGTCCATATCAAAGAGGTGCCTGTGACTAGCTATTGCCTCCCACCTCCCTGGAGCCTGCTCTCCTGCTGACCGGCACCTGCAGCACTGCCTCGGATCTGTCTGTGTTTTATGTGGTCCCACTGTGTGCTCAGTTTAGCACCAGCCTTTGGACTTTGCCATACAACACTGCTCTCAGTAACTGATACCTGCCCATACTTCCAGTCTAGAACCAGTCCTTCCATTTGTTGCTGTTGCAAGGAGGCTGTTTGCATAGTGGCGCAGTACAGCAATTTGAGGGTCAGACAGACTGCGTTGCTATGGCAATCTCACACAAAGTCCCCCAGCCTCCACAATTCCATCCACAGTGTTTTCAGTGTTTCCGTGAGGTCTGAATAATGAGCTGTATGCAGGGTTTCACTCGGGGCCTGGAACTGAGTCCCCCTCCTCATGGCGCTTACAAGGCTTGGGCTGAGGCCTCGCTCTGCCCACTCGCTCCTCTGGAAGTCACGTGCTGCGCATGCCCAGCCAGCCCTCCAGGTGGGGTGCAGCTTGGTGCTCCGGAGCACTGGGTCCTGTGTGAGTGCCCCCCACAGCCACTGCCCCTCACTGAGACCATATGACCCACGGAGGAGGGGGAAGGGACGCAGGACAGACTCTTCTGAGGAGAGCAGGATCTCACTCCGGACGCTGGGGCCGCCCTGGCCCTGCCAGAGGAATCCGCTCCTAACCCAGTAGCATCACTCCGTGGCCCCTGGGGAGCTGCTCCCTGCACCCCGCGCGGTGAGCCTGGGGAAGGGCATCGCTCCATCTCCCCAGAAACACTCTTACCTGGAAGGAGCCGCCCGCTCCCAGTGATGGTGGCTTCCGGGCTGTGGTGGAAGACCTGCCTCCAGGCGCTTTCAGAATCCTCTCTGTCACTTCGGCTTCTCTGGCCAGACTTCGGCTGCAACGTGCATTTTTTCTAAGTAAAATTTCCAGGTTGTCCATCCTTGCTTATTAAGACCAGTACTTCCAAGAGTCACAATTAGAAAAGCTGAACAAAATAGAAGACCTAAGTGTCTGTGCTGGGGAGCAACTGAAACAGCCCGAAGTGGAGAGGCCGCCCGCGGGGGCGCCCAGGCTTGCCCTGCAGGCCCCGCTTTGGGGATCACGAGGAGCTGAGAAGCTCCTGAGTTCAGGGAAGCGCTCCTCGTCGCATGGGCCTGGAATGAAGTCTGGAGGCCGGGCCAATCGGGGCAGCCAGGTCTTAGGCACCAAAGCCCTGGAGAGAGGCAGGGTCCAGTGGGCGAGAGCCCCACTCTGTGCAGGCTCCGGGGAGGCAATGGGAAGGGCACGTCATGAGAGTAGAGCCATGGCTGTCTCATAATCATTGACCTGCTAACTAGAGATGAGGCATTTCCTACAGACCCTGGGAACTGGAGGGTGAGACAGGCTGTAGAAAGATCAGGTGCCTCGGTGGGTCCATTACTCAAAGAACAGACCAAGGACAGCACACACTTTGATTTGGTGGCTGTGCTTGGACCCTGCCCCCCTACGGGAAGTTTTCTCAGGACGCTGACCATTCTCCAGGCACAGGCACGGGCTGAGCTGTTAGTAACGTCACAGATTAGCATCCTTGTTATGAGACTCTGAACTCCTGCAAGCCAGACTGCAGACCCTCCCCGGCTTTCCCCTTTACACTCACAGCTGCACTAGCTGTCTCTCCCTCTTGTGTATATGACTAGCCAGCTGGCGAGGGGTCGGAGCAGAGTTTCCAGGGTGACCTCCTGCTCTCCCAACTGATGGCATCGATGGAACAAACCTCATGTAGAATTCACCCCTGTCTCTGCTGAATTGGCTCAAGTAGTGACAGGCGGCCTCAGAACCACTGTGAATGGTATCAGAATCATTTGCTTATTTTTCAGCTGCAAAGGATAATAGACAGAAATTGAGGAGAAAAGGAGGTATGATGGTGAGTAGACTCTTGGACTCTCTCACTGTGGTGGGGAACCAGGATAGAGGCGAGATCAACTGTGAAGAGGGAACTGTGAAGAGGGAACCATCAGGGGCGGCAGGGTGGCCCCTGGAGAGCCGCAGCTTGAGGTGCAATGAGCCAGGCAGACACAGAATCTCATGAAAAGTGAAAGGCAGGCACAGTCAGTCCAGGTCTGGACTGACTGAGGTGAGCTGTCTCAATGCCGCACCTGCCATAGAACAAAGTGAGTGATCTCCACTCTGGACAGTGAATGTCATTCTGAGTCTTCATCAGTTGTCATGTGCAGTATCCAACTTTCAACAAAACTCTCCCAGGCCTAAGAAAACAGTAACTTCTGGGTTCTCTTTAATGCATAAGAAGCTTAGAAATCATTGCTCCTCTAAACAAGCAAAATTCTGAACAAACTGAAAAATCAACTCTAAGGCTCATCAGAGAAGTGAGGCCACAGCAAATGCTGCACAGACACTGTAGACAGAGCAGCAGAGGCAGGAATCAGTCCCACAACCAATCACCCACAGACAGCTCCACGGAGCAGCACCCGCAGGGACCCGCGCTGGAGACCCACCCACAGACAGCTCCACGGAGCAGCACCTGGCCAGGACCTGCGCTGGAATGCCCGTGGCTGAGGCGCAGTGTGGACTGAGAGTTGAGGATGCCAGGGCCTCAGAGAGGGGTCCTCGCAGTGTCAGGGTTCATCTTCAGGCACCCTCCCAGTCCTCACAGTGAACAGCAGAGGGAAACCTTTGACTTCATCACACAGGGAAAGAGAAAAGGTAACTGTTTTGAAATGCACCAGAGCATTCTGTCCTTTTTAACAAGGTTTGGGGTCAGGAGAAATGGGTTTGCCAAGCTTAGCCTGAAGTTTAGCAGAACGCAGGCAGCACTGGAGAAGGGCGCACAGTTCCAGGCCTGAGCTATCCCGATGCAGCTCATCTCACAGGTTTGATGCTAAGAGCTGCTGCTCTGGGGCTCCCAGAACTTAGTGTGGCACCTCTGCATCTCAACCTGAGGGGAGCACTTGCAAGGTGTGCACACCTGGGCACAGGCTCACTAAAAACTGAGACCTGCTCCTGGGGCTCTGGAATGCTCCCTCCCCCTCCCCTGCCGTCACATAGCTGGAAGCCTATTTAACAGCTCCTTTTGCCAGGTACATCAGATCTACATTTTAGAAAAGAAATATTACAGTTATGCTAACAGGCAAAAGATCAGAACTAGAGTCAGAGATGGCAGGGATGTTGGAATTACCAGACAAAGAATAAAGCAGCTATGATTAGTGTGCTAAGGATCTATGGGTGATGCAAGCAGAGGTGGATTTTTTAAAGAAGGAATCCAACAGAAAAGACAGATAAAACCATGGTACCGGAATGTTGATATGCAGGAGGCTGTGCATGTGTGCGAACTATCTGTACTTTCCACTCAAAGTTGCAGAGAAGCTAAAAGTACTATAAAAATAAAGCCTATTAAAATAATAATGTTATGATACTAAGGATGAATATATATGAAATGTGGAAAATTTTTAAAGAATGAAAAAGCAAATTAAAAACACAACTAACCGAGAAAACACAAATTATAAAATCAGACCCATAAGGGATCTAGGAGGTGGACAAAGCAAAAACAGGAAAGATGTGATCAGTCTATAAAAAAATAGCTAGGCTGAACAAGTTAAAACAGAAAAGTAATGTAAAATACAACAAAAAGCTTAAGGGATCTACATTGTTATGCTTTTAAAAATAACTAAATACACATAGAGGCACAGAAGAGAAAGAAAAAGAAAGTGGTTGAAATTTTATCAAAAATGACAATAACTCAAAGATCAAGAAAATCTAAAAAGGCAAACATGAGAAATTCAAAGAAATAAGCTCTAAGCACATCATAGTAAAACTGTCAAAAAACCAAAGACAAAGAAAACTCTAAAAGCAGTCAGAAGAAAAAAACACAATACATTACAAACAAAACAAAACAAAAAACAATAGTACTGAGAAGTGACTTTAGCACAAACTCTGGAAGCCGGAAAAGAAAAGCATGGTATTTTTAAGGTGTTGAAAGAAAGTAAATTTGATCTATAATTCTGTGCCCAGTGAAATCATCCTTTGAAAGGAAAAATAAAATGAAGATGTATTTCTAGCTTTCTCCCCCACAAAAGGTGGTGATATTGGAAATGAGCAAACCAACAGCTAAAGAAATTTTTAACACAGTTATTGAGGCAAAAGAAAAATAATCTCAGAAAGAAACAGAGAAACCCAGGAAGAAATGAAGAGACACAGAGAAAAGATAAATATATGGATAAACCCAAATGAGTCCTGACCATATATAACAATATAATGTCTTATTGAAAATATATGTAAAATTAAAATAATAAAAGTTGGAAATAAAATAATAAATAGATTTAAAGTATTTTAAGTTCCTAAGCTTGTTTTGGACCTGGTAAAAATACATATTTATATCTTTCAGGTAATTCTTTAACAATTTATCCTATCTAATAAAAGAGTAATATGCAAATTGACCATCACTCCAACACACAAGATGGCTGTCCCCATGTGGTCAAAGATGGCCGCCCCCATGTGGACACAAATGGCCATCACAAGATGGCCAGCAGGGGAGGGCAGTTGGGAGAGACCAGGCCTGCAAGGGAGGGCAGTTGGGGGCAATCAAGCCTGCAGGGGAGGGCAGTTGGGGGTGACCAGGCCTGCAGGGAAGGGAAGTTGTGGGGGGACCAGGCCTGCAGGGGAAGGCAGTTAGGAGTGACTAGGCCTGCAGGGGAGGGCAGTTAGGGGTGACCAGGCTGGCAGAGGAGGGAAGTTGGGGGCACCCAGGCCTGCAGGGAAGGGCAGTTGGGAGGAACCAGGCCTGCAGGGGAAGGCAGTTAGGAGTGACTAGGCCTGCAGGGGAGGGCAGTTATGGGCAATCAGGCTGGCAGGGGAGCAATTAGGCATCAATCAGGCTAGCAAGGGAGTAGTCAGGGGGTGATCAGGCTAGCAGTCAGAAGCGGTTAGGGGCAATCAGGAAGACAAGCAGGCAAGCAGTTGGGAGTCAGCAGTCCTGGATTGCGAGAGGGATGTCCAACTGCCCGACTACACTGGCAGTCAGACATCCCTCGAGGGGTCTCAGATTAGGTAGGGTGCAGGCTGGGCTGAGGGACACCCCCACCTCCGTGTACGAATTTCATGCACCAGGCCTCTAGTATCATATAAGAATGTGTAACCAATAAGCTAACAGATAGAATATTGAACAACAAAGAATTATTTTAACTACAAAGAGGGGGAAAATGAGAGAATTAACATAGAACAAGAATAACAAAGAAAAAAGTATTATAGCTATAACCCTCATACATTATCAATTACTTTGAATGTGAATAAACTAATTACTTCAATTAAACATTAAAAAATACTATATTAAATTTGACGCACACACTTACAGAGAACTTTAATCTGCTTACAAATGCCATACCTTAAATACAAGATCACAGAAAAGTTGAAATGTATGAAATGGAAAGATATCAGTTTTCCTCAAATTTACATATACGTTGAATGCAATTTCAATCAAAATCTCAAGAGGAGTTTTGTGGAAAATAGGATGGTGATTGTAAAATGTCTGTGTGAATGGTAAGGACTAAGTTACATACCGGATATCAAGGCTGATTACAAAGCTACAGTAACTCGTCAGTGTGGTGTTATTGCAACGTGGACAGGGGGCCAACAGAAGGAGCATGAACACAGGCCAACACAAATAAGGTTGCCTGGTGTGTGGCATATCTGACATTCAATGTGGTGACAATGGGGATTTTTGTCTGTGGATGGTGCTTGAATAACCAAATATCTGTATTTGTATTTTCACCTCTATCTCACCTATCCAGAAATCTATTCCAGGAAAACTGTAGATACGAGTGTGAGAGGCAAAACAGCAACAACACACCTAGAAATCGTAGGCAACCAGTGCCTGGCGTGTGTTAAATGAAGCTCTGAGAAGCAAGCAGGACATGTGAGCACTGAGGAAAGACATGGTCTGCATTTAAATTAAGAGCTCCTGTTCATCCGACGATTCCGAAGAACGAGCGAGAAGGCAAGCCATGCAAGAAGAGGCATTTCACACAAGCAGTTATTCAGATAAGCATATGTAAAGGCTCAACCTCATCAGTCATCAGGAGCATGTAAATTAAAGCCACAACTAGCTATTCTACTTCCCACTTGCCTGGCTGAAAGGAAACACCTGACAGCCCATTGGTGTCCATGAGCGTGTGGAACAGCGGCCACTGTGGAGCATGGCAGGTGGGTGCAAATTCAGCGTGTTTCTGAGAAGCTTTAGTAGCTTCTAGATGCAGTAGGACAGGTGTGACCCAGCACTCCGATACATGGGGGCAGCCATCTTTGACCTATGCGAAAGCATGCACAAAACTGTTCATAGGGACACACTCTAATTATGCAAAATGAAAATAAACCAAAAGCCTGCCAATGGTAGAATGCATACATTGTGACATTTATATAATTAAATCCTGGGTAGCAAGGAAAATGAACTTCATGTAGAAACAGATAAATCTCTAAAGCCAATATTGAATGAAAGAAAGCTGGACCAGAAAAAGGGTAGTGGAGTTTATCCATACATGTTTCAGAGATACTTGAAATTAAACTGTGGTTACAAGACTGGCAGACCTGATTACATTTGGGGTTCCGGGGATACTGCTTAGGAAGGTGGCAATGTCCTATTCTGTTTTGGTTGGTGGCTACGAGAGAGCAGTTGGCTTGTTCAAGTGAATCGAGCTGTGTGCACTTACGATTTGTGCACCTTTCTAAGTGTATTTCATAGTTTTTAAAAAATATATTTTAGAATTGTGGCCTTGTAGTTGGGCCCTTGCCACCGTATTCCTTACACTAATGATGGTCATCACGGTTGAGCATTTGCTCTGTTCTACCCACAGAGGCTTTCTTCCCATCTTCTCAGTTCCTCCTTGGTGGTGGGATTGCTGCCCATTGTATGGATTTCATGATGTGGGAGCCGAGGCTGTGACTGATGGTCACACAGCTAGAAAGGAACAGAGTCGGCCTTCCACAGCACACGGTTCGATTCCAACGCCTGCCTCCTAGGTACTTCCCCGCCTGGTCCTCTTGGGGGACCCACTCACAAGACTGGCCTCCAACAAACAAATCAGAATGGTGCAGGATACAGTTACTCTGCCTTGACTGTGGAAAACAGGCACGTGCTTTCTCCACAAATGCCATACAGCCCACTCTGCCACCTTTACCACAGTCTGCAAAATCCTCAGTGGCTGAGTCCCAAGTTTGGGGGAGGTGACCCTCTCCCTGGAAGAGTCTAATCACTGCCTGCTTTAAACATGCTGGGCTGTCCAGGTGGGCAGAGCACGGGTTTTATTTAGGCCAGCAGACCAGCGCGACCACCTTGAGCAAACCACTGAGTCTCTGTGAATCTCATTTCCCTCATTTGTCAAACATTTTTTCTTAATTTTCTGAGGTAAGAAATGAGATAAGTAAATATAATTCACCTAGGACATGGTGAGCATATAATCCATGGGAACCACCTTGACTTCTCCTCTGGACCAGCAACATTAAGTATATTTTGTTTCCCTTCCTCCTCACACCCCCACATCCATCCTTCATTTTCACCACCGGCTTTCTGTCCCAAGGAGGCTGGTCAGTGTGAATATTCTCCAGTGCTCTCTGCGCAGCTGTTGGGGTTGGAGGGGACCCGAGAGGAGGGGACAGTGAGAGCAGAGTGAGCATCTCTCCCCCGCCCCCGCCCCCTGCCCACCTGTCCTCGGAGCCTATCAGATGGCTCCCCCCAAGGGCCTGTCTGCTCCCTGCCTCCAGGGCTTGTGCTGCTCCCCCACAGCTGGCTGCCCGGCTCCCTCTGTGCCAGCTGTCAGAGCAGCCCCTCCTCAGAGTCCTGGTCGGTGTGCCCTCCTGCTCACTGGCAGGACCTGGCTGAGCTGCCCTTTCCTCCTGAACGCCAAGCACCTTCTCTCCTCTTGAGACAACCTGGCTGGCCCTGACTGCAGTTGCTGGTGTGCGGTTCAGACTCAGCTGGTGGCAGAAACCAAAAATAGGCACAAGTAAATGTATTTTGTCTATAAAATATGAGGAACTTGGGTCTTACTTCAAGAAGCAAAGGGCTGTTACCCCAAGAAGCTGTTGAAGGTCCTGAGAGTCATGGCACAGATGGGGTGCCCTTCACCCCACCAGCTGAGATCCTGCGGGTCCCTCCTTGCCCTGCTGTGCCACGCCCCCGAGTGTTCCATCCCATTTCCTCCCCAGCACAAGCCTGGGCCCTGGGAGCACTGCCTGAATAGCTTGCCATCAAGCCCGGCCCCTGGGAGCCAGGCTGCCTTCACGCTTCTCCCTGGCTTCTGGGGACAATCAGAACCATTGCCCTCAGGTCTCAGGAACAGACCCAGGGCTGCCACACTGGCAGCTCCTGGGGGGCGGGGGGCAGGGGGTGCACACTGCAAGCCGTCCAGTGCTGGGTGAAATGGAAAGCTGCTTCCCTCTGCCCGGGGCCCTCAGCCTGCTGCCCGGGGCCCTCTGCCTGCTGCCCAGCTAGAGGAAGTGCTATGTGAACTGTGGATGAGATGGTGGCTAAGCTCAGAGGCTCAACAGTTGCCACCAAGAAGTAGGATGCTGTAGGCATGTAGGTCATCCCGAGAACTGCCTCTGGTGAGAGTGCACGTGCCCAGACGCTTACCTGCATCATTGCTGGTCCTCACAACAGCTCGGGGCTCAGGGCTCAGGGTTCAGGACCCATTCCACAGGCGAGGGGTGAGGGGTAAGGGGTGAGGGACCCATTCCACAAGCAAGGGGCAGGAGTGGGTCTCGGCCAGGACCAGCCTGGCCTCAAGGTCTGCGTGGATCCAGAGGCTCCTGTCACCTGAGAGCTTAGAACTGGAAACAGCATCTGGCAGTCAGGGGCCCAGCGCTATAGGTGCCTTCTCTACCCCAAATTCAAGGTCACACCCCGGAGAATCCAGACCCAAAGGGGAAACCCGCTCTCGCTGTTCTACTCACACACATCTGTCTAGTCGGGGTCTTGACCGCGCCTCAGCCGCTGGGGAGGCGGCACCAAGGGTCTCAGACGGTGCCCACATGGTCCTCGAGGCGCTAGTACTGGGTCATGGGCAGAAGCACGGGCTCTGTGCTCTGCCTGCCGGACCCCACACACCTCCTCCGCAGCCCATGCTGGTCAGGTGCCTCTCCGAGCCTGGGTCCCGCAGCAGCTGCCTGTGTGGACATAGCAGGAGAGGCGATGACAGGGAAGCTTGGTGCCCTCTGCACAGACGGCGGAGCTCTCAGTCACGGTGTTGGTGTTAGTGTCGTTAATATGAGGGGACCAGTGAGACTCAAAGGTACACACCGTGCCTGGATGTCCTGGCCAGGGGCAGGCTCCAGCCAAATGCAGCCGGTTTCAGCTTCCATCACTCAGGACTGGCCACAGCAGTGGAGTGGACAGAACCGGTTCTGGCCACAGCAAGCAGCATTGGCAGACAGCACTTCACCCAGAGAAGAGGAGCGAGAGCGCCAGGTGTTATTATCAGACAACTTTAGTCCAAATGCCGACTGTATGTGCAATGTTTGAAGGCACACAATATACCTGCAGGGCATGGAATAGTCCACAGTTATAAACCCAAGGAGCAAAGCATGGAAAATGATACATCCTCAGCGGACACAGATCTGAGATGGGCAGATTTATTTTCCTAGAGAACTTGCTTGAAATCAATCATTTTCCTTCATGCCAAGGGCAAGAAATGTTTACAAATAACATGAAGCTGGTGCAGAATCACACCAAGAGAGATGTGCGCTCTCTCTCTCACACGCACACACACACACGCACACGCACGCGCTCACGCACACACTCGCACATGTGCGCGCACACACGCACATACACACGCACACACACGTACGCACACAACATGTGAGTCATCTCTGTCCTCTCCCTGAAACCCTTCTAAGCAAAGCTGTCCAAGGAAGCAGCCACGGAATTCCCTAGGAGACAGGCCCTCTCGGAGGAAACCCATGTGGGTGATAGATTCAGCAGTGAGACCACAATTTGATTAAAAAAATAGACAGATGAAACATTGGCCATGTGGGCAGGCCCCCAAGTGCTGATGGGAGGCATGGAGCTGGTCCTGGGGTAACCAGGGCAGGGCTCGGGCATCCGGCATGCTCCCTCCTACACACTCTGATTGGAGAAAGGCCAGGGCCCACCTGGTGGCACTGGTGTCAGGCCATGTGAGCATCAGAGACAAACCGCCTATCAACCTCCCCCAGGCTGCTCTCAGCGGCATGCAATGCGGCCATTCCTTCTGCTCTTCTGGTCGCTGGGGACTGTGGGGAAGAAACCGACGCTCATACATCCATCGGGGGAGGAAGCCTCAAGGCTACAGGAGAGGCATCAGTAGGACTTTGTATTCCTCACATCCCCATTACTGCTGGGGTGGACCCTCATGGCGGCTGGGCTGTGTCCCTCCCATCCTGCAGGTCATAGAGCAGCTCCTGGTCTGCAGAAGGAGAAGAAGGGACTCGCTGAGGTGACAGCTGCTCCTAGTTCTCCCTGGTTCTATGGTCTGATTGCCCAGAAAGGGGACGGAGGGGTTGCTGTCCGGCCCTCCAGCCAGAAGCAGGAAGCAGCAGGCCACCGGCCCGCAGGATGGGCCTGGGTCCCACACTGTGGGCTGGAGGCCAGCCTGCTGGGAGCAGAATCGCTGCTCCAAGGCTGTGGGGCCATGAGAAAAGGCAAAGAAGCAGGGCCTGGGCGCACGTGGGCTCCGGGTGGCAGCCTCAGAGGCAGCCTGGGGTTTGGCTCACCTCCCTGCAGGCCAGACCACAGGTCCTCACCTCATAAGCCGTCACTCCTCAAAGGCCCTGCTGCTGCCCACTGGCACTCGCGGTCCCTTCCCCACTTCCCTGCAACCCCCCCCCACCCCACCCACCATGGAGAGCTCCACTGCGCAGGACCTCTCTGAGGCAGGGGTGGGGCTCCCTGTCCCTCCTGCTGTCTCTGTTGATTCTCCTAAGTAAGAAAACCAGGAAGAAATGAGGCCAAAGGCAGAGCGCAGGGCTCCAAAGCCCCCAGAGACCAGACCCTCCACATGGCGCTCCTCGGCACAGCCTGGGACACACGCGGTGGTGGATGACCAGCCGGCCTGCACTGGCCCCAAGCCCACAGGACCAGGGACCCCATCGCATAGTGCACAGTGCCTGCCAGGCCCAGGCCTGGGCTCCCTCACCTGCCTGAGGCCTGAGAGGAGCGTAGAGGAAGCGCGGAGTGCCTGGCTGCATGGGCTCCTGGCCCGCCCCTCCCCCCCCCCCCCCCCACCTCCTACCTCCCTGCAGCACTGCAAGCCGCCCTCCTGCCCTCAGGAAGGCCAGGATCCCTTCTCTGGCACTTCAGAATGATCACAAGGAATTTGCCTTTTTATTCATATAGAACAAAATTTACAAAGTCGTTCACACCGTTTTTGTGTTTTTTTTACTGACTTCGAAAATTGGGAATATTCAAAATACACTTTTACCCCACTCCATTCTGTCATTATTTACAGGTATGTACAAGAAGAATGAGTGCATGTGCATGTGTGTGTATGTGTGTGTGTGTGTGTGTGTGTGTGTGTGTGTGTGTGTGTGGTTTCCTCGTATTAAAAAGCTCTGCTGGTCAGGTGGGTGGGCGGCAGGAGGGCAGAGGCTGGTCAGATGGAGGTGCCGTGGGCGGTGTCCAGGGCCTCGGGGAGGACGCCCCCGGGCATGGGCTGGAAGGCCATGGGGATAGGGGTCTTCACTGGGCTCTGGCGGAACAGCCCCCCGTTGGGTGACCTGTGCTTGCAGGGCACAGAAGGCATGGTGGCCGAGCCGCCCAGCGGCAGCGGCAGGCCGCTGGGCCCTGCAGAGTGTGTCCGGCCAGGGCCGTGGCCGCTCTGCTCAGGCAGAAAGGTGCTGACTGAGAGCTGAGGGTTCGGGTACTCCCGCGTGGGCTCCAGGGCCTGGTTGGGAGCCAGCCCCCCCATCTCCAGGGCCGAGAGCTCAATGGACGCCGGGGAGATCTGCTTGTGAGCGACGTCCTCATCCAGGAGGCTGTTCATGCGCCGATGCACCTGCTCCAGGTTCACCTCCTTGTCCTGGGGGGAAACACAGGGAGGTCAGCCAGCCTCCCGACAGCCAGCAGCCAGGCCAGGGCAGGGACACTGATGCTGGGGCTGAACAACCTGCAGAACAGTCACAGATAATTTCTCCCACAGATAATTTCTCCCACAGATAGAGGACATCTCGGCCCAGAAAAGCACAAAACCAGGTGGGACACACCGGGACCAGCTGTGATGACAGACAGCCCCCGGCCCTGACACTGAGCCATCAGAGGCGACCACGGCCCTGGAGGAGCCACCTGGAAAACTGGGGGCTGTTCTGCTGGAACCCTCTCGAGGCCTCCCCTCAGATTTCCACCTGCGAGAGAGAAACAAACCCCCAAGACAAAGGATCCAGCGCTATGCCCCAGGGGAGCCGCCCCTCCATTCCCTCCCCACCTCCGTCCCCCACAGCCATGCACTCTTACTCTAAGGGACCCCACGAGACTTGCAACCTGGGGAGCAATGGGCAGTGGCAGCTCCTTGCAGGCTAGTCCCCTCAACCTGACCCCAAGACCCCCTTTTCTCTGACTCCCCAGAGACCAAGGGCAGCCCAGCCAGGCTCTCCTGTTGCTTCTTCTATGACAGTGGTTCTCAACCTTCCTAATGCCTCGACCCTTTAATACAGTTCCTCACGTTGTGGTGACCCCCAACCATAAAATTATTTTCGTTGCTACTTCATAACTGTAATTTTGCTACTGTTATGAATCATAATGTAAATATCTGTGTTTCCCACAGGTTGAGAACTGCTGCTGTAGAGCCTAAGACCATCAGAAAACACAGATATTTACATTATGATTCATAACAGTAGCAAAATTACAGTTATGAAGTAGCAACAAAAATAATTTTATGGTTGGGGCTCACCACAACGTGAGGAACTGTATTAAAGGGTTGCGGCATTAGGAAGGTTGAGAACCACTGTTCTATGAGAAATCCTTTCTTGTTTTCTGTCCTGGCTTTAATAAACGTTGCCTCACAGTCACGTGGACTCGTTTTGTGAAATCTTTCCTGCATAAGTCAAGAACCCACACACTGCCAGCCGGCTGACCCCAGGCCAACCATGCAGGACTAGGCCCCCTTTCTGGCAACACCACCCGGAGCCAGGGCAGGCTTTCTGCAGCTCTTGGAGGCTTGCAGACCTGGCCTCTGGGGCCCGTGGAGAGTGGTGAGCATGCCCATTTCCGTTCCTCCCTCGGCTGCAGGGCCAGCCCTTGACGACATGGGGCCCTGTCCCTAGGACACTGCCCCTAGTAGCAAAGACCCCACCAGCCAGCAGGGCAGTGTGCCTCCCCTTCCCCTGGTTAGGGGCACTGCCGTCACACCCAACGACCATGGGGGAAGATGCTGCAGGACTGGAGGCATGGGAGGATGCTGTCCGATGGGGTCAAAGAGGATAGTCCTCTAGCTCCCAACGTGCCCATGCATTTGCATGCAGAGTTCATGAGGCTCAAAAGACGAGTAAGCACCCCCACCATCCCCGCCCTACATAAAGGGAGCTTGGATTCTGGAAGGCAAATGAGCTCTCCAGGGACACACCCCGGGACACACTCTGAGGACACACCCTGGGAACACACCCAGGGACACACCCGGGGGCATACCCTGGAAACAGGGGGCAGAGACACAGAGGCAGCACCGGGAGCAGGAAGCTCAGTGTCCCAGGGGGCTGTTCTCCCAGAACAACACCTCCAGGGATGCTGGAGGGCATGCCCCTGTGCTGACGGCTCAGGGCCTGAGCCTGGCTGGGAAAGGGGGCGATGGGCGGGAATGGCAGAGAAAGGAACTTCCCAGGGTCATCCGACCTTCCTGGTATCCTGAGGCCTGAGGCTGTGGAGATTGGAGGGATCCTAACCCCTGAGTCTCTCCTTATGGTGAGTGGCATCAAGGGAATTGTTCTGTTTGTTTGTTTGCTTAGGAAAGAAAGGAAAATAGAACATGTGACATTCCTTTCAAATAACTTGGTCATTTGTTGAGAATAAACCAGAGATATCAAACTGCTTTGAAGCTCCTTAGAAACAGATAATGCAATCGACGTCCTGGGTTCAGTGGAGGCCCCTTCATGGGTGTGGGAAGCCGCAGTCTCTTTCCCAGCAGCGCGCATGCCCATGTGCCAGGCAAGGTCATGCCTGCTGCCCACACCTTGCTGACGTCAAAGTCCAAGCAAAGGGCAGGCCAAGCTCAGCCTGGGGTGAGCACTCCACAAGCTCAGGCTGCAAGGCTGGCCCAATCGGGAAGAACTGTCTGCTGCCTGCCTGGTGCAAGTGTCAGAAACCCCATACAACGTGAAAGTCCTTAATGTGTTTTCAAAGAAAAATGATGAAGAAACCACACAGACCTAAGGACCAGGCCAGGGCTGCCCCTGGAGTGCTGGCTGGGTAGTAGCCAGTCAGTGGGAGCCCTTAGTGGCTGGTCTGAACTCCTCTGGCCAGGTGCACAACCATGTGGCTGACCCCCGAGGATGCACCAGCCTTCACAGGCTGTTCTGTGTCCCTCCCTCACTCCCAGCCCCCTGGGAAGCAGAGCCACACTCTCCACACCTGTCTTAGCTCATGACTTGCACACAGAAGCCAGTGACCTGAAGCCCACCAGCAGAACACACTGGCTGCTGCTGGGAGACCATCCTGAGTTGAGAGCACCTTTGGGTGGCAAATGTCATGGGCATTTTAGGGGAAGTAGCTGGAGACTAGGAGCCTTTTCATTGCTCAATTCCATGTGATGCATACACTGTCTTTCCCCAACTCCTTCAACAGTTTGTAAAACCAACTTCAATTTCTCTTCTTAAGTCCCTTCAGCATGGCCGATCCTGTTCTCTCCATAACCTTTCCTGGGTTTCATTTGTCTGTGGTTACTCTTGCAGGTGAGAACATCTCTGATAGTATTCGCTAACTGCCATGTTTCAGGGCCCCTCCGTGTTTTCTCGCCCTAGCTGGGAGGCCAGGGTTCACTTCCTTTCTCAATGAGAGTGCTGAAAGTGTCCTGAGCCTGTAACCACGGGCAGGACATGGCCCAAGTGAGGACAGTAAGCTTGAAGCTGGTGAATGAAGAGGTGCAGGGGCTGCCGGGGTGCACCATGGAGGGGGGCCGTGACGCCATCCTGGGCCTGGGCCAGCCTCTGGACAAGCCTCGCTCCCACTGACCACCAGCCTCCTTCTGGCTGTGAGGCCCTCCTGATGCAGCTCCTGTGTCTGCGTAGCCACAGTCAGTCCACAGCTGCGTTGGCAAACATGGACTCTACAGACTATTGTCATTTCAGAACCTGTGAAAGGCACGGCACTGGTACCAGAGATCCTGGGAGCTGGGCAACTGGTGGACAACTTCAGACATTCTTGGGGTGGATAATACAACCTCCCCTTCTCTGCAGCCAGCAAAGCTTGGAGGAACCCGGGCAGGCCAGGTGGCCCTGGCAGAGCCTGCAGCTGCCAGGGAAGGAAAACTACTTGCCAAGCAGGTGGCCCTGGGATCGAGGGGGAGAGGCTCTTCACTGCTGCGTCTTGCCTTCTCCTCCTTCCTGTGTTCCTTCTGGGCTTTACAGACCCTGTGGAACAGGGAAAACCCACAACCAAACCCTCAGGAAAAATGGGAGCAAAGCAGGTCTCTGAGATGCAGGGCTCAGCCAGCCACACATAGGGAGAGGGCGTGGTAGGGAGGGAGGAGCACCATAGGGTGGAGGTGGGGAGGGAGGAGCACCATGGAGTGGGGGGATGGGAGGGAGGAGCACCATGGAATGGGGAGATGGGAGGAGCACCATGCAGTGGGGAGGGAGGAGCAACATGGATTGGGGGGATGGGAGGGAGGAGCACCATGGAGTTGGGGGATGGGAGGGAGGAGCACCATGGAGTGGGGAAGGAGGAGCACCATGGAGGGGGGCTGGGGAGGGAGGAGCACCATAGAGGGGGGGGTGGGGAGGGAAGAGCACCATGGAGGGAGGTGGAGAGGGAGGAGCACCATGGAGGGGGAGTGGGGAGGGAGGAGCACCATGGAGTGGGGGGTGGGAAGGAGCACTGACTGCAGCAGGTGCTGTGAGGGAGGATGCTGCGGGAGGAACAGTGACTGCAGCAGGTGCTGTGAGGGGAGGAGGCTGAGAGGAGTAATGACTGCAGCAGGTGCTGTAAGGGGAGGAGGCTGAGAGGAGTAATGACTGCAGCAGGTGCTGTGAGGGGAGGAGGCTGAGGGAGGAGTAGTGACTGCAGCAGGTGCTGTAAGGGGAGGAGGCTGAGAGGAGTAATGACTGCAGCAGGTGCTGTGAGGGGAGGAGGCTGAGGGAGGAGTAGTGACTGCAGCAGGTGCTGTAAGGGGAGGAGGCTGAGAGGAGCAGTGACTGCAGCAGGTGCTGTGAGGGGAGGAGGCTGAGAGGAGCAGTGACTGCAGCAGGTGCTGTAAGGGGAGGAGGCTGAGAGGAGTAGTGACTGCAGCAGGTGCTGTAAGGGGAGGAGGCTGAGAGGAGCAGTGACTGCAGCAGGTGCTGTGAGGGGAGGATGTGAGGGAGGAGCAGTGACTGCAGCAGGTGCTGTGAGGGGAGGATGCTGAGGAAGGAGCAGTGACTGCAGCAGGTGCTGTGAGGGGAGGCTAAGAAGAGCAGTGAACACAGCAGGCATGCAGGGGTGGCCACAGGGCGAACAGTCTTGCTCCAGGTGACACAGTCCAGGTAAGGGCAGCGGGGATGGGAGTCCACGTCGGCCCAGCCCTCAGATCTGGGCTGCATGTTCCGTTTCCCTGTGGACGGTGGTGGTCCAGGGTTCACACCCTGGACGGACATCAAGGCGCAGGCAGAGCTTCTAGATGCGAACCCACCAGGCACAACCTCCATAGAATCACCCCACTTCTGTTCCTAAGAAGCTCTGGGTCGCTCACCTCCAATAGCAGCAGGCCTGAGAGCTCCATCTGGCTCCAATGATTCACAGAACTTAGATGAATCCTGTTTTCTCTACAGGATCCCGACTGGTCCATGCATTTGATAATGCCTCTGAGCTCCTACTAGCAGATGAGCTAAAGTTCATGGAGAAGCGTCCATCTTGGTCCCTGGCACAGAGATGGTGCTCAGTGCTTGAGTTACATTCATCGTCCTTAAGGAGAGGCCACCTTCAGAGCCTGGGCAAGGATGGGGATGCCAGGAGGCGTGCCAGCACACCTGAGGCAGAGAAGGCAGGTGCCCCATTGGTGCAGTTTGGAGTTGGCCTGCAGGAAGGCAGCCATGGAGGGAGTGGGAGGTTGTGCAGGGGGCATGTCTGAACTGGTGCTTGATGGGCTCAGGCCTTCCTAATGGAAGGCCCTGGGCTAAGGACTAAACGCAGCGGTCACCAAATGGTGATCCATGGACCACTGGTGGTCTCTGAGGTCCAAGAGGTTGGCACCCACTGCACTAAAGCATCCCCACTCTCCTCCCCTCATGCTAATGGTCTGATATCAACAGTGTAGCCACTGGGCTCAGTTTTCAGCAAAAGGGGGAAACTGGGGCTCCAAGGATGAAAATGCCCAGCCAGGAGCCTGAATCCTGGCGCCTGAAGAGTTCACAGCTACACTCTTCATTCTCCAAACTGGCTGAGGATGTGGGTTGGGCCCCGCTCCTGCTCACACCTGAGGACAGCCCAGCGCACACCCAGGACACACCTGAGCACGGCCCATCACAGGCACCGCATTGCATCCCGGTTCAGCTGGATCACTCCTGAGCCCTGCTTCCCAGGGTCAGGACGCGCCCTTGATGTTCTGAGGAGACTGGAGGAGAGCCCAGGAGAACGCGCCACTCTCCCTGGCACAGGGAAGGCATGTTGACTCATGCATGACTAGTTGTCCCTGTGTCCCTCCTGCCCTCGCAAGGTCCTTTGAGGGAGTAGCCCCGGGGTCACCAGTGACCAACCCAGGGGACAGGGCTACAGAGGCACTTTGACACCTTCCCTCCTGGAGTCCCGGGCAGCTGTGAGGCTCATCAGTGAAGCTGGAGAAGCATCAGAGGAGCGGGGGCGAGAGGGGTGGGGCCACAGGGAGGCCCCAGGTGGAATCTTCATGGGGAGCAGGAGGGCGTGCAGGCAGGGTCAGCCTGGCCACCCTGAGGGCCAGCTGCTCCGAGGGGCCCACCTGCTCTGAGGCCGGGCTGCCTGACCTGGAGGAGAGCGGGCAAGACTAGGTTGGCTCCCAGCCTGGGTCAGCTCCTATCTGCAGCGGGCACAGCAAGGCAGCAACCAGAACCCCAGGTCCCGCCCAGTGATGGATGCTCGTCCCTCAGTCCTCATGTCCTCTTCCATTTGTCTCACCTTTATTTCATGAATATTTTATTCTCAGAGCATGATTCCACTTTCCCCATAACACTGGCGTTGGCTCTTGACTGCATCTGCAGAGCATGGCATGCTCACTGCATTGGGTGACCACATACTCGTCTGACTCCTTAGGACAGTGGTTCTCAACCTTCCTAATGCCACGACCCTTTAATACAGTTCCTCATGTTGTGGTGACCCCCAACCATAAAATTATTTTCGTTGCTACTTCATAACTATAATTTTGCTACTGTTAATGAATCGTAATGTAAATATCTGTGTTTGCCGATGGTCTTAGGCTCTACAGCAGTGGTTCTCAACCTGTGGGTCGCGAACCACAGGTTAAGAACCACTAGCAGGGTCGCCACCAGCCTCCTCACCGGTCCTCCCTCCTGTGGGAGCAGGACCATGCTTCATCCTCACTCCTTGTGCGCACCCAGGCACATGCAGGAGCCAGAATGGAAGACGAGGGTTTACTGCCAAGGAGGGAGCTGCTCACATGGCTCCACCACCCCGCTTCCTAGCCTGTATCTCTCTCTTTCCACCTCTGCCTATGTCTCCCCAGCTTCTCTCTCTCTCGCTCTCTCTCTCTCTCTCTCTCACACACACACACACTTTCACACACTCACACACACAAACTCACAGTCACTCACACTTAAATATTCACACACCCTCACACTCACACTCATATAGTCACTCACACATACACATTTATATACAGTCACACACACACACACTCATACACAGTCACTCACACACACTCATATACAGTCACACATAGTCTCACACTCACACTCATATGCAGTCACACACACCCTCACACTCATATACAGCCACTCACACACACACACTTATATAGTCACACACACTCACTCTCATATACAGTCACTCTCACACGCACACACACACACACACACTTATATACAGTCACACACACACTCTCACACACACACTCTCACACTCACACTCATATAGAATCACTCTCATACACACACACCCTCACACTCATATACAATCTCTCTCACACATACATACCCTCACACTCATATACAGTCACACACACTTATCTATAACCATACACACTCACACACATACACACACACACACTCACACGCACTCTCTCACACTCACACACACACTCACACACACTCACTCTCACATGCTCACTCACACTTACAGCTCGACCCTGCAGTCCGGGCTGCCCAGGCTGAGCCTGTCTCTAACCACTAGACTAGGGTGTGAAGGGACGTGACCTGTGCAGACAGAACTTGCGGTCCAGAGGAACAATGGCTCTTGCTGAACCTGGCTCACCAGGAACATTCTGGAGGCTGAGTCTGCTCTGGGTCCCAGGGCGGCACCTCCCATCTGTACGGCAAACCCTCTGGTGGAATCTCCCCCTTCCCCTGACCTGAGGGGATTTGCACAAAAGAAATGGGCTTTGGGCTCTGGTTTTAAAGAACAAGCCATGAAGAGTGGATCCACGAGAGCCTGCTCTCCCAGCCCTATAGGAGCGGCTCCAAGACACCCCACTGGCCCTGACACTTGGCGCCCACAGACCCGCAGGAGAAGCAGCTGCAGAACCCCTCACTGCCACCTGGCAGGCCGAACAGACAGGTGTCTGCGTGTGGCTGCCACTTCTTTGGTCTTGGCGCTGGTTGCTTCACTGCATCTTGTTGGAAATGCAGACCTGCGTGCCTCCACCTGAACTGTGAGTGAGTGGCGGCAGATATAAGCCGCAGCGACTGCCTGTGGGGGAGCCGCCAGCCCGCTTGGAGGTTCCGCTGGCCGAGCATCCTGACCAAACTCCACTCCTCACCACCCTCCCTTAGAGAAGTTGTCTCCAGCGGACCTTAATGAAAGCTTCACATTAAAAAAAAAAAAAAAGCGAACTTGAAGAAGAGCAAAAACCCAAGGAGAAGGAAGTGTGAAGGCAGAGCCAGCTTGAGGTTGGAGAGGGCAGGAAGGGGTGCGGGTGCGGAACCTGGTCTGGGCAGGGCTGCGGGCTCCCTGGGGTGGGTGGGACTGCAGGAGGGCAGGCCAGGCTCGGCCTGAGAGGAGGGAGAAGGAAGGTGTGGGGTAGAGGCAGGGCCAGCCCCCTCCTCTGGGTTGGGTGAGAAGTCAAGCAGAACCAGGCTGGGCCCTGCAGGTGGGGTGGGCGTGGGCAGCAGGGTGGGCCCTCCTACATGGCTCAGGCTGTGCCTACTCTTCAAGGACAGTCAGCTCCTCTGCGGCCATGGCTGCTGCCTCGGCACTTTGTTTGAATGAAAACACCCCTTACATGGTCTCTGGCTTTAAAATAAAAATGAAATAGACACTGTCGTCCTCCCCATGTGAACCGCTGTCCCCACAGGAGCCTTGGCCAGCACTGCCTAGATGGAAACTGCCTGCCCGCCACCCAGGACTCCCCAGCCTTGGCTGCAGAACAGGGGAGCAGGGCCTGCACAGACCTCTTTGGGGGTCTCCTGGCGGCACCGGTTGCTGGTCCACCACAGCTCCAGGGCGGCCACCAGGCAGGCGAGCAGGAGCCCGACAGCCAGGACGCAGAAGACGCCGGCGAAGCTGTGCAGCTTGAGGGCCCTGCCGTCGGCCTGGGCGCTGGTGTGGCTGGCGAGGTCGCAGCGGCCTGTGTGCGGCCACCACTTCTGCTTCAGCACGTCCAGGTCCCCAGTGTCTTGCAGCTCCAGGATTCTGCAAGACAGGACACACGTGAGCTACAGTCCTGGCCTCCTGGCCTCGGCGGCACCACACAGTGCATCATCAGCCGCCTCGCCCAGCCTTTCCCACCCATCTGCTCCCCATGCTGCATTTGTGCTTTCCAAAACACAAGTCTGGCTTGTTCCTCTCTCCTCAAAAGCCCCCAGGCCCTCTCCACTCCCATGCCACCCCATCCCACCTCCCAAGGATGAGGTCCAATGGAAAGCACGCGGGGCCCTCAGATGGGCCCTGGGCAGCGAGGAGGGAGCTGGCAATGCAGAAGGGGTGAGCCACACTCAGCTGTGGACTGAGGAGCCATGCTTCCAACATGATTTCTTTCAAGCTTCAATCACTGTACCCTAAGTTGCTCCCAGGAGGATTAACCAAATCATTCACCAAATCTTTGTGCCAAGTATGAAGTTCACCATGCTGAGCTTCTGACACACACACACACACACACACACACACACACACACACAAGTGGAGCAGCCATAGTGGAGACAGAAGCTCTGCCCAACGCGATGGGATGGAGGCAGAGGCTGCGAGTGGCTCTTCGGGACGGTGGCCTGAATGGGAGCATTAGGGAAACCAGCGAGGAGGTGACAGGGACCTGGATGCCTGAAGTATGATTAATCATAAAACAGCGCACACTCATCCAGCACAGCCTATGTGCTAGAAGGTTCTGCCCAGCTGGTGTGGCTCAGATTGGTGAGCATCATCCCATGCACCCAGAGGACATGGTTAGATTCCAGGTAGGGCACATGCCAGGTCCGGGTTTCATCCCCAGTAGGAGGCATGCAAGAAGCAGCCGATCAGTGTTTCTCATTGATGTTTCTCTCTCGCTACCTCTCCCTTCCTCTCTCTCTAAAACCAATAAGAAATATTTTTAAAAAGAAGAAATGTTCTGAGTGCTTCATAAATTGCATTTAATTCTCATATCAACCCTCTGAGATGGTTACTTCCATCAAGCCACAGAGAGGTGAACTATCTTGCCAAGTCCCGTTATGGCTGGCATCGTCAGCATTCCCAGAGGAGAAGGGAGGACCTCGGGCCTGGGCAGGTGTGCGGCCCAGCACTGACAGGCTGCCTTGCTGAAAGGCAGTGGGCGCTGATCAGTCCACATGCCAGTCCTCGTGGGACCTTCTAGTGGTTCTCACCACACTGGTTTCACTGCTGGAGCCCTGTGCTCCAATCTAGATGACTGCCACAGCTGCAGTTAGAAAGTGGCCAAGCTCCTCTTCAGAGCTGAGTTATACTGGCCCGAGAGGCCCTGGTCTCGGCCCCAGGCTGTTGCATGCAGGTTGCCTGCGCTCTTGGGGGGTCTGGCTCAGGGGGGATGCTGGCCGGGCCTCACTCTCCTGCTCACGCTGAATGGCAGGTTGGCTGCCTAGTTTTGCTGATGTGTCTCCTTTTGGCTCCTTGTATTTTTTATGCCCAATATTATTCCAGGATGAATGCAAGGCCGCTTATAGGAAAACATCAAATAAAACACAAAACAAACAAATCAAAAGGAACATGGAAATATGTCAGCAACCGAGGAATGATAAAGCACAGGCACAACCTGGCTCCTGGGATGAGGCGGGATGAACGCCCCATAGTGACCCCCACTGCTCCAGGGGACCCAGCAGGGCACCTCTGCAGAGCTGCCCTCCTGTTTTCCAGACATAGACTTGCAGGCACCATCCTGGGCTGGGAGTGGAGCATGCTGCACGCAGGCCCCCTGGGAACGCACTGAGCATTGAGCAGGTACCCAACGCCCACTCTGCCTGCCGCCCATTCCGCCTGCCACCCACTCTGCCTTTCTGGCTCTAAGTGAGCACATGTTCTCAGCCCGCCACACATCTGCTGTGGCTGTGGGCCCGTCCTCTGCAGAGCGAGAGGCACAAACAAAGGAAATGTTAGCTCTGGGCCAGAGGGAGAGAAGGTGACCGTGATTCCAGAGCAGACCGAGACCTGCTATTTACATGACCCCTTTTTTCCACGGAGGGCTGTTGGGGACTGGCCCCTCGCTCTCCACGCCACCCAGCTGGGGACAGCCACGGTCTGCACACATGCAGGGCCCTTACAGAGCCAGCAGCACAGTCAGCGCACCTGGAGGCCTGAGCACTGCACAGCACCCATCGCCCACAGGAGGGGTGCTCCTGGCCCAGAGGGGCTGCTGTACAGACACGGCAAGAAGCTGCAGGAGCAGCACAGCCCACGGACTCACACCTACTCACAGAGCACAAGGCTTCTGAGATGAGCAGAGTAACGAGTCATTTCTCACTAGAGCACAAGGACACTGGACCAGCCAGTTTTGCTATGGTGACCTTGGGGTCAGGAGCAGCCCACAGGGCCTCTATCAGGAGACAGTGTAGAGCCCCGTGGTCAGCAAGTGCAGACGGAAGGCGCAGGCCCGGCCCAGGGCAGGACTGCTTCTCGGGGACCCCATTCCGACATGGGTCCTGCTCCACCACACAAGACACCGCCTTCCTTCTGAATCCAGCTTAGTGATGGGGGTGAGCAACCCCCTCCCCACCCACCTCCTCCTGGTGGCGTACCTCAGGTCTCCCTCAGACCTCCTTTGAGACGCCATTGCCCTGACTCCCAGGATGAGATGAAGAGGGAGTCGCATTCTGGCTCTCTCCTCTGGTGCAGGGAGGGTGACCCCAGCAGGCTTTCAGGAGACCTCTGGCAGGGCGCCTGTGGGGCCCTGAGCTCCTCCCGCCGGGACCCTGGGCCTCCCTGAGCTCTGCCTGGCACATAAGCTACCTGGTGGTTGGCCACAGCTCCCTGACCATCTGCTGCAGAGAGGGGCGAAGGTTGATGGTCTGTGTGATGCCCTGAGCCTCCTGCCTTAGAAAACCTCCTGGAGCAACCCTCAGGAACATAGTGGGCTGTGCACCTGGAGAGCAGCCCTCCGTCTTCATGACTGCAATCTGAGCAATTGATACATCACTCCTCCTCCTCCTCCTCTCTTGTCATTTCTCCCTGCTCCGGGGAGCAGATGGAGGCACAGAATGTATGCTTAATTAAAATCTAGAGAAACCCCAAGCCTCATCTCACTTAAGTAATCCTACCCCTTTTTCCAGTTTTGTAAACGAGTCTCTGATGTGTGAGTCAGAGCCCTCCTTGGCCTTTCCCAGATGGGGCTCATCTGCCTGTGATGAGAAGACCCCAGTCCTACCTCAGGAGGCGGGAGAAGGAAGGGGAGAGCCTGCACATCCAACAGCAACACGGGCCAGCACTGGGGCAGGGAGCCTGCTGCTCCCTTCCCACTCCCGCGTAGCCGCGGGTAAGCCCAGGTGTCTGCTCCCCCCGAGGGCCTCAGGGTGCTGATCTGATGACTTCTAACGACGCTTGCCCTCCTCATGGGTGAGCCTCGGTTGCTGCAATGAGGGCACCATTCAGGCCACAGGGGCTGACCCCACACGTCTCCACCAGATGAGCCTTTACCTCAGCACTTCAGCCACGGTTTGGGTTTGGGTACAGCCAGCCTTTAGGGACTCTTCTCTGGGCTCCATTCCTGCCCCCTTCGCCCGCCAGGACGTCACCTCACAGACAGGTGTGAGGGCGGGCTTCTGGCTGAGATGTCCTGGGGACAGAGCTCCGGGGAGAGGCTGGCGACTGGGAAAGCCCCCGAGCTTCTCCACTTCCACCGTCAGGGAAGGCCAGCCCCCAGGCCAAGGACCAGGCACGCTACTGTGGCGAAACCCGGACGGCGAGACTATTGTACTCCAGGAGGCTAGCCAGGTGTCCAGACAGAGCCTCTAGAAACCACCATGCCCAGGAGCCAGACGTCAGGGTCATGGGGTGGACTCCTGCCAGCAAACCAGCCGGGAAGGTACAGGCCAGCGCAGGCTGGACCCGCTGCATCCACACAGCCCTCCGCTCTCCTACCTCCATCCTTCGCTGGTGGTGAGGACCAGGGTGCTGATCTTGGCAATGGGAAGTGGCAGCATCTGCCCAGTGCACACACACAGCACCACACACTCTGCTCCTCTGACCAGCCTTCTGTTGCATATCCACTGTGACTCTTCCTACTTTGCATTTATCTTAAGAAGTAATTGTTGGGCCCTTACCAGATCCAATTGTTTATTCATTTAATTTAAATTACTGGGTAACTCCTACTCATCTTCAGGCTGCAAGGCCTCTCCTCTGGGAAGTCCCCCTGGTCTCCACCTGCCCCAGGGTGTCCTCTGTGGCACTCCCGGCTGCTGGCCTCGCCCTCCCACCCTGGCTGCCAACGAGACCAGCAACTCCTCTCCTTGAGCCTGGCCTGGCCCAGAACCCCCTAGGGTCGGAGGGTTGCGGGGGGGGGGGGGGGGGGGGGCGGGGAACACTACACAGATTGGCGCCAAGGAAAGGGGTGAATGAACAAGTGCGCGTTGACTCTCATCTCCCAGAGCAGGTCCCCTCCACCCCAGGCCCCGGCTGCCTGCGTGGCACCCACCTCTGGGAGAAGAGGTCGCGGTAAGGGCTGCCATGCTGCAGGGCGATGCCATAGCCCTTGCTGCTGACGCTGTTGCTGACCACGGTCACCGCGCAGTCGTCGTCGGTCAGGGCCACGTACTCCACCACCGCCACGTCCCACAGGAAGGCGTAGTTCCCCTTCTTTGCCTGGAAGAGAAGAGTGCGCAGTCAGCCAGGCCCAGCCTGCTTGTCCTCCCTTCAGGTGGCGAGGCACCTGGATGGTAGGACTTGAGGGGCCCTAAGAGATAGCCCTCCTGCCGGCCAGCACCGTGCACTCTCCTGGTGCTCTGGCCTGCAGGTCTGCCCCACTGCTGCTGACTCCATGGCTGGGGTTGGACAGATGGGGTGATGCCACCTTTGCAGGCTCCCCGCATACCTCAGGGCACGGACCTACCCTCAGAGCCCAGACTTGCCCTGGCCCCAGGGAACTGAGATTTTTCCCACCAGAGATCTAGGGGGAGCATAGAAGCTTCCATTTACTATTTCTCCACGGAACCTGGCTGAGCCTGCTGGGTGGACAGGGCAGATGCCCCAGCTCAGCACCCCCAGGGGCTGTGACTCACCATCTAAGTCAGGCCCTTGTGATGCCAGAGGAGGAACCATGAAGGACAGGGTCCTGCTGTTAGGGTGCTGCCTGGGTTTCTGCCACTTGCCTGTCACTGCCCACACAAGAGAACCCATGTGCTAGTGCACACATGCACCGCCATCCGCCTCCTCAGCAGGCGCAGGAGCCAGAGCACTGCCTGTCCCGCAGGCCAGCGCACGGGGGAGTGAGAGGGGAGTGTGAGCCACGTGGCACTTTGGACGGAGATGCAATGTGGATGCCGTGCTTGGCCAGCTTAAATGGAGCATGACATTCTTCATGCAGTAGAGTGTGGTTCTATCTCTACAGAGAGCAGGTGCCTCTGCCTTCTCCTCCCCTCCCCACCTCCCATGGCTCCCACAGGAGCTGAAATGTAGGTCCCGGGCTGGTGGGGAGGCCGATACACTGCAGTGAGGCTGGTGGTGAGCAGCAGCTCCATGACGCTGTCGGCCTGTCCCTGTCTCCCTCCTTGAGTCTTTTCCACTGAGACTCTCGAAGGGAACCACCACTGCCTCCATGAAGCTGGTTGAGACGGGGCTTCTTTTGGGATCCGGAGGGCCCTGGGCCAGCATGGCTCATTTTCCCATCGGCAGTTTACCATCAGGGGCTTGTGGACAGTGTGTGGCACTCCCAGAACAGGCTGTGCCAGCCGTGCACAATGCTGCCCAGCAGCCTCTAAGAAATGACACGCCCGTGCTGCCCAGAGCTTCACCTCAGGAAGCAATTCCAGGATGTCAGACCCTCACTCCCGGCCACGCTGATTCCAGAAGTCCCTAAACACTTGGCAAAGTTACACTCATCTCCCCTCCACGTAGGAGGGCAACAGTCTGTGAAATCTTTTCTGCTGGCAAACATGTTTTCTCAAGAAAAGATACATTGTCCGCCTCTTAGTAATGAAGTTTTTCAGCAAAATATTGACTTATGACCTGATATTTGGCTTCAGCCTGATGGAAGCATTTTTCATCCACACGTGCAATTCACCACGACATCAGAACTGTTATTTGTATTTCAAAAGGGCACATCCTGCTGAAGGAAGAATTAAGATTATGTCTCCATCTATCTTTCAAGGGATTCCAAAAAGGAGAAGGAAAGGCACTGGGCCAGCGGCCCAGCCCTGCGGATGGCATTCCAGCTCCTCCGGCCCAGTCAGGGCTGCTCTGGTATGGGCTACGCCGACAGGTGAAGGGAGTTGCATTTACAGTCCTGCCAGCTCAGCCATGTCCTGGCTGCAAGCCCCTGCCGCCAGCAGGTGGCGGGAAGGGGAGGGGGCAGTCTTCTTCTCTGGCTGCTACAGGGCTCAGACCCTCGGCCTCCTCACTGGTAAGCAGGGACTCTGTTTCCTGGGGTATCTCTTACGTCTGCTTCCAGAGGCACCAGCTGACCAGAAGCTGCCTGCACTGTCAGAGCAGGGATCTAGGGCCGCTGGGCCACAGCCTGCATGTGGGCCCAGTCAGGGGCCCTGACTCCCATGAAACACTCTCTCCCCAGCCTCCCTCCCGCCCTTCCTCAGCGCCCTTGAGCGTCCTGGCTCCTCTCTCAGCTCCCTGTGGAGTACAGAGCAGCACCAGGACCTCCTGGCTGTCTCAAGTTCATGGGTTTGAATGACAATGTTCTAGAAGCAATGAAGGCCACCTGGGCATTCTGCTAGGCCTCCTGCTCTCCCCGCTGGGCCACAGACCTGATGCGACAGAGGCTCCTTAGCACTGACCGTTCTTGGACATCCTAGACTCTGAGATGCCCGAACAGCCCAACCATCATGACTGTGCCCCACCAGGGCCCTCTCTTGCCCCATCCAGATGAGCGGCACACCCCAGCTTCCAAGACGCAGCTCCTCCTTGGAGGATCAGAACCAGCTCTTCACGTGCCCCTGGTAACTGAGTACCCACCTTCTTACTCGATGCTGCTCCCCACAAGCTCTGGCTTCTTCATGTGGAGGGACAGCAAATACACGGAATGCCTGCCTCCAATGAGCTGAGAACTTCCTCGGGCCCTCCCTACTAGCTCCTCCTCCTCCTTTCTTGAGTGGGAGCATTCATCCCACTTTGCTAAGAGGTCTAGCTTCCTCCCTGGGGGCCCAGCCCCATCCACCCTCTCCTCCCCTGGGAAGGCATTCCTGCCCTCCCCCGCCCTCCCTCAGCCCCACGTTGGAGGCCTGTCCACTTTCAGATGGTTTCCTGTCCTACTTGTAGGAACTGCTCCTTTTTGCAGTGGGCTTTCCCATCTCTTGGGAAGACAAAATTTACTCCCTTCTTCATTGTGCTCCATCAGCTATTCCTCCAGAGCGAGAAGGGTGAACCCAGCCCCTACCCAGGAGCTGGGGGTCTGGGCCGAGCGACACAACAGACCATTAGAGTTGGCTATTTGGCCACTTCCTGTTCATTCCAGCTCATTCTTCTTCGGGCCTCACAGTCCCATTCCTCCCTGCTTCCCAGGTGGCTGCAGGGAATGAATGGGCAAGGATGTTACTTGCGAAGAGGCACGATAGGTACTGACTATTCACAAATAGATTGTTGACGTAGATTTCCTAATACCTAAAAGACAAAGTGACCCCGTAGATTTGTGTTCCCCACTAAAACAAAACAATACTGTATTTCACCTCCTTAGTGGGTTAGATGGCCTTTACCAGGCTTGCTCCTTTATAATATTAAATGTACTCCTTATTTCTAATCACGGACTCAGCAGACATCTGCGTTTGCCTCCATACCTTGCAGTGGAGCTGCTGGAAAGTAAGGTTGGATCAAGGCCTGGGATCCAGCCAGCCCCTCCACACCTGGGCTCTGCACACTCCCAGGTGGCCTGCACCCCCTCCACACCTGGGCTCTACACACTCCCAGGTGGCCTGCACCCCCTCCACACCTGGGGCTCTACACACTCCCAGGTGTTCTTCATCCCCTGCACACCTGGGGCTCTACACACTCCCAGGTGGCCTTCAGCCCACCCCTCCCCCAACCTGGGGTTCTACACACTCCCAGGTGGCCTGCACCCCCTCCACACCTGGGCTCTACACAAAGCCCAGGAGGGCAAAGAAAGCAGGAGCACTCCAGGCCAGCTCTGGGTCCTGGGAGTGGAGCGCCAGTTCCTCCAGGAGCTATGAAAAGCATTTGCAGGTCATGTAAGAGAGTGGAGGTCTGAAAGGTAATATAGCCTAGAAATGCAATTGACTGCCTCCACGTGTTTTTAACATTGAGAGTGTCCAGGGTTAGTGAGAATTTGATAAAGTGGGCGTGGTCCTTCATGGCACTGGATCTGTCGGAAGGTGAGGCAGCAAACACAGCGTGACCATCCAAAGCTGCTTACTATCCCTACCCTGGCAAATTGCGCATTTTAACCGAAAAAGTGAGACACGGGCATCTATGTATCTTAAAGATAGGACAAATGTTTTAAACCCAATGTTGCCTGTAAAGTATGCATGGGAACAGTTTAAATATGTAATTTAGGGAAATAATCTAATAAATTATGGTTCACAAGTTTGGTGGTGTTTTGTGCAACAGATAATAATTATAAAGACCATGCAGAAACACAGAAATATCTATAAATGAGAGGGGTGGAAACAGTAGGATGGGTACACCATCACTGCTGTTCTCTAAACATGTGAGATATAATGTGCCCAGAGGTGGACAGGAGCCCAGCTGGCATGGCTCAGTAGTTGAGCATCTACCTATGAATCAGGAGGTCAGGGTTCGAGGTCAGGGCACATGCCTGGGTTTCGGACTTGACCCCCAGTATGGGGCACGCAGGAGGCAGCCAATCAGTGATTCTCTCTCATCATTGATGTTTCTCTCTCTCCCTCTTCCTTCCTCTCTGAAATCAGTCTATATATATAAAGGGGGACAGGATTGTGAACAAACCTGAGTGGGATCAATGATGAATCTTAGAACAAAGTGACTGAAATGTCTTCTTTAACCTTGTTACACAGCTAAGGCATCACCCAGTCCACAGGCACCAAATCAGATCTTCCTCTCCCTGTGGGCCTGGGTACTGGAGAAGCCCTTGCCCATCTGCGGAACACAAAAGCTGCAGCCCTCCCCCTTCCAGCACTGCCCCTGATGCTGCCTAGGGTCTCATTTACACAATTGATCTGCCTCTAATAATTTCCTCCTTTCACTCTCCCCTTTCCTTAAAGAAAGAAAAGAGAAAAGAATACTACAAGAAAACAGCAGGCATGGGGTCCACATGTAAAAAGAACAGAAATGAGGACTTGGGAGAAGGAGAGAAGAGCAGCTCTGGCATTAGAGAAAGCCAAGGGCATTGGCCAACCATTCCGGACCCAGCAGCGCAGGCAGCCTTCCTTCCTGTGCATAGGACCACTCCCTTCCTGAAGTCACTCCACCCCATCCACACACATGCTACGTGGGACAAGTGGAAAGGGACCGAGACCACGAGGGATCTGGCCCCAGCCACATGGGGACACCGTCAGTTACTGGAAGGCTGGGCACCAAAACCAAGCCCTGAGTGAGCGAGCAGGAGACCAGAGCTCGCTGTGCCCTCACTGCTAATGAAAGGAGACTGAAACGCCTTCCCTGCACCGCTGATCTCCTGCTCAGAAGCCCTCAGAGCACAGTCCCCCAGACCACAGCCTTCGCGCACGAGCCAGGTCGCGCCACCCTGCTCCCCCCCCCCCCCCCCCCCCGTCTCCATCCTGCCCACCTGTGGGGGGGGCCACAGCCACACTGCTCCCAGCCCTAGAATGCTCACTGCCAGCACCAAGCAAGCATGCCAGGAAGAAGTGCAGGAGGAATCAGGTGTCTTCCGGGCCAGGCACAGGTGGGCGTGGGGTACCTGCTGGTGCAGGACCCTTCAGAACCCAGTGTAATCCCGGAGGGCAGAACCCGAATCCCCTTTACAGGTGAAGTAACTGAGGCTCAGAAAAGTGAATTAACTTGTCCCTGATAAACCCAGACGGTGAGTGGTGGAGCCAGCAGCTTCGTCTGGGCATCCGTCTCCTTCGTGAGGCAGGCGCTCCCCTCTGCCCACTGGGGATTTGTTGGGGCGCGGAGGGAGGGGGAGGCATACCTGTGCAGCTCAGGTGGGGCCTCTGGATGCTGGGGACTCGAAAACTGGAGGCCCCTCAAGTCCTTTCACCGCCCAGTGGCACGCAACTGCCTCTCCCTGCCCACCCTTCACCCCAACAAAGCAGAGCCTGACCCTCTCTAGCGCCCCATGTCACATAGCTCGCTCCTCTGGTTATGTCGCCACAAGCAGCCTGAGCCTGGCTGCAGGCACGCCTGTCCCTTCCCTGTGCCCAGTCACCAGGCCTCCTGTAGTCTGCTGGTGGGAGTGGGCGGGAGCGATATTTCAGCAATGGCGATTGGAGCCAGTGAATGCCAATCTTAGAGGATGTTCTGGTTACTGTGGAGTTTAAAGGAGACACCTGCTCATGGGAATGAGCAGCCTGGGTCCTGGACCCCAACTGTGTGAACAGAACCCAGCTCCTCTGCCTACTGGCAGTGGGAGTGCCGGAGGGCTGGGCACCGGCCTCAGTCCCACACTGGGTATGAAGGGTGCACCCCGCCGGGTTCCGGCGAGGATCACAGGCCTAGGTACATGGGTTGCACTAAGAGCCTGCAAGCAGAGGGCAAGTGCTAGGTAAATAGCCAGTACTATAGCGCTTATTGTCAAAACCATTGCAAAGAAGGATGTTGACACTGTGACCCTTCACGATTACTACGTGAGAGCTTTTCGTTTGTGAAGAATGGAAACCAAGCGCAGTCATCTTTGGCTGATGCCACATGGGGACCACCATGGTCCCTCACTCTCCCGTGCCACAGGCAGCGTTCCCTGCAGCTCAGCAAGCATTTCCCCTGTGGTGGCAGCTGTGCCCAGGGTGACTCCTGGCCAGCCTCTTCCTGGAGCAGCATGTGGTGAAGGCATAGGACTCTGGATAGAGACCAACCCACCGCCACAGCCCACTGTTTTGCTGACCTGCAGTTTGAGGCTGATGGTCGCCTCCTGGAGGAGGTGCTGAATGTGGAATCATTATTAACCTGTGAACCAGTTAATAACGGCGGATTTTGTAATCAAAGAAAACATGATAATTTCAAGAGAATCACCAAAAGTAATTTATTCAAAGTAATGTCCATCGTTAGCTACACATTTCCCCCATCTTTCAGGTAATTTGTGGATACCGTCCCAATAGAACTTTCCTTGTTTTGAGGCAAACCATTCAGAGACACAATTTTCCACTTCTTCGTACGTTTTGAAGTGCTGCTCAGAAAGTGTGTGCCATCGATCGGAACAAATGGTAATCTGAAGGAACAAGGTCTGGTGAATACGGCGGGTGGGTTAATACTTCCCAGGCAAGATCTTTTAACGTGTCTTTAACTGGTTTTGAAGTGTGTGATGGTGCCTCATCATGAAGCAAAATTACTTTGCCGTGTCTTCTGGCACATTCTGGTTGTTTTACAATCAAAGCGTGGTTCAAATTGATTATTTGTTGTCAGTAGTGATCAGTATTAATGATTTCACCTGGTTTTAGAAGTTCATAATATACTACACCTTCCTGATCCCACCAAACGCAGAGCATTGTCTTCTTTCCAAAGCGATTTGGCCTTGCAGTCCATATTGATGGTTGACCTGGATCAACGCATGATTTTGTGCATTTGGGATTCTCAAATCCACTTTTCATCGCCCGTCACAATTTGATGAAAAAAGACTTTCTTTCGTGAATTTGAAGCAACATTTTACTGATGACTTCGGTTTTCCATTTGTCTTTCGTTCAGTTGATGTGGCACCCATTTTCCTTCCTTTAAAATCTTTCCCATTGTTTACAAATGATCGGAAATTGTTTGCTGAGCAACGTTTTATCTTTCTGCAAGTTGGTTTTGAATTTGACATGCATCTTCATCCAATAATGCTTGTAATTGTTGGTCTTCAAACTTTTTCAGTTGACCTGGACATTCTTTGTCTTTCACATTGAAATAATCATTTTTAAAGTGTTTAAACCAGCCTTCACAAGTATCTTGAGATGGAGCATGTTCACCATAAGCTTCCCAAAGTATTCAGCAGCACTTTTCTTCAAAATAAAGTAATGAATTAAAACTTCCTAGAAATGCCCTTTGTTTTGGCACGAAATTTGACATTTTTAAATATCGTCAAAATATCTATGCTGTTAACACCTTCAGGAAATTTGACATATGAAGTTTTGAAGCTTGCTGTCAAGACAACAAAATAGCATTACATATCAAGTCGCATATATATCAACATATGTGTAACTCTGTCTATTGAAAAAAATCCGCATTATTAACTGGTACACCTAGGGCACAAAGCAGGTCCTGGCACAGCCAGCTCCACACAGGATCCGCCTCCTCTCCCTCCTCCTCCATTCAGGTCAACCTGACAGCTGTTGATGAAGCATCTGTTCTCTTTCTGAGAAGCCTGACATTGCACCCACCAGCGACTACAGGCCCCAGACAACCTCCAGCAGACAGAGGACACACTGCTGCCCAGGGATTTGTCAAAATTTCAAATTGTCCAAAGACCATGATAAACAACATTCTAATCTGAGTTACTCCATAGGAAAGAGTAAGAATGTTCTAAAAGAAAGTGAATTGGCTGGCCTAGACACAAAAAGGTTACAAAGAGAAAAGATACAGAATAAAAAAATGTCATCCTTGGGAAGGAAGCAGCCTAAGCAGGATTGACACTCGTGTGTCCCACATCTCAGGAGCGAGCTGAGGGACTAGCCCTGCAATGCTTCCTGCATGCGCACAGTAGGAGGTGAGAAGCAGTGCTCCCTGTATATGCACAGTAGGAGGCAGTCCTCCTGGCATGTGCAGAGCAGGAGGCATGAGGCAGTGCCCTGTACATGCGCAGTAGAAAGCAGTCCCCAGGCCATTCCTTGCATTGCCCAGGCACGACACATGGCATACAGCTGGTGCTGAATAAATGTGTGAAGAACTGAAGGGATGAATGCTAACCTCTGGGAAGCCTGTGCCTTGAATCAAAGTGAGCTGGTCAGGGAGGCTTGCTCCCTGAGAGCGCCTCCATGGACAGCATCCATAGGCACCTGGGCCTCTGCCTGAGTCACCTCTAAGATTCCAGAACAAATCAAGTACTAATGAACAGCAATCATAATAAGCACCACCCGTTCAAACCTATGTCCACAAACTTGGGATGGCAGGAGACTCAGCTGGAGGCAGGATACTCAGCTGGAGGCATGTTCAAACACAGACACTAATCTGGCTCCCCACCCCAGTTGCTCATGCATCAGGTCTAATGCGGGCCCAAGAATTTCATCTCTAACATGTCTTCAGGTCACGCTGCTGCTGCTGTCCCAGGGAGCACACTGTGAGAGCCGCTGTGTTGAAGTTCGCCCTTCACATCACCTACAATCTGTACAGTAACTCTGGGCAGACGTGCTGTTATTCCTGTTTTTCCTGTAACTTTATCCAGTCGTTAGTTTGCCTAAGACCACACCTCTGAACAATGAGTGCAAGAACCACACAGCCCCCAACTCTAACCCACCCCAGGGCTGCGCCAGGTGGCCTCCCTGAGCCATTTCCTGCTTTGAGGCCCTCCAGGTGAGACGGTGCAGGTGACCCAGGAAGGAGAGCCGTGGCGGAAGCCTGGGTCAGCGCCGGCTCCTCCCCGTGCCCTTCAGCCCCAAGGGCTGGGACCTGCCCTGGGTCTGTGCTGGAAGCAGAGAGAAGCAGGGATGTTGAGGTGATCACGGTTGATCCTAAGAGTGTCCCTTACTGCGTGCAGACCAACCCTGCAGCTTTATGTTGCACTCTCATCCTGTGACCCCTGCGTGCTGTGTCCTCTGTGGCCTTTGCTAAACGCTGCCCTGAGAGTGAGGCCCCAGCACTGCCCAACTCTGGCAGGCAGGCACCAGGTGCTCCCTGGAACTGTGAGGAGATGCAGCAGCGGGCACGTTCTGAGGAAAGGGCCGCAGGGACCCAGGCTCAGCCAGCAAGCTCTGGGCTCTCCTTTCAGGATGTGCAGCATTGGGAAGTCAGGGAATCAGAAGGACTGGCCCTGGAGGGTCAGGGCTCAACCACAGCCTCCATGTAGCCCAGATGCCAGACCCTCAAGACACAGGGCGTGGGCACTGCCCAGGTGACCGGCACTGCCCAGGCCCCTTAGCACTGCCCATGTGACCGGCACTGCCCACACCCCTCAGCACTGCCCATGTGACCAGCACTGCCCACACCCCTCAGCACTGCCCATGTGACCAGCACTGCCCAGGCCCCTCAGCACTGCCCACAGCCCTCAGCACTGCCCGTGTGACCAGCACTGCCTATGTGACCAGCACTGCCCACACCCCTCAGCACTGCCCATGTGACTGGCACTGCCCATGAGACCGGCACTGCCTATGTGACCAGCACTGCCCACACCCCTTGGCACTGCCCGTGTGACCAGCACTGCCTATGTGACCAGCACTGCCCACACCCCTCAGCACTGCCCGTGTGACCAGCACTGCCCATGAGACCGGCACTGCCCATGTGACCAGCACTGCCCAGGCCCCTCAGTACTGCCAATGTGACCAGCACTGCCCATGTGACCAGCTGGGGTCTGAGACCAGGGCTACTGCTAGGGATTCTTGAAGTAGTAGAGAGCAAATTCCACTTCTACCCTCATCATTCCTTCACCGTTTCTGCTTTCTTTATCTAATCCTGGGTGGCATGTTTTCTACTGTTCTCTCCCCTCTTCCGGATTTGAGCCAATCCCACCTCTCATCTCTCACTCTCTGCCTCTCTGTCTCTGCCCATCTCTGTTTGTGCGTGTGATGTCACTCTCTCCCACACATAAACACACACACACACTTTAAAAGGTGGGTGTCCAAGACAGTCCTAATTCCTGTGTGCGGGAGAGTGCAGAGCCACAGAGTGCCCATCCCTACAGAAACAGCTCCTGCACAAATAGGGCTCCCACAGTGAGGATGGCAGTGACGGTGGCACGGGAATACTAGAAATAGTAATAAACATGGGGTAAAGAGTCCAATAATCTTTGCGCAAATTGTTTAACCTTTCTGAGTTTTGCATTCCTTGTTTTCAAAAGGAAAATTTCATAAAATACCCTCAAGGGTGAAGATAAAAAGAGCACAATGCCATATATAATAACTTTTTTATAAATGTTATTTTTCTTCCCTCTCTCTCCCTCTTGTTCTTGGACAAAAAACATTATACTGACAAAATGTAAATAAAAATAAGCTTAAAATTGCTAGGAATCTGGCTGATGCAATAAATCAAAACTGTTTTCAAAAGTAATCCCTCCTTGATTTTAATTTAATCAATTGACAAACCAGTTCAAATGTAAAAACATAAATCCCAAAACCAAACACAAATACTCGGTGGAAGAAATAAAGTGAAATCAGCCCGCATTTATAGCCAGTGCTAAGGCGAAGTGATGCAGGCCTGGGTGCAAACTAACCCGAGGGCAGAGGAAACCTGAAAAATAAAACCCAAGGACAGTGAGCATCCTCCCACCCCTCTCCTGAGCAGTTTGAAAATCATCAAGTTAACATGATGGCACTAGTACTGGTTTGATTCCAAAGCTCACCCGAGCAAATTATAATAATTGCAAAAAGTAACTGAAGAATTCGTAACAAGATTTACTTAGCAATGCTCAAAAACCAAAGGAAAGTAACTTAATAAGAGAGGAACTGTGGGGTTTTCCTTGATTCTTGGGCTGCATTAACCCAAACCAATCAGCGTCAAACAGAATTAAGAAGCAGGCTCTACAAAGGGCAGCGCGGCCAGCTGTGGGGACCCTGCTCCAGCAGAGACCAGGGCAGTCCGAAAGCACTGAGTGAGGAAGCGCACACAGTCGGGGGTGGGGAGGAGTGTGAGGGGGGCTGAGGCTCCACCTTGATCATGCATCTCCTCCAGTTTTGCAGAGTGTCACCAGGCAATGCCACACTTGCTGGAGTAAGAAAATACTGAGCTCCAAACCTGGGTCCAATGCTGACTAAAGCCCGAGGTTCAGCAAGTCTCTTGCCCTCCTAGAGCTTTATCTGCCTCTTTAACAAAAGGAAGCACCGCTGAGCTGCTGCATGGGAGACAGACCACAGGGATCCATCTGCGCCTCTCTTGTGGCCTCTGGCGCAGCAGCCTGATGATTAAATTAATCTCCTAATTGTCCAAACATTGACCAAGGCCCTGACAGAAGGAAGGCTCCGGCATAAAGTAAGAAACAAAACATCTTTTATTTTTGAAATCATATACTGTCCCAGGTCAGTCTTTGTTTTCACTTTGGCCTTATACGAATTCTAACTCAGCTTTAAGAGGAGCATGAAGCACACTTTTACCATCACTGAGCTCAGCACCAGTGAATGAGTTGTGGAAATAAATGAATGGGTAACATACATACTTCAAATAGCAAATCATTGTACTAGCCCACGTTTGGGGAAGGGGGGTTTCTGTGCATCAATCCGATAATTAAATGAGATATCTGACCATGATCTCACGCTAGTTCCTCAGCCATGCCATGGTCCCCAGGCCAAGGATAAACAAGTTGAAAGGAAAGGGATTTCCTCCAACACTCATCCACAGAACAATAAAGCAAAATATGTAAGGAGAAAGAAAAGGGAAAAAATCACAATGAAGGATATGAGAAAAATAGAAAAAATACCCATTTATAAAAAAAAAAAAATTCCTACAGAAGACAAATCCACAGGATTTGATAAAAAACAAACAAACAAAAACAAAACAAACAAAAAAAACCCCACCAAAACCAAAAACAAAAAAGCAAAAACACTGAAGCCTGGGTTTTCTTTTCATCCCAAAGATCAGAATAAAGTTAACTTACAGCCCTGCTTATGGTGATACTCAGTGATAGCATGTTAAGTGCTTTAAATGTTTATATCCTTTTTTGACACCATAATTCTACTTTTAAAAATTTGACCTGAAGAAATAAATTTAGTAACTGCAAATCCATTACCAGCCATGATAACGTTCATTATAATGCCTATATTTGTGAAAAATTAGAAATTACCCAAATGACAATGGAGAAGGAAATGTTTAAATAAATTATTTTACATGTATTTGATGAAATATTAATTAGCCATATATAACAAACCTACAGCAAGCATCATACTCAATGGGCAAAAACTAAAACCATTTTCCCTAAGAACAGGAACAAGACAGGTATGTCTGCTTTTACCACTCTTATTCAACACAATAATAGAAGTCTTAGCCCCAGCCATTAGACAAGAAGAAGAAATAAAAGGCCTCCAAATTTGAAAAGAGGAAGTAAAATTCTCATTATTCGCAGATGACATGATATTGTGCATAGAAAACCCTAAAGACTACACCAAAAAACTACTAGATTTCATAAATGAATTTGGCAATGTAGCAGGATACAAAATCAACACCCTAAAATCTATGGCTTTTTATACACCAATAATGAATTCTCAGAGAGAGAAACTAAACAAACAACTCCATTTACCATTGCAACAAAGTAATTAAGATACTTAGGAAAAAACTTAAACAATGAGGTAAAAGTTGTATTCAGAAAACTACAGGATGTTGAAAAAAGATACAGGAAGATATAAACAAGTGGAAGAATATACCTTGTTCTGATTGGCAGAAGTGACATCATTAAAATGTCCATACTACCCAAGGCGATCTACAGATTCAATGCAATCCCTACTAAAATACCAATGGCATATTTCACAGATCTAGAACAAACTCTCCAAAACTTTATGTGGAACCAAAAAGATCCCAAATAGCTGCACCAATCTTGAGAAATAAGAACAGAGTTAGAGGGATCACAATACCAGATATCAAGCTATATTACAAAGCCACTGTTCTCAAAACTGCCTGGTACTGGAACATGAACAGACATATAGACCAATGGAACAGAACAGAGAACCCAGAAATCATCCCAAGCCATTATACTCAATTAATATTTGACAAAGGAGGCAAGAGCATACAATGGAGTCAAAACAGTCTCTTCATTAAATGGTATTGGGGAAATTAGACAGGTACATGCAAAAAAATGATACTAGACCACCAACTTACATCATACACAAGAATAAACGCAAAATGGGTAAAGGACTTAAATTTAAGTCACAAAACCGTAAAAATCTTAGAAGAAACCATAAGCAACAAAATCTCAGACATTTTTGTAGCAGTATGTTTCCAGATACATTTCCTAGGGCAAAGGAAACTAAGGAGAAAATAAAGAAATGGGACAACATCAAAATAAAAAGCTTCTGAACAGCAGAATGAAAATGGAGCCCTGTTTAGGAGAACATATTTGGCAATGATATATCTGATAAAGATTTAATATCCAAAATATTTATGGAACTCATACAACTTAACAAAAGGAAGACAAACAATCCAATAAAAAAAAATGTGCAAAGGACTAGTAAATAGATGCTTCTCCAAAGGGGACATAGTGATACCCAAGAGACATATGAAAACATGCTCAAAGTCACTCATCATCAGAGAGATGCAAATTAAAATGACAATGAGATGTCATCTCACACCTGTCAGAATGGCTACCATCAACAAATCAGCAAATGACAAGTGCTGGCGAGGATGTGGAGCAAAGAGAACCCTAGTACACTGCTAGTGGGAATGCAAACCGGTGCAGCCATTATAAAAAACAGTATGGAGCTTCCTCAAAAAATTAAATATAGAACTGCCATTTGACCCAGTGATCCCACTTCCAGGAATATATTCTAAGAAACCCGAAACATCAATCAGAAAGAATGTATGCACCCTATTTTCATAGCAGCACAACTTACAATAGCTAAGATCTGGAAACAGACCAAGTGGCCATCAGCAGATGAGTAGATAAGAAGCTGTGGCACATGTACACAGTGGAATACTATCCTATCTAATAAAAGAGTAATATGCAAAGTAACCATCACTCTGCTACAAAATGGCAGTGCCCATAGCCACAAGATGGCGTCACCCAGTCCTCTTAGCCCCGCCAAGTCCCCCAGTCCACCCAGCAGAGGCAGTCGGAGGTGTCCAGCTGGGAGGTGCCCACCCCCCATGCAGCGATCCCCGCCCAGCAGCGGCAGCCCGGGGTGTCTGGCTAGGAGGCACCAGCGCCCAGCGCAACCCCCGGCCACAGCCTGGGCTGAGGTCTCAGGCCAGCAGGGCCTCGCACCCCCGTCATGTGATCTTCTGCCACAGCCTGGGCTGGGGTCTCAGTCTGGCCTGGGTGCGATCCCCTTCCAGTGGTGGCAGCCTGGGGTCTCAACCACTGAGTCATACCAACCAGGCAGATATGGAGGAATCTTAAGTGTTTCTTTTATTAAAATATATATTTTATTGATTTTTTACAGAGAGGAAGGGAAAGGGAGAGTGAGCTAGAAACATCTATGAGAGAGAAACATCGATCAGCTGCCTCCTGCACACTCCCCACTGGGTATGTGCCCCCAACCAATGTATATGCCCTTGACCGGAATCGAACCTGGGACCTTGAGTCTGCAGGCCAATGCTCCATCCACTGAGCCAAACCAGTTAGGGCTGTCCAATATGCTAAAGAAAAAACCCTATCTAATAAAGAGGGAATATGCAGGGGAGGGCATTTGGGGGTGACTGGGTTGTCAGGGGAGGGCAGTTGGGGATGATCAGGCTGGCAGGCGAGCAGTCAGGCATCGAACAGCCTGGGTTGTCAGGGGAGTGGTTAGGGCGTGATCAGGCTGGCAGGCAGAAGTGGTTAGGGGCAATCAGGCAGGCAGGCGAGCAGTTGGGAGCCAGCAGTCCTAGATTGTGAAAGGGATGTCCAACTGCCTGGATTGGGCCTAAACAGGCAGTCGGACATCCCCTGAGGGGTCCCAGATTGGAGAGGGTGCAGGTTGGGCTGAGGGACACCCCTCCACCAGTGCACAAATTTTGTGCAACAGGCCTCTAGTGCTGCTATAAGAAAGAAGGATCTCTTACCCTTTGAGACAGCATGGAGAGACCTGGGGAGTATCATGCTAAGTGAAATAAGCCAGTCAAAGAAAGACAAGTATCACATGGTCTCACTCATATGTGGAATCTAATGAACAAAACAAACTAATTAACAAAATAGATCCAGAGACATAAAAGCATGAACAGACTGTGGAATCTCAGAAGGAAGTTGGGGGAGGGTGGGTGGTTGGGAAGAGATCAATCAAAGAACTTGTATGCATATATGCATAGCCCATGGACACCGACAATAGGGTGGTGAAGACAATAGGGGTATGAGGCAGGCTATAAGAGGTCACTGGGGGTGAGGGGAAAGGGGATGTATGTAATACTTTCAATAAAGATTTAACTTCAAAAATATGTATAGAGTTTTATCAATATTAAAATATTCTACTCCTCAACAGATACCATTAAGAAAATGAATGGGCAAGTTACCTACTGGGAATTATATTTGCTGTACTTATATTTCACCAAAGACCTATATCCATAAAATATTTTTAAAAACTCATCTAAATCACACAGTGAAAATTCAAAGTGTCCAGTAAAGACTAACAAAGGACTTGAGCACACAATTCTTGGAAGAAGCTATGTGATGGCCAATGAGCACATGAAAGAGCATGGACATCCTTAGCCACCCAAGGAGTGCGGCTCAGAGCAGGTGCCCTTCACATCAGACACCCGCATTGTCCAGTCAGAGACCGACAGCCCCAAACATCCGCTGGCGTGTCCAGCAGCTGAGCACAACAGTATGCAGGACAACATGGCCAGTGGGAGTGACCACATTGGAGGTAGGGGCAGTTTCCCACAGAGACAAACACACCACCACCCTGTGACCCAGAACTCTACGCTCTCATATTTAGCAAAGATAAATGGCAATAAATCTCCACCAAAGACACATGAAATCATCATACTGTCTTATTCCTAATCGCCATAAATGGGCAACAGCTTAAATGTACACAACTGGAGAATAAATTAAAAAACTGAGGTTTGTTCATATAAAGGAATAGTATACCATTCAAAGGGGAAAAATAAGTAAGTACTGATAGCCACGACTTCACAGATAATCTCAGAGCAATTTGGCAGGAGAAAGAATCTAAGTCCAAATGTGCATATTTTATGTTTCACCACTGATGTGAATTCCAAAAGCAGGTCAATTTAATCTGTGGCACTAGAGAGTTGAGAGTGGGTGCTGCTGGGAGTAGGGAAACGAATTTAGGAAGTGACATGAGAAAGCTCTTCAAGTTGGTGGCTATATTCTACATATCATTTTGGATGGTGAGTGCATGATTGTACACAATGGTCTAAACCCATGAAATTAACAATATATGTGCATTTCATTGTACATCAATATATCTCATAAAAAGACAAAGTATATTTGTCTCCATACTTTCATTCGCTTCTTCTCCTAACACAGAGGAGGTGCTGAGGCAGTTTGCTGGCGTCTCTGACTGCCAGCCTGTGCTGCTGTCCACAGGGTACTCTCCACTTGGCGCACTGGTGCTCCCCAGTGCCCTAGTGGCTCTCCCTCTCACAGAGCTCAGAGAGGGGAGGCCACCTGACCAAAGCCATGGACTCAATTAGGCTGAAAATGGAACTGAATTACCGAACTCCTACTCAGAAGTTATTGAAACTAATTTCTTGAGTTGATGAATCAAGGAACAACTGAATGAAGAAAGAGAGATGGCTGTCCAGCCTTGGAAATGGATAGAAGTGCCTTTGAGCAAGTAGAGATATGGGGTTATCCCCTGCAGAAAAAAGGAGGCGCGCAGAAGCAGATCTGCAGATAGAGGGCGGTCCGTGTCCCAGGGAGCAGGACTCAGGCACTGCGCAGGGCTGGCCCGTCCATCAGGCCCTCCTCTAGGCTATCTGACCTGTATCAGGGTCCCTTCCATCAACCTGCCCAACTTCCCAATCAGCCCCAGAATACAGAGGGTGCCATCCCAGGAAAGCCTCTTCCTCAGGCCACGGAGCCAGGATGCTTCCTCCCCTCAATCCCTGCGCAAGTAGAGCACTGCAGGGAAGGGCACCAGGTTCCTGTCCTTCCACAGAGGCCGGGTCCCTGGAAGATGGAATCCCACGGAGGCCGAGTCCCACAAAGGCTGAGTCCTCCGGGACCCCACAGCGAGGGGTCCCCGACACTCCGCTGGGAGTGTGTGCAGTGGGGCAGCCGGGCCTCAGAGCAGCGAGCCAGGGGATGGAACAAAGGCGGGTGCTCACGGGGTCCCCACCCACAGCCTGGTGCGGGCAAGCAGTAGGTCAGTGTGGGAGCAATAATATGTGAGCCATTTCCTTCTGCCTCCATGCGTGTGCTTTGTGATGCCAGCTGCGTTCCGTGAGCTGAGAGCCACCTGCCGCCAGCCCGGGGGACTAGGACCTGTGCTTCTGAACACGCGTGTCCAGCTCCAGGGTCTGTTCATCAGCAAGCTCAGGGAGCCCTGGAGACACGCTTACACTTGAGCACTGCATTCTGTTGGGCGATGTTAGTGAAGGTTAGACCCGCCCAACTGAAGGCCGGCCCTGGTCTGCCTGACATTACTGGATGGAGTTGAAAAGCTGAAGAACAACATCCCACGAACAACATTAAAGCCTGATTTCATGTTACTAAGTTATTATATAAATTTGAATCACTTGCCAGCTCAATTCTGCATCTCAAATCTCTAACTGATATTTTTAATAGTTTGGAAATCAAAGATAAAATCACAGACTTAGAACCTTTGCTGCGACCGTGTGGCGGGGGATTGTGGTGGGGGGAGGGGGCACTAAGGCTTCACAGTGGGCACCAGGCACATGCATTGCTAAGTTGATGGGAAAGAGGAAGGAACACGAAAGCATAAGGAGTAGGCCTGGCGGGGCGCTGGGTGAAGAGATGAGGACATGGCCTTGGAGGGAGGCCACAGTGAGACTCAGAGTCAAGGGACTGGAGCAAGCCTCCGTCTCTCTGAGGCTCCGCCATTTCTACACAATGGAGGCCACACTGAGCAGGATGAAGGAATAATGAGTAGATCGTGGGCACAGTGCTGGCACACAGACTGCTGGACAGGTTCCGAGGGAATAGGCCAGGCCAGGAAAAAGCTGGGTGTCAGCATCTGGCGAGTGAGGCGGTGCGGTTACGTGTGCCACCTGGTGCAGATGAGAGACCCAGGCCAGTGACCCTGGACATCCACAGCTCAGATTTCTCCAGAAAGGCCAGGAAATAAACAGTTAGGCTGTGGTAGCCTCATGCTCTCTGTGACAACTGCTCCATCTGCTAAAATAGCAGGAAAGCAGCCATAGACTGCATGTGAATAAGTGAGTTTGGCTGTTTCAATAAAAATTTATTGATAAAAACAGGTGGTGGGCCAGACAGCCTGTGGACAGTAATTTGCCAACTCTTGGTCTAGTCTTGCCTCAGGTGTGACTGCCGCAGGTGGCTGGGGGCAGGAAGGCAGCCCCTCCCTTCCCTGAGGACCAGAGGGTCTCTTCCCTAAGAGAAGTACCCAGAGATAAGCCTGAGTGGGACCCTGATGCCATCCCCTGTCCCCTCCATCCCAGAAGCTAGGAGGGTAACCAGCTCATTGATGGCACCAACTACCCCCCCCCCAATGTGTATGTCTTGGCTCAGTCAGACAGCAAACAGATGACTCACTCACGGACAATCAGTATTTACTGAAACTTAGTGGTTGCCAGAGAGGGTTGTTGGAAAACCTGTAGAAATCAGTAAAACATCCCCCTCTTTACAAATTCCTTCCTGCTCTCCATCAGAGCCCAGAAAGGGCCCTGTTCTTGTCTGAGTGGACCTGGCAGGAAGCAGGGCTCCTAGGGATGGGTGCTGTGACGGAATCCTCGCCCCGGCTCCAGGATGGTGGATGGTGACTGCCTCTACCAGGCTACTCCCACCCATCACACCCCTGCTCCCACACCTTTCCTTTTGTGCATAAGTGGCCATCTTTTTAATCAACTCATTTAACATCTATATATATTAAAGCTTAAGTGACCATCGCAACCAAATGAACAACCAAACAGTCTGAGTGGGGTGAGCAGGCCGGCAGGGGGGTCAGTGAGGGGCAACCAAACAACTGAACAGCAGGCTGTGTGGGGCGACCAGGTCCACGGGCCACGGGGGGGCAGTTGGGGGCAACCAGGCTGGCGGGGGGGAGGGGACAGTGAGGGGCAACTGGGCTGGCAGGTCAGGGAAGTTGGGGGTGACCAGGCCAGAAGGGGGGCAGTTAAGGGGCAATCAGGCAGGCAGGCAGGTGAGCAGTTTGGAGCCAGTGGTCCCGGATTGTGAGAGGGATGTCTGACTGCCGGTTTAGGCCCGATACCCAGGATTGGGCCTAAACCAGCAGTTGGACATCCCCCAAGGGGTCCTGGATTGGAGAGGGTGCAGGCTGGGCTGAGGGGACCCCCACCCCATGCACGAATTTCATGCACTGGGCCTCTAGTTTATCATAATGAGAACCAAAAACTTAAAAAAAAAAAGCTTTGAATCTAAAACTAACACAGACACTGACTTCTGTCCAACCACAGGCTGTCCTCCCCAGCTCTTCCGCTCCCTCTGCACAGCCCCCAGCATGGACCTTGTGTTGCATCATTACTATGTGTATGTGGGGGTGCGAGAATCTTCCATATTATTAAAGGGGTATCATGTTGTAAATTATTTCCATTAGTGGATCCGGGTGAAATTGCATTTACTCATTCTTATTCTTCTAAGTTTCATCCGCACGGTGCTAGAGTGGATTCATTCTCTGCTGGTTACATGTTTGCCTTGTTAATGCTCAGTTGGATTGTTTCCAGGGCTTTGGCTCCACAGCAAGGCTCCCATGTCCTCTCTTGTCTCTGGGATGCATATGGAAGCTCATTTTGGGTGCATACATAGGAGTGGAACTGACGGGTCATAGGGTATATAAATATTCCATTTTATAAAAGAATGGCACACTTGTTTCTGAAGTGGCTGTACTGAGGACACTCTCCCAGCAATTAGCCACCTGTCACACCTGCCCACCTCTCATTTTGTGTGAATCTAGTTGATGGAAAATGAAATATCTTTTTGGTCTCAATTGGCATTTCCTGGATCACTAATGATTTTGAATATCTCCTCACATAATTATTGGCCATATGTGTTGTCTCTTCTGTGCAAGTCTTTAGCCTACTTTTCTATTAAAGTGTTTGAACTTTTCTCACTGATTTGTAGAAGTTCTTCATGTAATCTGGATATTAATTCTGTATTGGGTACATGCCTTGTAAATATCCCCTGCCACTGTGATATGTGCTTTTTTTTTTTTAAGTGTCTTGTAGGTAATAGAAGTTTAATAAAGTCAGAAGTAGCTATCCTTTCTTTCATCACAAGTGCTTTTGTAGCACTGCTGCAATGAAACCTGGGAGTTCCCTGTGTGGGTGGAGGATGGCTCTGAGAGATGAGGATGTAGGGAGGGATGCTCAAAGGCCACTTGGCCCAGACTGCACATTAATTAAAGGCCTTACATCAAGTTTGTACTCAATATCTCCACATGAGGCACCTACAGCACAAGCCGCCCTGCCAGGGATGAGGGGAGACCGACTGCTGAGGGTCAGAGTGCCATCCTATGCAGGTTTTAATAAATCAGTAAGCATGGCAATAGCAACATTGGTGTTGCATTTTATTACTTTTTCTAAGTTATCACTTGGTTAAATGTAAATATTCAAGGTCTGTCATAACATGAACTTTTATGTGTTTTAAGTGTCTGGAGACCCCAGATTTGCCCCAGCCTCACTCCACTTTGAGGGTTCTTGGTGGGAAAAGCGCCACAGGTGCTGGAGGGCAAGGAGCTGGGACCTGCACCCACCTGTTTCAGGTGGAGCTGAGACCCGCAGGCACCTGTGTCAGGTGGAGCTGGGACCTATAAGCACCTGTGCCAGGTGGAGCTGGGACCTGAAGACACCTGTGCCAAGTAGAGCTGGGACCCACAGGCACCTGTGGCAGGGGGAGCTGGGACCCCCACCCACCTGTGGCAGGGGGAGCTGGGACCCCATCCACCTGTGGCAGACTCCAGAACCAGACACTCTGTTTGTCTAAGTGGCTGAACACTTTGTACTAACTGCAGTGTGAGAAAGCGTGCCCATGGGCTCTCACTCCACAAGGAGCACGGAGCCAGTTGCTGTGTCCCCCCCTGGACAGGAGCCACACTCAGCCTGAATGTCCCCTTGCTCTGTAGCAGGACCCAGGCCTCTGCCTCTCTCCTTGGGCCCGTGGGCTCCCCTGGGGCATGGGGGGGGGGCGCTGGGAGGGTTCTGAGGACGCTTGTCATCATGAAGAGCAGGCCGGTGGGTCCTGGTAGCCCTGGAGTGTTCCCCAGATGGTCCCCTCATAGCCACAGTGCTCTGCAGTGAGACCATTTGCCAGCAAGTGGCTGAGGATATGGAACACAGGTGTGGCACGTGTGTGAGTATGTGGGGGTATGGGTGACAGTGTGTGAGAACCTGTGAGACAGTCACACAGAGAGGACTTACACCAGAAAAAAGTGAGGAGACACCGAGGCAGGCTGGGCAGGGGTGTGTGTGTGTGTGTGTGTGTGTGTGTGTGACATTGTGTGTGTGAGTCTGTCTGAGGGTGTGTATGTGAGAGAGAGGCACATGACATGTGTGTGGAAGGTGCCATAGGTACAAGGGAGGGGGTGCTGAGGGACCCTGGCCAGTGCCTGCTCACAGGGGCTCATCTGTCTTGCACTGTTTGCTAATGACCACAGGGACAGCAGCCCTGGAGGCCAGCATCACTGGACAGAGGGTCCCACCAGCAGCAGTTCCTGACACCGCCTTCCTCTCACCATCTTCCTCCTCACTGACTGCAAAGGCCCGTGCTGGATAAAGGCAAACTCTTCAGCCTGAACCCCTGGCGTCACACCCTAAGGGGAGGTGATGCAGTGTCTGATTTTATGTGTGTAATCTAATAAAGAGGGAATATGCAAATTGACTGTCACAAAGATGGTGGTGCCCACAGCGGAGGCAGGGCTTCCATAACACAAGATGGCTGCGCCCACAGCGGAGGCCAAGTTCCTGTAATGAGACTTAATGAGCAATCAGCAGGGACCTAAGGTGGTATGGAGCTGGGCTGGGGCTGGTGACCTGAGGCTGCACCCCCCACCCAGTGGGGCTTGACAGGGGACCTCAGGACACACCCCCACCCTGGCACCAGGCTGGGGGACTTGAGGCTGCATCCCCCCACTCAGTGGGGCTTGACAGAGGACCTGAGGCTGTGCCCCCCACCAGGCGGGGCTTGATGGGGGATCTGAGGCTTCACCCCTCCTCCTGGAGCCGGGTCAGGTGACCTGAGGCTACATCCCTCCACCCGGCAGGGCTTGATGGGGGATTTCAGACTGCACCCCCTGCCCAGCGGGGCTTGATGGGGAATCTCAGGCTGTGGCCCCCATCCAGCGGAGTTTGACCCAGAACCTCAAGGCATACCCCCTGCCCCAGCCCAGGCTGGGGACCTCAAGCCACACTCCCCACCCCAGGGCGGGGCCAGAGGACCTCAGGCCACGCCTCCCACTCAGCGAGGCTTGATGGGGGATCTCAGGCCATGCCCCTAGCCCATCAAGGCTTGAGAGGAGACCTCAGGCCACGCCCCTAGCCCGGTGAGGCTTGACAGTGCCTCAAGGCATACCCCCCACCCCAGTGCTGGGCCAGGGGATCTGAGGCTGGGCTCCCTGCCCAGCGGGGCTTGACAAGGGTGGGATCAGCTGGGTCTGGATCTCACCCAATGGGGGTGGGGCCGGCTGGGTCTGGGTCTCGTGTGATTTTGAGGTTCCGTGGGTGGGCAGGGAATTGACTCTAGGTCCCAGACTTTGACAGGAGGAAGATTTTCATGTACATTTTACTAATTTTCTTTCATCTCTGACACTTCTATTATATAGAAAGGGCAAATAGCAATATTAAAATATTTCCTCTAATTAATCCCCTTTTAATGTGCATGAATTTCATGCGCCGGGCCACTAGTGTGATAATGATGATTAATTCATTTCACAGTGGAAACTAACTGAAATAAATGAGCAAATTCTATCACACTCCTGAAGAATGTGATGGCTTTTCTCCACCCTTCCCCTCTCCTGGCTTCTTCTAGCCTTACCCTCCCTCAGTTTCCCCCAACACAGCCTGCATCCTCGGCCCGATGCCCTCACCACCATCTCCCGGGCACAACCTTCACCACCGGCAGACCCACACACACCGCCCTCTCTCCCTCCACGTGTCGCCTGGCCTTACATTTTCTTTTGCAAACTGTTCTCATGCGGGATGGCAGGCACCTCTAGGTCAGCATCCTATGAGACCACAGGAAGGAGATCCATGTCTCAGGCTTAAGCTGCCTGCTCTTCACTGACCCCTTGAAAACTGACCCTTTGGTATGTAGCAAGCAACCCCTGTGTGTTGCCACGAATGTGCATCCCAGGAAACATGTGCATCCCACATGGCAGCCACATGCTGGGAGAAATGTGGATCTCCCTGCTGGAGGTGGAAGTTCTGCAGTGACAGGGCTGTTTAAAATGATGCCTGGGGGGGAAGGGGAGGGTGACCACACCAGCCAGCCCAAGGGCCAGCTCCTGCCTACCTTCCTGATGCCTTCCGAAGGGCTGGACACACAGTTGTCGGCTCCCCCATTCTTGCTGATGGTCCGCCAGAGCTCGGCAAATGTGCTGTCCTGCTCCAGGGGGTTGGTGCCCTTGGCTCGAAAGTACTCATACACGGCAGAGCCGCGCACCGTGCCGTAGGGCAGCTCCACCTGCTTGGACAGGTCCTGGAATGTCCTGAAATACAAACAGGCTGTGAGCCATGGGCCCAGGCTGCCCACTGAAGGGCCAAACATGGGCTGTGAGGCCTCCTGAGGTCCGAGCCCAGGAGTGGCCCCTGACCCACACTGTTCACCCCGACCCCAGCAGCACAGACCCCTCAGCCCAGGGCGAGATTTGCCAAGGCCGCCGTCTATCAAAGTTGTGTTTCCTCAGTGAAGATTAATTCAGTAAAGTTCTGAGCACCTCAGACTAGGGCCTGTGCTGGGCTCAAGGGACAAAAGATGAGTAGGTCATGACCCTGCCCTCCAGGAGCTCAGAGTCCAGCTGTGGAGACTTGAAGAGACAATCTCCAAGTGAGCCTCAAGGCAAGGTGGGGGTTGGGTACTGGCGGTCTCCACCCAATAGCCAGGACACAGGGAAGAAGACATGCTGGGAGGTTGAGGACAGCCATGGCCTGGAGCCCTGGAGCTGGTGAGGGGCAGATGCCCTGGGGAACTGTGCCAGTTTAGAGGTGGTCCCTCCACAGCTGGCAGCTGGGCTGAGGTCCATCCACTGTCAACCTCTGAGCATCTCCCACAACTTTGTTTTTCAACAAAGAGATAAATCTGGCCTTTTCTATGAGATCACTTGATTTTTAAGTGTTTACAATTACTTAAAAGATGGCAAAGATAAAACAAAACACCTCTGAGGGCCTTGGGTGGCTGTCCATGAGGAGAAGCCGGTAGCTCAGGCCAGGTGTGCAGTGAAGGAGGGCGTGTCTGGGACAGCCCAGAGCCGCCCGGGGCTGCAGAGGAGGAAAGCCCTGGGTGAGTGCAGTCCGGCCAGTGGGCTCCACGCTCAGCTGCGTGAGATATGCGTCCAGGCTCAGTGTGTTGCGAGAATGTCTCACACAAAACAGAACTGCAGGGAACGAAGGCCTCAGTGGTGAGGAGCCTGTTCCTCCAGCTCCAGTCGCTCAGCCTGTACTCATCTCTCTTCTGGAAACCTGTCTCCTTTTTATCAACAGGAACCCCATCCCTACCTCTCACTGAGTCAGAGTTCCAAGGAGACCCAATCTCCTCCACCTAACCTTCACACCCTCCTCCCCTGGCCTCCGCCGGGCCCCCTCCACAGCCGGAGCCTCTGCTGAAATGAGAAGTCCATCCAGGTCCCCATCCTGGGCCCAGGTCACAGCGGCCCTCTCCCTGGGGTCCCTTAGCTCACTCACCCACCCATAGGCTTCTGCTTCCACAAACCTCTTGAAGACCCAGCACCACTCTCCCCGGGAGCCACGGCTATGCCCCCTCCCTAGGCCACTCTGTGCTCTGCTGCCTTCAGAGGCCACACACAGCCCAGTGAGGGCAGGCGGGTCGGAGGCCAATCCTCGCCTGCCCCAGCACCCCCTCACAGCCCTGCGGCCTGGCAAGTTCCCTAAAGTCTGTGCCTCAGTTTTCAAATCTTTTAGAAGGTCAGAAGCAGAGCCTGCGGAGGAGGAGGTGGTGTGCTCAGCCCCAGAGCAGCAGTGCCCAAGGCAGACCCATATGTGACGCAGAGCCAGCGCTGGGCACCGTCACTGGGGGTGTGTCCTCTGTGGAGTGTGACAGCCTGAGGACTGAGGCTGGGTGCCATCCTGCTCCGCAGTGCTGGCCCTGGCTCCCCCAGCCTCAGCCAGCGCCAAGGACGCCTCTTGCTCTGCGGCTATTCTGCACTTCTGCAGCCCTGGCTCAGCGCAGGACCAGAGCTCAGCATTCATTTCAATGCATCACAGATGAAAGGGAGCACAAAATAACACATTTGGTGAAGAAATATTTCTAATTATTGCCCATTATTTTTATCTAATTAAAGCAAGATGCTCCTTTGCTTGCAGGGCCTGAGGGCTATACCTCCGCCCTAACTGCCTGTAAAGGAGGAACATTTGCCACATGTTTTTATGTTTGCCATGGCAACACAAGCACACCCAGGCTCTGAGGGGTGGGAAGCACCAGGATGACTGGTGCAGGGAGGGTAAACTGGGCTGCTCTGCGGTATCCACGGGCCTGGGTTACAGGCGCAGCCTCCAGGTGCTCAGCACCGGGCTCCCTCCCGCATCTGAAAGGAGAGATGCTCCCTCCTCAGGATATTTGTTGACAATGGTGACCTGCCCAGAGCTTCGGGCTAGCACCTCTGGATGACAAAGAGGCTGCCTCACATCCCCGCTGTCTGAGCTCAGCGTTCCCTCCGCAAAATGCCCCTACATCTTCGCTCTGCCATCCGGTGGTCAGCCCAGGCCTCCACCCATCCAGTCCATGACCTTTAGTCTTCAGGGAGGGATCTCCCACCCAAATGCAGCATCCTCTCTCAAGGAACATCTCCAGCTCACCAATGTGCCCAGCACACACCAGGCACTGCCACCCATCTCAGTGGACGGGCCCGTAGAAAGCCATTTGGAGGTTTGAATAGGGAGCCCAGCTATTCACACCCCGAATCGGCCATCTCCCTGGGCGCTCCCTCTCTCGTCGGGGTGCAAATGTGGAAGGGACACAGTAGGAGGACTATCACCCAGGCTCCAAGCCCACACGGGCAGCCAGCAGAAAACAGGTGTTCGTGTCAGAAAGGACGCCCATCCACACCAGGGGGCCACCGGCCCCGAGAAGCGGCCCAGGCAGCACACTTACTCTAGCTTGTTTGTCAGTCTAGGCTCTTCAGCAGCACCCACTAGAGAGCACCCCCAGGGAAATGAGGAGCGGCTCATCAGAGGTGGGGCTTCTATAAGCCTGTGGTGCCTGCTGCAGCTGGCCGAGGCCATTCCAACAGTTCCACCAGCAGCGACAGAGCAGCTAACCTACGAGGTAGGACTCAGGGGTACATAAAGCAAGGACTGGATGCTGGGTACCCCCAAGGCGTTCATAGCGCGGGTCAGGTGGGCAGAGAAGTGGCTGCACAACGAGAGACTAGAGTGGCATTCTGCAGGCCCTGGGAGCTCAGCGGAGGCTGTTAGGTCCTGAAAAAAAGAAAGACTTCCTAGAGAGGAAGCAGTAAGTCAGGCACAAAGGCTGGGAGGTAGCCAGCTGGAGAGCCCAGGGGGAAGTGTTATGGGAAGAGCAGGCATTCCCTGAGGAGGCCCTGACATGAGAAGAAACATGGGGGCATGCACTCAGCTAAAACAACGCAGGTCTGGAATCAGACAGACTGTGAGGTGAATCCTGACTCTGAACAGTGCAATGTTTGAGGTAAACCAGTCATTCTCAAAGTGGTCTTCAGGCATCAGCACCGCCTGGGACCTTCTGAGAAATGCAAATTCTGGGACCCTGCCTCAGATCTACTGAAGCAGAAACTTTGAGGTGGCACTCAGCCATTTGTTTTCACAGCCCTCCAGGTGATTCCGATGTAGCACAAGTCCATGACCACTCACTGAGGCCAGCCATCTAATGTCTGAGGTCTTACTTTTCTAATTATTTGCCACATGTTGCATACCTTTCTCACAGGATTGGTGAAGCTCAAAGATCACAGACATGTGCCCGGCATGCAGTCAGCATTTAATAAATGCCAGCTTCTCTGTTAGGCCATCAACAGGTATTGCAATGGCTGAAGCCAAGAAGCCATGTGAGGAGAGATGGGTGACAGCGCCCAGGTGTTCACACCTGGATGGAAACAATTATGGTCAGGCAGCACATTTCCAGGGTTTGCAGGCTCATGGCATCGGCCCATCTAGTAAGATGCCTGTGGTAGATCTTGTCTCCATCTTGTTGCCAAAACAAGCCAATGACTCACTATAGCACCCAATGTAGTCATCTTAGGATGCCCAAATGGAGGATCTAAGAAAGTCTGAACCCAAGATATGCATGGGACATCGGACCCTTGCTCAGTGGATCATCATGGTGACTCCATAGCAGAGGCCTCCCTGAAGAAGTAGTGAGCATTTGGGTGAGGAAAGCTGCTATGGAAGATGTCTTTAAAAGCATCACACCAGTGAGTAGAATGAAGGAAAAAATAAAGATCAGAGCAGAAATAAACAAAATAGAGTCTAAAAAAACAATACAAAAGATCAATGAAACCAAGAGCAGGTTCTCTGAAAAGATAAATAAGATTGACAAACCTTTAACCAGACTCATGAACAAAAAAAGCGAGAGGACCTAAATAAATGAAATCAGAAATGAAAGAGAAGTAACAACTGACACCAAAGAAATACAAAAGATTGTAAAAAAGTATTATGAACAAGCCAAAAAATTGGACAACCTGAGAGAAATGGACAAATTCTTAGAAACATACAATCTTCCAAAACTAAATCAAGAAGAATCAGAGAATTTTAATAGACAGATTACAACTAGAGAAATTAAAGCAGTAATCAAAACACTTCCAAACCAACTAAAGCCCTGATGACTTTAAAGGTGAATTTTACCAAAGATTCAAAGAAGAACTAACACCTATCCTCTCAAACTATTCCAAAAAATTCAAGAGGAGGGAAGACTCCCAAACTAATTTTACAGGGCCAGGATTATCCTAATTCCAAAGCCACTACAAAGGTAGAAAATTATAAGCCAATATCCCTGATGAACACAGAAGCTAAAATCCTCAACAAAATATTAGCAAATGGGATCCAATAATACATTAATAAGATCATACACCATGACCAAGTGGGATTTATTCCAGGGATGCAAGGCTGATACAATATTTGCAAATCAATAAACATCATACACCACATAAACAAAATGGAGAATAAAAATCACATAATCATATCAATAGATTCAGAAATGGCATTTGATAAAATCCAGCAACTATTTATGATGAAAACTCTCAGCAAAATGGGAGTAGAGGAAGCATTTTCCAACATAATAAAGGCCCTATATGATAAACCTATAGCCAACATCATACTAAATGGGCAAAAAATACAAGTATTCCCCATAAGATCAGGAACAAGACAGAGTTCTCTGCTTTCACCACTCTTATTCAACATAGTATTGGAAGTCCTAGTCAGAGCAATCAGACAAGCAGAAGAAATAAAAGGCACCCAAATTGGAAAGGAGAAGTAAAACTGTCATTATTTGCAGATCACATGATACTGTATATAGAGAATCCTAAAGATTCCACCAAAAAAAACTACTAAAACTGATAAATGAATTCAGTAAAGCAACAGGATACAATATAAATATCCAGAAATCAGTTGCATTTTTATACACCAATAATGAACTATCAGAAATGGAAACTAAAAAACAATCCTATTCATAATTGCTTTAAAAAGAATAAAATAACTAGGGATAAAGTTAACTAATGATGTAAAAGACCTGTATTCAGAAAATTACAAGACACTGAAGAAAGAAATTGAAGAAGATACAAATAAATGGAAGCATGTACCATGTTCATGGATTGGAAGAATTAACATAATTAAAATGTCCATACTACCCAAAGCAATCTAGAGATTCAACACAATTCCTATGAAGATGCCAATGGCATATTTCACAAAACCAGAACATATACAATATTCCAAAAATTTATTTAGAACCACAAAAGACCCAGAATAGATACAGTGATCTTGAGAGGGGGAAAAAAGTTGGAAGTATCACACAACCTGATATCAAACTATACTGTAAGGTCATAGTAGTCAAAACAGCCTGGTGCTGACATGAAAAATACATAAATCAATGGAACAGAATAGAGATCCTGGAGATAAACCCACACCTTTATAGTCCATTAATATTTGGCAAAGGAGGTAAAAACATACAATGAGCTTAAGACAGTTTATTCAATAAATGGAATTGGGAAAATTGGACAGATATGTGCAAAACAATGAAACTAGACCATCTCCTTACTCCACACACAAGAATAAACTAAAAATGGATTAAATACTTAAATGTTAAACTAGAAGCTATAATAATCCTAAAAGAAAACAGGCCTTAAAATCTTGTTTTCACAGCCCTCTGTAGCAACATTTTTTCCTGCTATATCTCTTAGGGCAAGGGAAACAACAGACAAAATAAACAAATGGGACTACATCGAATTAAAAAGGTTTTGTACAGCAAAGTAAACTGCTAACAAAATGAAAAGACAACACCTGAATGAGAGAACATATTTGTCAATGACACATTCTAATAAGGGGTTAATATCCAAATGTATAAAGAGCTTATAAAACTCAACACTAAAAAAAATCCAATTAAAAAATAGGCAAAGGACCTGAGTAGATACTTCTCCAAAGAGGACATACAGGCCAATAGAAAAGATGCTCAATGTCACTATCATCAAAGAGCTGCAAATTAAAACCATAATGAGACATCACCTCACACTCAGAATGGCTATCATTAATGAATCAACAAACAAGTGTTGGTGAAGATGTGGAAAAAAAGGGAACCCTTGTGCACGGCTGGTGGGAATGCAGACTGGTACAGCCGCTGTGGAAAACAGTATGGAGTTACTTCAAAAAATTAAAAATGGAATTGCCTTATGACCTAGCAAACCCAATTCTGGGAAACCTGAAACACGAATTCAAAAGAATATATACACCCCTATTTCATTGCAACATTATTTACAATAGCTAAGATCTGAAATCAGCCCAAGTGCCCATCAGTAGATGAGTAAATAAAGTAGCTATGGGACATTTGCACAATGGAATACTACTAGGCTGTAAAAATGAATGAATTTTACCCTTTGCAACCACATGGATAGACCTGGAGAGTACTATGCTAAGAGAAAAAAGCTAGTCAGAGAAAGACAAGTACCACATAATTTCACTCAGATATGGAATTTAATAAACAAACAACTGCCAAGCAAAATAGAAACAGACTCATAGAGAGAGAGCAGGCAGACAGCTCTGGTGGGGCAATGTTGGGAGGATAGGAGAGGAGGGATTGAGCCAAAAAGAGAGAAAGAACTCGTGGGCATCGACAACAGTGTGGTGACGGCTGGGGGAGAGGTGGAAGGGGTACAGGGTGGATAAATGGTGATGGAAACAATAAAAGCATAATGGCCCAGGCTGTCCACCTGGTCTGGATTCACTGCTCAGGTGTCAGGGTGCCAGTGTAGGCATTGCATAGCTTATCTTCATCTCTGTGGTCTGCTGTCTGTCTCTCCTTCACCTCTTAGTCATGTTTGGTGCTGGCATCCTCCCAAGGCAAAGCTCAGCCTCTCCTCCAACTATCCTTTTCAGCCAATACCTGTCACTCAAAGGGACACTAAATGAAACTGGGTTTGGGGCCAAGGAGAGCTGCTTCTCTGAATCTCTTGCCCTGGACTGCTGATCTTGGGCGATCTCTTAACTGAAAACATAGCTGACTCCTATGAGCACATCGGAATGCTTTGCCAAAGGACTTCGTAAGCATACCCTGCCTGTGAGAGTGGTTCCCAGTTAAATATGCACCTTCTGGTAGAGCCACACAGTCTCCTTAAACTATGGCCAAGGACAGCCTGTCTAGCTTGGAACCCCTCCCTCCCTCCTCATACTTTTCTCCATAAATCAGTCTTACTATTTTCCAGATACATTTTCAGTAACAAAGAGATAAATGTGTTTGCAATGTGAGAAAAATCAATACTACAGAATTTATAAATATATCTTTGCATGTTGCAGAAATATTTACATTGGCAATGGAGATAAATACACTTGCCACAAGAGCAGAACCAATACACATTCTACGTAAAACAGATTTCAACAACTGCGGGGTTGCCACAATCATGGCTCTGATAAGTTTAAGTCCCAAAGCCCTATTATTCATCCTTAAAGAGAAAAGAAAGTTGTGGAGTAGCCAAAGGCATGGAGTGGGGTATTCGTCTTTCTATTGCTGGCCTTAACTACAGCCCCAGATGCCTTTGCTATCCTCCAGCGTCCACTTTACTCCTCTCATGTCCAACTCCACAGGCGCTGCTGCCCCGCAGACCAGTGGGTATTGCCTGGCTGCATCTCCACAGCCTGCTTACAGGACCTTTGGGCACAGTGCTGCCATCTCCCTGTCCCCCATGGCTTGTGTTCCTTCTGATATTTCTCCCACGCACTGTACTCCTGCCCTGAGGTTTGCCACATTTCCCATTCTCTCCTTCCCCAGACCCAGGCTCTTCACAGAGGACAGGACCTCAGGTGAAGGCTGAGACACTGCAAGAAGCAAGTTCAACCTTGCACTTTGAAAGGCTTCCCAGGGTCATTTACACATTCATTCATCCATCCAATCATCCTTCCTTCCTTCCATCCACCCACTATTCATCCACCTTTCTTCCTTCCTTCCTTCCTTCCTTCCTCCCTCCCTTCCTCCCTCCCTCCCTCCCTTCTTCCTTCCTTCCTTCCTTCCTTCCTTCCTTCCTTCCTTCCTTCCTTCCTTCCTTCCTTCCTTCCTTCCTTCCTTCTTTCCTTCCTATCATCTATCCATCCATCCATCCATCCATCCTTCCATCCATCCATTCATTAAAGAAGGCATATTTCCTGAGCGTTTGCTCATGTTCTGGATTGAAGGATACAACATGAACTGCAAGGAACTCCTGTTCTGGTGGAGTTTACCTGGCGGAGGTGGGGACAGAAAAGCAAACATGAACAACAACAACACTAAACACAATGGTTATGTGACCTCAGCAAACTTTCTGGAAAGGTACGGACAGTACCTATGTGGGTAATGAGAGCCATATACTATTCTGTTGCATATTTCATGGTTTTCTGTGTATTTTCTAGTTGAAACACTTTAGAAATCTTTCAACAAAGAAAAAGCCATAGCTTTCCAGCTGGAGGAAAATGGGCTGTAAGTCAGATGTGGCCTGGCATCATGTAATCAGTGGTCAGGAGTACAATAGAGATTGATAAAGCAGAACGGGCTATGGAAAATGATGGAAGAAGTGGTCATATAAAGGGTGCAGGGGGTGAGTTAGCCATTGGAATGGGCATTGAGAGCACATGTTTCTCTAATATCCTTCTTGCCAACCAGCAGTACCTCCATTCCAAGAACACAGCTGGCTCCCAGCACTCAATACCCACAAATATTTGCTGCCACAAAGCAATAAAAAAAGCAGGATGCACCATTAACCTTTACTATTTCAGTGCTAGGGCTCTGGATCCATTATGAGGCTGCATAAATGTGACGAAAATGCAAATCAGAGCAGCAGCCTCCAGGAGGCATGCAGGTGCCGTCACTGCCTCCTGGCAGGGCCGTGTCCTCCTCTGCTCCAGAGACGCAGCCCAAGCTTCTCTTCCCTGCTGGTTTTTGTTTTCACCGCCCTTCCCTCCCTCTTCTTCTTTTTTCACAGGTCTCACTGAGCCCCTCTGTTACGTCAGCTCCTCAGCAGGCAGTCCCATGATATGCTGGAAGGAAGCTACGATAATGCTAACTTCCAAACACGCTAATATTGTGTTTGTGTTGCTTCATTTAACCATGGCCATACTTTTTCATGAAGTTGTTAATATCACCCCATTTCACAGACGAATAAATGAAGGCTAAAGGAGATGAAGTAACATAGAGAAGTTTCCAGAAGCAACAAGTTAAAGACCTGTCTTCCCAAAAGCCCAGACACTTGTAATGATAAGCAGTCCCTAGGCAAGCAAGGAGAGTTAACAAGTAAACTGACAATCAAAACCATTGTGCAAATACATTCTAGAAGTAAGCTTAGAGTCCTTGGAACATGATGTTAACGCTCCTCCAATGTGGCGATAAGAGATTGAGGTGAGGACAAAGATAGAGGGTTAGCAGGAAAAGAGAAAGCGAAAATTGACACAGAAAAGAGTAATAAAAGATGTCCTGGGCAAAGGTGACAGTATTTTCAAAGTGTGGATTATTGAAAGCTTGAAACTTTCTGGGAACATCTAATAGTTTACTCTGAGGAAGCAAAAATGATGAAAACTAAGAAGGACTAAGGGTAGGATCGAGTGGATAGTTACTCGTGAAATACTTAGTATAATATAATGGAATGGGAGTGCAATAATGATGGGAAAATGAGCTTCGCTCAAGTTGGTGGCATAGATAAATGTATTACTCACATCCTCCCACAACCACATCAAAATTACAAGTAAACTACAGAACTAACATCATTCAGAACTGCCTATAATCTAGCTCAATGGAAGTCCTACTACTAAAGATACGAAGAACAAGACACACTGAGACTGGGAAGAAGGGAAAAGACCCTGAATGGGCTGGTCTCACGCCCATGTGCAGCAGTTAAAAATTGGGGCAGTACATCAGCTGTAGATACCTCCTGAGGAGCAAGGAGTCCCCAGCTAAACACCAGCCCCCACCCCCCACCTTTCAGCCCAGGGTTCTAATGCCTGGAAGAGAAATCCTAATAACTTCTGTTTATGAAAACCAGGACCTTTGGGCACAGTGCTAATCCCTTTTGGGGACTGAGCCTGAGTGAGCAGGAGGCAGACAGAGTCCCAGGTGTTCCTCTTAAAGGGCCATACAATCTTTACTTGGACTCATCCCTCTGAGCTCCAGCTTGAAAGGTACTGAACTGTCCTACGTGGAGGAACTAAATTGTCCAACATCAGGGCAAGCACTCAGAGGGAGCAACTTTCTCCCAGACCCCAGACAGAAGTGCAGGGGCCATTGTTCCTGTGCTGAGCCCTCTCCCTGCAGGCAGGTGCCATATCCGAGCGTCCATCAACCTGAGTCACACTATTTGCTCTGCCCTGGGGACTCCCTGAGACCTTGCCCCACCAAACTCCTGGGCCAAGCCCCTTCCAGTGGCTTTTTCATATAAATGTCCTGGCTTGGCGCATGCTGCTGATGTTCCTAAAATCACTCAAACAAACAGTATCTGGCCTCTGTGTACCCTGTACCTCTCACTAAGTGGTTCCAGGCCTGGCACTAGTGGAAGCTGGCCTTGGTTGGAAGCCTCGCCTCTCCTGGGCACCTCCAAGCCCAGCACAAGTAGCTGCCATCTGCAGATCACTTTGTAGCTCATGCTGAGGGTGATTGAGGCAGGGAACAGGCAACAGCTGACCTTGGCCTGCACCTCCTGGGAGGCTCCAGTGCCAGTGCACCCAGTGGGCTGCTTCGGACCACATCAACCACTCAACCACCTCCACAAGCACCACACTAAAGGAATGGACTCAGCAGGGAACAGAACTTGCTTCAGTGAGTCCTGTCCCGTGGAGTTGGCCCCTGCACAACTGGTCCTCCACAGTGGTCAGGCTAGTCCTCACAACCAATTGGCATTGGGTAAATCCCTACCATTGACAGAATTTCCAAACCATGGTGTGTTGAGAATGCAAAACCTTCTGGAAATGTCTAACAGTTTACTGTGAGGGAGCAGAAATAATGAATAACTACGAAGCACTAAGGATAGGAGCAAAAGGATAATTATTCAAAAAATACTTACAGGAGAGTATAATGAAATAAAAATGCAAAAATGATTACATGAAAATGAGCCTCTGGTCAAGATTGCCAATAGCAATCAAGGCTCACAGGAGGGTACACACCTTCCACATGCAGGTAGGGGAACACTTGGAGTGCCCTACTCAGGTGACTGGGGAAGCTGTGCCACCAGGAGACATAACACTGCTACATAATATGTTGAAACAAACTGAGGGAGGTAGCCAAAACAAGGGGACAAAGAAATATGTCACAAATGAAAGAAGAGAAGAAATCTCCAGAAAAGGAACTAAACAAAATGGAGACAAGAAATCTACCAGATACAGAGTTCAAAACACTGGTTATAAGGATGCTCAATGAACTCAGGGGAAGAGTAGAGGAACTTAGTGAGAACTTCCACAGAGAGATCGGTAACATAAAAATGAAGATAGGAAACATAAAAAGAAACCAGTCAAAAATGAATGAAACACTAATTAAATGAAGAATGCATTACAGGGAATCACAGATTTGGAAGAAATGGAAGCAAAAAATACCCAATCAGAATAGCAAAAAGAAAAAATAATTCAAAAAAATGAGGGAAGTGTAAGGAGCCTCTGGGACAATTTCAAGCATTATGAGGTTGCTGGAAGAAGGAGAGAGAGAGAGCAAAAAAATGAAAACCTATTTGGGGAAAATAATGACATAAAACTTCCCTAATCTGGTGAAGGAAATATACAAACAAGTCCAGGAAGCATAGAATCCCAAACAAGATGAACCTAAACAGGCCCAATCAAGATACATCAGAATTAAAATGCCAAAAGTCAAAGACAAAGAGAGAATCTTAAAAGCAGCAAGAGGAAAGCAGTTAGTCACCTACAAGGGAGTGCCCATAAAACTGCCAGCTGATTTCTCAAAAGAAACTTTGCAAGCCTAAAGTGATTGGCATATTCCAAGTGATGAAAAGCAAATACCTACAACCAAGATTACTCTTTCTAGCAAAGCTATAATTTAGAATCGAATGACAGATAAAGAGCTTCCCAGACAAGAAAAAACTAAAAGAGTTATCACCACCAAATCAGTATTACAAGAAATGTTAAGCCCTAGCTGGTTTGGTTCAGTGGATAGAGCATCAGTCTATGGACTGAAGGGTCCTGGGTTCAATTTTGATCAAGGGCACATGCCTGGGTTTTGGACTCAATCCCCAGTAGGGGCATGCAGGAGGCAGCCAATCAATGATTCACTCTCATTATTGTTATTTCTGTCTCTCTTACCCTCTCCCTTCCTCTCTGAAATCAATAAAAATATATTTAAAAAACAAAAAGAAATGTTAAAAGATCTTCTTTTGGAAGAACAAAAACAAACTATAAAAGAAATTAATGATACAATTGCAATAAGTATACATCTATCAATACTTTAAATGCAAATGGATTAAATGTTCCAATCAAAAGACATACAGTGACTGAATAGATAACAAGACCCTTACATATGCCATCTACATGAGACTCGCTTCAGATTGAAATACACACACAGATTGAAAGTAAAGGGATGGAAAAAGATATTTCATGAAAATGGAAACAAAACAAAAGAAAAAAGCTGGAGGTAACAATACCTATACCAGACAAAATAGACTTTAAACAAAGGCTATATACAAGAGACAGAGAGAGACCCAGCAATCCTAACTCTAGGTATTTATTTGAATAAACCCAAAACACTAAGATTAAAAAAACATAATCACCCATATGTTTACTTCAAAATTATTTACAATAGTCAAGATATGGACACAACTTAAATGTCCGTCAATAGAGGAATGGATAAAGAAGGGTATATATAATGGAATATGACTCAGCCAGAAAAAAAAAGGAAATCTTACCATATCCAACAACATGGATGGACATAGAGGGTGTTGTGCTGAGTGCAATAAGTCAGACAGAGGAAGACAAATGCCTGATGATTTCACTTATATGTGGAATCTAAAACACAAAATAAATGAATAAGCAGAACAGAAACAGACTCATAGATCCAGAGAACAGTTTGATGGTTGCCAGGTTAGAGGGGTGTTGGAGGGGAGGGGGTGAAAAAGGTGAAGGGGTTAAGAAGTACAAATTGGTAGTTACAAAATGGTCATGGGGGTGGAAAGCATAGGGAATATAGTCCATAAGATTGTAGAAACTATGTAAGGTATCAGATGGGTACTAGATGTATTGGTATATTCACTTTGTAAGTTATATAAGTCTAATCACAGGGTTGTAAACCTGAAACTAATATAATGTTGTATGTCAACTATAACTAACATTTTTTAAAAATATTTTTTAACTGAGGGGAAAAGGAACTGCTGATGTTCCCTAGACAAGTACAGGGTCTGTGCATGGTGAGATGAGCACGCAGGCCTACTGCACAGTGGGCAATGGAGGAACTACAGGATGCTGTCACAAGCATTTTAAGGCAGAGCTAAGGGACAGCATGAGCATGTGCTGCACATGTGTGCATGCATGTGTGTGCACGTGTGTCTAGGGCCTGGGTGGGTGTGTCACTGATGAGTGTGCATGGAAGGGACTTAATGCAGGGAAAACAGGATGGAGGGCGAGTTTTCAGAAAAATCATATCAACAAGGACACAGACTCTGGTGGAAAGGGAGGGAGGGAGCTAGAGGGGCATCTGTTCTGCTACTGAGGTGTCTTGTGCAGTTCAGGGGCACAGGGGCCTCACTTTGTGCCAAAGACTGAGCGAGGGCCGCTTGCTTCGCCTTGGGAAATGCCCTCTGGGACCACCAGCTGAGCTTGCGGGCAGCTGTGCTGACCTCCAGGCTGTACCTCTAAGCACGGAAAAGGCCTTCCCAGACCAACGCCAACAGAGGAGGACAGGCCACTCAGTTACAGCTGGTTTCCTCCTGCAAAGGGTGCTTGCAGCATCACCAGCAATGACAAGTGCTAGCCAGGGCGCCACAGGAGACCCACCTGGCACTCATGGCTGTGACAGACTCTGCTGCACCCCGAGGCAGCCCCTCCGGACCAGAGGGCACCACCTACAGCGGCGGTGGCACCAAGGGGCTGGCAGAGCTGAGCAGGCCCTGCTTGTGTCCTCTGAGTAATTATCCATCACATTAGCTTCTTAGCTTTGGGCAAGGCATCCAGACACCTCTGCCCACGTCCAGCAGTACGTGGTCTGGTGGCAGCAGACAACAGCTGTGGGGCCCCGATAAACCAGCCCCGAAGTTGTGGAAAGGACACCGTGGCTTCTGAGCCTGGCAGGTGAAGATAAGGACGCTGGCCTGGTGCTCATCCCTCTTAGTGGATCCTCCTCGCAGCCCTGGGAGCAGCTATCAGTCTCGCCCGAGAGGGAAGCGAGTTCCTCCAAGAGCTAGAGACACGCACCAGCTTCCCAGGACCCGCTGAGCACGTGAACCCACCTGCCCTGGCCACAAGGCCTAGCTTCACACCTTCTACTTTCACGTCTTGAGAAGAAGGAGCAAATTAGGGAAGCAACACAGTCCAGTTCGGGACTACTATCCGGACACCCGGCCTGGGTCTGGTTATTGCCCTGGAAACAGGTACCGCCCTGCTCTGAGGGACACCCGTGCGGGCGGCGGTGCAAAGTTTTCTGTTGGAGTGAGACCACGGTTGTAATGTCACTCTACCACTCACTAGCTCTGTGACCTTGGACCAGTTACTCACCTTCTCTGTGCATCCGTGTCCTCCTCTACCCACCAGGGATAGTTGCAGATTGAGCCAATTTGGCAAAGCATTGAGACTAGTGCGGCCCACAGAGACACTCCATGAAGGTTGCCTCGGCTACCCCCCTGTTTGAGGAGATGGCTATGCTGTGTCCTGGTTGTAGAATGCCACCTCGTGACAGGTCCAGAAACGGCTTGTGGGTGAGCATAGAATCTGCTTTAATTTGAATGCTTTTAACCTGGGGGTGTGATTTCTGGGTCCCTGCCAGCCCCGACACCACTTGGTCTTAGATGCACATAGACACTCTGTGGGCCCTGTACATTGGCCTCCCCCGCTGTGGTAGCTCAATCCAGTAGCATGGGCTGGGACGAAAGCCTCGTTTCACCTAGGATTCTCTCTCCCTGCCACGCAGCACTGTGGACGGCTTCTCAGAGCTGTGCTTCGTGCTGCAGCTTGGTAGGGCCTCGGTCTCCAAGCCGCTACTAAGGGCCTCCAAGTGCAGGCCGCAGGCACCAGGGCCGTTTTGTTTGTCTGAAAGCCTGGGGCTCTGCCCTGCAGCGCCCTGCCACTACTGCCCAAGAGTGAGGGCTACAGGGCCTCTCTCCAGGTCACACCAGGGCCTAGCCACTCACACCCAACAGGGCAAACTTTACCCACCTTACCCATCTTCACAGCCACCTGCTCAGCTCTCTGTGGGCTTCCCAGACTCTTAGCAAATGAATATCAGCCCCGTAGGCTTGGGATGAAGATGATGCACAGAAACCAGCTACAATCCCAAAGCCAGGCTGACTCCAGCCTCCTCGGGCCAGAGGGTCTGTCTGCAGGGACAGTGGTTAACGAATCATTGTTAGTCCATGATGGCACTCATGCCTGCTGCCCCTCAGATCACAGTCTGCCAAAACAAGGGTCACCCTTTGTGTCCCCCTCTCCCCCTCTTGCAATGTTCCCCAGGCACCAGCCAGACAGGGAAGGGCCACCTCTCTGGTGCCAGATCCCGCACCTGCAGCATCAGCCACATACCTCTGCAGCCTCTCGTGTGCTTACCACTCTCTGTAAAGGCGTTTCTGAAAGTATTTTCATGGGTCTGACCCACAGTTGGAGAAGCAGAGGCCGAGGTGGAGGGCGGGCGCGTGGGAAGACCACCAGGTAAAGAGGCTCAGAGGGGAGGAGAGGCTTCTGGCCAACAGCACAGGGAGTGAGCAGCCAGAAGAGCAGGGCCATCCCTCGGGAGCCCCCTCCTGCACCCTGCACTCTGCTCCCCATGACCCAGGCTCCCCTCACCCCCACATGCCCGTGCCAACCAGTGATGACTCCCTCTCCTTCCAACCGCAGGCTTGCCCCCGGGAGGGGGCTGTACTCCTGTACCCCTGCCTGGATGGAGTCGGGCCATACTTTTCTAACATCAGACCTAACGGGAGACCAGAGGACAGAAGAGCTGCACCTGTGCTGTGGGGGGCACAGTGCCCGCTGGTGGTGCAAAGGCTCTCTGTGAGGCTCTGTGAGTTCTGGCCACGATGCTTGTGTGGACACCCCTCTGGGCTTCCCACCCCTCAGCACAGAGTGACCCCACCTCAAACAACTCTCCCAGGCTTTCCAGGTGGCCTGTGCCCGCTAGCCCACCAGTCCTCCAACCTTACCGCCTCACCGGCACTGTGCTCTGGCCAGACTCCCGCATTCCCCCGCTTCTCTCTCCTCCGGACTCCCACCCGCCATGTGGGACCTCCCTTGCACACCCAGCCACTCCCTCATATTCCAAGGCCTGGGGTATGCATCACTACTTCAAGGATTTGTGGAAGACATTCCCCCTTCATAGGTGGAACTGTGTCCCCAAATAGATGGTTGGAATGCTAGCCCACAGCGTGTACCTTACCGGAAGGCAGGTCTTCACAGAGGCCATGGATTTTCTGAGGTCACTAGGGGGCCTTATCCAATAGCCTGGTGTCCTCTAACAAGGGTGAACGTGGACGCAAAGAGTATGCACGGGGAGAGCACCACGTAACGGTGAAGGCAGAGGTCGGGCCAAGTATCTACGAGCCAGGACCTGCCAGAGGCTACCAGCAACAGCCAGCCAGGAGGGCAGGGCCAGGCCCTCCTGCAGCCTCAGAGAAACCCCCTCCCCTCAAAGATACTGAGTTTCTGGCCTCAGGAGTTGAAGCCATGGATCTCTGTTGCCCCGCCCCGGTTCGCAGTGCTTTGCCAGGCACCTGTGTGCATGTGCGTGTACACTGGCTCCCACAGACACACTGGGCTGACTGCCTCTGCTGGCTCCTAGGCATTGCCACGTCGCTCCCTGAAGGTGGAGACCATGGTTTTCTCAGCTGCTTTTTAGGTCTAAAGCCTAACACAATGCCAGGCACACATGGGGCAAATGGCCATTGCGGTAGGGATGCAGGAGTGGGGGAAGGAAGGAGGGAAGGAAGGAGAGAGGGAAAGGAGGGAGGGAGAGAAGGGAGGAAGGGAGGGAGGGAGGGAGGGGGAGAGAGGAAAAGAAGGAGGAAAAGAGGGAGGGGCAGGAGAGAAGGGAGGAAGGAAGGAGACAACCCTGGGCCGTGGTCACAATGGTGATGCTGCCACCCTTACCAGCCCACACCCAGGCAGATCTGGGATGGGAAGTGCTCAGTGACTGCCTGAGGGCAGGGACACAGTAGCTCAGCTAAGCTGTGAGAGATGTGGCTGTCCCAGGAGGAGGAGGCACAGCCCCCGGCATGCCATGTTCCTTCAGGCGCCGGCTGGACAGACGTGTGAGATGCCTCAGGGAGCTCCTTGCCCAGCTGATCCGAGGGTCCGTGTGAGCGCCTCTGCAAGAGGGCTTGCTGCTAAAGGATACCCTTGCTGTGGCAGATGTCTGTCCAGGTGGAGTGCCAACGGCTCCATTTTCCCAGGAAGCAGCGTGGCCTCGGGGACAGTGGCCTGTCCAGTCCTGCCGCCCTGCGTCCTCCCAGCCTCTGACTCCAGGCTCTTCCCTGGGAATGAGAGGGCCACTCTGAGGCTGGACTTGGATCTCAGGATTCATGACTAGTATTTCAGGTTTTCATCTCTAATGTCTGAACGTGTTCGTGTTTCTTGTCCCACAGGAGCCGACCACATGCTTCAGGGTCCCAGCACCTGAGCTGCGCGCCAGAGCCACGCCCAGAGCCCACACCGGAGCCCATGCCCAGAGCCCACACCCAGACCCCATGCTTGGAGCCATGCCCAGATCCCACGCCCAGAGCCCACGCTGGAGCCCATGTCCAGAGCCCACGCCCGGAGCCCACGCCCAGAGCTCAGAGCCTGCACTGAGCCAAGCCAAAGCCGCGGCCTGGGCACCGAGGAGGCGCGGCCTGGCCCCCAATGTCCAAAACTGAGGTTGCATTTCCCGGAGGACAGGAAACTCAGAAGGGCACGACAGGCCCCCTCAGCTTAGAGACTCCTTTCATTGGAGCACAAATGGCTCATGAAGTGACCACGTCATGGAAGCACAGGCTCAGATCAGAGGAGCTGACGCGTGAGGAGGCTCTGCTGCCTGCCACAGCCCCGCCTCGGCTTCCTCAGCAGCAGCAGCTCCACATGCAAAGCTACATGATGATGTTTGTGTAGAGGACTTAGACAGCTCCTAGCGTGCAATGTGTGTACATATGTTGCATGCATATATGTATACGATATACATGTATATCTGTGTATGATATATCTGTATATGATATGTGTGTACGTGTATATAATATATATGTATGTGATATAAGTGTATATGTGTATATGCATATATGTATGATATACATGTATATCTGTATATGATATATCTGTATATTTGTGTATATGTATATATTATATATATGTACATGTGTATATGATAGATATGTATATATGTATATAATATACATACACAAATATAGACTCTATATAGTATACTGTGAATACCGTAAAAAAAAAATTGTAATTCAATCCTCACTGATGCCATCATCATCATCATCGTCATCATATCATAAATTCCTGGCAGCGTCCGGAGAGGGCATGACTGGGATTCCTGTGAGCTCCTCTCCCAGCCCATTCGCTCCGTTTCCCTCCAAGTGAGCCAGCTGCAGCTGGGGCTCCCATGGGCAGTGAGCAGCCCGCCTGCTGAGCGCTGCAGGCTCAACTGCAGGCACCAGCACGGAGCTTCAAAGGCCTCTCACCCCCACCCCTCCCACGCTCCCCTCTTCCCCGGATTGTAAAGGGTTAACACGGTGATGAAAGCTGAGATCCTAATTCTTATATCAATAAAAATGAAAATTGCAGATGGTGTTTAATAACAAGCTGGTCCCAGCAGGCTCCAGGCACTTTACCTAAATCAAACATATCATAAAGTTGGCACAGGCATCGCAGAGCCTGGCACTGCCACAGCTGGCAGGGACCACATTCTCACTGAGAGTGGAGGTGCCAGGCCATCTCTCCTGCTTATGCAGATGTCACCTTAATGCCTGGCAGTCTGACTCCTCTCCACCAAATCCTAGACCCAAAAATAAAGTGGTATTGATTGTGAAGATTACTAACGGAGCTCAAGAAGAAAAACGGTACAAAACACCTTTTTCTCTCCCTTTGTGATAGAAATACCGGCCTCCCCTGCAACCTAATTTTGTCACCCAGCACACAGGAGTGTATTAATGAAAGTGACACCAAGGACAGCAGTACAGTCTCTCGGGGTGAGGACTGGAAATACATACATAGGCATCTCCATGCTCTCGGGGAGGGAGGCGTGTGCCAGGCAGGATCAGCTTAGTCCCACCACAGTGGGGAGGGGACTGTGTCCAGATCACCCCTGAAAGTCACGGCTCTGGTCTGGCCTCCTAAAACCAGACAAAGAAACTAGACCTGGTCCCCCACTCCTTTGCAAAGAACTAGACCATCATTTTCATAAGCGTCTCCTGATCTGGCCTGGAGGACAGCTGAGTTTTTAATTCAGCCGGAATTCAGATCCATGTTGACCTCAGACAACCTGCCCACCTGCTCTGATGAAGCAGGAGGCCTGGAGGCCAGGGCAGAACGAACAGGCTCTGGGGCCAGAGCATCCTGCTGCCCATCCCATCTAGGCACCCCAGGGAGGACAGGGCTGGCCAGCTGGCTGGAGACTTAATTGGGTCAACCTGTAAGGCATGAGGAGATGGTGGATGATTTCAGAGACTCTCATGTTTGCATTTTTTTATTTAGGTCAGTTTCACTGCAGTCAGTAAGTAAGGCTGAACACTCAACTGTGTTGTGTGCCCCGATTTCACATACTACAGGGGACACAACCTCCGCTTATCCTGAGCTTCCTTCCTTGCAGTCATTACCTACTGGGTGTCTCCACCTGGACATCCACAGGCATCTAAAACAAACCTGGTCCCAGCTGGGCCTCCTGGTGCCCATCCCAGTGTGCTTCCTACAAGCCTCCGGTCAGGTCAGCACCACCAGCTCCCGGCCCGGGCTGCCCCTCGCTCAGCCCCTCTCCATCTGTCACATCCCACAGGTGTGCTCATGCTGAGCTCTCAGGTCCTCAGATCCCGCTCCCCCGCCAAAGGCGCCATGCCCTCGTTCGGGGACATACAGAGCGGACGCACAGAGCATGCTCACTGGGCTGCAGGAGACGAGAAGAGAGCAGAGCAGAGAGAGGAGAGCTGAGTCTCATTAGTAACAGAGAAGAAGAGAGGACACCACCCCTGGCACCCTCTCCTCTAACCAAAGTCTTACATGTGCTATAGGACTCACATTTGCTTGCTGGTTCCCCCACAAGCTGTCATTTTTTTAAAAGAAGAAAGACAAATAAGAGTGATGAACTGTGAATGCTCCGTGGCGAGCACTGCCCGAGGGTTGGCCACAGCCACCCTTTAGGGAGGCTGCTCTCTGCCTCCACCCACAGAAGCGGGTCTGGGCCCGAAGGTCAGTGTGCTCAGTCACACCCATTAGGTCCTGGGTCCGGGACATGGGCCCCAGCACTCTGGCTCCCCAGCCGCACTCCTAGCAGCACTGTCATGTCTGACGCTCCATGGAAATATCCACCGGTTGGCCTTCTTCCGCAGTGTGTCGCAGCACTGCACACAATGCCGGTGACAGTGCACACCCAGGAAAGAGGGGGCAAGGGGCGAGCCCAGCTTGTCCTGTTGCAGAGCATGCCCTGACTGAACCCTGGGAACAGTTCAGTGGCACTCTGCCCGGGGCCCTACTGGGGACCCAGCTTCCTTCCCCACAAGAAATGGCACCTCCTCCTTCTCTGTTCCCCCACTGACCTAGCTGAGCCAGCGCTCTCACTGGGCAGCACCCCCTGCTTCCACCATGCCCCAGGCCCCAAGAGAAAGCTGGCCTCGAGATCACCAATCCTGGCCAGATGAGTGCTCCCCACTTTCAGGGGAAAAGCCGGTGCTGACCGGCCGTGTGTTCTGACTGTCGCTATTCTGATAGGAGGCAGAGTAGCCCTATGAGGGCACGGGGCATGCACACACCTCCCACACCCACCAGACACAGGCATCCTAAAGCTCCAGCACAGAGGCTGCAGGGGAGACCCAGAGCCGAAAGGGCAGCTCCGGCCCCGCCCTCCCAGCTAAATGCAGAGGGGAGCACCGAAGGTCATGCACAGAGGTCAGACTCCTCTGTGTACGCCACAGAGTAGGAACTGACACTGTGTGCATGTGTGGCTGTGTGTGCATGTGTGTGCATATGCATGTGTGTGTGCCTTTGTCCATGGGTGTATATGTGTGCATCTATATACATGTGTCTCTGTGCACATGTGTACACACATGCATCTGCATGCACTTGTACATGAGTGTGCATATGTGTCTTTGTGTACATGTGTGCATATGTGTGCACCTGCATGCATGGGTGTGTGTACATGTGTGTCTGACTGTATTTGTGTGTGTGAGTGTGTGTGTGTGTGTGTGTGTGGCCACCTCTGTGGGTCCCTGTGGCTGACATGTGTCCTCCCCATGGGGAGATCTGCAGCAGAGGGGAAAGCCTGTCTGCCCGTGGCCTCCCATGGGAGCCCTCCTCTCAGTGTGCTGAGCCCAGAGAAGCCACTTCCCAGGGATTCTGTGGAGATAACTTTGTAAGACCAGAGTCGAACTAAGTTGTTGATAAACTTACAAATTCTGGGTGTGGGAGTGAAATTTAGAAAGCTTGCAAAGTGACCTCCATTTATAGACCAAGAGAATGAAGTCCAGAAAGCACAGGCTCTTCTCTAAGGGCATCACACGTTTAAAGGGCCCTGGCCCAAGAGAATCGGAAGCCATGGCTTCGGGTCCACAGACCACACTGACAACCACAAGCATGGAAAGCACATGTGAAGCCCCAGGCCCTGCATCCCCATCTCCTGCCCCATCCCCGGCAGTGGTGCCCCAGCACCTGAGGGCCGGGGTGAGGGGCAGGGGAGCATGCCTCCTGGAAATGCCTGGTCTCTGACGTCCATCTTGATAACGCGCGGGCACGCCTTTCTCTTCCATCTCCACCTCAGACTCTTGTCACCTCTCCCATCCCCTCTCTCGCATCCCCTCTCCCCCCTGCACTACCCACAGGTCTGCTGCTCTCCCTGGTCCCTCGGGGCTCGCTCACAGGCACCTCCCTGTCACTCACCCCTCCTGCTCCTAAGCTAGCCCTCCCTCTGATTTCTCATTTCCAGTGAGGATACTGGCATCCTTCCAGCTCCAACACGCAGCCCTAGGACGACTTAATACCCTCTCCTGTCCAATCTACAGAGAGCGGCTGCTTCTCCCCCCTCCTCCCTGTCTCAGCCTCCCCCAGGCCTCCACTCCCCTCACTCACAGAGTCTTCGTCTAACCGGATAACGGGAAGGCCGGTTATTCCCTCTCCCTCAGCGTCGCCTGTCCCACTGGCCATCCCGTCCTTCCGAGTGGCTTCCTCTCTGCTCCCTGTCACCATCCCTCTCTTTGGGGCTCTTCTCCAGCCTCCGGGCTCTAACTCACCCGCAGTCACACACCGGGAGCTACTGTGTTCCACGTGCATTCTCCAAAATGGGAGCCCCACCTTTTCCACATGGCATTGGGGTCCCTCAGAAAGCCTCGCCTGATGGTATCTAGGATGTGGGAGGAGAAACCCCTAAAGGAGAGCAGCATGTGTCCCTGTGCACAGAGTGCGAGAAAGACGTAGCGAAAGCGCACCCTATCACAGAGCCCTGGGTCACATGACAGCTCAGATGTTTCATCTCAGAGGACTCATTGCAACCCCAGGAGTCAGCATGCAGGGGGCACATGTGATGCTGTGCGATGAGCTCCATTGAGGTGCTTATCCCATTTGGATGAGGAGGAGTCCGCAGAGGGGGCTATTAAGAACCGCAGAGCTGGTGCTGTGCGGACACGGTCCTTACCCTCTCTGTACCCTCTCTGTATTAGCGCAGGAGCAATGATGCCCAGCGCAGGAGCAATGATGCCCAGCGCAAGTGGAGGGAGGCACAGCCTGAGACACAGCTCCCTCTCCCAGGAGGCCCACGGGGCAAACCCAGGTGGGCACTCAGGAAAGAGGGCGCTGGAGGCTACCCTGCAGTGTCTGCATTGTGTTTGGGGCTCATCAGTGGCTGTTTCAGAAGCGATAAAGAACTGTCCCTTAGGCTCAGTGCTGCTGGTCTGTGTTGTCCCCTCTTAGGCAACTTGCCCTCAAAAGGGAAACCTGTCTCAGGAAAAGCTCCAGAAACACTGCCCTGCAAGCAGGTCCAGCAGGCACCTCATGGTGATGCTGCCCTGGGAGCATTCTCAGAGGAGCTGTGGGCTGAGCGCAGTCACCCTGTAGGACAGTCGGGAACCCAGATGCCCCCTCAACCCTCCCTCCCCGCCCCATGGTCCTCCAGGTCAGGGACAGTGGAGATCCACATGGGTCAAATGCTGCTGGTGGCCTGCCCGAGGCAGGACCACTGCCTGCGGGGAAGGTGCCTAAGGAGCCACACTGTGTGCCACTTGCGGGCTCTCTGATCCCTCCTGCAGACTGTGGTTCACGATCCTCGGGGAGGCGTCTGAGCAACGATAAAGCAAGGTAATCAAGGTGCGTGTCCTGGAAGAGGGGCCTGCCTCGCTCCCTCGCGGAGGGAGGCCAGAAGCACAAGGAAGTCAGCCTGCGCATCAGGCACAGGGAGCAGAGCCTGTCTAGGGCCCAGCCGGGTCCCGGAGCAGCCACGCTGTGGCCATGTCAATGTGATTGTCTCCTGAGAGGGACAGTGTGGGCCTTGGGGTGCTGGAGCAGGTCTGGGGACCATGGCGGCACCATGGGCGGTCCAGGCCCTTGTGAGGGTTGGCCTGTAGGGAAAGCAGGGAGTGGGAAGGAAGTCAAGGTCCCCAGTCAGGCCCAGGTCAGCTCCCAGGCTGGGTCCAGGGACAGACAGCCAATTGCGCTTCCTCCCTGCCTGTCCGCAGGCAGTTTTACTAAGAAGGTTGCACAGGGCCATGGGGTAAGCTGTGAGGGTCTATCCTAGGCCCTGCTCATGGAAAGAGCTCAGCCGGACCCACGGAGGACACTGGTGGTGCCCTTCCTAGCCCCTTCTTTGCAAGGACGCGTCCTTCCCTCCCAGAGTTTTGTCCTCCACCGAGGGGCTGCCTCCCTGGAAGTAATCCCCTCCGTGTCCTCCTCTTCTGAGTGCTCGTGGTCTCTCTGCAGCCAGCTTTCAGCTGGTACGTCCTTGCTGAGCAGATTCCCCATCTTACCCTGTTCCTTCATTCTGCTTCTCCTATACCCTTCCCTTCCACGCCAGCCGTAAACCATTTGGGCAGCAATCCTTGGCTCAGGCTGCCTGTGCTGGGCCCCCACTAGAGGCAAGAGCCCTGGAGCTTGGGGGTCAAACACACCCAAAGGGAGGCGCAGTCTCCAGGGAGCCCCTCCTCCCCAGGCTATGGACAGGGGCCGGAAGGCACGCCTGCACAGAACACAGCGGCTCCTCCACAGACAGTCACAGCGCAGGGGCTGCAGGGCTTGGGAGGGGGTGTGTGCGGGCCAGTGCTGCTTCGCACCCATGGTCACACGGCTCTCGGGACCGAGAAGCCCACTCCTCAGCACGCCGGCCAGCCCACGGCCCAGAGCTGGGCAAGGCCTGCTCACAAGGAGACTCTTCTCTAAGGATGGTCAATGGAGGCCTCAGCAGGGGAGGGGCAGAGCCTGTGCTGGGTGCCAAGGGCTGTAATCACCTTCCTCCTGGACAAGATGCCCAAGAGGAACCTCAGCTGGGCCGGCCTGCAGGGGCAGCGATGTCCTAAATGCGAGGAGCAGAGGCTGCCTCACTCGGCCTCTCCACCAGCCCCTTCCCAACATGTTCAAAGACAAGTACAGAGGGCATTGGGGCTCTGCAGCATCTGCTGTGAACTTGACCACATGTCAGGCCATGCGGGGCCTGCACCACTGACCTGATCCTGCTTCCTATGCCCAAGACGCTCCTCCAGCCAGTCTCTGGAGGTGCTGGGCCCCTGACGCTGAGGGTAAATGTGGAGTACATGTACAGTGACTGAGAGGACAGTGCAGAATGTGGCAATGGAGCCAGGCAGCAGCTTATCTGGAAAGACCAAGCTTAATACCCTTCACCCAACTCTTCCCTGGCCATGCCCAGCAGCATCAGTCCCCTCTGTTCCACCTTCTTCCCTAGGCTCCCCTGAAGCCATACCCTCACCCCTGCCCAGGCCCAGGAGTTCACAGCTTTCCACCAGCACATTCAGATAAACACCTCTCCCGAGGCATCACCATGCTCGTGTCTGGCTCCGGAAGTTCTTTCACCTAGTCATTAGCCACAAAAATACTTGATCTCATGGGCAAGGCCCTCCCTTGAACCCTGGCTCAGCCTCAGGCCCGAGTTTATCCTCCTAGCTCTCCTACGACCCATCACCTCCATCTGCTCTGAACCCAGGCGAAGAGAAAGGAGCACTGAGTGAGTCTCTGGCCACTTCCTCAGTGTCCACCACTGCATCCAACACCTTAAACATACTAGCAGTTCAAGGTTTTACTTCCTTCTGGGGGAATAGGATCAGAAAAGTTAAGTTGCACAAAATTTATTAATATCAAGAGGATGGACTCAGACCTTTGTCCAACAGTCTCCTGTCACTGCAACCTGAGGCTCCCCAGAATACACCATGGCTCCCCACCTCTGCTCTTACCCAGCATGCATTGCCTCTTACCCTGGAGCACCCTGCTGCTCACCATCACTTTCCAAATCTCACCGGTCCTTCACGCCAGCTTTCCCTGCCACCTCGGCTGAGGATGCTCCCTTCCTGCACTGCCTGAGGCTCGCTTCTGGTCCCACTCGCCTGCTCTGCGGGAGGTCTGCTGTCCACATCCAGCAGCAAGCCTGATGGAAGCCTTCTCTGAGTGTGACAGTACATGCCTGCTCGCCCAACACAGGCTCAGCAGAGTCTACACAGAGTGGAGGCTCACCCAAAGCTGAAGAGATGTCAGGGCACCCAAGGCAACTAATTCAAAACCATGCCCTCAGTGAAGTTGCTGGCAGAGCTTATGCACCAGCAAATGTGAGGCAATCCCTGCCTCCCTCATCACGCCCTGGAGCCTTCTTTCCATGGCCGAAGCAGGAGTGGCAAAGTCCTAGGTGGAGAGGACAGGAAGACGGGATTCCCTCTCAGGACCAAGCGGCACGAGACAAGGGTCCCCAGGAGGCCTTGAGGGCGGGGAAGCTGGTGAGTCAGGGTGAGCTGAAGGAGCGGCGTGTCCCAGGACCAGGTTTCCAGGAGCTATCTCTCATTTCCTAGATCCCCTGCCTCCCCCTCGGGAAGGGGTAACATGGCACTCTACCTCACAGTGTTGGGATAACAATGAAACTATGAGACATAAAAACATTGTTCTAAGACATTTAGCGAGTCTAGACATAGTGATTGTGCAATTATGGTGTATGGACCGTGGAGTGACTGTTCAATAACACATTCTCAACAAATAACTAACTGTCCAGCCGGTGTGGCTCAGTGGTTGAGCATTGACCTATGAACCAGGAGGTCATGGTTCAATTCCCAGTCAGGACACATGCCTGGGTTGCTGGGTTGTGGGCTCCATCCCCAGTAGGGGGCGTACAGCAGGCAGCTGATTAAAGATTCTCTCTCATCGTCAATGATGTTTCTATCTCTCTCTCCCTCTCCATTCCTTTCTGAAATAAAAAGCCCTGAACTATAGAGTATGGAAATCTCTATGGCATGATACTCCCACCACGGCCAATTCTAAGCTAGCAAAGGGATGTCATGGACTAGTGGGCTCCAGCACACTCATGCTTATGGCTCACAAAAATGTGAATTCCATTTGCCACTCTCTCCACCTCCCTGTAACACACAAACGTCTTTGATGGGTGGAAAAAGAAACAAAAATGGTGACTTGCAATCTGGGCATGAATAGGTGGCTGAGACGTCCTCCAGCATGCCTGCATGGACCAGCAACATGCCCAGTGAGTGCCTGTGCCTGGGTTGCAGCCAAGCTCATCGAATACAAGTGCCTGGGAAGAATGACAGCATTGCCCGTTCCAATAATTCTCTTCAAATGCTCAAGAAGAGCCTCCTTCTCACATCCTTCCCCAGAATGATGGCTCAGGGCGAGACAGCCTTTCAGTCCTGAGCCCTCACATCCAGCTCACCGCCATTCCCAAATAAACTGCAACTCCAACAGTGAGTCCTTCTCTCTCTGCCTGAAACCTACTCAACGTGAGAGACTGCACTTTTTAGAAAGTTCTAGAGGCCTGTTGCGGACGTGCAGAAGAAAAACAGGAGATAACATTCCACTGGACAGCAGTGGAGTGATCTGCAGACACCCTGAGGGAGGTGAGTGTGAAAGCAGATAGGGAGGCACAGCCTTTCTCAACTGCAATGTGCATAACCTACAGGAGAGGTGACCTCAACCTCAAGAGATAGTCCCGCCCTAAAGAAAGCAATTGGGAGAGAAAATGGCATAATGGATCCCAAGCAAGTTCAAAACCTAGCGAAGGTAAGTTCCCTTAGACCTTAAGGCTGAAGAATCATCCTCTTTAGTTTATACTCTGACTCTCACTCTCCACCCTAGAGGCTCTGCAGGCCACCGCACCCTCCCGCGCTGGATGGCTCTGTCCAACAGGCTCTCTGAGAGGGTGGCCCCACCCCCTGGCACTGAGGGATGAGACCAGCTCACTGAACTAGAGGCAGCCTCACCCTTTGAAACTCCTTGCCCTTGGGCCTATGGGTGAGTGACAGCCCTGAGAATCTTGAATCAACTTCAGGTGACCACCTGTCCTGGAAGAATAGTGTAACTCACAGCCATGTAAATCTATGAGAAGCGCACGAGCTTTCGCTGAGACAGCTGGAAGGCCCAGCCACACCTGTGACCTTGCTGTTAAATGCTTAAGCCTCATGCACAGAGCACTCTTTGTAACAAGCTTTCTCCATTCTGCATTGTGGATAAGCTGAGAATCTTCTAAACCTTCAGATTCTGGTTTCTTTTCACTTAAACAGCCCTTCCTCAATTCCTCTCTCCTTTCTTATCTATAATAATAAAAGTGTAATATGCTAATTAGACCGATGAAGCAGGGGCCTGAGGGAAGCCTGGGTCCCAGGTGCCAGAGGGAAGCCGGTGCCGGCAGCTATGGGAAGGAAGGCCTACTCTTGCACGAATTTCGTGCATCGGGCCTCTAGTTTCACCATAATCAGTTAGGAGGAACCACACTGCTCCTAAGCACATGGCTTAGACATCTCCTCAACTAAATATCTAATTTCCTATTCTGAAGTTCTACCTTCCTCAAAGCACTACAACATGGTGGATGACGTTCTTTGCCACTTTATAGCAAGGACTGTCCTTCTTCAGTTTCCAATGCATATTCCTATTCTCCTCAAGGCTACCCAGAACTTCCCTGAGCATCCGCCTCTGGCCTGCACCTCGCAGCTCCTCCCACCTCGCCGTCACACAGCTCCGTGTGTTACAGCACCTACTCCCAGCACTGATATCTGCGGCGTCAGTTCAAACTACCATACAAAATACCATGGCCTGGTGGCTTGGAAAACAGACATTTATTTTCTTCAAGTCCAAGAGGTTGTGAGCCTCAACCGTCACATGCTGGCTTGCAGATGGCACCTCCTCACTGTGCCCTCACCTGTCAGAGAGAGAGATCTCTCTTCCTCTCCTCAGAAGGCCATGGTCCTATGAGACTAGGGCCCAACCTTATGACCTCATTTAACCTTGTTACCTCTTAGAGACTATAACTCCAGGAACAGTCCTATGAAAGTTAGGGCTTCAACCTATGGATTTGGGGTGGATACAATTCAGCACCCACTAACATTGCTTTTAATCAGCATTTTATTTAGTACATTAAAGGGGAAGGAGATGAAACTCTAAGGAATGGAAAAAATAAATAAAATCTTGATTTTTCACAAATGATATATTTATATACATAGAAATCCCAAGAGAATCTGTAATTAAGTTATTAGAGTTAATAGACTTTTCTGAAAATTAACTAGATCTAAAATCAATATACAAAATAATTGTCCTATATACCAGTAACATGAATATTTAAAATAAACTTTAAAATTATATATACCATTTAAAATACCATGAAAATTTCAAGTACCAAGTAATATATCTAAAAACAGATGTTTATGTATTTAAGGCAAAACATTATTGAGATAAATTGAAAGTGAGAGAAAGAATGCTTGAATAAATAGAGAGGCTACCATTTACATGGATTGGAAAATTCAACATGAACAAAAGAAGGAGGAAGGGAGGGAGAATATACTATGTTCATGAATAGAAAGACTCATGTCAGAAAGAGGCCAATTATCCCCAAATTTATCTACAAACATATCATGATTTTGTTTTTATAAAATCTAAGATGCTTATTTAAAAATGCATTAGAAAGGATAATGCATCAAAGTCATTTCTGGAAAAGAAAGCCAAAAATGAGTGTGGCAATTACACAAATGTTACAGTACATAGGAACAGACAAAGAATCACTGGAAGAGCAAAGCAAGGTGGACAAAGATGCGGGGAAGTGAGTCTGCTCATGGGATAGAAGAGCACTGGAACCAGGGGAGCTTGGGAAACTTTAGAGCAGAAAGAGAACTTTGTGCCTACACATTTTAAAAAATTGACCAGGATTTCCAGGGAGCTCAGAAGAAAATATAAATGGTAACAGAAATCTAACTATAACACAAACATGCGCCATACCTCTGACAGGTGTAGGAAGAAGAGGCTAACCTAAGTCACCTCAGAACATGGTGTTGGGCAGGAACTAAGCCTCAAGACAAGAGAAAGTGCCATGGACCATGTGCTCTAGTTGGTAAGTTAGTCTGTCGCGAAACAGAGTGAATGATTCTGAAACTGTTGTACATATACACTGGGCTTGAACAAATAAATGACTAGTGAGTGTGTAATTATCCCAGAGGAAAATTACAGATAAGCAAGGGGAGAAACTAGAATAAGCATGCACTACTGGATTAGACTCAGAGACAACAGTATTAGTTCACGTTTAGCTTAGTGAAGGGACTGCTGACTAGACAAAGAAGCAATTACAGTTCCCAGTGAGTATATGTACAGATATTTTCAGGGTTGGACTGCTGGGAGGGGTAGAAAAGTCTAGAAACAGGGACACCCAGTAGCAATGAGCACACCTAAAGCCCACATCTTGGATTCTATGATTCCTAAGCAAAAGGAATCAGACTCTTGGGAGAAATGGCTGATTCTAGGGCTAAAGTAAGGAATATACAAGATGACCATGTAGCATCTCTTAGTGTCAGAAAGCAAGGAATGCTAAAAATAATAAATAAATAAAGACAGGGCTGCCCAAGGGACACAGGAGCCAACCTGAGGGAGCGCCCCATGGCCAAAGCTGAGATCATTTGAGTACCAAAATAAATACAGCAGTGCTGATTATAATTTGAAGAATAAAACATTAGCCCATACTAATATAAATTAGTGACTGAATAAATAATAGATGGGGAGAGAAGGGATGAATCCCCCTTAGAGAATTCCAGATCTCAGATGCCCTCCACTGGAGTGTGCACAGGGTAAATGGCTTGTCCTATAGGATGCAGGATGGAAAGAAGAAAAAGGAACTTCATATTGGGGAAATCTGGTGAACATTACCTTTGCCCAGTGAAAAAGGCTCACATCACCAGTAGAAAGGAATGTCTATTCCTATATAATAAAAGTCTAATATGCTAAGTGTCTGGTTGTCCAGTCAGCCATTCAATCAATCAAAGCATAATATGCTAATGATATGCTAAGACTGCTCAACCACTTGCTATGACATGCACTGACCACCAGAGGGCAGATACTCGAACTGGTAGGTTAGCTTGCTGCTGGGGTCTGGCCAATCGGGACTAAGAGAGACGGGCTGGACATGCCCTGGAGCCCTCCTGAAGTCCTTCCCCGGCTGGCCAACATCCCACATCCCTCCCCGGCCCCAATTGTGCACCAGTGGGGTCCCATGACCTGGCCTGTGCCCTCTCACAATGCAGGACCCCTTGGGGGATGTCAGAGAGCCAGTTTCAGCCTGACAGTGGAACGACTGGTCACTATTACATGCACTGACCACCAGGGGGCAGATGCTCAATGCCCTGCTCAGCCAGAAGCTGGGCTTAGTCCCACGGGAAGCGGGTCTAAGCTGTCAGTCGGACCCCCCCTGAGTGCATGAATTTTGTGCACCAAGCCTCTAGTAGAACATAAAGCTTCTGTTATGTTGAAAAGGCATTTCTTCCTTTTGATCTTCCTCCCAAAAACTCATGAAAAAATCAGGCAAGCCCAAATTGAGGGACATTCTACAGAATACCTGACTAGCACTCCTAAAAACTACCAATGTCGTTACAAAACAAGGACAGCCGGAAAAAACTATCACAGATCAAAGGAGATGGACCCAGTAGGAGAACTGGGGGAGCCCAGTAAACGGTGGCATTTAGTGAGTACGCCCATGCTAACACTGAATATGGTAGTGGCAAATTATACCACTGTGTGTAACATGTTAACAGCACGGGTAACTCAGTGAGGAGTAGACAAACATTCTCTGTATCATTTGTGCGCCTTTTCTGTAAATATAAACTATTCTAAATGAAAATGTTTATTCAAAAGATTCAGAGGGCAAAGCATGGACTTTTCAATTAATGGTGCCGGCCCTGGCTGGTTTGGCTCAATGGATAGAGCACTGGACTGCTGACTGAAGGGTCCCAGGTTCGATTTTGATCAAGAGCACATGCCTGGGGTTGTGGCTCGTTTCCCAGGAGGGGACATGCAGGAGGCAGCCTATCGATGATTCTCTGTCATCACTGATGTTTCTATCTCTCCCTCTCCCTTCCTCTCTGGAATCAATAAAAATATATTTAAAGATAAATAAATGGTGCTGTAAAAATTATTCATATTGCTTAAATAATATTCTCCAAAATAAATTCAAGATTGATAAGAGACCAGTATGTAGAAAATCAACACTGCATACTTTCTAAAACAAATTATACCACTTGGAGTTAAGGATGATAGTTTTAAATAACATACAAATACAACAACCCTAAAGGGGAAAACTGATAAAATTAACTATATTAATATTAAAATTTTCTTCACACAATAAAAGACATTGAAGAGAAAATATAAGCCACAGACAGAAAGAAAATACTTTTACACATGAACATAAATGTAAGCTTGATAAAATTAAAATAATCCAATTGAACCAAAGCAAAAAAATGTGAATAGGAAATGTGCAGAAGAATAAGCCTAGGTAGTAATAAAATTATTAAAAATGCTTAGCGCACTGGATATTAATATAGTCATAAAATAGTATGTGATGCCCATCAGATTTTCCAAGGTGAAAAGTGTGAAGTCATCCAATATTCATTAAATATATTCACAGTGTTGATAAACAATGAGCACTCTGACCCAGCTTTCGAGAATGTGAATTTGCAGAACATTAGAGAGCCATGTGTCAATGCTCAATACAATTAGGCAGGCCTAGAACAATGAGCCAGTAAGGTACATATCCTCAGAACGACACCCATGTACTCACAAGACAACAGAAATGCATCTGTAGTGCTATCAATACTGGCAAAATATTGGAAACAATCCAAATATCTGTAGAGAGAGAGGTAAATGTATATGATTGTAGAGTTAAAATATACCCTGTTGCGGTACCTAAATAAATGAACTAGACCTATATGTGTAAAATATTGATTATAAAGGGCATTATATAAATTTTCCACTTTATGAAGGTTAAGTACAAACAACTTATTTAAAAATAGTAAAAAGCCTTGACTGGTTTGGCTGCATGTATAGAGCCTCGGCCTGCAGACTGACGGGTCCCGGGTTTGATTTCAGTCAAGGGCATGTACCTTGGTTGCGGGCACATCCCCAGTAGGGTGTGTGCAGAAGGCAGCTGATTGATGTTTCTCTCTCATTGATGTTTCTAGCTCTCTATCCCTCTCCCTTCTTCTCTGTAAAAAATCAATAAAATATATTTAAAAATAAATAAAAATAGTAAAATATTACACTGAATATATTAAAGGTATAAATATATTAAATATATTTAAAGTTTTAAATAGATATTAAATATGTTAAAAATAATGATATGTGTGCTCAACACTCCGCATTCACGTCAGTAAATGCCTGTTGATAGCACAAAAAGAACAAAAAAAGCAGGGGCCAGGCTCAAATGTGTATCTATAAGATTTTATTTCAAAAACATAATTTGAAGCAAAGTGGTTAAGTAACATTTTTTTTTTTACATGTGAGTGGTGGCGCATAAGTGTTTGTTATATACATTTTTAAATTTCAGATGTGTAAATGTTCTGTACAAAAAACTCATGAGACGTGACCTATGATAAAAATCAAGTACTGAGCAAGCCCTACAGTCATTCCCTTACAGAACTAACATTTGTAGTTCTGGGTTATTGTGGTCACAGAAAAGCAATGCAAATGTCATAATTTTTTACAATGTAAATATAAAAACTAGCAAAAAATGGAAAGTAATGCTTAGGGAAATGAGAAGAGATCTGTTTATAATCATTTAATTTTCTTCCATATGAGAGACTCAAATAATTGAAGCAAGTAGTTAAAAAGAATTCGAATTTCTTCAGATTTGTTTTTATAACCACAGAAGATAATTTAGTAAGTAGTAAGTCCTGTAATGAAGAAATATCCATCAAATTCCAAATACCTCAGGAAGTTTTACTTATATTCATTTTTCCTCAAAGTCAAGTAAAAATCTATATATATAAAAGCCTAAGCGATCGCCGGCCAGGCCAAGGGGCCCCACCCATGCATGAATTTGTGCACCAGGCCTCTAGTAAATATAATTATTTTACTGAAATTCGGTTTAACCATATGATCCCATTTTTTCCTAGATTACTCCTCCATATCCATCCATAAATATACAAAGCCACACACCTAAAATGATTTTCTTGCAAATAGAAGTGTTGATTATTTAGAGAGGAGAAGAATTTTGGTGATTGTTATTTATTTTGCTTTTAATTTTTATGGTAAAAATTAAAAAATATAGCCCTAGCTGGTTTGGCTCAGTGGATAGGGTGTCAGCCTGTAGACTAGAAGGCCCAGGGGTTGATTCCAGTCAGGGCACATGCTTGGATTGCAGGTTTGACCCCCAGTGGGGGGGCATGCAGGAGGCAGTCAATCAATGATTCTCATCATTGATGTTTCTATCTCTGTCTCCCTCTCCTCTCCCTTCCTCTCTGAAATTAAAAAATATTTAAATATATATATTTATTAAAAATAGAACTATTACTTTAAGACTCATAAAGCAATGAGAATAAAATACAACATGCTAGAAACAGACCTTATATGAAAAGAAATTTAAAGAAGGAACAGAAATGAAATTGGAAAAGTTCGAGAACAACTCGGAGTGAAGCCTGGAAGCAGCTCAGGCAGGGAGTGCCACGGGGAAGGCAGGACAGTGTGGGAGGGAATGGGTGCACGTACCTGGAATGAGGGGTTCACAGGCAGCAACAAAATGTATTTGAAATGGTGGTGAATATAGTACTTTTTAAAAAGAAATGACATTTATGTTTTAATTTGTTTTTTAATTATAGTTTACATTCAGTATTATTTTGCATTGGTTTCATGTGAACAGGAGTGGTTTGACAATCATATACTTCATAAAGTGTTTCCAATATTTCCAATACCCACTTGGTGCCATGAATGATTATTACAATACTAGAGACCCGGTGCACAAAATTCGTGCATGGGGGGGTGTCCCTCAGCCCAGCCTGCACCCTCTCCAATTTGGGACCCCTCAGGGGATGTCCGACTGCTGGTTTAGGCCCAATCCCACAGGGGTCTCACAATCTGGACTGCTGGCTCCTAACCACTTGCCTGCTTTGCCTGCCTGATTGCCCCTAATCACTCTGCCTGCCAGCCTGATAGCCCCCTAACCACTCCCCTGGTGGCCTGATTGATGCCTAACTGCTCCCCTGCCAGCATGATCATCCCCAGCTGCCTTCCCCTGCCAGCCTGATCGCTTCCCACTGCCCTCTCCTGCTGGCCTGATCGCCCCCAACTGCCTTCCCCTGAGGGGTTAAGGTTAATGGGGGACTCTGGCTGGATGAGGTGGGACTGAGAGGACTGGGGGACTGAGGTTGGATGAGGCTGGATGCTGCGGGGATTGGATGAGGTGGGGCTGAGGGGACTCTGGCTGGATGAGGCAGGGGTAAGGGGACTGGGGCACTGAGGCTGGATGAAGTGGGGCTGAGGGGACTGGGCGCTGCCATCTTGTGGTTGTGGATGCCACTACTTGTAAGGGTGTGGCAGTCAATTAGCATATTCCCTCTTTATTGGCTGTGGGTGCCGCCATCTTGTGAGAGCATTAGGGTAAATCAGCATATTTCCTCTTTATTAGAAAGGATTATTGGCTATATTCCCTATGCTGTATGTTACATCCCTGATACTACTTGGTTTATTGTGTTTTCTAAAAATCTTTAGTGTTGAAAGTATTACAGATGTCCCCTTTTGTCCCCCATTGAACTTCTGGAGCCCACCTCCAACCCCCACCCCAGGCCTTCACCACCCTATTGTCTGTGTCCATGGGTTATGCATAAATGCATACAAGTTCGTTGGTTGATCTCTTCCCATCCACCCACCCTCACCTGCCTTCCCTCTGAGATTCCACAGTCTGTCCTATGCTTTTATGTCTCTGGATCTATTTTGTTCATCAGTTTATTTTGTTCATTAGATTCCACATATGAGTGAGATAATGTGATACTTGTATTTCTCTGACTGTCTTATTTTGCTTAGCATAATACTCTCCAGGTCTCTCCATGCTGTCTCAAAGGGTAAGAGATCCTTCTTTTTTACTGCTGCATAATATTCCATGGTATAAATGTACCACAGCTTTTTATCCACTCATCTAGTGATGGGCACTTGGGCTGTGTCCAAATCTTAGCTATTGTAAATTGTGCTGCTGTGAATACAGGGGTGCATACATTCTTTCTGATTGGTATTTCAGGTTTCTTAGGATATATTCCTAAAATTGGGATCACTGGGCCAAATGGCAGTTCCATATTTAATTTTTTGAGGAAACTCCATACTGTTTTTTATAATGGCTGTACCAGTCTGCATTCCAAAGGGCAGTGTACAAGAGTTCCCATTTATCCACATCCTCGCCAGGACTTGTTTGTTGGTTTGTTGATGGTAGCCATTCTGGCAGCTGAGATACCCCATTGCTGTTTTAATTTGAAGATCAGTGAGTTTGAACATTTTTCATATGTCTCTTGGGCATCTGTATGTCTGCTTTGGAGAAGTGTTCCCTCTTTAAATTGGATTGTTTGTATTCCTTTTGTTAAGTTATATGACTTCTTTATATATTTTGGATATTAAAACTTTATCACATTTATCATTGCCAAATACGTTCTCCCATACAGTGGGCTCTCTTTTCATTTTGTTGATCGTTTCTTATGTTGTGCAGAAGCTTTTAATTTTGATGTAGTCCATTTGTTTATTTTCTCCTTAGTTTCCTTTGCCCTATGTATCCATAAACATCTATAAACATGATAAAAGCCTAAGTGACCTGTACAGCGGAATGACCAAATGACCTATTGCTATGATGCTCACTGACCACCAAGGGGCAGACGCTTAATGCAGGAGCTGCCCCTGGTGGTCAGTGCACTCCCACAGGGGGAGTGCCGCTCAGCCAGAAGCCAGGCTCACAGCTGGCAAGTGCAGCGGTGGTGGCGGGGGCCCCTCCCACCTCCCCAGCAGTACTAAGGAGCAGCCGGCCAAGCAGTAGGGAGAAGCAAGCAGGTAGGCGGTAAGGAGCAAGGAGTCCCAGACTGCAAGAGGGCACAGTCCAGGCTGAGGGACCCCCACCCCAGTGCACAAATTTCATGCACTGGGCCTCTAGTATTGCTGTGAGAGAGGACAGATTTTGATGCCTGTGGTTTCTTCTAGGATTATTATGGTTTCACAATTTACATTTAAGTCTTTTATCCATTTTGAGTTTATTCTTGTGTATGGTGTAAGTTGGTGGTCTAGTTACTTTCTTTTTCTTTCTTTTTTTTATGTATCTGTCCAATTTTCCCTACCACCATTTGTGGAAGAGATTGTCTTGACTCCATTGTATGCTCTTGCTCCTTTGTCTAATATAGAGTATAGTGGCCCAGGTCAATTTCTGGGGTCTCTGTTCTGTTCCATTGATCTATATGTCTGTTTTTGTGCCAGTACTAGGCTGCTTTGATGACAGTAGCTTTGTAGTATAACTTGAAATCTGGTATTGTGATCCCTCCAACTTTGTTCTTCTTTCTCAAGATTGCTGCAGCTACCCGGGATCTTTTTTGGTTCCATATAAATTTTTGGAGCATTTGTTACAGATCTAGGAAATATGCTGTTGGTATTTTAATAGAGATTACATTGAATCTGCAGATTGCCTTGGGTAGTATGGACATTTTAATGATGTTGATTCTACCAATCCATAAACATGGTATGTTCTTGTTTATATCTTCCTGTATCTTTTTTCAAAGTCCTGTAGTTTTCTGAGTAGAAGTCTTTTATTTCCTTGCTTAAGTTTATTTCTAAGTATTAGTATCTTAACTTTTTGTTGCAATGGTAAATGGGATTGTTTGTTTAGTTTCTCTTTCTGAGGATTCATTATTGGTGTGTAAGAAAAGCCATCAATTTTGGGGTATTGATTTTGTTCCTGCTACATTGCCGAATTCCTTTATTAAATCTAGTAGTGTTTTTGGTGGGATCTTTAGGATTTTCTAGGTAACAACATCATGTCATCTGAGAATAATGACAGTTTCACTTCCTCCTTTGTGGGGAAGCGTGGGACTTGGTTGGAAAGTCTGTGAGGAGGAATCTCCAAAAGGTCAGGAGCCACTAGGGGTTCCTTGCCGAAGGCGACAGATCCTGCCTTGATTTTTCCAAACAAGTCCGAGCCCCCAGGTGTTTTACTGGAATCTTTATATTTAGACTTCAAAATGTTCTTGCTTAAAGGACACTACAGATGTATGTGTCTTCTCAAGGATGCTTACCCTGCTTGATAGTGTCTAGAAGTTAATTTTAGTTGAAGCTTTAGTAACAATAAAAGCCTCAGGAGGCAGGCAAACAGGGCTGTCTGGTTCCTTTAGCCAGGCAGTCCCTTAGCCTCTCTTTCACAGAAATGTGTGTCAGAGTAATCCATTCATCTGTCGCTCAGGGTCTGCTGGCCAGTCCCAGCAATTGGTGCCTCATGTGAGGACCCAGGAATGCAACAAAATGTGATAGAACCCTCAAAAAACAAAGAGTAAGAAAATTAAGGTAACTGTGCAGTAAGTCATTGGAGCCTGCTTGGGATTTCCAGGTTCAAGGAAATTGTTCCTCAGCTAAGGAATTTACTATCTGTTATGCTACTTAAGAATGTGAGTATATTTTCCATTGGAAAAATAAGCCTATTTCTGAAAGTAAGGGAAAAAAGGTTTTTCCTGTATTTGCCTAGGAAACAAAGGTTTTATATATATTATTAAAATGATTATGTTATGTTAATCAGGAAGTTGATTACTTTAGTGAATAGATTACTTAATACTATTTAATAATGTATTTGACTACCTTCCCAGGCTTTAAATTTTAAGATTTGCTTTCTCTACTTATGAAGGAAATTTTATACTAAAGATCTGTGGGAAGCTCTGTCAAATAAGGAAATAATTATATTCTATTTATATGTGCATATTAAATAGATTCTGATATGCTTTCATTTATAACTAATTGTTATAAGTTATAATATTGTGTTTTGCAAAAAGGACAAGATTCAATGTCATTTATATTACTCAATAAGGTATCTGGATTTGTAGAAATACTTGCAAGAAAAATCAGGAGAAAAAAATTGATTATTGGACTAAATGAACTAAAAATAATTATAGTTTTTGTAATTATTGTTCTTATGTCAATGTTTTTCTTTACATGAAACCAGTAAGAATCTGATTTCTTCATAATAGGACATAAGTCAGTTTCCAATTGCAGTTTTATTAATCAAAACTTTACTGGAATATCATGTCTGACTGAGAGACATGCCAGGAGTCTGGATGTCACCAGAAAGCTCTAAGGAATAAAGCTGATAAGCCCCTTGCATAAATAGCCTGGTACCTTGCTTGGTCACATGGTTCATGGCAGTATTTCCAGGTAAGGAACGAAGGTTGCTTTCCTGAGAGATTGCATGAAAGAAACCTCAAGACACCGGTAGGGACCTCAACTTATGGAATGCACCCCAATTCTGCAGATATTGCAGGCGAAGCCTGATGGCAACTGTGTAGCTTGGCTTCTTTGCCCTGGGGGTAAACTTTGTCAAGAGATTCCAGCAAAGCATTTTTTTTTTTAATAGCCAATGTAATCAACTGTTATTCTTGTTGTGTTAATGCAAACAACCAGGCCAAATTATAACTAGATTTAATACAGAAACTAAATTAGTCTTTAATAAAAATGAGGGTGATTTTAGGGAGAAAAGCTGTTTCAGCAAGAAATTATTAGAAACTGTTCTAACCTTTGCACAATAATACTAAATTTTATAACACAGTTTGTTTCCACCCAATTACAAGCCCTACTTACACCTAGGGAATACCACCTCTAGGCACCATTGCCACCTCCTTCTGTACCCAGGCCTCATCGTCCCTCTGACAGAGAGCCAGGATCTCTTGGCTTTGAGAGAAACCTCCAACCCACATGAGCACGAAGCAGTTTCAGAAGAAACTGGTGTCCCCTTTCCCTGAAAGAATCCAGAGCCAAGATACTTGAGGGGGATATAGTAGGTAGTTAGACAGACATGAGCAGAGCAAGGATGATAGGCCAACTAGAGGAGAGATAGACTCTGAGACATACTTCTCACCACTCTAACTGCCCTGAAGTTGGGAATAGAGTAACCTGTATAGAACTAACCTTTAATCATAACTAATTAGAAGGAATTTATAGTTCTCATATAATAGAAGGTATAGAGATAAAGGAAAAAGAAAGTAGACAAACTGAAAGGGTATGTGTAAGTTATAGAAGGCATATGTAAATTGCAGAAGGTATAGGTAAATTTTAAAAGGTATGTATAAGTTACAGAGGTTCTATGCAAGTAAAGAAGAACTAGAGTTGAGGAACTAAAAATTGTAATAAGAGAAATAAAGAGGAATATAACAGGAAAAATGAAATTAGAGTAGGAATACTTAAGAATAATTGTGAAAGTTATAAGAATGTTTATAAAAGTCATAGAAGGTTTATAAAGAGAAATCTTAAAAGAAATGTTAAGTATACTGAATAATAAATCTGATAGAGCCCCTGAATTAATCTGAAAAGTAATCATATTATTTTAAATCTTAGAATATATATATATATATATATATATATATATATATATATATATATAGAGAGAGAGAGAGAGAGAGAGAGAGAGAGAGAGGAGAGAGAGAGAGAGGTGATTTGAAAATTAGGAAATTAGGCTGGGACTCTGTAACAGTCATGACCAGTCAGGAGGAGGCTGCACATGCAGGTGAGGTCCAGAGCAGAGATGGAGACAGAGACAGGGGGGCCTGCCTGAGCCACCACGCCAGCTCAGGTGGCCCTGGAGCAGACACTGACTGGGGGTTCTGGGGCTGCTCCAGCTGCAGCACACCAGCAGTCCCACCTCTGCATGTGAGCTGCAGAGGAAACACCTTTTCTGACCGCTCATTGGCTAAGCTCCTGGTACACCACTCGCAGTATCCCTCTCACATTGATCTTTCCCTCTGTCTTTCCCCTGCTCTTCTACGTTCTCTAAAAGTCAATGGAAAAAGATCCTTAGGTGAGGAAAAGAAAGAAAGAAAGAAAGAAAGAAAGAAAGAAAGAAAGAAAGAGAAGAAAGAAAGAAAGAAAGAAAGAAAGAAAGAAAGAAAGAAAGAAAGAAAGAAAGAAAGAAAGAAAGAAAGAAAGAAAGAAAGAAAGAGAAGAAAGAAAGAAAGAAAGAAAGAAGAAGAAAGAAAGAAAGAAAGAAAGAAAGAAAGAAAGAAAGAAAGAAAGAAAGAAAGAAAGAAGGAAAGAAAGAGTCATATCCTATGAAAGACAAATCTTGAAAATGCCTAAAGAAAGTTGTCATTTTTTCATGTTGAAGGGACTGGAGTCCATGTTGATGAAAACATCTTGGCGGCTGCAGTGGCCTGCTGTGGCAGCAGCAGTGGGGTTATGGGGGTGGCGCCTTCCCCTGATCAGCCTGGTCACCTCCCACAGAGGGAGACCAGACTGCAGCTTAGGCTCCCCAGTAGGACATCCCCTGAGGGCTCCCAGACTGTGAGAGGGGAGCAGACTGGGCTGAGGGACCCTTCCCCAGTGCACAAATTTCATGCACCGGGCCTTTAGTATCTATAATAATAAAAGTGTAATATGTTAATTAGACCAGGCAGCCGAACAACCTTCTGGACATCCTTCCAGATCACCTTCCAGATGAAGCCAAAGCTGTGAGGACCAAGGAAAGCCACCACCGCTGCAAGGGCCGAGCCCCTTGCACAAATTTTATGCATAGGGCCTCTAGTATACTTATATGTGAGTAGGGGGTTAAGTTTTTCTTAAAGTTTTCTTTTCAAGGCCTTTGTGAAGTAATTAGGGAGGTGACTCAGCTGTGAATCCAGCAAACTAAACTGATAAGCATGGTCAGATCAACTAGCCAGGAGTCAACATCATCTCATCATCATCTCATCACCTGATAATAGTCCTTTACAATTTAGATGCCTTTTATTTCTTCTTATCTGATCACAGTGGCTACGACTTCCAGTACTATCCTATATAATAAAGAGGTAATATGCAAACTGACCATCATGCCCTCAGAGAAGATAGCCGCCCCCATGTGGTCACAAGATGGCCACCACAAGATGGCCGGCAGGGGAGGGCAGTTGGGATGACCAGGCTGGCAGGAGAGGGAACTTGGGGGGACCAGGCCTGCAGTGGAGGGCAGTTAGGGGCGACCAGGCCTGCAGGGAAGGGCAGTTGGGGGCAACCAGGATGGCAGGGGAGGGCAATTGGGGGCTATTGGGCCAGCAGGGGAGCAGTTAGGCATTGATAAGGCTGGCAGAGGAGTGGTTAGGGGGTGATCAGGCTGGCAGGCAGAAGTGGTTAGGGGCAATCAGGCAGACAGGCAAGGGGAGTGGTTGGGAGCCAGCAGGTCCTTCATTGTGAGAGGGACATCCCTTGAGGGGTCCCAGGTTGGAGAGGGTGCAGGCTGGGCTGAGGGACATCACCCCACACAGTGCACGGATTTCATGCATTGGGCCTCTAGTGTTGATTAGAGTGGTGAAAGTGGACATCACTGTCTTGTTCCTGTTCTTGGGGAAAAGGTTTTAGTTTTTGCCCATTGACTGTGATTTTTGCTGTAGGTTTGTCATACATGGCCTTTGTTATGTTGAGATAGGTTCCCTCTATTCCCATGTTGTTGAGAGTTTTTATCAAAAATGGGTGTTGGGTTTTGTAAAATGCTTTTACTGTATCTATTAATGTGATCATGTGATTTTTGTCTCTCAATTTATTTATGTGATGTATCACGTTTATTGATTTGTGAATATTGTATCAGCATGGCATCCCTGGAATAAATCCCACTTGGTTATGATGTATGATCTTTTCCATATATTTCTGATCTGATTTGCTAATATTTTGTTGAGGATTTTAGCATCTATGTTCATCAGGTATATTGTCCTGTAATTCTCTTTCTTTGTACTGTCTTTGTCTGGTTTTGGAATTAGAATAATGCTGACCTCATAAAAAGAGCTTGAAAGAATTCCTTCCTCTTGGATTTTTTTTTTTTTTTGGGGGGGGGGGAATTGTTTGAGGACTATAAGTGTTAGTTCTCTGAATTTTGGTAAAACTCCCCTGTGAAACCTTCTGGACCTGGGCTTTTGTTTGTTGGGAGTTTTTTAATTACTGCTTCTATTTCATCAGTTGTTATTAGCTTACTCAGGTTTTTGATTCTTCCTGATCCAGTTTTGGGAGATTGTATTTTTCTAGGAATTTTTACATTTTACTCACATTGTCCAGCTTGTTGGCATACAGTTATTCATAGTATTTTCTTACAATCCTTTGTATTTCTGTGATGTCAGTTTGTTACTTCTCTGCTTTCATTTCTGATTTTATTCATTTGGGTCCTCTCTCCTTGTTTATGAGTCAGGCTAACAGTCATCAACTGTGTTTATCTTCTCATTTATCTTTTGTGTTTTTGTTGTTTTTTTTTTAGTCTCTATGTCATTTAGTTCCTTTCTGATCTTTATTATTTCCTTCCTTATACTTACCCTGGGCTTTCTTATGGTTCTCTTTCTAATTCTTTAAGTTTTAGGGTTAAATAGTTTATTATTAGTTTTTCTTGTTTTTTGAGGTAGGCCTGTAGTGCCATGAACTTCCCTCTCAGGACTGTTTTCACTGTTTCCCATAGATTTGGGATTATATATTCATTTTCATTTGTTTCCAGGATTTTTTAAATTTCTTTCTTGATCTCATTAGTAACCCATTTATAGTTTAATAACATGCTATTTAGCCTCCATGTGTTTGAATGTTTCTGAGCATTTTCCATTGCATTTGATTTCTAATTTCATTCCATTGTTGTCTGAAAAGATGCTTGATATGATTTCAGTCTTCATAAACTTGTAGAGACTTGTTTTTTTGTCCTAACATCTGATCTATCTTTGAGATTGACCCATGTGCACTTGAGAAGAATGTATATTCTGCTGCTGTGGGTGAAATGTTCTATAAATGTCAGTTAAATTCATCTGATCCAGTGTGTCATTTAGAGTCAATGTTTTCTTGTTAATTTTTTGCCAGGAAGTTCTATCCAGTGAAGTCAGCAAGGTGTTAAAGTCCCCTACTATGACTGTATTGCTGTATATATCTCCCTTAAAGTCCTCCAGAAGATTATATATATTTTGGGTGCATATATATTTACCAGGGTTATATCCTCTTGTTGGATTGGTTCCTTTAGTATCATGTTGTGTCCTTTATTGTCTTTTATGATGGCCTTCATTTTGAAGTCTATTTTGTCAGATATGAGTATTGCTACCCCAGGGTTTTTTGTCATTTTCATTTGCATGAAAAAAATTTTTCCAGCCCTTTACTGTCATCCTTTGTGAGTCTTTTGTTCTGTGATGGGTCTCTTGTAGACTGAATATATTTGGGTCATTTTTTTTTTGTATCCATTCAGCTACCCTATGTCTTTTGATTGGATCATTTAATCCATTTATATTTAAGGTTATTATTGATATGCATTTATTTTGCCATTTTAATTATTTATGCCTACCTTTCTCTATTTTTTCTCATTACAGCAATCCCTTTAGCATTTCTTAGAGTGCTGCTTTGGTGACGATAAACTACTTTAGCCTGTTTTTTTTCTGGGAAGCCCTTTATTTCATCATCTATTTTGAATGATATCCTTGTTGGATATAATAATCTTGGTTTCAGATTCCTGCTTTTTATTACCTTGAATGCTTCATGGCATTCCCTTCTGGTCTGTAGAGTTTTGATGAGAAATCAGGTGTCAGCTTTATAGGAGCTCCTTTGTAGGGAAAAAATTGCTTTTCTCTTGCTGCCTTTAAGATTCTCTCCTTGTCTTTAATTTTTGGCATTTTAATAATGATGTGTCTGGGTGTGGGCCTGTTTGGGTTCTTCTAGCTTGGGGTTCTCTGTGCCTCCTGAACTTGTGTGACTTTTCCTTCACCAGGTTAGGGAACTTTTCTGCCATTATTTCTTCAAAACATCCTCTACCTCTTGCTCACTTTCTTCCTCTTCTAACTCTCCTATTTTGTGAATATTGATGCATTTCATGTCATCTCACAGCTTCCTTAAGCTATCCTCCTGTTTTTTAATTGTTTTTTCTTTTTGGTTCTCTGATTGAGTGATTTTTTTCTACCCTGTCTTCTAATTAACTGATCGAATCCTTGGCTTCCCCTTATCTGCTGTGTGTTCCTCCCATTGTATTCTTTATTAGTGCTATGTCATTCTTCATAGGGACTGTATCTTCTCTATGCTGTTGAGCATCTTTGCCATCATTATTCTGAACTCTATGTGTGATAAATTTCTTATCTCCATTTCATTTAGCTCTTCTTCTGGAGAATTCCCTTGTTCTTTCGTTTGGGGCTTGTGTTTTTATCTCCCCATTTTGGCAGCATGTTTGTATTTGTGTCTGTGTATTAGGTAGATCTTCTACAACTCCCAATCTCTAGTGCAGGACAATGTCAGACCCTGTTTATGACTGGCCCTGAGGACCCTGTTGGGAGCTATCAGCAATCCACAGCTGTGGCTCCCTCTGCCAGAGCTGGGTGCCTTTGGAAAGAAACAAGATGTGCACCAGGGTATGCTTTTCCTAGCCCGTATGCTTTTCCTAGCCCCAGGCCCTGGATTAGATCAGGCAAAGACTCCAAGCCTACAGAGACCCACCTCTGCCTGCAGCACCATTGACACTCAGTCTTGATTAGCCTCAGACTATCAACCACAGGATGGGTGAGAGGTCTTCCAAAAGGGGTGGCAACTGCCTCTCCCTCCTCCCCCAAGGCAAAAACCTCCTGGATAGCAAAGGTCCTCTGGAGCAAGATGTCCTCCACAGTGTGAAGGAATGACTCAGCATACAAAATAGAGATCACTGCCCTCTGAGCTTCAACCCCAGAGCCCCCAATCCTGGCTTCTGCTCACATAACTCCAGTTTATTCTGCCCTCCCTCTGCCGGAGCCCAAGATGAGTGGCTGCACATGAAATGTGTGTTGGCCCTTTAAGAGGGTACCTACATTTCCAGCCAGTGTTCTCTCTGGCTAGCAGACAGAACACTGCTGCTTTTTACAGCCAGATGTTCTGTGGACACCTCTCTCAGTTCTGGTGCTCTGGGTTGGGGATCCCAACTTGAGGTTTAGACCCCAGCGTTCTCAGTGGGAACCCCCCACAGCTGAGACAGCCCTCTGGTACTTCCGCTGCTGTCTGTGGGAGCCCAGCCAGCCCTTCCACGCCTCCACCCTTCCTACCAGTCTCTATGTGGTCTCCCCTTTCAGTCCTCGGTTATCAAGTTTCTCTCCAACTAGTCCTCAGATGATTTTCAAGATGGTTCTTCTGTATTTTAGTTGTGTTTCCAGTTTGGTCCTGGGAGCATGTCAGTTGGCTTCCACTTACTCTGCTGCTATTTTGGATCCCAACAGCAGGATGAAGACATGGGGCAACATCCTGATCAAAGGAGTCTCTGTTTTCCTGGAATTCAGGGCCTGGCTCAGTGGCCTGTAGTACGTATTGATGACACATTTTAAACAGAGGGGGATGGCCATGCTAGTATGCGGAAAGATCTGGAAAGCACCGAAAGATGAGACTGACCTCAGCGTCGGGTAGACCTCAAAGGATGCAGAGAATGGAGCACTCAAGTAGAGTCTCCATGGAAACGGAGGAGGCTTCCAGGGAGACTGGAGGGGTAGAGAATTCCAGGTAGAAAAAAGAAGCAGACACACAGAAATGAGGCAACTTGTCCTGATTAAAATATCAGGGTGTGAAAGGGGGAGGAGGGGGGGCAGGACTGGAAGAAATTAGCCAAAGAACACATGTGGATCTATCACAGGCCAAGGACACAGACATCAATGTGGTGAAGGCAGAGATGGAGGGAAGCTGGGAGGAGGAGGGTCAATGAGGACATCTGTTTCTGTTTCTGTAATAGTGTCAACAATAAAGAAATATATATCTCAGGGCCTGGGAAGGAATGGAGAAAAGTGAGGCTTCAAAGGCAGGGCAGGTTGTAATGTTACCTTCAGTGATTTCTGAAACACCTTACACTTCCAGCAGATAATCATTGGCAAGTTTTTCCTTGGAGAGGGGTGGTGCAGGGAAAGAACACAATCAAGTTTGTCTTTTAAAAGGGTACTCAGGAGGAACTGAATGAAAGAAAAAAATGTAAATGCATACAAGTGCAGGGGAGGTCATCCAGGTATATGAGCACCTGCTCCAAAAGTACAGCAAAGAGGGGAAGCTTTATGAGGCTGACTAGAGCTCTAGGTGGCAAATGATTTCCCGTGGGAAACAGAAGCAGGCTGGGCTCATGATGAGCAAGTGACCAGGCAGAGAGGGGGTGCTCTTGCACTAATGAATAATGTTGGTGAATGATTTGGGATGCAGATAATGAGCTCGGTGTTAAACAAGCTGTTTTGAAGTACCTGGCCTGGACCAGAGCCCCAGATGCCTTATCTGCAGCATGTGGTGGTAAGTGAGCCTGCAGAGATTGCCTGGGAAGGGCAGGAGAGTGAGCAGCATGGGTAAGCCTGGCAGTGTACCTGTTCGGGCACCCTGATCCTGTCCTGTACTTAGTGGCTGATTATTTTTAGGCAGCTTGTCAGCTTGCATTTATCCATCTTGTTCATTTCAGCACTTTGTTCCATCTTGTTGCTAACTAACATTTAGAGTCTTAATTCTATCATTCCACAGATAGCCATCCCAGACTTTCCAGCTGTAAGTGTTTTCTGTCTAGCACACATGACCCTCCCAGCTTTTTAATAAAATAACCATAAAATGATTTTTAAAAAAGCCACACAATCACTAAAAAAATTACAACTGTATAAAATAGCAAATGTGCCATTTCTTTCCAAACATTTTTGGAACTGGTACAGAAAGTCTAAGGAGAAGACAGCCAAAGTGAAAAGTCAACAGGACGAAATATAAGGAAAATGGGCTGTAAAGTGAGTTGCAGGGGAAACTGTAACCTCTCAAATGAGAGCCACACTGAGTGCTGAGAACACAGAACAAAGTGCAGGAAGGACACACCTCAGAAGCTGCCTCTGAATCCAGAGTGAAAGAGCACAGAAATGGGAGGAAAGTGAAAATGCAGAGATGAGAGTCAGAGATCAGAGCGCCGCCCTTAGAATGCAGTAGCTGCTGAGACATATGTGAACGACTCTGGAAGTAATTAAAAATGAGTTACAATGGAAGAAAAGTACCCTCTAATACAATAAAACAATGTGATATAGGAACACAAAAACTGAAAGGAAGAAAATCTGATGAAATGAAACATGTGCTACTTGTACACGCACTAACAGAAATTTGTCAGAAGCATTCCAAGCCCTAACAAAGGGGTGGCAGCTGAGAGGCAGGAGAATGCGGCTAGCCTTTCACCTCCGGGGAACCTGCATGCCAGACGTCAGACACCTGGGACCGACCATTACCCTCCACGGAAAGGAAGCACAGCTGCAGACGAAGGCCTTCAGAGCAGAAAGGGTGTCTACCGTGTGGCTGAAGCATTCTGCAGCTCAACAGCAGTTAGACTGATAGGAAGAGCCTACATACAAAAAAACTGTATGGAATGATTTTCAGGATTTAAAAAAATTATCAGCACACACAACTTATCAAAATTATCTTAAGGAGAAAAATTTTAATAAGCCATACCTGTATGAATGTACCAGGAATTAAATATGTAATAAAATAATTATATATTGAAATATGCATTCTTGTATTTTTGTTTTTAATTATCTTTAATCAGCATATAATCTTATAATAAACATATCATACATCCTTTACATTTTGCATCATCTGTGAAACTGATCAGTGCCCCTTGCTATCTTAACGTAAATCTTTGATGATCGTTGAGCACAATGGTTTCCAGGTCAGAATTCTATGCCACTCTGTGAGGTATCTATCTGTCAAATTAAACCAAATGTTATTTTATTAATGCTATGGGACAGCTGTTTTTTTGTGACCAATTGCAAATATATTTAACTATAAAGCACATTTTCTTATCTTATCCACAAGATTACTATGTAAGACCATTAAAAGTACTGCTGAAATCAAGATATACTATTCCTACCGAGTTACTGTCCTCGCCAGTCAAAGAATCCAGTCAAACACAAACGGAAAGATAGTAGCCTAAGCCACTGAGACGTGATCCTGGGGAACTGGTACTGCCTCCTAGGGATCCCTTTTTCCTTTCTAAGTATTCACTAACCTCCTTTCAAATAAATCATTTATAAATTTGGCCATAGCTGAACATCAAATCCATTACCATATCAAATCAAAAATTCAATAATTCAACTGTTTTTCAAAACAGTTATTTAACCATGCCCAACGCTCTTCCCATTTTCACATGTTATCATCAGTGTGCTTGCTGAGGGTGGCAGGAGGGAGGAGGGGGAACAAACTCAGTCCCATATCCATGGAGCTTATTATCTGGAAGGATGGATGCATATTAAACAAAAAGAGAACATGTCAATCCATAGTTACGCAGTGTGATCATTGCTAAGAAAGAAACGTACTGGAGTCTAAGACACAGAAAAATAGAAAATGGTAATTTAACTTGAGGAGCATCCAGGAAGCTACTGTGAGGAGGAGACATCCTGCAGAGACTGGAAGGATGAGGTGGTGTGGTCTAGATAAAAGTAGAGATGGTCCAAAAATGTGGACTAGTCTCGGTAAAGGCGACAGAGTGGAAAACCACCTGTGATTCTGAGACACAGACAGAAGCCAGGGAGCACCGGAGTACTGAGAAAAAAGAGGCCTTCACAGCTCCATAGGAAGTCTTGAAATCAAGTATTGTTAGTCTCTCAACTCTACTCTTCTTTTTCAAAATAATTTCTCTATTCGATATCCATTTACTTTAGAACAATCTTGTCCAATTTTACCTTTTGTAAAAAGTCTGCTGGGCCCTAACAGGTTTGGCTCAGTGTATAGAGTGTTGGCCTGCATATTGAAAGGTCCCAGGTTCGATTCCAGTCAAGGGCATGTACCTTGGTTGTGGGCACATCCCCAGTAGGAGGTGTGCAGGAGGCAGCTGATCAATGTTTCTCTCTCATTGATGTTTCCAACTCTATCCTTCTCCCTTCCTCTCTATAAAAAATCAGTAAGATATATTTTTTTAAAAAAGTCTGCTGGGATTTTGATGAGGATTGCATTATTGAATCTATATCTCAATTAGGAAGATTTGCCATCTCAACACATTGAGTCTTTCAATCCATGAATATTGGATATTTCTACATTTATTTATATTTTCTTTAATTTCTCTTGGAAATATTTCCACTAGGTTTTCCACTAAGAATATAATTCTTACACATCTTTTAAAAGTGTATTCCTAGAAACTGCATACTTTGGATGCTATTGTAACTATATTTTAATGTGGTCTCAGGTGTTGGTTGTTAGTGTATAAAGACAATCATTGATTTCTGCATAGTCACTCCTTTCCTGAAACCTGTGAAGATTTATTAGTTAGATTTAAATTTACTGTAACATTGTTAGGATTTTCTACAAAGACCGCCACGTTATCAGGAAATAAAGACAGTTTTAAGTGTCATTTTCAAACTGCTTGCCTTTTATGTCTTTTACTGCTTGATTGTGCAGGTGTGGCCTGCAGAGCCTCGGTATTGCTAGCTGAGGAGAAGCAGCCTAGATGTCATCATTAAGCACATTCCCAGCAGACAGTTCTCTGTGCCCATTATCAGGTCATGAAAGTTTCCTTTTATTTACTTACTAGTGGCCTGGTGCACGAATTCATGCACACTGAAAGTAAATTAATTAGAATAAATATTTTAATATCACTATTTGCTCTTTCTTTATATTAGAAGTGCCAACCAAATTCATGCTTGATAATGACAGATTGAAACACATGCATGTGATTGATGCCAGTGAGAGCTTTATATGTATCATACATGCACAAGTCAACTTAGCCTTTTATATATATAGAATAAACTTGCTTAATTAGACCTGCTTTCTGATGTAGCTAAACTTTTTCCAGCCCAGTGAAACACCCCAACTTCTCTTTCAGGTAATTGTCAGCAACACAGCAGTAAATATCAACACAAAGCAGATTATTGTTGTAGATCACACAGGGAGAACAAAGGGCAAAATATTTAACTGCTGCAGTGTTTGACTATATTCTGCACAGTGAGAAAACCTGAAGTCATTTTCAAGGTCCACCATTTCTTGCTTCTTCTCAGTCAGATCAAGTTTCTAAGCTTTCTAAATCTCTGTTTTCCGGCTAATGAAAATAGGATTCCACCAAGTCTCCTATCTACCTACTCTAGGACTTCTGTGAGGATCAAATGAGATGAGGCATGGGAAAACGCTTCACAGACATTTAGTTAAAGTGTAAAATGTTTGCACCTGGCTATAAAGCAAGTCCTGTTCCTGGGCTGAAGAAACTGCAAGGGAGAGGGAGTGGAAGCCGGGCATTGCTATGTGACATCATTACCCAGACAGTCAGACACTTAGCATATTAGTCTTTTATATAGAGAGATTTTTAATTATAAATGGGTATTGAATTTTGTCAAATGCTTTTCTTTAGCAATTGAAATGATTATATAATTATTTTCCTTTATTTTGTTAATGTAGTGAATCACATTGATTGGTTCTCATGTACTGAAATAAGCTGTTATCCTGGGAATAAAAATCCACTTGAATATGATGTATTTTTATATATTGCTAGATTCAATTTGCGACTATTTAGTTTAGGATATTTGCATCTAAGTTCACTGGGAATATTGGTCAGTAACTTTATTTTCTTGTAATATCTTTTTAAGTTTTGTTAGCAGGGCTATGCCAATTTCATTATTTTAATTTAAAACATTTTTATCTCTATTTTCTGAAAGAATTTACAACCAGTGTTATCCCATTAAATGCGGGAGAGCAGCGACAGCACTTGGACCTGGAACTTCACTTGTAGTAAGGTCTATAAATCCAGTGTTGTCAAACGATATATAAATATTAAGATCTCTTCTTAAATTGCATTTTATAAGTTGTGTTTACCTAAGTTATTGAATATATTTGCCTAAATTTGCTTATAATATTTTTGTATTATCCTTTTAATTTCTAAAAGATATAGTAAAATCCCCCCATTTCATTCCTGATATTGATCACTTCATTTTTCTCTCATTTATTTCCCTTGATTAGTCTTACTTAAGATTTATCAACTTTATTAAACTTACCAAACAACAAACTTTTGACTTTGCTAATTTTTTTGGTATTACACATATTCTATTTTTTAAATTACTTTGAATTTAGCTTGCTCCTTTTTTTCTATTTTTTTTTTAAAGGGGAAACTAAGTATCTTGAATTTAAGCTTTTTACTTCTTACAAGGCATTACAAACTTTGCTTTAAACACTATATTAGCTGCATTCACAAATTTTGATATGTTGTGATCCCATTACAATTTAGTTAGAAATATTTTTTACATTTCTTTTATGATTTATTTCTTTAATATATAGGTTTAGAATTATATTATTTATATTTTACTGAGGATTTTCTAGATTAGTTTTAGTGGTTTCTAATTTAAGTTAACTAGCTATACTAATAAAAGGGTAATATGTTAATTAGACCAGACATCTTCCAGACGTCTTTCCGGACAAAACCATGGTGGCAGGGCCAAGGCAGAGGTGGTTAGGGGCGACCAGGCCAGCAGGGGAGGGCAGTTAGGGGTGACCAGGCCAGCAGGCAGAGAGGTTAGGGCAGTGGTCGGCAAACACATTAGTCAACAGAGCCAAATATCAATAGTACAATGATTGAAATTTCTTTTGAGAGCCAAATTTTTTAAACTTAAACTTCTTCTAATGCCACTTCTTCAAAATAGACTCACCCAGGCCATGGTATTTTGTGGAAGAGCCACACTCAAGGGGCCAAAGAGTCATATGTAGCTCGCGAGCCGCAGTTTGCTGACCACTGGGTTAGGGGATATCAGGTAGACAGGCATATTGGTTAGGGGTTATCAGGCAGGTAGGTAAGCGGTTAGGAGCCAGTGGTCCAGAATTGCGAGAGGGATGTCCGACTGTCGGTTTAGGCCTGATCCCTGTGGACAGTTGGACATCCCCCAAGGGGCTCTGGATTGGAGAGGGTGCAGGCCGGGCTGAGGGGACCTTCCCCCCACCATGTGTGAATTTCATGCACTGAGCCTCTAGTAGCAGTATAACATGCTCTTCAACATTTTACTCTTTTTAAATTTAGTAAGATTTAACTCTGAATTCATGAGTGATCTGTTTTACTGGCTGACCCATGAACACTAGAAAAGAATGTGCACTCTGAAATTGTTGGTGTAGTGTTCTAGAAATGTTGATTATGTCAAGTTAGTTGATAGTGTCATTAGTGTCATTTATATCTTCTATAGCTTTACTGCTCTTTAGTTTATGTCAATTTTTAAGAAAATAAAGTTAATTTTTTTACTATTTTAGATTTGACTATGTCTCCCATTAGATTTGTCAGATGTCCCCTCATAAATGTTGACACTTCATTATTAGATGCATACATATTTAGAATTGTTGTCTTTCCAGTGAAATTGAGCCTTTTATCATTGTGGAATGTGCCTCTTTATCCCGTATACCTGTATAATACTCTACGGCAACAATTTTCAACTGGTGTGCCTCAAGTATTTTTAAAACATGCTGTCCAGTCAGGGGCACTGACTGTCAAATAAAAAAAAATAGCAACAGTCACACAACAATGGCTGTCTGGTGTGAATGAATCAAAATTATACCTATTTTTTGTCAGAGCTGCAAAAAAATACAATAAAATTTTTGGTGTGTCACAGAATGCTAGTAATGCCATGAAATGAAATGGTTGAAAATTGCTGACCTCTGGTATCATCTACTTTGTCTGATATTGAGGGAGCTTTACCAGCTTTCATAGGCTTACTGTTTTCACAGCACATGTTCCGTTTCCTCTCAATTCATGTGCACCTTTATGTTTAAAATGCTTGTAGACAGCATTTGTTTTCAGTTCTATGCTTGTTAGCACTGGAAGTTCTCATGCGATTGGACCTGTTGTTACTCCATCGTGGCATCTAGAGGAACTCAGATGTTCTTTTTCAGGAGTCCCATTAATAAGCACTGCCTTCCTTTTCCAGTGTGTGATGCCCAAAGGCAAGAAGAACTGACATGTAGCTCTGTTGAAATTCATTTGTTAGATACAACCAATCACTCAGGTTACTGGAATTTCAGACATCATTTTCTTATAATCAGAGACAGTACTTATCAAACTGTAATGTGAATAAACATCATCTGGAGACCTGATTAGGTACAGATTCCAATTCAGGAGATCTAAGGTGAGGTTCCAGCTTATGCCAGCAGTGCTGCTCTGTGTGCCACACTCTGAATAAGAGGGCCTGGAGGACTTGCTCATTCACAGTGACTCAGCCTTCCATTGCAAACATTACAAATGGGAACGGATTGATGGTGGAAAGTGGGCATGTGAGAGTGAAGCCAGCAGAAGCAACTGAAGAGTGCTATCACAACCAAGACCATTAAATTAAAATATTTTAAATATTGTGCTGCTTCCCAAAAGCTTATGAGGTGATTTCAGGTCATAGTCATCTGTTTATGATTCCTGTTCAGTATCTTTATCCATAAATTAGAATCCTAGCTAATAAAAGAGTAATATGCAAATTGACTGTCACTCCAAGACACAAGATGGCTGCCCCCATGTGGACACAAGATGGCCACAACAAGATGGCCTGCAGGGGAGGGAAGTTGTGGGCAGTTAGGGGTGAAAAGGCCAGGAGAGGAGGGCAGTTGTGGGGGACCCAGGCCTGCAAGGGAAGGCAGTTGGGGAGGACCAGGTCCACAGGGGAGGGCAGTTGGGGGGATCAGGCCTGCAGGGGAGGGCAGTTGTGGGCAATCAGGCCAGCAGGGAGAGCAGTTGGGGGAGACCAGGCCAGCAGGGAGGGCAGTTAGGGAAGACCAGGTCAGCAGGGGAGGGCAGTTGGGGGGACCAGGCCTGCAGAGGAGGGCAGTTGGGGCAGGGACCCAGGCCCTCAGGGGAGGGCAGTTGGGGGGGACCAAGACTGCAGGAGGGGACAATTGGGGGGGGCAGGTTTGCAGGGGAGGGCAGTTAGGGGTGACCAGGCCAGCAGGGGAGGGCAGTTAGGGACAATCAGGCCGTCTGGGGAGCAGTTAGGCATCAATCAGGCTGGCAAGGGAGTGGTTAGGGGGTGATCAGGCTGGCAGGCAGAAATGGTTAGGGGCAAATCAGGCAGAGGCAGGTGAGTGGTTTGAAGCCAGCAGTACTGGATTGTGAGAGGGATGTCCAACAGCCCATTTAGGTCTGATCCCAGTGGACTCACTCCCTCAGAGCTCCAGCTCTGGGGCAGCAGCTTGAAAGGATTCAGGGACATACGGGGAGGAACTAACTTGTCTGGCATCAGGGCAAGAGCTAGGGGCAGTTTTTTCCCAGACAGAAGTGTGGGCAGAGGCCACGGTTCCTTTGATGAGACCTCCCCCATAGAACCGACTGGCAGGCACCATATCTGAGTCTACATTAACCTGGCTCATACTTTTTGCTTCACCTGGTGATTCCCTGAGACCCCACCCCAACCAACTTGCAGGCTCATCCAAGCCATTTCCAGAGGCTTTTGCTTCTCTTGCCTCATGCTTTAGTCTCCCTAAAATCTCTCAAACAAGCAGCAGCTGGCCTCAGCATGCCCCATACCTCTCAATAACTGGCCACATGCCCAGCACTAGTGGCATCCCACCTTGGTTCATAGTTTGGCTCCTCCTGGAACCTCTGAGCCCAATATAAGTATCAGCTATTGCCAGATTGCTCTGTAGCTTATGTCAGGTGGCCCAGAAAGGGCACAGATAGTGGCTGACTTTGAACCTCCAGGAGGCCCCAGAGCCAGTGCACCCAGTGGTCAGCTTCAGACCATACCAGATTACAACCCTAACACATCCATGAGTGACACACTCAAGGGGCAGACTCAGTAAGCACCAAAGCCCCACTGAGGCAAGTCCTGCTCCACAGGGGTGACTCCTGCACAGCAGCTCTTCCGCTGTAGCTGCAGCTGGTCCTCACAGCTGATTGGCCTGGAGGTCAATCCCTCCCAGTGACGCCAACAGAAATCAAGGCTCAACAGGACAGTGCAAACAGCCAACACAGAGGCACACCTGTAGTGCCCAGCTCAGGTGACTGGGGAGGCTGGGTCACTGCGCCCTATAGGACATCCCTTATGCAAGGCACACTACCAATCTGGGAGACATAGCAGCTCTACCTAAGACATAAAACAAACACAGGGAAGCAGCCAAAATGCGGAGACAAAGAAATATGTTGGAAATGAAAGAATGGAAGAAATCTCCAGAAAAAAAAAAAAAAACTAAATGAAATGAAGCAAGCAAACTACCAGATACAGGGTTCAAAACAATAGTTATAAGGATGCTCAAGGAACTTACTGAGAACTTCAAGGAACTTATTGAAACATCAACAATATAAAAATGAACCAGTCATAAATGAAGGATACACTAACTGAAATAAAGAATAATTTACTACAAGGAATCAATAGTAGATTAGTGGACACCAAGAATCAAATGAGCTATTTGGAATATGTGGAAATAAACAAAAAAAAAAAACACCCAATCAGAACAGCAAAAAGAAAAAAAGAATCCAAAAACATGAAGTTAGTATAAGGAGCCTCTGAGACAATTTCAAATGCACCAACATATGTATCATGAGGGTGCTGGAAGACAAGAGGGAGCAAAGAATTGAAAACTTTTTTAAAAAAATAACAAAAAAAGTCCCTTACTTGGTGAAATAAATAAACATACAAGTCCAGAAAGCCTAGAGAATTCCAAACAAGATCAACCCAAATAGGCACACACCAAGACACATCATAATTAAAATGCAAAAAGTTAAAGACGAAGAGAGAATTTTAAAAGCAGCAAGAGAAAAGCAGTTAGTTACCTACAAGGGAGTGCCCATAAGACTGTCAGCTGATTTCTCAACAGAAACTTTGTAGGCCAAATGGGAGTGGCAAGAAGTATTCAAAGTGATTAAAAGCAAGGACCTACAATCAATATCACTCTATATAGCAAAGCTGTCATCTAGAATTGAAGGAAGGTCAAGTAAAGAGCTTCCCTGACAAGAAACAGCTAAAGGTGTTCATCACCACCAAACCAGTATTATATGAAATGCTAAAGGGTCTTCTTTAAGAAGAAAGAAAAGATTAAAAAAATATGAACAATAAAATGGCAATAAATACATATCTATGAACAACTAAATATAAAAATAAACAAACAGAACAGAAACAGACTCATAGATACATAGAACATTTTGACAGTTGCCAGATTTGGTTGGGGCGTGGGGAGTGGAAAAGGTGAAGTGATTTAAAAGTACAAATTAGTAGTTATAGTATAGTCAAGGGAGTGTAGAGTACACCATAGGGAATATAGTCAATTATATTCTAACTAGAGGCCCAGAGCATGAAATTCATGCATGGGGGGCGGGGGTCCCTCAGCCTGGCCTGCACCCTCTCCAATCCGGGACCCCTCAGGGTATATATCCAACTGCTGGTTTAGTGGAATCAGGCCTAGACTGGCAGTTGGACATCCCTCTCACAATCCAGGACCACTGGCACCTAACTGCTCGCCTGCCTGCCTGATCACCCCCTAACCACTCCCTTGCCTACTTGATCACCTCTAACAGTCTCTGCCTGCCGGCCTGATCACCCCCTAACTGCTCCCCTGCCAGCCTGATCACCCCCAGCTGTCCTCCCCTGCCGACCTGATCACTCCAACCAACCTCCTCTGCTGGCCTGATTGCCCCCTAACTGTTTGCTCATCCACACTGGCCTGATCTCGCCCCTAACTGCTTGCTCCCCTGCCAACTTGATTGCCCCTAACCACCTCTGCCTCGGCCCCTGCCAACGTGGCTTTGTCCGGAAAGAAGTCAGACATTTGGAAGATGTCCGGTTGACCCAGTCTAATTAGCATATTACCCTTTTATTAGTATAGATAACTCTGTGTGGTGTCAGATGAGTATGAGATTTTTTTAGTTAATCACTTAATAAGTTTTATAATGTCTAATTACTGGGGTGTACACCTGAAACTAACATTATATTGTATGTCAAATGTAATTGAAAAAATAAAAAGTGATTAAAAAATAGAGCTATTAATCCATCTTTAGTTTGTCTGTGACTTTTTTTTGATGTAATACCAATAGCATGATCAATTAAAAATTATTAAGTTGGCTTTATTTGTCCTACTTGATTTATCCTAGCCCTGCCCAGCTCATATTTTCCCCCATTTTATCCACAAATTTATCTTAAAATTGGCATCTCATTTAAAAACAATACATATCTCTCTTTAATATACTAAAGGACATCTTGGTTGCCTCCACATTTTGGTAAATAAAGTTGTTATAAAGATTTATGTGAACTTTTTTGTGTTCATATGTGTTTTCAATTCATTTATATAAATACCAAGGAGCATGACTACTGGGCTACAGAGTATGAGTTCATTTAGTTTTCCAAGAAACTGTTAAACTTTCTTCTAAAGCGACTACACCATTTTGAATTCCCACCAGCAATAAAAGAGAGTTTCTGTTGCTTCCCAATCTCATTAGCATTTGTGGAGGCAGTATTTTACATTGTGGCCATACTAACAGGTGTGTAGTGGCATCTTATATTTTGGATATCATCTTTTATCTAATAAGTATTTTGCAAAAATTTTTCTCACAACCTGTGACTTGTCTTCTCATTTTCTTAAGTGTCTGTCTCACAGAACTGTATTTACTGTAATGAAGTCTAACTTAGCAATTTATTATTGATTGTTCTTTTGGTGTTGAATCCAAGAAGTCATCACCAAACCCAAGGTCATCTAGATTTTTTATTTACCATAAAACTGCAAAAACAAATGATACATCACTTTATAAAAAGTTTACAGCAAGTTTTATGGAATAGTGGTTATTTCTTTACATCAAGATGATTGAAAGGAAAAATAACGGGATAAATTAGACTACTGGTGAGTTCAGTTTTTTATTTTTATACTACAGGCCCAGTGCATGAAAATTCATGCACTGGAGGGGGGTTCCCTCAGCCCGGCCTGCCTCCTCTCACAGTCCAGGAGCTCTCAGGGGCTAGAGGTGACCCAGTGATCAGGGGAAGGTGACACCCCATCACACCTCTGCTGCTGCCACTGCCAGCAGCACAAGCCTCAGGCTGGTCCTGGGCAGCTGGGCAGCCAACATCTGAGGTGCAAGCAAGCCTCAGGCCAACCCTGTGTGGCTGGGGGGCTGAGGGGACTGGGGGACTCCAGAGGCAGACATGCGGAGTGGCCGGGCCTGACTGGGAACAGGTCCAGCCTTGCCGCACATCTGCCACCCCAGCAGAGGCTGAGGGGACTGGGCACCACCATCTTCTTGCTGTGGGTGCCACCATCTTTGAGGGCCTGGCAATAAATTAGCATATTCCCTCCTTATTGGCTGTGGGCACTACCATCTTTGCAATGGCGTGAGGGTCAATTAGCATATTCCCTCTTTATTAGATAGGATTCCCCTCTGAAAATGTGTAGATGTGTGGGCACAAGAAAAACGCTCCTTTCAAAAAATCAAAGCGGGAAGAATGACCGTAAATTCACTCTACAAAGCCAGTTTTTTCCTGATAGCAAACCCAAAGACATTACAAAAAGAAAAAAGAAAATCATAGGCCAATATCCTTGATGAATATAGATGGAAAAATTATCAACAGAAGGTTAGCAACCAGATTTGACGATACATTAAAACGATTATACACATGTCCTATTGAGATTTATCTTAGAGATGCAAAGATTGTTTAACATCTGTAAATCAGTCAGTTAAATACATCATATTAACAAAAGAGAATAAAATATTTAGTTGCAAAGTAACTATTAGTATTTTTAAGGGGGATCACTTATTATTGAATAGTTTTCTATTAGTTTGAGAATGTATAGGTTGAATATCATTTGGATTAATAAGAAAGATACATCGCTGGAAGACAAAGACCCACCTTTCATCTTTCCAGAAACCTATTGAATCCTCAACCTAGGAATATGCCCTAACTGGGAATCAAACCTGCAACCCTTCAGTGTGCAGGATGATGCTCCAGCCAATGCACCATACCAGCCATGGATATCTTGCTTCCTGAAAATGCATCATCTCAGTGGATTTTATTTTATACCTACACAGGAAAAGCAGCTCGAAGTCGCACTGATGGGAGGACCCTAGTTTCCTCTGGGCTCTGCAGGGAACATGGAGACAAACCCCAGGCACTGGCATTTGTCTCTGATACAGAAAATAGAAATGCAGAAATGCAGAAAGGAGTGTGACAAAGCTACACTATGGCTGCTCTTACTGTTGAAAGGCTGCATCAGTCATAATTCTAGAAACAGAAATTCTGTCACTAGGACAAAACTCCAAAGGGAAAGCTTCCCACTGAGACCAGGCTAGTTATAGCCACTTCCCGCACAGCCTCTGCCTATACACCCAAGCCCAGGTTACACTCTCAGAGGATGAATCGACCTGTAGCCAGGGTACTACTTGGTGACCTAAGGAGACCCTATCTGCCTGTTTCTGGAAAGGGTTCAGAATCAAGAAATAGCAAACTAAACATCAATAACAACAACATGAAGGCATAAAGAAAGTATTCAGCACTTTAGAATAATGTATAAATATACATAAACTACATTGCATTAAATATTCTAAACACATAATTAGAAAATATATGTTAAGAAAATGAAGTAAAATTTCTTAAATATTTGTTTCTCTATAGGTATAGGACGCTTGCCATAAACAGTAGCTTAGAAATAAAGGAGATACTAACAGAGTGAGAGGAAGAAAGGATAAATGGAAATAAAAACACAGGATTAGAATTTATATACTCATTAACATTGTTGAAAATCAGCTGAACACTGAAGAAAATCTAATCAGAAGTGTGGGTGACATACTGAAGAACTCTCCCAGAATAAAAAGGGAATTCTAAGCATGGTTAATCACATGTAGGTTGACTCTATTAAATAGTGATGGATGTTTAAAATTTGAAGGTATTAGGAGGGTTAATTATAAAGGCGAAAGCACAGGAGAGGAGAAGAAGTGGAGGAGGAAGAGTAAAAGCAAGGAGGGAAATATAACAGATGACAGAGAAAATGAATCATAACAAGGGAGAAGGGAAGGGGAGGAGGAGGCGAAAGTGATGGGAGACAAGGAAAAACTGGAAAATGAAGGAAGGAAGCCATGGAGGAGGGGGAGAAAGGTGGAAGGTAGTAAAGAGGGAGAGAGAGAGAATAAGGGAGGAAAAGGAGGAAAAGGGGAAGATGAAGAAGGAAGAGAGGAGGGGAGACGAATGGAGGGCAGAAGAGGAGCACAAAGGAATAAAATAGATGGAAGAAGCAAATGGGCAGGAAGACGGGGGAGAGGGAGACAGGAAGAGGAGGAGAATAAGGGAAGGAGAGGGGAGGGCAAGAGGGGGGAGTGGTGGATAGAAAAGAGAGGGAGTAAAAGGGGGAAGGATAAAGAAAATAGTGGGAATGGAAGCGAGGAAAGGAAAGAGGACAGGAGAAGGAAGAGGTAAATGGGATAATCTCAGCTTCTCTGTAGCATTAATATAGAAAGAGCAATGGGTCAAATTCTACAGAATTCAGGCAATGGAACAAGTTCTACAGAATATTATTATGTCACCAGGATATTAGACTCAGAGAAGAGTCATTTGTATGTATTTGCAACGGAAAAAAATCCTCCGATATATTGTCTCAGAAAGTATATCACTCTTACTATAATATATTGCTCAAAGGGCTATTCTAGCTGAACAAAAATTCAGCAAAATAAAGATATGAATAATGACTAGATCATGGGATAAAGAAACAGACAACAAGCATTGAACCAGAATTCAGAGCAAATAATGACTACAAATATGATGGGATAAAACAAAAGAGTAAAAATGCCAAATAAAAATCTCAGAGAAACCACTACTTTTTTTTTTAAATAAGAAGAAAAGAAAGGACCATAGTAAACTAGATCTAAAGTCTTAGAATCTATAACAAAAAACAACTAAGTTGAAAGAGAAAAGGAAATAAAGTTGTTCTAGTATCATCTTTCATGGGAAGAAATATAACCAAATGGTCTCACTCTTGATTCTGAAAGGGAAATAGCTGTGCTACCTAGATAGCAAAATCAACCAAAAACAGCAGAAAAAATAAAAGTGCAAACCAATATTCTAACCAATGAAGATGTAAACACCCTAAAAGAATACCAGCAAAATCCAACAACATAGGGAAGACTCATAAACCATGATCATATGAGATTCATTCAAGGAATAAAATATTTGGAAAACAACCAATGGTATTTATAAGCTATGGTAGTCTGTGGCAGTGGTCGGCAAACTCATTAGTTAACAGAGCCAAATATCAACAGTACAACGATTGAAATTTCTTTTAAGAGCCGAAAACCAACTTCTGCACATAGGCCACGAAGTTTCAATCGTACTGTACATGCACGCCCACACTTGGTATTTTGTGGAAGAGCCACACTCAAGGGGCCAAAGAGTCGCATGTGGTTCACGAGCTGCAGTTTGCCGACCACTGGTCTATGGTATTTATAAGCTAAAGAAAAATCATATCATCATGTCAAGTGATGTCAAGAAAGCATTTAACAAAATTCAATACTCATTCACAATAAATATTCACACCAAGTTATAGTCTACTGGTTTAATGCAATTACAACTGTAATTAATACAGTTCTTATTAAACACCACCAAAAAGATTTTATAGTCATAGACAAACTTATACCAACATTTATATGTAAAGGTGCAGACCCTAGAATAGTTAAAACTATCTAGAAGAAGAAGAATAAAATGGGAGGAACACTCTGCCCAGGATCCAGGCTGACTCCGTGCTCTGGTGATAAAGGCAGTGGGCTGTTGGCAAAGGGATGGCACACAGACCAATGGGACTAAACCGAGAACTCAGAAAGAGACCCCCACAAATAGGCCCAACTGATTCCTGACAAGTTGCTATATAAAGGAAGGACAGCCTTTTTTATAAACAGTGCCGATCAAGTGAGCATCCAGAGACAGAAACAGGATTAACTAGAACTCAACCTAAACCTTATGCATAAATCAACTCAAAATTAACTATAGACTGAAATATAAAACTACAAAACTTTTGAGGAAAAGAATCCCCAAAACAGGAGGATATCTTCAGGGTCTAGGGCTGGGCGAGTTAAATTCATGCCAAAGCATGAACCACAAAAGAATAAATTTATAAATTGGACCTCATAAGAATTAAAATTTTTCTCTGTGAAGACCTTTCCAAGTTATTTCATCATGTTCAACTAAGTATTTTATATCATATTTTTAGCATTTTGGTAAAATGAAGATATATTTTTAGTCCCTAGTTTCAATATTTTTATAATTTTATAAATATAAGTTAAGTAAGTTTTCTAATCACTAAGATAATTAACATGTTCTTAAAAATAATTTCAAGGTGTTTGAAGTTTTGCAAAATATATTAGACTTTTGGTTTTAATTATTTTTAATGGAATGTTTAGAAACTTTTGATTAAATCAGTTTGTAATCAATGTTTAAATGTCTGAGAAAAGTTTAATTGGTTAATTTTTAATGTTCTGATTTATTAGTCTAAGAAGCATTTAAATGTTCAGAGAAATATGAATGCGTTTACAAGTTTATGTAATTGTGCATAAAATAAAATACAATAGGAGCAAAGTTCTTCATGCATTCAAGATTGCGATCATGAAATCTGTAGGCCTGGGATCAAGTCTGATAGTGCCAGGCTACACAGGCAAGTTCCCATCTTCTCTGTACAGCCTCCCCAGCTGACTGGTCCCAGCTCTGGAAGGGGGAATGATCTTACCTTATGGGGTTGTCCATCCTGGACACTGTGAGGAAGGCAGCAAGATTGGCCGTGTAGGAGGAGCACACGATGAGGGTGAAGAGCCACCAGCTTCCCATCACGATGCGTATGGCCATGGAGTTCACGGAGGACTCGCCACCTGCGGGAGGAGCGGAGCAGAGGAGATTGGCTCTGGGCTGCCGTTCCCACTTCCTCCCCATGGACCTGCTCTGGGCAGGGAGCCTCCACTGTGATGGGCTGGGGACCAGAGAAGTGACTGCCAGCTAAGTGTGACAACTGTGACAGTCTGGGAAAGACCCTAAGACACCAGTCTTGGAGAGGGATGGAGGACCAGAGGACACGGAAAAGCCAGGATTGTCCTTTTTCTGACGTGATATCTGTCAAAACACCAAGGATAAAGCCCTACCATCCAACTCTTCCAGTTAGCAGGCTCCGCTCACTGTGTGAGCACGTGGGGGTGGCCACCTGGTTGATAGCAGGCCCAGTCCCCTTCAAGGTCACATGGAGCCATGTGGGGCATTCTACAGACATGAATTACCTCCTACCCAGAGCATCCCGAGCGTTCTTCCGACCTCAGCATGAGGGGTGCCTGGCACTTTGCTAACATGCAGCCCTCATGCATGGCCTCTCCCCAGGCTTTCAGGAGGGGCTGCCTCTGCAAGCCAGTGCTCTCTCCTAGGCTCCTTCCATGGCAACAGGAAAAGCTTCTGCCTGTCTATCCTTACACAGCCCCGCGAACACACTTTGCTAAGGTGCAAACTGAGCCAACACTCAGATAAGGAACTTCCAATTCATTGTTTCTGGTGGAAATAGCACAATTCTGTCCCTCCACAGGCACTACCCAACTACCCAGACATCTGGGGTGAGACTTGCTCTCCCCCCATGGCTATCCCCTCCCCCGCCCCATGGCTCTCTACCGCATGGCTATCCCCCCCATGGCTCTCTCCTGCATGGCTATCCCCCCGCACAGCTCTCTCCTGCAGGGGCTGCAGTGCTCTTAGATCATTGCAAAGCAGTTGTCATGTTTTCCCACTAGGGCTTCAAATTGAAGCAAAATTCATTTGGTTTGACAGCCCCGCGTGCACAGAATCATTCTGACGTGGGAGGGGACAGTGCCAGGTGGAACGCCATAAACCACTCTGTCTAAAGTGGAGACCCGGGATTTGAAATTGAGTTCTTTGTTATCATGTAATTTCTACATGATGTTACGCAGAGAAACTGGGTGCAGCACTATGTCGGTACTGCCCTAGAGATGAAATAAAACTGCATGGCAATGACTTTGGCAACATGCTTCTAAGAACTTTGCCAACAGGTAAGTTCTTCCAGATGATCCCAGCACCAGGAAACAGGAAGGTACCTTGTTGGACGAAGGCCCCGTAGACGATCCAGATGGCACTGTGCACGGTGGCAGACGCAGACGGCCGGGGCTGGGCAGCACTTTGAGCCGTCGCGGCCTGCATCCTGTTCAACACGAATATCAGCACGCCCACCACGGGGATGGCTGCCGCGATGCAGGCCCAGACCGCGAAGTCAAAGGGAGCAAAGAGAGAGAAGATGCTGATCTTCTCCTCGGGCTTCCTGAGCAGGATCCCCACTGAGTAATCCATGTAGCGCTTGCTGAAGTCCACCACACTCTCCCTCTCGGGGGTGATGGTGATGGCAGAGATGGCCAAGTCTGCTCTCTGAAAGGGAAACGTCTCATCAGAGGGTGCCCCGCTGGCGCAGGGCCAGCAGCCACGCTCTGCCGCTGCCCTCCAGCTGTTCTGTCCAGAGAGCAGGATTCTCCAGGGGACGCCCTGTGGCCTGGCATGTTTTAAGGCAAATCCAGCACTAAGTGGCCTGATCTTACCTCCTTTACCTCTTACATTTCTCTTCCAAACTTAACAGCTCCTGGAAACCATTTCTGGAGACAAGAGGCTGGAAAGCATCTGCCTCCTATGTAACGTGTGTTTTCTCCAGTTCCTTCCTGCTGCCCCAGCAGCTCCCTCCTTTCTTAGGCTGGAGTGTCCCTCGGACTCACACACCACAAAGCCCCTTGTCCTCCAGCTTGTCTGGGTCCTCCCTAGACTTGGAGCACAGACACTCCACTTTCTTATCAAAGCTCTCAGGCCCCCAGCAAGCCACACTCTGATTGCTTTTGTTTCTAAAATATTGTGGAAGCTGTATGGTGAGTTTTGCAACTACCTGAAGCTCATGAATGTATCAGACCCTGATTGTTTTACATGCAGAGACTATGCCAGAGAGTAACATCCACCAAGAAAAGGGTCCCCGCTTCCCTCGTTGTCCCACCTCCCTCCACCGTGGCCTGCATGCGGGGCTGCCTCTTCGTAAGAGCACCGTGCCAGGAAGGGCCTCATGGGCATGCTGCATTGTGACCCGAAGTGCACCTCCTAGGACTGTTGCTTTCTAAGATGGGCTTCATTTTAAAAAGAATCAAAGACCCCATTAGGATGGAAGTAGACCGTGAGATAATGCTGCCGAAGTGGTGGAGGTTAGGGTCCTTGTGCCTAGAGGAACGCTGGCAGGCAGAGGCGGGCTGGAGTGCCCGCCTCAAGTCCCAAACCACTACGGTGGCCAGTGGTCATCTGGATCTTGACTCTTGAGCCTTGAAGTCAGAGGCATCCTCAGAATTAGATTTTGTTTAAAATGACCAATCATAACAACAGATTTAACCTAATATTCAAATTGGGGAACATGCATGGATTTTATCAGGCTTAGTGTATGGGTTAGAGGGTCAGACATACCAACGTTCTGAACTGAAACCCAACAACATACCAAGCTTGGGAGAAATACTGGGGTGATGGTACTGGCTCTCCTCCTACACTTTCACGTTTGCATCTTGGCCCTTCGCCTTTGCCTCTCATCACAAACCCCAGATCCAGGGGTTCTGTCTGCATGCTTGAGGATCTAGACAAGCTGGAGCATCGCTGACTGAGAGAGGGGCCGGAGTGAAGGAGATGTTCGCAGCATAGGATGGAGGCAAACTATATGGAGCCAGGTGCAGAGGAGCCCAGGGAGCAGCACAGGTAGAGGGTGGCCTGGGAGCAGGAAGAAACATCCCCTCCTAGGGATGCCCTTATCTGCAGATGTGAATTTCATAGGAATCTGATGCAGAATTTCATGCCCAACTATCTTTGCTTTGTGCCATAAGGCAGGAGCATAACCTTTCTTTGGTTTCGTTTTGAGGACAGATTACTAGGTTGCCGAGGAGAAAGGTAAACTTTTGAAACGTTCTCTAAGGAATGCTGCCAAAGGACCCAACCGAGGACAAGGCAAGGAACTCAGGCTGCCCCAAGTGGGGCCACAGTGCCCACACGCCCACCTAGGTACCCCTGGGATTCCCCCACCTGTATGCAGCCACCTGAACGTCAGGGACGGAGGACAAATAATAGCAGCAAGTCAGGGTTTGGGGGCAACAAAAAATCAAAAACATTGAGAATCACAAAACATGGAGAATCAACCACGGAGGCCCAGCAGGCAGGAGAGGCGGAAGGATACGAACAGCACAGAAACCTTGGGGAAGGATGAACCTCAAACCCAGATGTGGAGTGGGAAGGGCCCGACACAAAAGATCACACATATTATATGACTTATTTATAGTGAATGTTCATAAACGCGAATCTATGGAGATAGGCAGGAGATTGGCGAGTGCCCGTGCTGGGTGAGAATGCAAGTAACTGTGAATGTGTGAGAGAGTTCACTGGGTGATGGATATATTCTAAAATTATGTTATGGAGATGGCTGCACAGCCCTGTAGGTTTTCTAAGAATCACTGAACAGTACATCTGAAAGGGTGAATTTTATGGCATGTAAGGTATACTACGATGAGAGTTTAGTTAACGTCTGGGAAAACTGCGTAGCAATGGGCCTCAGGTCTTCCTTTAGGGGTCTGTAAAGCAAAGGAGCTGTGTGTTAGGAGCAAAGCCACGAAAGACTCAGAAGTACAACAGGTGGCAGTTAAGACGTGACAATGCCAGCAATATGGAAGGTGCTAAAAGGTGCATGAATGTGCCTGGCTGGCATGGCTCAGTGGCTGAGTGTTGATCTGTTAACCAGGAGGTCACGGTTCAGTTCCTGGACAAGGCACATACCCGGGTTACAGGCTCAATCCCCAGTGAAGGGTGTGCAGGAGGCATCTGATCAATGATTCTCATCATTCATGCTTCTCTCTCTCTCTCCCTCTCTCTCCCCATTCTTTTCTGAAATCAATTGATATACATACACACACACACACACACACACATACTAGAGGCCTGGTGCACGAAATTTGTGCATCAGGGTGGAAGGACCCTCAGCCCAGCCTGCACCCTCTCGCAGTCTGGGAGCGCTTGGGGAGTGGGCCTAAGCCATCAGTTGGACATCCTTAGCCCTGCCGCAGAGGCAAGAGAAGCTCCCGCCACTGCCACTGCGCTTGCCAGCTGTGAGCCTGGCTTCTGGCTGAGCAGCTTTCCCCCTGTGAGATCCAGCCAAAATCAGCTCTCCGACATCCGCCGAGGGGTCCCGGATTGTGAGAGAGCACAGGCCAGTCTGAGGGACCCTGCCAGTGCATGATTGGGGTGGGGAGAGATGCAGGAAGTTGGCCAGCCGGGGAGGGACCATGGGAGGGCTCCAGGGCATGTCCGGCCCGTCTCACTCAATCCTGATTGGCTGGACCCCAGCAGCAAGCTAACCTACTGGTCATAGCATCTGCCCCCTGGTGGTCAGTGCACATCATAGCGAGCAGTTGAACGTCCTTAGTATATCATTAGCATATCACACTTTAATTGGTTGGATGGCCTACTGGTCGACTGGACACTTAGCATATTAGGCTTTTATTATATAAGATATGTATTTTAAATGTATATATATTTAAAAGATACATAGATGTGGGTGCTGAGTGAGGAACAAGCGAAGGTCACTGGTGGTGAGCAGTTCAAAGCACTGTGACCCCACAGTTGTCCACAGGCACCGCAGAAACCTCCAGTGGGTGGTGATAGGGTGACAGTGACCATGGAGGGGGGGGGGCTTGCATCACAGGCCACGATCTTAAATGATTGTGAGGAAATGGCCAGAGCTCCTGAGATGACAGGGGCAGGAATGGGGACACGGTGACCTGGCCTCACGCGTGGGTCTCTGTGCGGACTCGGGTTCCATAACAGGGAGAGGAGTAATGGTTCTACCTTGGTGGAGGAACTGGCTGAGGAATGCCATGCCAGTTGCACACACAGGGCAAGCAAAGCAGACACACACACACACACACACACACACACACACACACACACACAAACACACCTCACTAATGGGCCATGTGAGGGAGGAGAACTGGCATCAGCAGGGCCCTGGTGAGAAGGAGGTTCCTCCCTCAGCACTCATATGGCAAGGGCTTCCTGGGGTACATTATAGGGCAGGCACAGGGACAGGCTTCTAAGGAACCGGAGCAATGGGCAGAGAGGGAAGCAGAGAGTGCCAGGGACTGAGCAAGCAAAGGAGCGGGACACGGGGTGTGGGAGGCGATCGCTGAGGAGAGTGAAAGTGGTAACTGTGGTCCCAAGGTCCCAGCTGCTCATGGGCCTCATTTGGGTCCCGTCCCAGAGGCAGGCGAGGGTGCCCCCAGGGACTGGCTGGGGACCTACCTTGCTGATGAGCTCCCCGATCATCCCGTTCCAGGAGGTGTTGTGGAGTTGGTGGCCATACCCGCCGTCAGGGGCCTGATAGATCTCGTACTTGAAGCCTAGCGCCTTGGCCAGCGCGTCCAGGATGTCCACAGAGAAGCCTTTGTAGCGCTTGGGCTGCCCGAGGATGTTCTCGGCCACCATCACAAAAGGCTCTTCCTGAGGCCACAGAAGAGCAGTGTCAGCCACCTAACCAGTCAGCAGCCCCACGCCAGGTGCCGAGAGACCGAGCTGACGGTAGCAGCTGGAACACTGCAGATGCGTGCACGCATTAACCCGGTGAGGGGCAGCCTGAGCCCTAGGCCATGTGGCCGGCATGCCTTACAACCTGGGTTACGTCATCCCGGCTCTGCCCAGACCCTTCTCCCAGGTCACATGGCTCCTTCCACTCCTTTACCTGTGGCAGCCTGAGCTCTGTCCTCAGGAAATGCCATCATTCCTCAGGACCCACCTAAGAAGCGTGGGTATTTCTCACCCGGGATCATAATGACAATGAAGATCTATAATGCTGGACTGAGAGAAATGTAGCATCTACCAGGCTGCACTAGGCAACGGATGCAGATTTGTGGCCATGAGCATATCATAAGTCAAAGGATAGGATAGGATAGGATAGGATAGGATAGGATAGGATAGGATAGGATAGGACTGAATCCCACGTCCCAAGCTACGCCCTGCGCACAGCCACTGCTCTTGCAGGGACATGGCATCTGGCAAACACCCAGGGCACCCCCACCCCGCCCTGTGACACTGAACAAGAGGCAGCCCCTGGCGAACAGCCCAGGGAATGTATCTCATTCATGTAACAGTTTCTGAGGGGAAGGAAGGCACCACAGGGTGCACATACAGAGCGCTGCTGCTGGCAAAGGAGTCTGCACCTGCCCCCCTGCCAATCAGAAGGCACCCTAAGATCCCCGACAGTGCTAACAGGTGGAAGAGAAGGAACTGAAAGGAAGAGGTCGCTAAGGTCTCTGGAACAGGTAACATCTATGATTCTGGGAAAATTGTGCAGAAAAACTGCAACCAATCGTCTTCATTCTGAACCCTGTGCCACGTGGGCCATCAGGGATGCTGGGTGCTGAGAAACATCCCCTCCCAGCCCACTGCCTGAATGCCTCGGAGGGGAGGCGCTGTTCTGCCATCTTCAGCACATTGTTGACTGCTGCGTGAAAGGTCTTATGGACTCAGGCCACCACGGATGATCCCGTCTCTCCAAACCCAGCACTAAACCAGAGTTGCACCTCCACCTCAGAAGCCTGGGGCGCCCTCCCCCGCGGGCCCAGTAGCCTACCAGGACAGTCACCACTTTGAGAGTCAGTCCCTGGAGGCGGCTGCCCATGGGCCTCTCCTGCAGGCTGCCGTTCAGGCCCTTCTCCGAGTCCCACGTGGCCAGCTGGAAGGAAAGAGGCGACATGAGGGGCGGTGACGCCAGGCACAGCCTTGCAGCTCGCTGCCTACACAGACCGAGGCAGCGGCAGGTGGCCTGACCCGCGGGGCTCCTCAGAGACCCAGGGCAGTCCTAGAGCCTAGGAGACAAGAGTGTGAGATGAGGGTGCCCCGGGGGCTCACCCGGTTCTTAAAGTGAAACCAACGGTCAGAACTTGTTTCTGGAGTGAGCATCTATGCCGTTTCGTTCTGTCCACTGGCTAAAGGCCCTTCACCGTGTTGCCCACAGAGTGTCCTCTCCCTTTAGTTACTCCTTTACCGCACCCAGACCTGAGGGCCTAGAGTTCAGCACAGCCCCTACCAGCAGTGTGGGATGGCTCCGCAGAAGCGGGTAACAGGCAGTGCTCACGGCTGCCTGAACATGTGCAGGTCGTTTATCTGGAGTGTACACAGAGGCCAGGGGTCCCGTACCCGGGCCTGCTGCCGCTGAGCCTGCAGCACCCTGACAGGCTCCCAGGTGCTCACAGGACCCGTCCTGGTTCAGAGGCAAAAGGAAACAGCTGCTCTTGGAATGGCTTCCCCTCCTGGACCCTGCAGGGCCCAGGCAGAGACGACGAACCCTTCACATCAGTGATTCCCCCTGTTCATGCATGAGGATACAAAATACAGATACAGCCCCATCTCCAGCCAGCTTGTCCAGCCCAGCCCCTGGTCACATGGGAAGCAAAGGCTTCCCTGCGATCCAGGGTGACAGCCCCTTTTCCAGCCACAGAGAGCTAAGGGGGGGGGGGGGGGCGCTCGGAGCAGAATCTCCCATGAGGGCTTCCAACCTTCAGAAGCCTAGCCTGCCACAGGGCTCAGCTCCCTTGGTCTGTGGTGAACTAGATGGGGACGTTTTAGCTCCCTGGCGATTCTAATGTGTAGCCAAGATCATGAAGCACACTACAGACTAACACAGTGACCCTCCAGTTGTGACCACACACAAATTGCCCCACTTTCACACACACGTTCTGATTCCCGGGCCCGGATTACTTCTGTGCAGTGTGCTCGGTGCGGCTGCTGATCCGTGGACGGACTCTGTGAGTTAGCAAGGGGTCCCAGGCAGCCTCTGCTTTTCATCAGGGAAAAGACACAGACCCCTAGTCAGGCCAAGAAGAGCCACTCCTCTGAAGAAAAGTGCCACCGGGGCCCCAACGGTGCCACCACAGTGCTGTGTGAGGACACGTCTGCCCCCCACCCCCACCCCGGCACCTCCCTAGCCCTGACATAGCAGCGGCTGCACGCGGCACCTCGCATCTGGGGCCATTCCACCTGGAAGATGCTCCACCAGAGGCCTAGGGCAGGAACATCAGATGACGCACATACCCCAGAACCAGTTTAAAGGGACATGGAAGCTCCTGCTGTCACGCAGGGCCTGATGCCAATGAAGGCCCACACCCCCTGGTTACAGGATGCCTGGCTGTGGTGACAAGCTGCTTGGTCAAGAGTGTGGCTGCTCTGAGGAGCTCCCCCACCACTGACTAGCCTTAGGGACACTAGAGGAAAGAGCAACGTGAAGATCTACCCAATGCTCTCTTTCAGGAACACCAGACGCCAAGCTCCGGGACTGGTGCCGGGAGAAGAGTGCACGCTGTGTCTCCCCAGGGCTCGGGGAGTAGCGCTGGGCCCGGAGCCATCCTATAGTGATTCAAACGCTGCTTAAAGGAAGAGCACACTCAGCCTGAAGGAGTCCCAGCGTTGATCCCAGCCTCTGACATGACCAAGGGCCCAAGGTGCATATGGGCTGCCACACCTGCTCTCCATGGTGGAGCACAGGCCTGGGAGCCGCTGAAACCCGAGGCGCGGACTGCTGCACCTCCTGGGCTGGGGTTTGACCCCCTCAGTGATATCCTGGAGGCAATCTTGTCCTCGTGGTGATATATCTATTCCAGGGATGGGCACTCTGTCTGGCACCAAGACTGGCATTTCTAACACCTGCTGCTGAACCCCCTTGGCCTGGGAGAAGGCCCTTCTCCGACCCGTGATGCCTGGCATGGGTGTGGGCCTGCGGTGGGTGTGTGTCCTTGACCAGCCAGCACCACCGGTGTCTCTACTGGGATTGCGATCAGCCGTGGGATGGAGAATGGAGCTGGGAGAAGCAGTGGGATGAAGTGAGCTCCTCTGGGCTTCCGCTCCGCTCCAAGGACTGCCGCTTGGTGCCTGTCCACACACCTGGGCCTCCAGCCACCACCGGGCGCAGGGAGCGGCACTATGTCCCAGGCATTGCACCACCTCCCATTGAGCTCAGCACCCAACGCCCTCTCTCCCAGCCCCTCCCAGGTGCAGACAGGTACCTTTATAATAAACAAACTCAAACCTGAACTATGCTAATTAAATTTTTCCAGTGACTTCTCATTTTTTACAGGATAAATCCTAACACTTTTAAGCTTGGCCTAAAAGAAAGGCCTTCCTAATGCAGACCCAACCTTGACTCTCAGTTTCACCTCAGTTTTCACAGCCACATACATCCCCCTCACCCCCACCCCCTGCTCCCAAGCCCCTCGGATGCCCCATGCCCATCACGATCCCTCCTGGAGCATTGCATCCAGTTCCTTTGCCTGAAATGCCATTTCTCTTCAGCCGCATCCAGTAAACTCTTATTTAGTTTTCAAGTTTTCACTTTAGAATATGTTTGATTTACAGGAAAGTGGTGGGGTTATCCAGGCAGTGCACACAGCCCACCCCAGGTCCCATCATGGTTCCATTAGTGGGATCCATTCCCACAGCTCACACAGCGCTCAGCTGTCTTCCACCCAGCAAAGCTGTGGCAGAAATGACCCCCGCGTCCTCCCTTCTGGCCCTACTGGGACCCAGCAGTGCTCTGGGACTTCTCACCCCATCCCCTGAGGTCAAACCCTGTCTTCTGAAACTCAAGAGTGTCAGTACTTTGAACTGGGCTGAAGTCGCAAACTCCAGGCTGCTGAACCCGAATGCCTTGCTGTTCCCATCTCTGGTTTCTATCCCTGCCTGGGATCCCATGTCTCTTAAAGACCACATCTATATATATAAAAACCTAAGCTACTGAACACCGAACGACCTGTCGACTGGTTGTTATGATGTGCACTGACCACCAGAGGGCAGACACTCAATGTGGGATCTGCCCTAAGGTGGTCAGTGTGTGCCCATAGCCAACCTCCTGTGCTGGCCAACCTCCCACAGTCCCTCCCCCCATCCAACCAACCTCTTGCAGTCCCTCCCCCCAGCTGGCTGGCCCCCTCGATTGGCCCTGATTGCCGGCCAGGCCAAGGACCCCCACCCATGCATGAATTTGTGCACCGGGTCTCTAGTCCTATATAATAAAAGCCTAATATGCTAAGTGCCCAGTTGGCCAGTTGGCTGTTCAACCAATCAATCATATTATGCTAATGATATGCTAAGGCCACTCAACCACTCACTATGACGTGCACTGACCACCAGGGAGCAGTCAACCAGTCGATCAGTCACTATGATGTGCACTGACCATCATGGGGCAGACACTCCTACTGGTAGGTTAGCTTGCTGCTGGGGTCCATCAGATTAGGCCTGAGCGAAACAGGCTGGACACACCCTGAAGCCCTCCCATGGTCCCTCCCTGACTGGCCAACCTCCCGCATCCCTCCCCAGCCCCAATTGTGCACTGGTGGGGTCCCTGGGCCTGTCCTGTGTCCTCTTGCAATCTATGACCCCCCGGGGGATGTGGAGAGCCAGTTTTGGCCGGGTCCCGCAGGCCAGGCCGAGGGACCCCACTGGTGCACGAATTCGTGCACCTGGTCTCTAGTATTATATAACTGCTACAGATTGTGGAAGAAGACAGGGCCTCGGAGGTGTGGGACTGGCAGTATGTGAGCCAGCAGACCTTGTTCTGGGGTTCCACCACTTACCTGAACGGCCTCAGCCAGCACCTTCTGTAACCGGTGCTTGAAACACAGACGCAGTGAGCAGCTCTTCACTGAGTAGGTTTTGCTTCACTGAGATTCCATTTTCATATCTAAAACATGGAATAAAAAGACCTTCCCTGCCTACCATGTTGAAGGGCTATTCAAAGGAGAATATCATTTTGCTATAAACTGTTATAAAATCTATAATAATAAAAGTATAATATGCTAATTAGACCAGACGACCTTCCAGATGAAGCTGGGGCTGCGAGGGAAGCCCGAGTCCCAGGTGCCAGAGGGAAGCCAGTGCCGGCAGCGGGGGAAGGAAGGCCTACTCTTGCATGACTTTCGTGCATCAGGCTTCTAATAAATTAATAATCACAAAATAAAGAATCAGGATCTGAAACTGTATATACAATACAACCTTAATTATGTATTTTTTAGAAAAGATGGTAGTAAAAATGGGAGGAGCCATGTTGAAATATATTTTGTGAATATATCTAGGGGGTAAAATTATGAACAATTATTATTACTTCTTAATGCTCCTCCAGGTTTTTTTAATAGGTTTGTCACTACTTTCACAGACAGGAAAGTATTTTGATAAAAATGACTAAGACAGGCAATTAGGCAAAGTCTGATACATGCACTTGCACAAGGGAGGCTGGTGGGAGAAAGCAGAGTCCAGTTCTCTGTTGCTGTGTCAGAGCCAATCTGCAACTCTGAGCCCAACCATCAGCCCTTCGGGTGCCAGGAACCATGGCAGGTGCCCATCTCCAGGAGAGGTCATTGCTGGCCGGCCCACAGTGCCCACGGCCCACAGTGCCCATGGTGCCCACAGTGCCCATGGCCCACGGTGCCCACAGCTCACGGTGCCCATGGTGCCCACTGCCCACAGCCCATGGTGCCCATGGTGCCCACTGCCCACAGCACCCACGGTACCCATGGCCCACTGTGCCCATGGTGCCCATAGCCCACAGTGCCTATGGCCCACAGTGCTCATGGCCCATGGCCACTCTGCCCAGAGTCAGGCTGAGAGCCTATGGGTCTGGAGCCAGGGAGTGGCCGGTGCCCAGTGGTTCGGGGGAGCAGGCAGACTTTTCCGCGAAGAAGAGGGAGCACCACCACATGTGGTGACTCCCACGTAGAACTTCACAAGAGGAAAACATTCCTTCAAGCTGCTGTCAGTCTTTTTTTTTTTTTTTTGTCTGAAAATACTTAAGGCTTAACATTTATTTTTATTGAGAGAGAGAAAGAGGGAAAGAGGGAAAGAGGGGAAGGAAGGAAGGAAGGAAGGAAGGAAGGAAGGAAGGAAGGAAGGAAGGAAGGAAGGAAGGAAGGAAGGAAGGAAGGAAGGAAGGAAGGGAGGAAGGAAGGGAGGAAGGAAGGAAGAAAACTTCAAAATGAAACCAAAATTCTGCCTTCAAACACATCAAAGGGCAGATATTCCAGGATCTGGTCCCTTCCTGTGCAGCAGGACTGTATTATTCCCTCACGTCAGCCCAAAGCCAGGACCCCCAGGCTGCCTGAACCCCGACTTCCACAAAGCTTTGTGCTCTTGCCCAAATCTCACCACCAGGGAGGCAAACCCTCATTTGTGAGCAAGGCCATCTCTCTAAGCACCGACATACAAAGCCAGAACAGGGACAGACATAGCCCAGCAAAAGGCTCCAGTGGCATGTTTTAAAATTAAATCAGGTCTTTACATGAGTTCCCAAATCCTAGCCAACCAAGAGTAGGAAAGACTGCGCCCCGCCGCCCCCTGGGATGCCTGGTTCTCCAGGGTCAAAACACCTGGGAAAAGTGTTGGTCAATAGAAGCCGAAGAGGCCGATGGGCTTGCTAAGTGGGACCCGTGCCTCCAGGAGCCAGCGTCCCGCTTTGTCTGGGCCTCGGGCTTCCACTAGTACGCCTGCCCCACCTAGTCCTGGATTTCACCATGGGGATTTGGGGGATGGGGTCAATGAATGTACAGCCACAAGTGCCTCTACTGATGATGACCTGTCAAGATCAGCATGTGAAAAACGAATTTCCTGCCGTTAAAGCGAGGCCGGCCCCGCGTGGAGACCCGCAGCCGGATGCTGGCCCCAGGGTGTGGGCATGGACAGGGCCACAGCCCAGGGTGGGAGCGGGCAGAGGCTTCAAAGTCTGATTCTGACCAATGCCTGGTCACGGGATCAGCTAGTCGGAGAACATAACCCGCTGGCCCTCAGCAAATACATTTTCCAAGTCAACCGGGTGCTCTCCGGTTAGTGGGTGAGCTGTGAGCTGTGTGGTGTGGGAGTTTGTGGCCTTGTCCTTAATAGCACAGACTATTACCCCACCTACGGCAGGCCTCCCCTGCGAGTCCAACTGTGGGTGCAACCTAATTATAGGGTGTCCTCAAACGCCCTGGCTTCCAGGGAAATGGAGCCGTGAGGCAACCCACTCGCTTGGGGCTGTGAGACCAACTGCAACCAAGTTTCCCGGGAGATAGCGCCAGCCAGCCCGAGAGGGGATGCTCCATCCCCATCTCATGTATAATCACGCCCACCAGACAACAGATCATAACCTGTCCGTCACATTTACACCCGAGGGAACAGGACGGGCTCAGCCTGTCTAGGGCGCCTGGGACAGGGAGTGAAGTTTCACAGCCACATCGGGGGACCTCGCAGCCACAGCCAAGTGGAACCCATTCTCCAGACCAGCAGGCCCTCCACTAGGCCTTCCTAAGCCCATTCTTATTGGAGATGCATTCCCTGTGCTTCAGGGACCGCAACTTTAGGGGGCAGGGAAGGTACAGGGGAGCCCACATCCCGAACCTGCTTGAAGGGAGTGTGCACTGGTTGCAAGTACCCAACTGCACAGGGCGGTACCACCATCGCAGACACAGCAGGCATCTGAGGACAGAACCCCGAGGTCTGCGGCCAGGGCTGGAGGGAAGGGCTCACCTAAGGTCATGTTCTGAATTCCAGCTCAGCAGGCCCCGAGGTGTGGGCCTCGGAGAGTGGCACCAGGCCTGCACACCAGGTCCAGTGGGGCCCACTGCGGGGCAGAGCATGGAGGCTCAATTGCGCTGTGGGTAAGGAGGAGGCTGCTCTGAGGGGCGCTGAGCGCCTGGATCCCTGCAAGGGCAGTGAGTGTGGTTGGAAGGTGCACTTTTCTCCACACTCAGGCATTCCCTAGTGCAGTGGTCAGCAAACTGCGGCTTGCAAGCCACATGTGGCTCTTTGGTCCCTTGAGTGTGGCTCTTCCACAAAATACCACGTGCGGGCACGCATGTACAGTGTAATTGAAACTTCGTGGCCCATGCGCAGAAGTTGGTTTTTGGCTCTCAAAAGAAATTTCAATTGTTGTACTGTTGATATTTGGCTCTGTTGACTAATGAGTTTGCAGACCATTGCCCTAGTGTAAACGTCCAGAGGCAGAGCCTGAGTGAACATGGGAGAGTGGCTACATGAGGCTCCATGCAGAATCTGAGCAAGGACAAGGGGAAGAGTCCCAGCAGTGTGGGGGAGGCCCTGGCCAGTAGGCAGCCTGAGGGAGCCCCTGGATGGCTGAACCCCCCGCCTCTACCACCTAAGAGCCAGGCGCCCAGATCACTGGATGCACAGGGAGAGATGGATGCCACGTGCTGCAACAGTCTTTTTATTTTTTCCTTTTTATTACATTTATTGGGTGACACCACTTAACACAATTATACAGGTTTCAGGTGCACAATTCTACAGCATATCATCTGTACGTAGTATTGTGTGTTCACCACCCAAGTCAATTCTCTGTCTCTCACCTTGTATCCCACCCCCCATCTCACCCCCACCCCCGCAAACAACCACAGCACTGAGTCCTGTCCTGTCACGGGCACAGAGGGGACGACGAGAAAGCAGGAAGATGCTGCTGCTTTGCTGTGACAAACAAAAAGTCAGATCATCAGCAAAGGGTGTGAGAGGTCCCACCAAGGAGAGAGAGGCCCCGCCAAGGAGAGGGTACAAGAAATGGTGCATTTCTGGCAGAGCATGGGGCAAAAGAGTGGCTGTTATGAGAAAGAGTAAGAAGAAAAAAATTAATTAAAAAATTTAAATTTCACCAAATTCTTAAAAGCCAAGTGAGGGCCAGCAACACAGTGAGGCTCCTTGGTGTCCACACCCAGGGAGGCACACAATCACCCGCTCTCGCATCAAGCCTCGCAGTGGAGGGTGTCAGAAGAGAGCCGGGGCGTTAGGGGCAGTCTTAGACAACAGGCACCCAATATAAGACATGTACTCTGCACACATGCAGAAATCTTATAATTCAGATACAAGAAGACAAACAACCTGGTTTTTACAAATAGAGAAAAGGCATTTTTCTAAAGAAGGTATATGAAAGGATAGTAATATATATGAAAATATATATGTTCAAAACCATGAGTTATCAGGCAAGTGCAAACTAAGGCCACAGGACATGCCAGGAGAGGAGCACCAGGCCAAGGTACCCACTCACTAGAGTGGCTAAAATCAAAGACTGACGTCACCAAGTCGGATGTAGTGTGTGATAAGCCAGGGTTGGGAAATCTCACAGAAGACAGCCGGCAGCTTCCTGTCCAGCCACGCACACACTGACCACGCTGACCAGCACGCCCATCTCGGGAGCTAGACAGTGTGTCCACACAGGGCCGGTATGTGGATACTCAGGATGGAAATGCTCCATATGTCAATCATGGTGATCAGCGCAAGGATAGACACGCGTGGACTATTTATTCAGTGGAACACTACTCGGCAATGACAAGCAGCACACTACTGACACGTGGGACATCCTGGATGAAGCTCAAACGCATTACACGACACAATGAGCCAGACACAGAAGATCCTGCACTTCCTGATTCCATGCATATGGCTTTCTGGAAAAAGCAGAACTATCAGTCCTGAAAGCAGATAGGTGGTGGCCTGAGGAGTGGGAGAAGGAGATAAACGCTAAAAGGAAGGGAGGCTATGAGAGTAAGGGACATGTCCTGGAGTGTTCTGGTGACCATACTACTGTACACATCTGTCAGAGCTGATCACACACCACACCTAATATGAGTAAATTTACCTCAGATAACTGCATCTAAATAAATCTGACTTGTTTTATACACACATACATATGCACGTGCATGCACACACATTGAGACTGAGTCATGTACTGCAGAGTCAGGAAGAGCCATGTACCCAAATATGACCCTTTGGCAAAGATGATGAACTTTTGGCAACAGTGATAATGAGGACACTATGACCGATGTCAGTGCACTTGAGACATCATGCTGGAACTAACTGGAGCTAAATGGGTGTAGGACCCAAGAAATCATCTGTCAATCTAGAAAAACTGAGTGCACCTTCAGAAAGGGTTAGGAAGACCATCGAGGCAGTTTTACCTTCAAATAGCTCCTTAGTGTTCACAGAAAAGTAGTTTTTATAATGTTATATGTGGTGTGACCCATCTTTCCTTGATACTTAACACTCTTTGGTGAGATGGGGCACGTGCAGGCCTAAGACAACAGGGAGCAGGCAGTGGCTACCCGGGCACCGGGGAGAGCATAGGGTACCGCCTGCCATCTCCTGCTCTGCGAGCCCTATGGCATCTCCGCTGCTTTACCGGCAGGACGCATTGCTTCTGCAATCAGAAGACAAGCACCACTGTTCTCATTTTGAGATGCATTGCAATCTAGCTTACAGCTGCCATGTTGACTTTGCATCTCTGATGGCTCCCAGCACTGGTTTTGTCTCTGCATGAATTGCAAGTTCCAGCCGAGGCAGGGTCCGCAGTGGGCATGCCAGGCTGCGGGCTGGTTCCCCTGCTCTCGAGCTGAGTGAGACGCTGGGAAGTCACTGAGTGAGCTGGTCATATTCCTTCTCTGGGCTCACGTCCTGGTCTGTTATTAGTTTTCTTTTTCACTGAAAACTGTCTTATTTCACTCTCCTTAACATTCTCCAGTGGTTTCTTGTTAAATTCAGATTAATAAGCATCTGTTTCTCATAGGCTAGAAGACCCCGGATCTAGACAATGCCTGCCTTTCAGCCTCCTCCAGCCACCCTCCCACCTACTCACTGCACCTCCCTGGTCGGCTGCCTTCCACCCACTTCAGGCCAAGGTCTCCCCTGCCTGAGGGACTGAGTGTGCACTCACCCCCTGGTAATCCCTGTCTCTGTCCTTCTCGCTCAGGCTTGGCTCTTCCTCACAGGCAGTCTCACTGGCAGTTGATGAGTTACCCCCCCCCCCCCTTGATAAAGCCTTCCCGATCAGTCTTTACAGCTCTCAAATATGCAGTTTCCACCACCGCCCCCTGTGATAGAAATGATGTCTGTTTTGCTTGCTTTTGCTCAGCATAACGCATTCAGCATCTGATACAATGTCTGGCATGTAGCATGCATTTAACAAGTACTTGTTGAATAAACAAAAATTAATGACGTAGTCTAAGGGTCAGGAAACTTTTCTATAAAGAGCTAGACAGTAAACAGTTTAGCCTTCTGGGGCCATCTGCTCTCTGTGGTCAGTTGCTCAGTGAGCGTGGCTGGGCTTCAATATACTTTACTTACAAATTAAGCAGCAGGCTGATTTTGCCCAAAGGCCACACTTTCCTGACACCAAGTAGCTGGCATCTCTATTTCTATTCTTCCCTCCATCTAGAATATTCAACCCTCCAACTGAACTTTTCAAAACACTATCCTTTCAGATTTAATTTATCACTTTTAAAAATTGTTTTCTGACATGTTTTCAGAAAGCCCCACTTTCCCCATAACCAGAAGGGACAGACGTGGCTTGCCCCGAACTCACGGACAAAGGGGCAGCACACCCCGCAGGGCCCTGCCGCTGTACTTCCCACAGGCGCCATGGCCATGTTTCCCAGCCCACACGCTGCTCCAGAGGGCGACTCCGCCGCTCCCCCAGCAGGGATGTTAACCCGCTCTCTGAAAGCTGGTCTGAGTCCAGTGCTGCACGCCATCCAGCCAGTTGGACAAGGCCACGGAGCTGCTGTCTGACTGGGAGGCTGGCCGTGGGAAGGGCTTTCAGCCTTGGCCGCGCAAACACGTGATGGAGGAGCGGATGAGAGTGGCATTTTGGGACACATCATCCTTTGTCGTGGAGGCTCTCCTATGCTTAATAGCATCCTTACCTCTACTCATTAGATGCCAAAAGCATTCTATCTCCTATTATGATGATCAAAAATATATCCAGATGTTGCCAAGTATCCCTTAGGAGACAGAATCACCTCCCATTTAAAACCACCAAGGAGAAGCCAGCGGCCCTGGAAAAAAACAACAGCCCTGAGACCAACTACCGGTGGTCAGGATGCTGGCCACAGTCCCCGAGTACTCCAGCCCTCCTGCCGCTGCCGATGAATCGCTGCGCATGTGAGGGTTGGCCCATCAGCCAACGAGAACCATTTAGTGACCTCAGTTCATTAAAAGAATCACTGGGCCAAGCCCTGACCGAATTTCTGACATGCAGAATACTTAAGATCTAAGAAAATTTGTTTACAACAGCAAGTTGGGAACATTTGTCATGCAGTGACAGTATCTTGAACAGCGTGTGACACCTGGAGTAGAGGGTGTGATAAAGAACACACAAAGCCTGTGGAATTTCCTTTGGGCCGTGTCGCAGGAGGAACCCAGAAGGACCTTAAAAAAACTTAGTGGAAGCAAAGTGGGCCTCAAGGAGACAGGCTGTGACCGTTCAGAGGAGAGCGAGGAAAATGCGATCAGAAGCCAGAGGAATGGGAGCACCCTTGTTATGTAGTGACAGGAAACATAGCAAAACTATCACCAGCAGAAATATGGAAATTAGAAAATCTACGTGATAAACTGGCGGGTCTTGCTCAGAAAGTACCAGGAGAACATGGAGGCACCCTGTCTCCTCGTCGCTGTGGCAAATGGAAGTGGCCATGAGAGAGAACTCAGACCGAAATAGGACTCTTGTTTTATAATTTCAAGAAAATACATAGAAGTCATGATTTGTGAATTCAACAGTAAGACTATTTATCTGCAGTCTCTTCTAGCAGAATATTCCAAAATAATCAAGTTTCTTGATGCAAAGAACAAATCTCATAGGCGACTCAGAAATGTGAACCCAGGAAATAAGCGCAATGTAAACACTTAGCAGAGACATCACAGTGAGTGTGCAAGGCACTGGTCCCCCCGCCTCCCGCACCCTAACCCTAACCCTAACCCCCTCTCCCCCACAGCGGGACCCCAGGCCCTCTGCTGCCAACCCCGTGCAGAGGACCACCTGTCCCGTGAAGCCTGCGATGCCATTCAGCTTTGTAATGAACAACAATAAACCTCATAAGAAACCCACACACTTTTAAGAAGAACTGAAATGACGGAAGCACAGCCAGCTCAGATGAAATGGGACAGAAAGAATGCAAAATGGAAAGGTGCCCTTTAGATCCCTGAGCCGCTTGCCTGCAGGAAGCAGCGGAGAGCCGCTCCACTGTGGGAGTGTGCCTCTTAGGGACACGTGAGGATGGCTTTGCAGGCAAAACGTGGGCTCAGAGCGTGGGTCAGGTGCAGAGCCATTCCCAGGAAGCATGGAAGGCTCTAATGGAGATGCTCATAACGGCCCGGATGGCTCTCAGCCTCACTTTGGCCCAGCCTCCTGGCACCTCTCCCCTTATGGCGCTGCTGGTACTGCTGTTACTCTGGCAGCGCCCTCCACGCTATATTAAACATGGGAGGTCATTAGCCTGTCTTTTGTTTTCCATTAAAATACTCTTCCTTTTTGTAATATTTATCTTTATTATTGAAAGTATTACAGATGTCCTCGTTTTTTCACCCCAATGATCCCCTAAACCCCACACCCACACCCCGCCAGGCCTTCACCAAATTACTGTCTGTGTCCATTAGCTGTACATATACGCATATTAGTCCCCAGTTAATCTCTTCCCACCCACACCCTCTCCCTTCCCTCTGAGATTCCTCAGTTTCTTCCATGCTTCTCTGTTTCTGGATGATTTTGTTTGTCAGTTTATTTTGTTCATTAGATTCCACATGTGAGTGAAATCATATGATACTTGCCTTTCTCTGACTGGCTTATTTCACTCAGCTTAATACTCCCCAGGTCCCTCCATGCTGTCTGAAAGGGTAAGAGATCCATATTCTTTACTGCTGCATCATATTCAATGGTGTAAATGTACCACAACTTTTGTATCCACTCATCTACTGATAGGCATGTGGTCTGTTTCCAAATCTTAGCTATTGTACATTGTGTTGCTATGAACATAGGGGTGCATGCATTCTTTCTGATTGGTGTTTGGGGGTTTTAGGATATATTCCCAGAAGTGAGATCACTGGGTCAAATGGCAGGTCCATTTTTAATATTTTGAGGAAATGCCACTGTATTTTCCACAGTGGCTGCACCAGTCTGCATTCCCACCAGCAGTGCACGAGGGTTCCCTTTTATCCACATCCTCACCAGCACTTGTCATTTGCTGATTTGCTGATGGTAGCCATCAGACAGGTGTGAGGTGATACCTCATTGCCATTTTAATTTTCGTCTCTCAGATGATGAGTGACTTTGAGCATTTTTTCATATGTCTCTTGGCATCTGCATGTCCACTTTGGAGAGGTATCTATTCAGGTCATTTTTTTTTACACCGAGGTCTTCAGATTGAGAACTACACTTGGAGAGCTGAATCCAAGAATCTGCACCCAAAGAGCTTTATTCTCACCTCGACCTGATTAGAATCTCATTCTGGACTTGGATGTGATGCCATCACAGAGTGAGACTCTGGGGTCCTTGAGTGAAGGCGAAAGAATGCTTTTCATTTTGGGAGGGTGAGGATCTAGCCCAGAGGAAGAACTACAGCAGACCGGATCGTCCAAGGGTTGGACAACATCATCTGTCTCATATGTTCTGGAATGTGGCCTTGCCACGCCCCAGCAACATGTAGAGCCTAACCCGCTCCTTCCCCTTGAATTTTGACTGTCTTCACTTGGAATTTATAAGTTATGGTGAAAACAACTCTGCGATTTCTCAGGCTATATCTCCTGGGCTGTCTTGTGGCAGCTGCTCATGTAATGTATCCGATAGCCCAGAGACACCATGCTGACAAGGCCACATGAGGTGCCCTGGCAGAGAGCTCCACGTGGGCTCAGGCTTCTATCCATCACCCGTCAGATTGTTCCATATATGAAGAAAGCTCTCTTAACTCACCGAACCGCCCATTTGCCAGCTGAGTACAAGTAAGTAATGTCACGGGAAGCAAAGGATCACTTAACCAAGCCCTGCCCAAGGTCCTGACCTGCAGAGTCTATAAAATGTAATACAATGTCTCTGTTTGAAGCCACTAAATTTTTGGATGGTTTGTTATGCATCAATAGGCTTCCTATGCATTTATCCTGTGCTCCTCTTAAAAGACTGGGCTGACTCCTTCCTCTCTGTGCTCTCACAACATCTAAAGGAATACCTCCTGTATAGGAGGTGGACTTGGCTTTCCTCTACAAAGCAGTACCACACCCTATCTCTCCTCTGACTGCCACCAACTCTTTGTGAGTAAAGCAGAACGGGAATTATTATCCTCAACTTTGCCAGTGGAGAAACTGAGACTCAGACTTGTGCGTCTACCTAATATTTTAGGGAGGCAGTAAACTCAAGACTTCTAAATCCAAGACCATGGGACTTTCCCCTAAAATCTTTCCTCTGCACATAGTCGGGCCTACATAAGCATTTCCTGATTTCATAAAGGAAGGAAGAAAGGACGAATGTCCAATGCTGTTCATTTCCATCTCATCTAGATTCTGAGGCTACTGATGAGGTGCAGAACCCAGACACATTCCCAATATCAGCGTTCTCCATCCCCCCACCGTCCCATGGACCTCCTGAGAGTGAGGTCCTCACTCTGCTGGCGCAGTGTGGGAACCGCACAGGCTTCATCCCTCTTCCTCCCACCCCTCTTCCTGGCCTGTACTTGAGAGATTCCTCCAACTGCACAGAAGACAAATGAGCCTTGTTCCCCTCAGCACTGGAGTCAAACAACTAATACTGCCCTAAAAATGTATTACAGAAGTGACAATAAAGGACTTAAAAATCTACTCATAGAAGTGACTAGTAGATATAACTTAGGAGTGAGATTGGGAAATAGGAACCAAGAGGCAGAGTTTGGAAAACGTTACCTGGGATAGTAGATGCCTTGAGCTGGCTATGGAGACAGTGTAGGAGAAGAAAAAATGGTCCTTCCCATTTCTAATTTCCCCTTTCATAGTCCATAACTAGAAGGTAAGTGATATTTGCTTCCAGTAGCAGTGATTCTTCTTTAGACTACACATGTAACTCAAATGTGAAGGTAATGCAAATAAAGCTTTATTATTTCACAACAGTAAAGACAAGAATGATCACGACACTGCTTGTAAGAGATGCAGAGGGCTCTGCCACTGATGAGCTAAGGCTGTGTGCCAGAAATGAGGCTGAGGAGTAAGGAGCATCTGGCCATCTCGACTATTCATCTAAAAGTGGCAGCTGAGCCCTAGCTGGTTTTGCTCAGTGGGTAGAGCATTGCCCTGTGGACTGAAAGGTCCCGGGTTCGATTCCAGTCAAGAGCACATGCCCGAGTTGCAGGCTCGATCCCCAGTAGGGGGTCTGCAGAAGGCAGCCGATCAATGATTCTCTCTCATCATTGATGTTTCTCTCTCTCTCTCTCTCCCCTCTCCCTTCCTCTCTGAAATCAATAAAAATGTATATTTTAAAAAATAAAATATAATGAAAAAATAAAAAATGAAGGTGGCAGCTGAGAGTACCTGCTTCTTTCTGGCCTCCAAAGCCCTGGACCCAGAGCAAATACTCAGGAAGGACATTTGTACCTGAACCGAGTGAATGAAATGGAGTGAAATGTTCATGTGATTCCTTTTATTGAGGCAATACAGTATAGTATAATGCGGTACGGTTGAAAAACTTGAAAATCAAGAATAAAGTTACCTGAGAAATATCATACTACCTTAATCAATTAATTTGAATATCCTATGTCTCATAGTCATCACCTGAAAATTGATGGTAGGAATATTTATATACTCACTCCACTAGTGAAACCATGTATGAAAAAAGAGTGTTGAGAGCCAGAAAAGGAAACAAAAAGTTGATGTTATGTTAATAACACTAGAGCAATCATTATCTTTGGCAAAATGAGTGGACAGACTGGAATTTGAACCCTATCTCAATAACATGATAATTGTGACCTTGAGCAAGCTTTCTAGCCTAAATTTTGCTTCTTTAAAATGGGGAAAATAATAGTACTGATGGAAGGTTCTTGTGAGTTTTAAACCCTGGGTTCCCAATTCCAATATTCAGGTTTCAAGTTGAAATCTCCATTTGAATACCAAACAGACAACTCAGAATCAAAAATCTCCAAAATATAACCTTTGACCCCTAAACTCTATAAATACACATCATGCAACAATCTTTGATTTTCTTCCTCATCAAGCATCATCATTCACCCAGGTGCTTAAGTCAAAGATGTCAGTTATCCTTGTCTTCACCTCCCACATAAAGCCACCTGCTTCAGGCTCTATGCAGCTCTGAAATGTGTCCTGAACCTGAGCCATGGCTACTGCTGCCTCCCAAATGCCAGCCACCACTCCCAGTAAGATCCTTGAAACTGCCTTGTAATTGATATCCTGATTATTACTATTTCCATGCCAGCCTCACATAAGCAGGCAGTTACTGTTCATCAAGTGTCAATATGTTCCCTTAAATTTCTAAGCCTCGATTTAGTAAGGTTGGGGCACCTCTAGGCGACCTCTTCTCCATGCAGTGACTCAGGGATCAAGCACGATCTGCTTTTGGTTATGCCTATAAACACGTGGCCTCAGGGCACTACAGAGGAAAGGGAAAGATTAGCACAGACTTCTGTGCACTCTGAATCTAAAGAGCTGCTTTTGCAAACATTCCATCTGTTAGAACGCAGGTGCTGACCTCATTCCCAGCGCACGGCTTTTAGGGGCAGGGTAAGTCAAGGACAGCACTGAAGTCTGCTGAAGCCACAGACTTTGCATGAACCAGAAATAAACTCGTATTGACTGAAGTCTCTGACAATAGCACAGTATGCTTTATCCTGACCACAGTCCATCTTCCACACAGCAGGCGAATGACACTCAGAAACATAAATTATTTCACAGCCCTCCTTATTGGAAAGGCTCCCTTAGCTCCTAAGTAAAATAAGAGCATAGTTCTAAGCATGACCTACAACGTTCCCATGGTCTGACCTGCTTAGTTTGCTAAGAACGCCCTCCCTCCTCCTCCTGGTTCTCTAAAACAGCCACCAGCCTTCTTGCTGCTTCCTGAACACTCCAACTCTCCTAGTCAAGAGTCTTTGGGCATGTTTTTCCTGTAGAAATGTTTTCCCTGGAAGCAGTCTGCACCGATGTGTCTGCTTCCTCCAGAGGGAACGTGCCAATGCTCCCAGCAGGCTCCCTGAGTGCCCTCCATCGTCTTCTTCTGTTTCGTTTATAAACAGTATAATGACTATATGAACTTACTCAACTTATTTTATATAATTGCTAACCTTTTTATAAAGGTGAGTTTGTCTCCCCTCACTAGAATATATGCTGCATAAGGACAGAATTGTGTGACCCATTTTCAGCAGTACCCTGAGCTCTTATTAAAATGCCTGCCGCAGAGCAGGCACTGGGTAGAAGCTAGTGATTATGACTCTTATTATAGCAAATAATGCACATATGCACGCCTATCTCTACAGCTAAATTCCACCAGGAGCATCTGTCTCAGTGCAGGCAGGTGGCTGGCGTGGATATGGAAGAATCCCAATGGGAGCTCATATGGAGCTGTCCCTCACCCAAAATTCAGAGAAGGTTCAGCTGAGAAGTACAAGACTCTTCTGGCCCATTTTCACTTAAAAATCTGGGCAGCTGATCATTTGTTATGATTGGTTGGAAAATGTTACTTTTCCCCCTTTATTTTATTTTTTCCATCACCATTTACCATTTATCCCCCACACCCTCTTCCACCTCTACCCATCCCCTGCCCCCGCAGTCACCACACTGCTGTCCATGTCACTTATACAAATAGTTTATGAAGTGATATACCTGGTGATGGTACAGTTAAAGGAGAACAAGCAGACCCCAGGGCCCCTGACCCTATGGGAGGGCTTGTGGCTGCCCGCATCGCCAACCTACCAACCACACTGGCGCAGTGTGGGAACCATACAGGCTTCATCCCTCTTCCTCCCACCCCTCTTCCTGGCCTCTACCTTTTTATATTTTATTTGTTGATTTGAGAGGGGGTATGAGGAAGGGTGGGAGGAACAGAGAGATAGATCCATTTGTTGTTCCACTTATTTATGCATTCATTGATTGAATCTTGTATGTGACCTGGCTGGGATTGAAGCTGAAACCTTGGCATACCCAGATGACACTATACCTACTGAGCCACCCGGTCAGGGCATGTCTTGGCCATTTCAGACCTAGGAGACTTTCATGCGGAAGGAACTTTACATATTAGTGACAAAAAAGTATCCACAAAGATGATCATCAGGGAACTAAATATAATGGTACAAACAAAAAATGATACTTTAATATCCAATTATAGAGAATTGTTAAATAGTTATGAGATATAATATTATGCAGCATTAAAATTATTATTAGAGATTATAAACACATGAGAAAATATCATGATTCTAAGTGTTAGGGAGTAATAATTAAGGGGAAGAACTGTGCTGCTGAAGAAATGTTTAGTCAGCAGAAACAGCTGCGGGGAGGCCCTGGGGCAAAGGACAGCAGAGAAAGGGGGATTCTGGGTGTCCACATTCTTACAGTTGCCAGAGAGAAGGGAGCCAAGAATAGACCGGAGCCCAACTAACCAGAGAGAAGTCTGGCTAAGTCCTAACTGCAGAAGCATCCCTTCTGGTTGCCCTGGTTACAGGCCTTCTCCTGGTAATGGTGTTATAAATGGGCCAAGCTCTATGCAAATGGAGTCTGCAGATATCAGGGAGGAACAGAGCTGCTCTAGCAGGCTCTCCCTAGGGCAGGCCTGGGGAGAATGGGGAAGGGTTTATACAGGAGACAAAGGTGACAAAATAAGAAGCTTGCACAGCTGTCCTTCTGAGGCCCGGCCCTCAGTGTGCAGTCAGCGCCATGCATGAGGAGAGGAAACCTCAGCTCCAATGTGGTGCTGCTAAGCCTCTTCAGGGCTGTGGGGCAAGGACAGGTAAAAGATGAAGAACTGAGATCCATACTTTTAAAAAGAAAAGACAAATGATAAATACATATTCTTACTATAACCACATATATTTAATACTATACATACATATGTTATGTAATATGGGGATATATAATAGATCAATACAAAAGTTAATAATGATTTCTTTAAGGAATGAAATTATTGCTGATTTTTTTCTTTAGAATTCAATACAGTTTTAAAATTTTCTTATTAAGGCACAGTTGGCCCCCATGTTCATTATAGCATTATTTGTAACTAGAGGCCCGGTGCTTGAAATTCGTGCACTGGGGGACAGGGGGGTCACTCAGCCGCTTGTGCCCTCTTGCAGTCTGGGACCCCTGAGGGGATGTCCACCTGCCAGTTTAGGTCTGCTCCCCACAGGCAGACATCCCCTGAGGAGTCCTTAGCGCTGCCACGAAGATGAGAGAGACTCCAGCCACCGCCACTGTGCTCGCCAGCCATGAGCCTGGCTTCTGGCTGAGCAGCGTGCCCACCCCCCTGCCCCCATGGCAGCACAGTGACCACCAGGGGCAGCCCCTGCATTGAGTGTCTGCCCCTCTGGTGGTCAGTGCGTGTCATAGCGACCGGTCGTTCTGCTGTTTGGTCAATTTGCATATTAGGGTTTCATTATATAGGATAGTTAAAATATGGAAGCAACCTAGGTATCCATCGATAGATAAATGGATTTTTAAAAGATGTGATACAATGGAATATTATGCAGCATTAAAAATGAATGAAATCTTACCATTTGTGACAGCATGGATGGCCCTAGAGGGTATTGGGCTAAATGAAATAAGTCAGATGAGAAAGACAAAGACAGTATGACTTCATAAACATGTGATCTAAATAAAAACCAAACGAAACTAACATGACCAGACTGAAAAACAGAGGAAACTGACAGCTGCCAGAGAGAAGGGGCCGGGCACAGGCGTGAAAGGGGGAAGGGGATGAGAAATACAAACTTCCAGTTACAAGACAGAAAGTGATGCACCTAACACTGTGCACGATGTGTGTGCCTTGCTTTTACAACGAGAAAAATAAACTAATTGTAATGAGTCGTGCTTTTCTTGGGAAGGCGTGGTCTTGGCTGAGAAGCCCAGGCGAGGTCACAACCAGCTGAAGGCAGTCGCCGCCCTCCCGCTCCAGCCCACTCTGCCGTGGGACAGAGGCAGTCGGCCTTCCCACAGTGGCCTTCCTCTAATCCAGTCTTAATGAAGCTTAGAATAAACAAACTAGAGACAGAGTCAATGAGCTCCTTGAGTGTGTCTTTTCTAAAATATATTTTTTAATTGATTTCAGAGAGGAAGGGAGAGGGAGAGGGAGATAGAAACATCAGTGACAAGAGAGAATCATTGATAGGCTGCCTCCTGCACGCCCCCTACTGGAGATCGAGTCCGCAACCCAGGCATGTGACCTTGACTGGAATCGAACCCAGGAGACCCTTCAGACCAATGCTCATCCCACGAAGCCAAACTGGACAGGGATGAATGTACCTTTCCCATCCTTGTCATCTGTACAGACCGGAGCACACACAGCTCAGCCCAGGCCTTTCCGGTTGGAATTGCTGGGGCCAGGCCCTGGCCTGTGCTGCTCATGCTCTAGCTGCACCAAGTCCCCACGTCCTGACCTGAGCCCACAGGACAAAGATGGAGATGTGTCTGACTCCTTCTCCAAGGTCCTAAAGCCTTGGGGGTGATTGTGCCATGGGGGCTACCCTTCCTGGACCCATCCTTCAGCAAAGGATGTTACTCTGCAGGACACTATCTGAACGCTTATTCACGCGTGATCTACATGTGCACTAACATGCTGCATAAGCAGAAGTTTACAGGTGGAGACATAGCCACAGTAAATGACTCTTCATGTTTTGCCAGACTCAACAGATCAGATTATCACTAGGGAACATTTACACTTAACCACTATAAACTGAATTTGATATCTCATAGTTCGATTGATAACTGCATTTTTAACCGACTTCCAGTGAGGTCAGAATACACTCATTGTTTTCACTGTGTGCCAGGCTGACGGGGCTGAGTCCATGAGGCCTGGAGAAATGTCCACTCTATTCGCACATGCTCAGCTGTGTTTGTCTTATTTTACTGTAAATTGTTAACAGGTAACTTTTCAGCTGTTTTTAAAACTCCATATTACCATGAATCTCATAATGGGCAAACATGAATGACAATACATGGTAGTTTATTGAAATCAAATAGAAACATGGGCACTCAGGTAACCCACCTGGTTCTGAAACCCCTGCTCTTCCTGGGTGCCTCATGCCCACAGGTACCCCCGAGGTGCCTCACACTGGTTCCAATCCTCAGCAAGATAAGCAGAGAGATAAAAGTGTGTATAAGCAGCTAGCAATTACACTGTGTAATCTACTCTAACTAAAAGAGGGAGGAACTTCTATCTTATGTGCCTTTATTTCATTTTATCTTTTTAAAAATTCATGTTTTTGTGCTTCTGAAAGTGGTGGAAAGTGAAAATAAGTCATACTTTATTCTGGACAGTGGGGAGGCTCTGCAGGGTGAGAAGGGGCTCCAGCCAAGAGGCACCGCCAGGCCCAGGCCCACCATCAGGCTGGGGAGGGGGCTACAAGGCACGTTAGGGTCAGACAACATCAGTACTTGTATATCAGAGAAAGAAGACCTGTGGAATGCAGGAGTCCCGACACCAGCGTGGTGACCCTGAAACAGAAGAGCCAGGTGCTGTAGCCCTGAGGGTGGGCGGCTTGCTGCGGGGGAGCCAGTTCTAGGCTTCAGCTAACTGGCTAGACAGCTTGACAGCCTGCAGCCAGCCCTGATACCTCACAGTTCGCTGGGAGCCAGGAGGAAGTGTCCTGGGACAGCCTCCCCTGAGAATCAGGGACCAGGGACAGGGACGGGATGGGGAAGGACCTCACAGCAACTCCCACAGGCTCCCTCTGCGCCTTTCCCTGGACGGCTGACTTGCAGAGCTGCCTCGGCATTGGTTCGCCTGTCCTACTGTCCTACTGGTCACAGCAGGCAGGGCACCAGGTCCCAGGGGAGGGCACTCACAGGGCAGGAGCCCGAGGGGTGTGATGCATTGAGGCCAGAATGCATCTCCTCATCGTCCGCTCCCTCCCACTGCTGCTTCCAGGATCAACCGTCTTCGTGAACCTATAGTACTTATTGGGTCCCGCGGGGCCCGCTCCTGAGAGGCAGGACAGGCTTCTGGGGTCCCACCACTCACTAGCAATGTGACCCGGGACAAGCTACTTAACCCCAGAAGCCTCCAAGTCCTCACTTATGAGCCATAGATGACAGCAGCACTGGCCTCTGGAACCTTGGCAGGAACCAGGGAAGAGCGCCTAGAGGGTTGCGACACTAACAGCACTGAAGCTACTCACAGTGCTCCCCATCATCCTGTCACCATCTTGGACACTAAAGTGCTTCACCCCACCATACACACGACAAGTGCTGTAATTAATCCTCAGCAAAGCTAACTCCAATGTGAGTCCCTCCCCCAGCACCAGTTCTTCCCGCAAAGCGCCTTGACCTCCACAGAGGCGTATCGTCTGCCCACTAGCTGAATGTCGGTCAAGGTCACCGAACATCCAGTGTCGTTCCTGCCCTCTGCTGCCCTGGCGCTCCCTGCCTAACAGCCCAGTGTGAGGGGGCCCACTGCTGGCATCCTTGCAGCCCCTGGGGGGTCCGTCTGGCAGCTGCATGCTTCTGTCCACAGCCTATGTGCAGCCTCGCCCACCAGTGCCCGCTGTGCCCTCGCTGAGAAGGAGCACACTGTGCTCCTGTGTGTCAGGAAGCCCCGAGTTTCCTGACTGATCACCACACACAAGCAACTCTGGGGGAAGGCAATTTGCACCGTGATTGAGAAATAACATTTCACCCAGCCCATAATTGGGGCATGGAGAAAACAAATTACGTGAAGGCAAAAGGATATGTCTTTGGTCTTTGAAACAGAATACTGATCTGCATAATGATGCACATGTAAGAGTTTTCATTTCTGAGGGAGACTCATTTTAAGATGAGTTGGGGAATGTATTTTCCCTCCTGTTCCCAATCTCTGACGTGCAGCCCCTGGCGTCAACCCCAGCCGCTTAATGGTGACTTGTTAAACTTCACACAGCAAAGTCTTCCACTCAGAGGGCAGCCTGCCCTGCCAGGTGAAGATGGGCCCCACAGCAGGCATCTGGGGACTTGTCCCCCTCCCAGGCACCCATCTAGGCCCCAGGCCCCAGCCTGCTCAGCGGGACCCACAACGGGACCCTTCCTGGTGTTAGGTGCCTACCAGTGGCTGGTGTGCACTGGTCAGCAGCCCTGCAGCTTGCTCACCTCCTGGGAGGTGGCATCACAACAGGAAGACTGGGCTCGGCCATCCCTGTCTGGCTCAAGTTAGTTCAGCCAAAATGAGAAACATGGAAAGTGTTGATCCTCAACTGTTTTTTCCAAATACAGAAGGTGATTTTATATGATTCCGCTTTAGTAAATGCCTACATATGGTAAGCATGCAATAGATTTCAGGTGGTATTACTATTATTATTAATTGCATCATTTGAGCAAATCAGTTGTAAATGGAGACAGTACCACCTATTTCTCAGGTTTGGAGAAGAATTTTATGAAATTACTAGAGGCATGGTGCATGAAATTCGTGCACGGGTAGGGTTCCTAGGCCTGGCAGGAGATCAGGGACGATCTGTGGGGTGACCAACAGGGCAATGGGGGGCCCCTGCTGGCACCCGCCTTGTCTAGCCTGGGGTCTGCAAGCTGGGGGCAGCTCCTGCATTGAGCGTCCTGCCCCCTGGTGGTCAGTGTGCATCATAGTGACCGGTCATTCCACTGGTCATTCCGCCATTCGGTCGATTTGCATATTAGGCTTTTATCTCCCCCACAAGGAGCTCCAGGAGGTACGAGCTATGCCTGGACTTCCACAGTGGTGGCCATCCGTGGCTGCAGCAATGGGAGGGTCACAGGCCTAGTGAAACCCCAGGCCAGGGAAAGATGTGTTTCATGGGTCCTAGACCACAGTAGGCGCACCAAAGCCCACCCACGGCTGCGAGGTTCCCAGTGAGAGGCAGGCGGGGGCCCTGCAGTAACACAGCATGCTTGCCCACTGCCCACTCTCGCCCGTGAGATGTGGCTCCAGCCCAGTGACAACCTGAAGTTCAAGTTTCTGGCTCTGGGACTCTTAATGAATTCTTGGCCAACTCTTCAAAAGATAGACTCTGAGCTCAGCTCAGCAAATAAAAAGGAACTTTCCCTGGGTATCCCAGGGAGGACAGCACTGCCACCCCCAGCTCAGGCCCCTGCCCACCTATTCCCGCTCTGCTCTCAAGGGTGCCGGTGGCCAGTTTCTCAGTTCTCATAGGGACTTGAGAAGCTGGGGCGCTAGCTGCTGATCACAGACCCAGGGAAGGCCATTTCAGACATGAATGGTCTTCTCATCAGTGCTGTAGGCCTCACCCTCAAACACAGGGAGCAGCTCACAGCCCGGGACCTGTAGGCAGGAATTGACTCCTGTTTTTTCCAGGGTTTGATCATCCATCACAGTCACTCAGCCCTTCCTAGGCAGGGGCCGTGCTGGGGCTGGATGCCCACAGCGAGTAGAGGTGACCCACACACACTCGCCATCACATAGTGGGGTGCTGGCAAGAGCAGGCACAGAAAGAACTGAGCCGGGACCCCAGGAGGCAGCCTTCAATATCACAGAAGGAAAAGCTTCAATCCACATGGCCAAGGTCCATCTGCCCACCAGACACTCCCATGCTCCCCCTGCCCCCGACGCTCCCCCACTCCCTCCCCGCTCCCCCCATATTCCCCCCACACTCCTCCTGTTCCTCATGCTGCCCCACATTCCCTCTGCCCCCCAAGCTCCCCCAAGCTCTTTAAGCTCCTCTCACACTCCCCCTACGCTCCCTCTGCTCTCCCCCTGCTCCCCCTATGCTCCCCCTGCTCCCTACACGCTCCCTCTGAAACCCCCATGCTGCCTCTGTTCCCCACAGGCTCCCCCTGCTCCCCACTAGGAGTCCCACTCAGCAGCTCACTGAGGGCGGCAGGAGCTGCAGCTTGGAGTACAGGGAGCAGAGCGATGCCTGGACTAGGACAGGAGCACGCTGCAGCCACTTGCAATGTGGTTTGTTCCTCTCCAACGTGTGGAAAACACTTGAAAGCCTTTCCAAATATCTCTTGCATCTGCTGAGTGAGCAAATGTCCCCACTCGCTCCACCCACACTCCTCTGCCAGCTGTGTGTGTTGAGCGCTGCTCAGTTACTTGTATAACTTGGCAGTGGCAGCACATTATGGAGGGCCCGGGCTGGGCAGTCTTCCCCACCATGCTCTGGGTGTGTGTGCGGCCCGTGCCAAAATGCCGTGGGTGCTAATTGAATTTGGCATAATTACTTCTCCAGATGACCTCTGACTCTCCGTTGTTCTGAAAGGACTCACCCTCAGGGCCTTCCAGGCACAGTCTGTTTCCTGGGTCAAAATGAGATTTCAGAGAAGGTAACTTCTAATAGCACAGTCCCCAGTGCACACTTTAATACATCCTTCCTCTGTCACCGCCATTTGCTGGGCAAGTCCCGCTGAATTAGAACCCTCCTGGGGTGACCACTAGCTACCTGAGCCAGCCATATCCCGTCTGCCTGGACACGGGCCTCCAGACCCGCCTCCAGGGGCTTCCTCCATCCCAGTGGAGCCCTGGACTCCTCCATGCACCGGGAGCGAGCCAGAGAGCCAGACGGATGCTTGTTCCCTTCCTGCTGACCCAAATAAATGGTGCCTGGGCTCTGCCAGGGCAGAGGGGAGGGAGTGGGAGGGTTGTGAAGTGCAGGAGAGTCAGGATGGGGCAGTGGAGGAGCATGCGGGGGCTGGGGTGGGGGGAGAGTGTGCCTGTATGTACAGGTGAGTTCCCAGGTGCCTAACATGCATTAGCTCCTTGATAAGCAAGCTGAAACAGAAGACAGTGAGGCCACCCCTTCTTACACAGACCTCTGAAAACCTCACAGAAGGCAGGGGCCCTGCAGTCCTAGTCCCCTGGTCAGGGACTGAGCCAGGGGCTCCCTGCAGCCCAACCCCATGCCTCTGGGCTCCTGCCCCGCGCTCTGGGGTCCAGTTCTTGAAAGAAAGGATGCTTTGGCCATCTGCCTGAGGGTGCCCATGGAGATCACGTTCCCAGCCACACGTCCTCTTATGAACAGGAGACACAGGATGGAATTTCTTCCCGAGGCTGTGAGAGGGAGGGCATGGGGCCTTCTCCCTCCCCCTCGGAAGGCTCCTCACACTGAGGCCTGATGCTGCATTTCCCGTTGTGTGAAGCATGAGACTTGGCAGGAAAGTTGCAAGAAGGACATTCTGAGAAAAGGGGAGTGTGGAAGGCCGCCTGCCCTGTTTATCGGAATTCCAACTTAGGGGAGACTTAGGGGAGTGCCGAAGGTGGCACCCCTAATTATTCCCTGACCTTTCCAAACAAGTCTGTGCATGAGCAGACCCCGGGTGTTGACTAGCATCCTTATGCTCAATCCCTGGATGCCCTTGCCTAGAGGACAATGTACATGTGTGTCCTCCCGAGATTCCTCACCCTGCTGATTGCGTCTAAACACAAGAATTTCAATACAGGCTAACGAGGCCAGCAATCAGCCCCTTAGCCCTCTCCCCCACAGGAAAACTGTCGGAGTAATCTGTTCATCTGTCTCTCAGGGGCTGCTGGTCAGCCCCGCACCCCAGAAGCCCAACCACAGCTCTGCCCACCACCTCTGATCCACCCCTGCCGCCTGCCTCGCAGCCTTCCCAGGTGCCAGGCCAGTGTCCCAACGCGCACCTCGGGGAGCAAACTCTAAGCGACCAAACCCCACAGACATCACCAGCATGGGTCTTACTTATAAGGCCGCTTACTGTCGTCACTGGAAATGGACCCAAGAGCATCCGGGGAGGATTGGGCACCCGCAGTTTTGGACAGCACCCTCCGCACCAGTCGGAACCTTGGGAATTCAGAAGGACTGACTGTCTACCATCCGCTAGCTGCACCAGACACTCTGCGTTTGGGGTTAATGGGTATTACTACAGGCAGGGTACGCAACCCCTGGTGCTCACACGCAGAGCTGCCTCTCCACTCCCCTTGGGTGCCATCATGTGATCTGAGCTGCTTGGAGAGGCATTTCATCTCTGTGCAGGCCGCAGAGGAGGACACAGGCACCATCCTGGGAGTTGCACTTAGGCTGAATACCACCCACTTTACAGAGGAGCCGGAGAAGCCCGGGCAATAAAGCCAGTCACGGGCCTCTGCCTGCACAGCCCAGAGGCCCAGGAGCTGGGCAGCAAGGGTGACCAGAGGTGATGGGACGCTCAATCCATGCTTCCCAGGCAAAGGGCGGCCAGTGCAGCTGTGAGACCCGGGCCTGCCCTCTGGGCCTTTCCAGCCACTTGGCGTCCATGGGAAGGCAGCAGAATCCCGCAGGGTTAGCCAAGGGGCACTCTCCCACCCCTTCCCGCACAGCCCTTTTTGGCATCATTCACAAGCTCTCTTCACACCCTACAGGGCAGCCGGGAAAGCCCAGGTGAAAGGCTTCCCCGCCCCCTTCAGAGCAGCCTTCTGTGAAGAAACAGCCACCTGAGATTTCGGGTAGTCCTGGGGAGGGTCCAGAGCAAACTAGTGCCCCAGACAGGCCCAGTAGCTACAGGAGATGAATGTCAGACACCCCTGACAGCACATTGGCCTTCATGACACAATCTACCCTAAGTTAGTGCACCTGTGTCCCCCAGGGGGTCTGCACCACCCACGGCCACTCCACCCAGGAAAAACTGCTGCAATTCACTCTGCTCTGAGCTTGCACTTCCGGTCCGTCAGCCAGAGTGTGGACCCAAGGTCAAGGGAAAGAGAATAGGAAAACTGACAACAAAAATTGGGGTCATTAACTCAAAACAACATGTCTGCAGCCGAGCCCTCTATGGTGCTGAACTATGAAGGGTCTGGTGTTAAAATACAGCGGAATTTGCCTAGGTTCGTGGGGACAAAGCAGGTGGTTGATGGCCGCTTTCAGGGTGGCCCGGCATCGCTAAGCCTGCCATGCATTTACAGCTTCTGAAATTCCAGGGACTGCACAAAGAATGGTACATGTCACTTCATTCTCAGAAAACCCCACATGTGTGCTATCATGATGATGTTTGTTTTCAAGCTGACGAATCCTGTGGCTCAGAGTTGAACAGCTCGATCAGGGTCACATCGCAATGAAATGGGGCCTGGTGCCAGCCTCCAAATCGCTGTGCCAACCCCAGGAGGGTGGGAAGTCATCGACTACCCCAGGCGGAAGACTTAACGAAAGGGAGTGAGTTAGGCTTAGGGCCCTCTGTAAAATTTGCAAAGGTGAGAAAGTAAACTGAAATCAATTAAGCCCAATGTTCCATTCAAGCGCCCTCTAGCCGCACCTTCTCTTACATCTGTTGACTTTGGAACTACTACTAGACATCTGGGAGGCTGCATTTCCTATGTTTGGTCTGAATTTAGTGGGACCCGTTCCTTGGGTCCAACGTCACTTCTGTGCATAGCCACCTTATTGCCAGCTGTCCCATGGGCCTCCCAGGATTCCCCTTAGCCACCTGTGCCACCTCACCTGGCTTCACACCTCCAAGCGCACAGGTAAGGTTTTGTCAGGCAGTCTGTGTCCTGCAGCCCCTGGAACCGGAAATGCGTGGCAGTAAAAGGGAAACAAGATTTAAAATAAACCAAGTCACGAAGGATCTCTTACCCTCTGAGACGTCATGTTGGGAACTGGTGGGTATCATGCTAAGTGAGATTAGCCAGTCAGAGACCGGCAAATACCACATGACCTCCCCTGTGTGTGCAATCCACGAACAATATAAACTTATGAACAAAAGAGATCCAAATACACAGAAGACTACTCAGAGGGAAGCAAGGGAGGGCCGGTGGGTGGGTGGGAGGTAATCAACCAAAGACCTTGTATGCAAATCTGCATAACCCATGGACACAGACAATAGGGAGTGAAGGCTTGGGGTGGGGCTGGAGGTGATATAGAAAAGGTCAAGGCAGGGAAAGGGACATACCTAATACTTTCAACAATAAAGATTTTTTCAATAATCTATCTATATAATAGAGGAATATGCAAATTAGCCAGGATGCCCTAACGTCATGACTAAACAGCAGGGACCTGAGGCTGCATGGTGCCTGGTAGGAGTGAGGGATCTCAAACCATGCCACCTCACCCGGTGGGGCTTGACGGAGACCTCAGGTGGTGCCCCTTGCCCAGCAGGGCTTGATGGGGGACCTCAGGCCATGCCCCCCACCCCCCACCTGGAGGGGCTTGACAGGGGTGGGGCCAGCTGGGTCTGGGTCTCACCCAATGGGGGTGGAACCGGCTGGGTGTGGGTCTCCTGTGTTTTCAAAGCACATGTTGTAGGTGGGCGGGGACTTGACTCTAGGTCCCGTGGCACACCCCAGACTCTGACAGGAGGGAGATTTTCATATACATTTTACTAATTTTCTTTCATCTCTGACACTTCTATTATAGAGAAAGGGAAAATAGCAATATTAAAATATTTCCTCTAATTAATTCCCTTTTAATGTGCACGAATTTCGTGCACTAGGCCACTAGTAAAATAAAAAAATAAACCAGGTCAGAAGCCAGCCATGGAAAAACCCTCCAAATCTTATAACTCACCTAGAAAAGCCCAAATTTGACAATAATCTTACATTTATAAGAACTTCACAATGATGAGAAGCCGAATAAAACCTTTCTAACAACTGCTAATCAAAAAACTTTTAATTAACCACACCAAAGGAAAGATGTAATTATCTTTCTAGTCTCACTATCGAAAATAAAATTCATAAAGGCCATCATGTGAAAGAAGATCAAACAGCCACCAAAGAAAGGTGGGGCGAGGGGTATCACAAGGACCGTTCAGATGTGTGTATACCACGTTGGTGTATTTGCCAGAATTTCCATATAGTTTTGGAAATTGCCATTTATTGATTGGTTTTATGATGTATATTATCAGTAAGTAAATATTCACTTTCGTGCCTAATTTTACACTCACACTTTCATGTTCTTTCTTTTAAAAAAAGCCCGGCAATTGCCTGCACGCCACACCTCAATCGCTCTCAACCTGGGCTCGACTGCCTGCAAAGCCCAGGGAGGCCCTGCTCCTCGCCAGGGAGGCCACAGCCCTGCCCCTGCTTCCTGCAGTCAGGCCCGCAGGGATGCCTGGCAGCCCCTCGATTGCAGTTTCCCTACCATGAACTTTGGACCTCAGAGACCTGAGCCCCAGGACTGGGCCTTCATCTTACTGTAAGGGTTGTAACCGATGATGCCTGCTCCACTCTGCCCTCTGGGAAATGTGGAGCCAAATGTGTGTGCAATTGCACTAAATCGTACTCACACTCCCAGTCCTCCTCCCAGATTAATTTCTTGTCCTTCATTATCTAGACTCTAATTCCAACAGGGAGCTTTTATATCATTTTTGGTGTCTCTACCTGCTTCAAATTCTTTATTGAATCAGAATCATCAAAAATGTAAATACATTAAAAAGCATATGACTGTACAAGCATGCTTTCTTTTATAAGGGGAAATAAACTTTTTATAAAACTGCATAGACAGACAAACAGGACCAAGAAGGCCCAAGTTGCTCACAGTTTCTGGGTTATTGTTAACATCCCCATTAGCAGGATTTGTTGGGAGGTCTGGGAAAGGGGTGAGGGGCCCAGGGAAGGAGGGCTGTCTCCTAGGAACTCCGCGGGCTGGACTGCTGGCCCTGTCCTCGCCTGTGTGCTCTCCTTTCCCAGCAGGCCCTGTGCCCTGGCAGCACCTCTCCGGCTGAGGCAGGCCCCCAGAGCAGCAGGCTCTGAGCTGCTGTGGAGCTCTGGCTGCCTATGGTGGCACGGGGCTGTGAGTGCAGCTGCCGTGAAGGCACCAGACACACGGCCGTGAGTAGCTTTTTGTAGGAGAACCCTGTTGCCTAGGGAAGTAACGTGAAGACCTGGCAAGCAGGTTACGGGGTAAGAAGCACAGAACAATACCCAAAAGAACAGACTGCATGCACCAGCGCCTGGACGGAGGCTCAGCGCCTGCTTGGGACTCTCAGGTCAAATCCACTGAGTCAGGATGAAAGTGGGAATGTTTTCCCTGGACCAAACCCTGGGAAAGTACAGAAAATATGAATTATTCATGAATGGTGTTGGGACAGCTGGCGACCAAAAACTACAGTAACGCACCTGTAAAAAGAATCAAGAAGTCCTGTCTGATATGAAAATTACGGCAAGAATAATGGCAGGAGACACGGGGTTAAGGTCTGTAGGTCTTTATCTGTGTACAGGTGGTTTAAAGAGTGACATGTAGGAAACTAACCATAGGCAAGAAGCAAGAACTAAACACACAGGAGCTGCCCTCTTCCTGGGAGGGATGGAGGGAAGCACATTCACTATATACGTTATTCATACTTAACATTTTTAAAGTGAATATATTATGTAATCAAATAACTTGCAACTTAAAAAAGTCTAGCCTAATGAATTTTAAAGTGATACTTGCCCGAGTTCCATACCATCAGAAAAACAAATGCTTTCGGTGGGGTATTGTCAGCAAGGTGCCCACTTAGAAGGCAAGGACCAAAAGGTGTGGCCCCCTGACCTTGACACTAACCTTCACATTTCTGTCCAAATCACTTGACACCCTGGGCCTTGCATGTGGAGGAAACTGTGGCGAAGCCTCTGCAGCTCTGAGGGAAGGCTGTGCATTTCAGCAAGCAGCGCTTGATGCTATAGGTCCAAGAACAAGCATTTAACATGTGTGTATGAAGTCAAATTATTCCTCACACAATCCTGTCTTACACGCAGGAAAAGTGAGGCCAAGATCAATTCCATGATTTCTTCAACAAAAGACAACAGGCAAGTGAAAGAAGGTAAAATATAAAAGGTTAATAAATAAATAAGAAATGCTCCCACCTCCTTCCACGTATGAGGAAAACAGAAATGCGCAACTCCACCACAGGGCCAGGCCCTGGGGCAGAGGTGGGGGCCTGTGCCAGGGACACACTGGCTGAGGCCAAGGCCTGGAAGCTAGACCCCAGGAGGCCTCCGCGGAACAGGGCCACAGCCCTGGCTCAGGCCCCGCACTGGGTCCCCGCAGGCAAACGAGCCAGTACTGCAGGTGACCAGTGCCCACAGGCTTCCCAAAGCAGAGCAGATGGGCCCGCCAGGTTCAAGGCTCTGTGAACTAGAAGCCAGACTGGGCAGAGGAGGAGGCAGGATGAGGCAGCCATGCTGGGCAGAGCCCGGCATCTGGGGTGCACTGCCCCAGCCCTGGTCCCTGCACCGCCTGCTCAGGAGTCCAGGAGCAGGGTGAGGAGAGCCGCCAGGGTGAGACCCCCATGAAGAAAGCGTGTTTGTCTCCTTTAGCTACACTGGGTGGGGGTGTAGGGAGCTAAAATGGATAAAAACAAACACACTTGACACCCTGTGTCAGTAAAATTCACCCTGTCCCCTGTGACCCGGAAGGCCTGACCTACTACCTGTCCGGCCTTCAGCACAGCACCAGGTTGCGTGGCCTCTCCTTGCCCCTCTGCTCTGCCAGCCCCGAGCAGCCAGACCCCGAAGCCCTGCTGGGGATGCAGATGCGGGCAGGCGAGGGTAGCGCCCAGCTTCCTCTGCCTGGCCCCTAGCTGTTCCCAGCTGCAATCTTGCCATCCGGGCTTTCCCCACTCTGACCTGCTGTCCACCCACAGATGCTCACCCCGGGATGCGCCCCCACATCTGTCATAGCGGTGGACCCCAAACTCTGCGAGCACCACAAGTCCTTGGGCGTTTTAAAGGAATAGACACCAGCTCCCGCCCCCAGGCTAAGGGTGATCCTGGGCGCGGGGACAGGGAGTTCCCGGGGACTTGCTCTTATTGCTGTTGACTTTCCCTCTGGCATTCTCCTCGTCCATCTTCAGGACATTATAACCCAATGGAAAAGGCCGGAGGATCCTTACAGCTGCTAATACCAGTTACGCGCCTCACCCACCAGAGACCTCCCGATTGTCCCAGGCTCTGGTTGGGAGACAGCCGACCCAGGTTGGCGGTGACAGTCCTGCCTCCCAGAAGCTCCTGGGTGGGTCCTGGGCGAATCAGGAGGCTCAGTCGCCACCTCTCAGGACGCGTCTCGCTCGGTGGGGCCTCATGAGACAATCTGGGTGCAGAAGCTCACCCGTAGCTGGTATTATGAGGAAGACACTGAGGCAGACAGCGTCCACACCCCAAGTAGGTTTCCACCACCTGTTCTCTCTGGGCTCGCTCATCTCACCAGTTCCGGGGTGTCTAAGGGCTGGGGTCCATGTTGCCGGGAGCTCTGCAGGAAGCGGCCACCCCCATGGAATGTCAGGATGGGCACACAGAGGCAGGAGCAGGAGACAGCGGCTCAGGCTCTCACAGGAGGAAGGGGCTCAGAGGACGGAGCACCCGCCCTGGCAGGAGCTAGAGGGCAGCTGTGAGCTCAGGCTCTGGGTGAGCCCAGCTGTGAGCAGGAGGGAACCCCATGGGGCTCATGGGCGGGAAGCAGGGCAGGGAGTGACGGGGGCAAGCAGGTGGCTGTGTGAGGTCAGAGGTGGGATGCAGAATTATCCTGACCAGGTGACTCCAGGCCCAGGCTGTCAAGAACTGTGTGGTCTTCACACACACACACACACACGTGTGCACACACACACACACACGCACACACCCCGTGGATCTCCTCTCTGCGTGGCACTGTAGCTATTGGGATACTGTGATGAGCAAGCGGGTGTGGCTCCCACCCTTGAGGTGCATGCCCATGGTTGGGAGGGCCCGGGACAGGGAACCTCTGGGCTCAGGCACAGGTGCACCATGGGGCTGCGCCGAGGTTTGGGATTTTAACTTACAGTCAATAGAAACTGAGGATTCCCAGCAGAAAAAAAAAAGTCCTCAGCAAGGAACTTCAGAAACACCTGGGTGACTGAGGACACAAAGGCACTCCTGCTGGCCTGAAGAGTGACCGAGAAGGGGCAGTGCACCCGGAGGCAGCACATCCAGATGTGAGGAGGAGGGCAGCCCAGGGGCCTGATGAGGAGCCCACTGTGAAACAGAGTCCGAGATGCTTAAGTTGTAATTTTCCAAAATATTTTCAGTGACACAAAATACCTGCCTGTCTTCTTGTGCACATAATCAAGTTGCTGTTGAAGAGAAATGGGTGGGAAATGCACACGTTCCCGCGACGGCACCGGCACCATGGCCCACCCAGGGCAGCCTGGGCTCGGGGCTGGTGTTGCGCCTCCATGAAGGCCTCCAGGTTATCTCATAAAACACAGCAAAGGAAACAAGGCCGGATTTCTGCTGCCCACCTCCCTCTGCCGGAAAAGCACAGCTGCTGAGGGAAAAATCTTTCTCTTGGCGGCAGTGCTCCTTCCAGTGGCTCTGCCACGGCCACGGCCACGGCCAGGCACCTGCTCTGTGCTGCCCGTGCTCCCACCACCCCTCCTAGACATTTCAGGAAAACAGACCAGCAGGCCAGTGGCCTCCTCTGCCAATCCAAAAGACAGGCCCAGCCCTGCTTCTCTGTTTCTAAGAAGCATGAGGAATGCCAGAAAGGTTGGACAACATGTGGCGGCTTCCTCCCTCTGCACGCACGGACTCGGCCAGGAGAGCACCCTCATTGTCGGCCAGGAGGGCACCCTAAGTGCCTCTAAGGCAGCTCTGCGACCTGTGAGGCCTTAGCGCTGTGGGGACCCCTGGCGCAGCAGCTGCTGCAGATGCTCTGGGAGGCGCAGGGCAGTGGAGGGGGAGGGCGAGCAGCTTAGCTGACACCAAGATGTCAGGAAGGTGAGCTCTGCCTGGGACCTGGTTGGCCTTGCACACTAAGCTGCATGATGATGGCAATTTGCCAGTCACGGACGGGAAGGGGGGCAGCCAGGGCAGGTGCGGTCTTGGCACTCATTTGCCTACTCTCCATGGCACTAGCTGGGGCTCCCTCACAGTTCAGGTGGTGCCCACCCAAAGGGAGGGAGCAAAAGGAGCAGGGTTGCCCAGCGCCACATCCCTGACCCCTCCTGAGGGGTTAGTAAAGGTCCATTGCCATTATAGCCTCCAGACCACATGGCCTGTCAGGAGATGGGGGTCCTGCTTGGCGGGGTGGAGGGTTCTGCTTGGTGGGGTAGGAGGTCCTGCTTGGCAGGAGGGTCTTGCTTGGCAGGGGGTCCTGCTTGGCGGGGGAGGGGTCCTGCTTGGGGGGAGGGGTCCTGCTTGGCGGGATGGGAGATGGGTTGGGTCCTGCTCAAACACTGGGCAGGGAGGGAGGGATTCTCTGCATCGCAGGAAGATTTTCCCCTGCAGAACAGCACGGAGCCTCCTCCTGGCTCCCCAACAGCAAGCGGGTGAGGGAGAGTAGGTGCTCCTGAGGTGAAAAGCCAGCTCGTGACTCCGCTCTCCATGAGTGTGAAGGTAGAGAACACAGCTATAAGTCGATATCACATCACGCTTAACTCCTTCTCTGCTAGAAAGACACAAGAGCTGGGTTCCTGGGCTCCTGAGTCATGATATCATTTGGGGAAGAACAGTCCCTTCAAACCAGCAGCAGCGCCCAGCATCATCAGAAGTTAATGATCTGTCCTCAGAAACCCATATGCTTTCACCGCGTGTCCAGAACTGTGTGAAGTGCACCTTGTGATGATGTAGCTGTGACCTGGTGGCAGTCGACCATGGAAACATGGACCTGCGATGAGAAAACCCAGGTCTGATGTGTGAAAGGCAGGTCACTGAGGCTTGGCTCCAGGGCTGTGATGCATCCTTTAAGCTCTGAGGCACCATCAGCATCTAATGAGCACCTACTACATGCCTGCCTTGCGGTGGGCATTTTATACAAATGATCATACTTAACAAGTCTGTGAAGTAAATACCACTGTCTCCCTTTTCCAGCAAAGACACAGAGACTTTTTGCACATAAAACAGTGAGTTCAAACTACTTTCCTCATGGCCAGTAACTGGCCGGGCATGAATCTGAATGCAAAATGCCTGGTCTCAAAAGCACGCAGCCCTGACCCTTCTTATCAGCCTTGCTGGGGAGTCAGGAGGCCGGCACTCTCATAGCTTAGCATTGGTTTGACCTATTTTTGTTACTCTTTTGTCTTAAAATTCATTTTCCTCAAGGCATAAATAAAAGTTTAATTATAATGAATCCAAATTAATATTCTTTTAAGAATTTCATGACATTCTAAATTGAAAATCCAGACAGGTCTGGGAGACACTACAGTTAGAACAAAATGATTATAGCTCTTCACAATGAACCCGCCCAGAGGTGTGCGCACACACACACACACACACACTCGCATGCACACACACACACACATCACACACATACACATGCAAACACATACACATACATACACTCACACACACAGACACATACACACACAGACAGAGAATAGTCTGAAATCTATAGCATAACATCTAGCCAAGGAAATGCTTGAATTGTAGACAGTCAATGAATTTCACAGGATCCCTGTCTATTGATGACTTGAAAACAGAATTTCTTCATTCATCCGACAAATGTTGACTTAGCATTCCAGGCCTTGTTTTAAATATCAGGGGCCCAGAAATAAGTAAACAAGCAAAAACTACAGCTTCCCATATGCTACAGTCTAGTGGAGGGAGACAGACAAAAGGAAAAACAAGGCAAAATGAAAGGTGTTAGATAGTACGACAGTTAATTTTATGTGTCCACTTGACTGGGCCACAGGATGTTCAGACATTACTCTGGGGGGTTGACTGAGGCTGACATTTCAACCAGTGGCCTGAGTGAAGCAGACCGCACCCCCATTGTGGGTGGGCCCCGGGGGGCCAGTGAAGGCCTGAGTAAACAAGCTCATCTCTGACCAAGAGGGGATTTCTCCTGCCTGACTGCAACAGCCTTCTGGCGGGAACCCTGGCTCTCTCCTGACTCTGAGCTTCAACTAATACAGCAGCTCTTCCTGGGTCTTAGCCTGCGGGCCCTAGGACTGCACTGCACCATCAGTCTCCTGAGTCTCATCAGCTCGGCAACTGGCCCTGCAGACCCGGGGATGTGTCAGCCTCCACAATCACATCTGCCTGCCTGTCTGACTGTCTATCTGTATATCTATCTATCTATCTATCTATCTATCATCTATCAATCAAACAATCTATATATCATCTATTACCTATCAATCTATCATCTATCAACCTATCAATCTATCTACCTATCATTTATCTGTCATCTACCTGGCATCTATCTATCTATCTATCTACCTATCTATCTATCTATCTATCTATCTATCTATCTATCTATCATCTATCTATATACATCTATCTATCTATCATCTATCTATCTACCTATCATCTTCTGTTTCTCTGGAGAGCCCTAGCAGACTAATACAAATGGTTATATGAGAAGAGGGAGAGGGAATTGAAATTTTAAGTGAAGTGGACAAAAAAGCCTCACTGAAAAAGATATTTGAGTAAAAACGTGAACATTTTGAGGAAGTAAGCCCAATGAATGCTGGGAAGAAGAGCACTTAAGGCTCATGGGACAGCAAGTGCAAAGGCCCTGAGGTGCATGTCTGGTCGAGAAAAGGAGCAGCCAGGAGGCCCGCGAAGCTGCAGGGGAGCTGGGAGGCGGGGAGACAGGGCACATTGGCTGTGGGTCTATTCTAGAGGAGGTTCATGTCTGAGTCAGTGTGTGTATGTGCACATCTGAGTCAGTGTGTGTATGTGCATGTGTGAGTCAGTGTGTGTATATGCACGCCTGAGCTAGTGTGTGTATCTGCATGTGTGAGCCGGTGTGTGTATGTGCACATCTGAGCCAGTGTGTGTATGTACATGTATGAGCCAGTGTGTGTGTGTATGTGCATGTGTGAGCCAGTGTGAGTATATGCATGTCTGAGCTGGTGTGTGTATGTGCATGTGTGAACCAGTGTGTGTATGTGCATGCCTGAGCTGGTGTGTGCATGTGCATGTCTGAGCAGGTGTGGGTATGTGCATATCTGAGCCGGTGTATGTATGTGCATGTCTGAGTCGGTGTGTGTATGTACATGTCTGAGTCGGTGTGTGTGTGTGCGCACGTATGATCCAGTGTGTGTATGTGCACATCTGAGCAGGTGTGTGTATGTACATGTCTGAGCCGGTGTGTGTATGTGCACGTATGAACCTTCTTTCCAGGAGGGACTGGAGGCAGCTGACACAGTCAATGGCAATAAAGTAACATACATAGATATGGGATCAAAAGAAGAAAGACAATAACTTAGAACAGAAATCAGCCGGGCCAGGACCTCACAGGAAGTCAGAGGCCACTCCCACCTCCCACAGGTAGGCCTCAGCTTCACTCGCGGCCTCCAAGAAGTCAGCACAAAGAGAGGCTGCAACTCACTAATTCCCCGTGTCCCTCAGACCCCACGCCCATAGTGCTCAGGCCACAGCAGTGCTGGCACTGTCCCCAGATGGCCCCTGGGAGATTGGGAACCCGGACTCTGTGGGACAGGTGCCCCTGCACCCCGGAAGCATCCTTGAGGAGGTGAGTGGCTTCCCAGATCTGGTCTGTAGGTGCCAAAGAGCAAGGCACTCAAAGCTTCTCAGGGGAGGGTCTAAGGGAGGGTTGGGCATGAGCGTTCCACCCCCACACAAGCAGACTGGCCACAGCGAGGGGATCAAGGGAGGGGAGGCCATACTGCACTGAGACTGCCTGAGGCTGGCTGTGGACAGGAAGGCAGATGCTGCCCGGCACGTGGTCCAAGGGGACCCCTCCCTGGGGAGTCAATCCACCCGAGTGGACGGGACAGTCCTGCCTCTTCTTCAGGCTCCTGCCTGCCGCAGGCACGCTGAAGTCCAGGGGAGTGGATGTCCTTTCGGGGGGCAGCAGAGGGTGCAGGGCAAAGGTGGCACCAGGCTGCGGGCAGCACCCCCCACCCCCAGCCTCCTCATCTGGGGTTTGTTCCTAGTGGCAGCCCCGGAGTGACACGTACCCTGAGAAGTGGCGCTGGAATGAAAGGGGCTGTAATTGCTGTTACAGATGATGGTAGTTACACAAGGGAGGCTGATGGGGTTAGCACGCTTCCCAGGCCCAGGCTGCCAGGCAGGGCAGCTGAGGGGCAGGAGGGAGAAGCTTTCCACTGGTGACCATTGGAGAAGGGCCTCAGGGACCTAGGCCTGCCATCGAGAGACGTGCCTGTCCTTTCTGCTCCCTCTACCCTCCCATTGGCCATGGGCCTGCCTGGAGTACAGCCCCTGCCAAGGATGTCTGACACTCACGAGGACCAGGCTCTGTGCCCCCGCCATCCTTGGTGGCGGGCCATTCCCACTTGGGCGGCGCTGTAGCAAAGTCACAGGGCACTATGCCTGGCGTGGGGAAGGTCGGAAATGGGACTGCCCCGCCCTGCCAGCCACACCCGTCCCCAGAGCTGGGCTCCATCCTCACACGGCCTGCCCTGAGCAGTGCTGCCCTCAGGGGGACGACCTGCCCTCGGCTGCCAGGGCCTGAACTCGGCATCCCCCGAGTCAGCACTGCTGTCTATCTGTCCATGAACACAAGGCCCGGGAGCAGGCCACCCAGAGTGGCTCCTGGCTGGTGTGCAGGCTGGGCACCCCTCGTGAAGCCTCTGTCCCTCTGGGTAGCCCCTCCATAGGAAGTAAGGCAGGGCCCATGCTGAATCCTGGGGCGGGGTAACCGGGTGATGATGTCATGGATGCCTCCTGCCCTACCAGCCCTGTCTCCCTCCTGAGAGCCTGACCATCAACTGGACCCCAGAACCTCCTGCCTGAACCCTGGGGCCTCCCTCCTGGACCCCGGGACTGCCCTCCTGGACCCTAGGACCTCCCGCCTAGACCCCAGGACCTCCCTCCTGGAACCCGGGGCCTCCCGCCTGGACGCCGGGGCCTCCCGCCTGTCTGAACCAGCACGCACACTCTTCCACCTGGACCTCCACTGTCTCCCAGGCCAGACCAACCTGAGCAGGCGGGTTGCTACCAGGCCTTCCCTGGGTGCTCCAGCAGCCGGCATCAGTGGTCGAGGCCCTGCTGCCAGGCTGCCCGCTGCAGTGGCTTCCTGGGTGTGAGAAGTACCCATAGGGCTCACAGAATCCACTCCAACATCACACCCAGGGCCGCCCCAGCTTGCTCTGGCTCTTGTCTATGATTACCCCTGCAAAATACTCACCACATCATAAGTATCTACTCTCTCGTCGGTCACCCTCAGGAGGCTATAAAACTTCATTAAAAAAATCATTTTGCTTTTAATCACCCCCGAGTGGGGTGTCTGACACAGACACCAATTAAGAGCTGATGGATGAATGGAAATCTAGAGCGCCAGCGCCTCACAGCTGCCAGCCTGTGACTCAGATGTGCTCCTTCTCAGGAGGCCGGGCCCGGGGGGCGCGGGGAACCTGGCCAGGAAGGCAGGCGCTGGGCTGCTGGGCAGTGACAGGCCGGGGAGGGGGGAAAGGGGGAAGCAGGTGGCAGGCTGCAGACACAGCCCCATTCCCCCTGCGGAGACACCTGAAGTAGTGTTTGCATGGAGCCCCAAAGCACTGAAAACCGTGGTTACGGAGCTTGGTGAGAGTCTGTGTCAGCACACCAGCAGGTCTGTGGTCCCAGGGGTTTGCTCCCTTGGCAGCCTCTCCTGCAAAGGTGGGCAGCCCTGGACTGGACACAGCTCGCCGAGCTCGGCAGTGTTGCTAGGTTATCGCCCCCCTCCCAGCGTTCACCAGGAGACACTGAATCCAACGGAAATGCTTCTCTGTCACCTGCAGTTGCTACCAGCCCAGATCTTGTTCTCAGGCTGGAAGGCTGCCTGTTGGCCCTGGCTCTGGATGGAGATCCAAGGAACAGGTGTCTCCGTGACCCTGGTGGCAATGCTGCCACCTGGCCTGGCCTGCTGTCACACGTCTGGAGGCTGCTCTGCCACACCCAAACCGCCTGGGCTTGGAGCATCCCACTCACAGGAAAACCCTGCTTCCCATGCAGGTCCCAGCTGGGGCAGCCTCTCCACTGTCACCTCCCAGCTCCCTGCTGCTCTCTGAGCAGACGTCTGCCAGGAGGAGGGGGGCAGGCCTGGTCCAGTTCCCGTGGGCCTGTAGTGCCCCCGGGCAGATCTCACTGGCAGGGGGTAGGCCAGGGCATGGTCTTCCACATCCTGGATGCAGTCCTAAGTCTGCCCTCCAGCCTCTGTTTTGGGAACCAGGCATTTTCCAGTGATGGGTAAGCTGAAGCAATGACTGGGGGGTCCTAACATGGGGTTCCTGTCCCTGAAAACTTCAACCATGGTCCCTGGGTTCTGGCCTCCAGGCCTCACCCCAAGCCCTCAGGCACCCAGCCCCCATTCCAGCTCTGCCCCTCTCATGCCTGACTATAAGAGGCACACCTGCCCCATCCTCCCAGGCCACACCGGCCCGCCCCAGGGCCCGGCCTGGGCCTCACACCCACACCGGCCTCAGGTGGGGCCTGGGAGCCCAGGAGCAGAGGAGGCAGCCTGCGCCCATTACCCATCGTGAGGAGCTGCACTGCCTCTGCTCATCCCCGGAGCTCTCCACGGTCTGCACACCTGCTGCCTTGCTGTCCTGCCTTGCATGCAGGGTGCCCGGGCCCTGTGTGCGGCTTTCTCCACTCCCTGCTTGGGTTTCCATATGCATATTACTCCTGCAGAAAGAGCATTTCCTGCCACCAGCGCAGCCACCCATCCTCCTCAAGCCCTCCTGTCTCCTCAGCATCTCCCTGACCCTCCGTATTGTGCAGGACACCCGTCAGGGTCCTGGCCCCAGGAATCCAGTCTCTGGTGAAAGGCAAACACTAATGTTTCTTAACATGAATCATTAGCTGAAGAGTGCCTCCCTCTTGAGGGCGCCGGGGACAGCCTGGCCCTGAGCATCTGTTCCTTCTCTGTGGCCAGTAGGAGCCCAGCACTGGGGAGCCTTAGAGCTGCCTCCAGCATCTAACCGAGTTCTTAGCCACCCAGCCCCGGCCCCTCTGCACCAACTGGAGGGACTGGTATTGGAACCACACGCTGTTGCAGACACATGCCAAGCCTCGCGGAGGAGACAGCTGGGCTAGAGCATGAGGGGCGAGCACAGGGCGGGAGCGCCAGTCCATACACCCATCCCTCCACAGCTTCCTGTTGCATCCCGACCTCGCGTTCCGGTTACCTTGATACCCTCCACTTCTTGACGAGGGTGACAAAAACAGAAAACCTCTAGTTGCGCATGAAGTGCTTCTATAAGCTGCCACTAATCCTTTCTGAAGAGGCAGGACAGAAATAAATACACAGAAACAAACACTCCACTCCTGTGCCCACACCCCGTGGATGTAGGTCAGCCACATGTCTATTTCTGACCTATTTTTGAATTTCAGGATTCTGACTGTGTAAGCAGGAACCACAGAGCTGGCTCAGGACCGAGACACCGGCCCGCACGACAGTCACAGAGCCGGGTCACTTGTGTGCAAGCGGAGACCAGCCAGGGCCCGAGAGGTCATAGGCGCCCACGGAGGGACTGCCAGCTCCTGCTCTCTCCCTGGGCCTCGCTTCCACTATGGAAAGTGGGGGTTTGGACAAAGACCACATCTGAGAGTGAAGAGTGGCTTTCACAGGCCCTGGTGCGTGTCTGCAATAGCATATGGTTCCAAATATCCACAGCCAGCCCCGCCCAGGCGGGCATCTGGCCCGAAACCTCGCAGCACCTTAGCCACATTTAAAGCAGCAAGTCTCAGAACGCAGCTGACTGCAGACCTGCTTGTGGGGGGCGGCCCCCGAGGCTCCACCACCTCAGGGCCTCCTGGTCCAGTGGGGTGGCAGGTATGGAGGGCAGCATCACCTGCACGGGCCCTAACACCCCCTGTGGCAGAGTAACCTGGCGGGGATGCAGTCGGAGCACAGGTGCAGCGCACGTACATACTGGAGCCTCTGGCCTGCCCCTCCCAGTTCACCCCCCAGAGCCCCGGCTTCCGATGGCACGCAGCCCTTCTTGCGCCACTGGGCCCCCACTGCTTTCATCTGCAGGGCACCGGCTGCCTCCCACTCCTTCACCAAACTCCACTCCAGGCCCTCTTGCTGCTGCCTGCAGGAAGCTTTTCCTGAGGCCGCCCCCTGCCTCCCCAACCACAACCTCAGAGCAAAGGGTCTGGAGGGCGGGGGGCTCCAAACATGGGAAGCAAGGCTGCGTCTCCTCCTGTCCCTGAACTCTGGCACCTCGCCATGCCCAGCAGGCACCAGGAGCTCAGGGAGTGCAGGCTGAGTAGGATGGTCACATGAGATGACACTCGTTCAACAAGTGCCAGAGGTTTGTTCCCAGGCAACTGTCCCAGGGGGCCTGGCTCTCCACCCAGGGCGGTCTCAGGCCTGGAAGAGGGGAACCTGGCAGGAAGCAAGCAGGGCCTGCGCCTGAGGCACTGCACGCAGGACAGGTCGGGGGTCGGCAGGGTCGAAGGACATAGGCTGACCAGGGAGGGCAGCAGATGGCATTGGATGGGCCAGGTTCAGGCCCCGTCAGGATGGACAGGACACCCTGGGTCACTGGCTCTGGGCCTGGCCCTCCCCCGGGCTGGCCAGGCGCACATGGAGGGGGAGGAACAGCGCCCCACTTGGTGGCTTGGTGGGTGGGTACCCAGAGACGGAGAACGGGAGTGGCGGGCAGACAGTCACCGAGCTTTCAGTCAGCCCTTGTCACTACAGGGCCATCCCGTCTGCCATTCCTCCTCCCACCCACACCCACCAAAGCCACCTCCCAGGCTGCCCGGAACCTGAGCACCATCCCTCTCCCTTTGAGAGGCTCCTGCAGCCTGGGCCCCCCACAACCTGCACCCCTCCCAATCTTGCCTTCCCAAGGACCCCGGGTGACCTTCACTCCATAGACTAAAACAGTTCCCAGGGGACACCTGTCAGGGGTACACCCCGGTAAAGACACAGATGCTCAGGAGCAGAACAGGTATCCCCAGACGAGGGGTCACAGGGGTCTCAGAATCCGTGAGCAATGGTGCTGAAGAGGCCTGGTCTGCCCCAAATACAAAGGAGACAGAGCAAGAAGTCCCCGCCCAGCCTCACCTTGCCCCAGCAGGGGACGCCCAGAGGGGGAAGGGATGAGGGCAGACAGCCCAAGTCATAGCAAGGAGAATGTGGATCTGGAGGGGATTTTCTGAAAATCCCTTCAGATTGTGAATCCTGAAAATTGGGGGGACAAGCCCAGGGGAGCTGATTGCAGGCTGGTGGGGTGTCCCACTGAGAGGGAGGCCAGGACCGCCGGCCCTCTGACCCCAGTTCCTCCCCACCCCCTTGCTTTAACGGGAAGCTGGCCCTCCTCACAGATGGGGCAACCAAAAAGGAAGCAACAGTGAGTATATGAAGAGAAGTTCCCCAAACAGGGAGGCAGGCACGGGGAAGAAAGACACATCAGAAAGAGCAGATAGAGAAGCTGTAACACCCATCCCAGGAATTACCTCCTGGGGAGAGAAGGAAGGAGATGAGGAGCTCAGACACATGCCCTCCAGTCTCAGAGGAGACAGGGCCTCTCAGAGGGAACCCTCCAGAGAGAGACAGACAGGGCCAAGGGGAGACCATGACACAACAGGCACCAAGGGAAGCAAACTGTGAAGCTCAGGGCAGAGCTTAGAGCCAGGGAAACCCTTCCAGGACAGGACCCCTTTGCCCCCCAGGCGCCCGCCAATGACGCCTGCTGTTCTGGAGGCCTCTTCACAGGTGGGACCTCAGCGCCCGAGCTGGCTCCACCCACTGGATGATCGTGCCCAGGCCAGTGCCACCAAAATGCTGTCCTGGCACGGATGCATGGCCGCAGCTGTCAGTTCTGAGAGCAGAGGGTACTCCGGCCTCTGCATGATGCCATAGCCGCGGGCCTCCAGCATATGTTGTAGTGATACAATCACCTGTGGAGGGAGGTGCCTCATAATATCCTATATAACAAAAGGCCAGGACCACAAGCGTAACGACTGGAACGAATGCTCAACCAGTCGCCATGAGGTGCATTGACCACCTCTCAGTTCCTTCCTCCCCTACCCGCAGGCTCTGATCACAGCATGGAGAACAGGGAACCATGGATATGGGGGGAGGGGGGTGGCGGCAGGGTGGGACTGGGAACTGTTAAGCGGCGGAGGGCAGCATGCAGCGGTGAGCAGCAGTGAGTATCACGGGGTGGCTGCAGAGTGTCATGGGGTGGGGAATGTCAAGGAATATCGTGAGGCAGCGAGCAATGCAGGGCATCAGGGGGCAGGGAGCATCGAAGAGCGTTGCAGGGTGGAGGAGGCAAGCGTCATGGGGCATAGTGTGGCATCACAGGGCGTCATGGGGGCATTGGACATGGCCCTGATCACAGGCCAGGCCTAGGGGCCCTACTTGTGCACAATTTCGTGCACTGGGCCTCTAGTTTTTAAATAATTTCTCCTCTTGACTCTACATCACACTAAGTCATCAGACCCCAGAACCAGAAGCCCTTCTTGCTGAACTGGTTCACTCCCTGGCCAGAGGCAGCGGTTACTGCTCCTGCATCTGCTCAGGATCTGAGCTGAGAGCTCCCCTGGGCCTGGGACCTGCCCTCACCCTCCTCACAGAGCAGCTAAACAAAGGTGGCAGTGCCCAGTGCCCCCACCCCAAGGGGTCCAGAGGCTCTCAAAGGCAGCTGCCCCTGCCCCTCTCCCTCCTGACCCCCCTGTGGAATGACACTAACACCCAGAGTTCTTCAGGGGAGCTACAGAGACTGTGTCTGACCCCCTTCCAACCCAATCACCCCAGGGCAGGGATCCCAGAAAGTGGCCAGGAAAGCTGCAGGTGGCCAGGGCCTCACCCAGTGGGGACAGCAGAGAGGATGATGCAAAATGTGCAGAGCTAGTCAGACGCCTGCTCCAGGCATTGCTGCATCCTGTCTAGCCCACCCCCACCGGCAGGGCCCAGCCAGGAAGGGACCAGCTTTGGGCAGTGGTGCTCCACATGGGTGAAGGTGTCCAGTTCTCTGAGACAGAAGCCCTGTGGCCTCCAGGCCTGTCACCACAGCCCTGTCCTTTCCCATCTTCAAGCAAGCACCCTGCTCATGGGCAACATGCCTGCTGCTCGGCCGCACAGGGAGGGAGACAGTGCAACACCTTCAGGGAGAGGCAGGTGTAACGCCCAGCGTGCCTGGGCTGGTGAATGGCGTGAGTGCGCCTGGTCTGGGCTGGCGCCACCAAGCACCTGGTCCAGGCTGTGCAGGTGCTAATACGCTTCCAATATCACAGAGGCAGATTGCCCAGCCTGGATCCAGATATACAGATCCGTCCGTTATGACAGACGAGAAGATGCTGTGCTTCATGCCATGTTTGTGTTGTGTCTTAAATATGCCATCTTCATGACCATGGTTTTAGGAACCATAGCTTCCTACCTCAGAATCTGGAAGAGGCTCTGAATTCCAGAAACAGAAAACTAGAAGAAACACTTTCAGAGGTCAGCAAGTCAAAAATCCCACTGACAATAGAAATCCTCTCCACAGCATTTGGACTCAGCTTGGGTGCTCCCAATGATGGGGAACTCACTACCTCATAAGACAGCCTATGCGGTCTTCTGACAGATCTGTTAGGAACTTAAGTTAGTTGCAAGCTGTCTTATAAGCTCTCCTTTCTGGAACAACACAGAGCCCCCCCACTCCTCTATGAGACATACTTCTAGGCCAATGCGTGGTTTAGAGGACAAGGCCTCAGTTACCATGGTAACCTCGCATCCTAAGCAGCTTCACGTCTCATCTCCGTCTACAATTCCTTTAGTCCCTCAGTCCCCTCCAGGCTCCTCCAGGCTCCCTACAGAGCCTTGGCCCATCCGCTCAACACCTCTCTCCTGGACTACATCAATCTCCCTTGGTATCCTTCACATGAACCATCTCTCTTCCCTACAATCCTCACCAAGAGAATGACCTTTCTGCCTTGAAGCTTACCCAGGCATCACCTTTCCCACACCCTCCCATCGCCTTCAGACCAGGCCACGCCCCTCAGGGAGGGTTTCTGTAATGGGTAGCTGGCTATTTACATAGCACCAATCACCTGTATGGACTCAGACGATGTGCCATGCTCCAGCTAAGCCCACACCATCTTATCTAAAACCTTGCAAAGAGTCCTATGAAGGGGGTTCCACTTTCATCCCCTTTTAGCAAGTCTCCATGTAGATTTCTCGTGATGCACAATCTGGCAAGTGGCAGATGTCAGATCCCAGGCAAGTGCTTCCTGCACAGAGCGGATGCACACCACTCGCAGGAGTTCGGCACCGAGGGTGGGCCTGGCAGCCTCTCCAGGCCCACCCTCCACCTTCCTCTCCCCAAGGGTCCAGCTGCACTAACCCCCATGCCTCAAGCAAAAAGCAGCTATTGGCAGTGCCTTATGCACACCTTTGCTGCCTCCTGTGGGCACGTGGCTTGTGCATCGCCTACTGGGAACCCTTAGCCTGCCACCCACCTGGCAGGTCTTGTCCACCCAGCAGCTCAGGTGGGCTCTCCTCACCTGAACCTGTACATCAGGATAGGTCACCATGAGAAGCCAACATCTTCCACTCCTCACTTCCTCTCGGGGTCACTCACTGCAGCCCCTGTCAGAGGCTGAGCCCATATCGGTCACCCCTGCAGCCATTAAGGCCTTGGGACACCATCTATATCTTACTCACAAATGTATTCACAGAATCTAGGACAAGCCTACAGAGTATGGAGATTCCTCCAAAAACTAAAAATGGAACTGACCTATGACCCAGCAAATTCACTTCTGGGTATATATCTGAAGAAACCCAAAACACCGGTTCAAAAGAATACATGCGCTCTATGTTCATTGCAGTGCTATTTACAACTAGAGCCCAGTGCACAGATTCGTGCACCATTGGGGTCCCTCAGCCTGGCCTGCGGGATCGGGCCAAAACTGGCTCTCCAACATCCCCCAAGGGGTCCTGGATTGCAGGAGGGGCAGGCCAGGCCGATGGACCATACGATGCACACTCATGGCTGGGGAGGGGTCACGGGAGGGCTCCAGGGCATGTCCGGCCCATCTCCCTCAATCCCAATTGGCCGGACCCCAGCAGCAAGCTAACCTACCAATTGGAGCATCTGCCTCCTGGTGGTCAGTGCACGTTATAGCAAGCGGTTGAGCGGCCTTAGCATATCATTAGCATATTATGCTTTGATTGGTTGAATGGATGACCATACACTTAGAATATTAGGCTTTTATTATATAGGATAGCCAAGCTATACAAGCAACCCAAGTGCCCATCAGTAGATGAGTGAATAAAAAATTTGTGGTACATATATACAATGGAATATTAGTCAGCCATAAAAAAGAACAAAATCTAGCCCTGGCGGGGTGGCTGTTAGTTGGAGCATCATCACACACACCAAAAGGCTGACAGTTTGATTCCCAGTCAGGGCACATACCTAAGTTGTGGGTTCAAACCCCAGTTTGGCTCGTACAGAAGGCAACTGATCAATATTTCTCTCTTGCTCTGTCTCTCTGTCTTTTGACAGCATGGATAGACCTAGAGGGTATTATGCTAAATAAAACAGGTCAGAGAAAGACAAATACAATATGATTTCACTTATATGTGAAATCTAAAGAACAAAATAAATGTACAAACCAAACAAACTCAGAGAGGCAGAGAACAGACTGATGGTTAGGTGGTAGGGCTGGGTGAAGAAGGTGAAAAGATTAAGAAGTACAGCTTGGTAGTTACAAATAGTCACAGGGAAGTAAAGTACAGCATAAGGTTTATAGTCAATAAGGTTTGCAATTCCTCTGCATGGTGCCAGGTGGGTACTGGAAATGCGGGGGGGGGGGCACCTTGTAAAGGCTATGATTGATTGTCTAATCACTGGACTGTATGCCTGAAACTAGCACAAAATGATATTGAAGGCAAAGTGTAATTGGAAAAACATTTTTTTAAATACAAGAGTCGAGGACAGGTCTGGAAGAAGGTTGTAGGACTGTGAATGAAGGAACCAAGGGCTGCTCCCAGAGCCCCGCTGCCCATGTGGCACCCGACCTCTGCAGAGCCCGTGATCTCTCCAAGGCCCACCACTCAGCACTACTGATCCTCAGGCCTAATGCGGCCTAGACGCGCAGAAGTAGTAACATTGCTACGGCTGTAAAGGAAGGCGCAGGCGAGCCAAGGAAGGCAGCAGGGCTGCAGTGGCCGTGGAGGCGAGGTCCAGAGGTGAGGGGTCGCCCAGCTTCTCTGCAGGCGCAGAGCACTCCCCAGCCAGCGACTTCCGCAGGGCTGCAGCCATCGGAAGTCCTGAGGCAGGTCCAAGGGATGTCACAGATATGAAACGGATTCTTCACCAGAAACTTTAATATGCTGAGGTGCATTGTGAGACACCTAAGAAAGCCTGCTCACACTGTTCCCACACTTAGCTCCCAGCCCCTTCCCTGGGGGCAGCGCCTCCGAAGCACATAGTGTGCTCTGGTGGGAACACAGGACAGCTGTCTCCATCCCACTGCCATCCAGGTGACCCCACAGCTCCCCTGCAGGTCATTGCCAGCCCCTCGGAGCCTGCCCTCACCATTTAAATAGCAACGCTGTCGCCCATCATCTTAGCTTCTCAATAGGATCAGTCACTAATCATGTCCAGGGTTTACAATGTCACAGGACAAAGCAAACAGCTAATCTCCCTCCCCCGCCTTCCCCCCGCCCCACGTCTGGGCGGGATAACAGGGCCCTAGGGAGCAGTGTGTGGCTCCAGCGCCCTCCAGCAATAACAATGATGTCATTGTTAGTAAGGAGGCTCCTAGCCCCTCCTCAGGGAAGCAGTGACATCACACCGAAACATTTGAGGAAATGGGTCTCCGTGAAGGAAAGAAGCAATTCCCACACGGGAAGCTCACTCCACCCCAGCTCCACCGGATTATAACCCAGTGTCCGAACCATTGACAGCTGAGGGCTCCCAGGAAACCCACAGACATCTTGTTTCCTTCGATCCTCCTTTGATGGGGAAGTGAGCGGCAAGTTCAGAGCTTTATTCTAAACAAGGACCTGAAGAGAACGAATCCAAGATGGTGGCGTAGGTAAACACCTAAACTGCTGCCTCGCACAACAATTTCAAAACTACAACTAAAAGACAAAATGTCCATCACCCAGAACCACGGGAAAGCTGGCTGAGTGGAAGTTCTACAACTAGAAGGAAAGAGAAAAGAGCATTGAGATGTGTACAAGTGCTAAAACGCTGAGGTACAGAGGCGCGTGATCCGGGCTGGCAGCAGGCATTGCTTTTTTCAACCCGAAGGAAGACAAGCCCCTGATTACTCTGACATCCAGTTTCTGGGGACACGTGAGGGACCCAAACTCCTACAGGGAGAAGCTGGACTGTCTGCCATCAGTTCGCAAAGTGAAGGGGGCTTGCTTGCAGAGCTGCACTGGGGCTTGGGACGTGAGGATGCCGTTGGAGATGCAGAGCCCGCTAACTGGCAGCCATCACTGTTTGCCACGCCCAAGCCTAGTGAAGCCCTGAGACCCCGCCCCGCACAACCTACAAATCCACCCAAGCTCCAAGCAGCGGCTTTAGCAGAAGAAAGGCCTGCCCTATCACAGCTTAACCTAGCAAATTTGCAGCCCAGGTCAGGCAGCTCCAAAACCTCCAAACCCAAGCAAAGAGGAGAGAACTGTAGCTCTCGCTGTAGCTCCTGCTGGGTGGAATCAGACAGTAGCTGACCTGCACCCCATTGGAGATCCAGAAACCAGTGTACCTAGTGGTCAGTGTGAGACACCAGATTTCAACTCCTCACATCCACAAGTGACACATTCAAGAGGCAGACACAGTGAGCACCAAAGCCCCACTGAAACAAGTCCTGCACCATAAGCGTGTCTCCAGCGCAGCAGTTCTTCCATTATAGACACAGTGAGTCCTCAGAGCCAATTGGCCTGGAGGTCAATTCCTCCCTGTGTACCAACTGCAATCAAAGTTTAACTACACCAAGACTTTGCACTCAGCCCACGAACGGGTGTACCAAGAGCGTCCACCTCAGGTGATTGGGGAGGCTGAGCTACTGCCCCCTATAGGTCACCTACCACACAAAGCCATTCCATTAACATAGGGAAGCAGCCAAAATGCAGAGACAAAGAAACATTGTCACGAATTTAAGAAACGGAGGAAAGCAAACTACTGGACAACATACAGTTCAGAACCACATTTATAAGGTTACGCAAGAGTCTTCTAAAAACCGCTGAGAAGCTTGATGAGACCTTTAAGGATCTTAATGAGAATGCCAAAAAAATGGAAAAGGATCAGTCAGAAATGAAGCATACACTGTCTAAAATAAAGAATATACAGAAACTCAATTGTAGATCAACGTACCCCAAGAATCAAACCAAAGATCTAAAACATGAGGAAACAAAAAACACCCAACCAGAAAAACAAAAAGAAAAAAGAATCCAAAAATATGAAGATAGTGTAAGGAGCCTCTAGGACAACTTCAAGAGTACCAACATCCGAATTTTTGTGGTGCCAGAAGAAGAGAGAGAGCAAAATATTGAAAACCCATTAGAAGAAATAATGACAGAAAACTTTCCTTACCTGGTGAAAGAAATAGACTTACAAGTCCAGGAAGCGCACAGAACCCCAAACAAGAGGAATCCAAAGAGGACCACACCAAGAAACATCATAATTAAAATGCCAAGGGCAAAAGACAAAGAGAGAATCTTGAAAGCAGCAAGAGAAAAACGGTTAGTTACCTACAAGGAGTACCCATACGACTGTCAGCTGATTTCTCAACAGAAACTATGCAGGCCAGAAGGGAGTGGCAAGAAATATTCAAAGTGATGAACAGCAAGAACCTACAACCAAGATAACTCTACCCAGCAAAGCTATCATTCAGAGTTGAAGGTCAGATAAAGAGCTTCACAGACAAGAAAAAGCTAAAGGAGTTCATCACCACCAAACCAGGGTTACATGAAATGCTGAAGGGCATTCTTTAAAAAGAAGAAGAAGAAGAAAAAGGTAAAGATAAAAATTATGAACAACAAAATGACATCAAATACATACCTACCAACAAGTGAATCTAAAAATCAAGTGAATAAAAAATCTGAAGAACAGAATGGACTAGTGAATATAATAGAATCAGGGACATAGAAAGGGACTGGACTGACATTTCTCAGGGGGAAGTGGGTGTGAGGGGTGTGGGAAGAGATTGGACAAAAATCTTACTCCTATGGATGAAGACAGTGGTGGGGGGTAAGGGCATGGGGTGGGGTGGGGAATCAGGTGGAGGGGAGCTATGGAGGGGGGGCGGAGAGAGGAACACCTGTAATAATCTGAACAATAAAGATTTATTAAAAAATAAAATAAAATAAACAAGACCTGAGGTGCAGCCAGTGTGTCTGCTGGGCAGCCTCCCTGGGCGGCAGCTGAGCCAGAGCCCAGCCCCAGCCCTGCTGCTGCAAGTGAAAGCAGCCATGTCCTGGGGCCATGCACCTCACATCGGAGCCGCACGCAGCCAGCCAGGACACTCCTGCTCAGAGAGAGGCAGCAAACTCTGTGGATGGTCCACCAGCTGCTCCCTGACCACAGAAATCTAGTTTAAAGTAGAAGATAGCAATCCCCACAACTTCTAACTAAAAGATGTGTGAAGACAAAGAAATTAGAAAAGATCAGAGAGGAAAGATGAAGACAGGCTGGCAGGCCTTTCAATGTACATATTGGGGAATTTCCACTGAATATGAGGTTTGGGATGTGGATTGAGAGGTAAGAATTAGGACCAGTTATGCATTTCTGAACCCCCACTCAGCCCCTGTAGCTCTGGAGCCCAGGATCCATCACAACGTGGACGGCACCCACCACTCCCTGGTGCTCCCTGCCCTGCGCAGCCAGGCTAACTGGTACCCGCATCTCCCCAAAGTGCCTGCGCAGCGAAGGTCCCCTGAAGGCTCCACAGGTGGCGCCTCACCAGCCACACCTGGGAGAGCTGCCACTCAGGAGCCCTCCTCCTTCCTGGCTTGTTCCCTCAACATTCCTGATGCATTTGAATGAACGGAACTTTGTCACTTAACATTACACACATTGGAAGAAATACTGTTGCCTAAAACATATTTTCAAAAAATGCTCTAAATCCATTCAGGAAAAAAAATTTCCAGAGAACCATCCAGCAAGAGGGGAGAAGAAAGGGGCAGGTGAGGCCACGTTCACGCCTGGGAGTGGGTACTTGTGGTTGAGACACTCAGGATAACTGCCCGCTCGCCTAGTGCAGGGAGTGACTGCAGGTGGGGCAGCCACCAGCCGATGCAGCAAGCAGGTCTGCAGCTTCATTCTCAGGCGTTTCCTTATGAAACCATCACAAGAACTAAAGAAAGGAAGCAGAAGGCCAGGAAGTCACAGGGAGAGAAAGGAAGATAAGCTGAGCTTGAAAGTGGATGAGTGAGATGAGGAAGGAGGGTTGCAATCAAACCAAACTCCTAACTGTCACATCCAAGTCCACACCGGGACACAGAAGAGAGGCTGACTGTGAGATTCCCCTTCTGTCCCAGCAGCACCTCCTCTTCCTGGCAGTGCCAGGGGTGTCAGGATGCAGTGACCAGGGGTGGCTTGATGCAGTGACAGGGGGGCCAGGATGCAGTGACAGGGGGCAGGATACAGTGACTGGAGAGAACCAGGATGCAGTGACCAGGGGGCCAGGATGCAGTGATGGAGGGGACAGGACACAGTGACTGGAGGTGAACAGGATGCAGTGACCAAGGGATCCAGGATGCAGTGATGGGGCAGGGGGACAGGACACAGTGACTAGAGGGGACCAGGATGCAGTGACCCAGAGGGGCAGGATGCAATGACCAGGGGTGACAGGACACAGTGACCAGGGGTGACAGGATGCAGTGACCAGGAGGGCCAGGATGCAGTAACGGGGGGGGGGGGGAGTGAGAAGGACACAGTGACTGGAGGGGAATAGGATACAGTGACCAGGGGTGGCAGGATGCAGTGACTGGGAGAGTAGGAACAGGACGCACTGACCAGAGGGTGGCAGGATGCAGTGGCCTGGGGGTCAGGATGCAGTGCCCAGGAGCGCAGGATGCAGTGCCCAGGGAGGACAGGATGCAGTGGCCTGGGGGTCAGGATGCAGTGGCCTGGGGGTCAGGATGCAGTGCCCAGGAGTGCAGGATGCAGTGACCTGGGGGCCAAGATGCAGGGAGAACAGGACGCAGTGACCAGGCCAGGGGAAGGCATGGAGAAGACGGAGAGGGTGCCAGGGCAGAATTGCAGGAGGCACTTGGGAAATTCTGCATAAACCTGCAGGCCCACAGACATGTCAGCAGAAGCAAAGTAGACACAACAAACAACTGTTAATCAAAGGGAATTAAAATGCTCTAAGGAAAATTAGTCTAAATAAATCTAGACATACTCTGGTAAAAATATCTTAATTGAAAAAAAAACTATATACTACCACAAAGCAGGTAGAATTAAGAAAATACTAAAATGATGAAATACTGAAATTGAAAAATCAGTGATGCCAAAAATGTATTATTAAATATATCACTAAAAACTGATAAAACCCTATTTAAACTGAAGAAAGGGAGAAAACAGAAAAACATAAATTACTGGTACAGGAGAGAAAGAAGAAACATTATTATGGATTCTATAGACATGAAAATGGTAATTAAAGGACTATTATAAGTGAAAATATGCCAATTAATTTGGAAAATGAAATGAAATGGAAAAAAAATACTTTGAGATTCAAATGACCAAAACTGACACTAGAAGAAACTGGAATTATAATAGACCTGTAACTACTAAAGAAATTCAATTCATAATTTAAAAGCTTCCCACAAGGAAGATAGTGGGTCTCAATGGCTTTCCTCAAACAACTACACAAGGAAGAAATAGCAGCAGTTTCAGACAAAAGAAGGCTATTTCCCAGTTCATTTTACATGGCCAGGCTTGTCCTCATTCTAAAACTAAGGCATTGCAAGAAAGAAAAATTATAGATCAATATTCTTCATTTATAGTAAACTCAATCTACCAATATATAAAAAGGATAGAATACCATGACCTAAGGGGATAATTTAAAAGTGCAATCAATATAATTCACCACATTAACAGATGAAAGCAACACATTAATAAAAAATAGTTATAATAGATGCATTTGCTTACACTAAAAGCTCAACAAAGAGGTATAAAATTACCAACCCGAGGTTTTGATTAAGGGGCTAAAAAGAAGAGAATTTAACACAAAGCAGGTAGAATTAAGAAAATACTAAAAAGGTGAAATATCTAAAATTGAAAAAATAGAAAAATCAGTGATGCTAAAAATTCATTATTAAAAATATCAATAAAAACTGCTTTTATATTTGATAAAAGTCTCAACAAAGCAGGAAGTGGATAAAGAGCATGTTCAAAACCTCCATTTTCCATCTTCCTTAGCTGTAAAGTCTGAATATTCTTACCTAAGACTGAGATAAAACGAGATATAAGCTCCACCACATCTTTTTAACATCTTATTAGAGGTACAAATGGAAAAAGTGCACAGAGAAAAACGGGAAGAAATGAAGTAGAAGAGGAAAGGAGGGAGGGAGGGAGGGAGTGAGGGAGGGAGGGAGGGAGGAAGCTGGCCAACATTTTTGTCAAGCAGATAGAAAATCCAAAGAAATCCAGGAAAAAGCTACGTCTAATACATGAATTTGACAAGGCCACAGAATACAATGTCAATACACTTTTAAATGTGTATGACTTTTGAAATAAAAAGTCATTCTGTTTTGTTTCAGAGTTTCCAATATATGCAGATATATATGACACCTATAACACAAAATAACAAGGATAAAGATGGAGATCTATGTTATAAGTTTCTACATGTTATGTAAAGTAATACAATATTAAATCTAAGTAAACGGTGATAGATAGGGATATAAACATATAGATAGATACAGAACAATATTTTATCTAATAAAAGAGTAATATGCAAATTGGCCATACCTCCATGACACCCACAAGCCATGCCCACCAGCCAATCAGGAGCGAGTATGTAAATTAACCCAACCAAGATGGCTGTGGCCACAGAGTGAGCAGGAGGCTTGGGTTTCCCTGGTAATGGAGGAAGCCAAGCTTTCAGCACACCCTGGCTGGCCTAGGCCTCCACTCAAGGCTACAAAGATTCAATTATAGAAGATAAATAAATCCCAGATACCAGGGCCTTCACTTGGGTCGCCAGGGGGCATGGCTGGCCTGCAAACCCCCACAGGCCACTCTCCCAGGCTGCCCCATGCCCCAAGGGAACCCCCACCCTGATCTAGGACACCCTTCAGGGAAAACCAGCCGGCCCCCACCCATGCACCAGACCTCTATCCTATCTAATAAAAGAGTAATGTGCAAATTGACCATCACTCCAACACACAAGATGGCTGCCCCCATGTGGTCAAAGATGGCTGCCCCCATGTGGACACAAGATGGCCATCATAAGATGGCCAGCAGGGGAGGGCAGTTGGGAGGGACCAGGCCTGCAAGGGAGGGCAGTTGGGGGTGATCAAGCCTGCAGGGGAGGGCACTTAGGGGTGACCAGGCTGACAGAGGAGGGAAGTTGGGGGTGACCAGGCCTGCAAGGAAGGGCAGTTGGGGAGGACCAGGCCTGTAGGGGAGGGCAGTTAGGAGCAAACAGGCTGGCAGGGGAACAGTTAGGCATCAATCAGGCTGGCAGGGGAGTGGTTAGGGGGTGATCAGGCTGGCAGGCAGAAGCGGTTAGGGGCAATCAGGAAGGCAGGCAGGTGAGCAGTTGGGAGCCAGCAGTCCTGGATTGTGAGAGGGATGTCCGACTGCCCGTTTAGGCCCGATCCCAGTAGGACATTCCTTGAGGGGTCCCAGATTGGAGAGGGTGCAGGCGGGGCTGAGGGACACACCCCCTGTGCACGAATTTCATGTACCGGGCCTCTAGTATCCTAAGTAAGACTTTAAATATTGTTCCAAAAAGATAAACCCTAAAATAAAATAAAATAAAATAAAATAAAATAAAATAGGACATTAAAAATATTAAAATAACCCTAAAGAAGGCTAAAAAGCAGGCACAGAGTACCAAGATGAAAATAGAACAAATAGAATAAATAACTAATTACAGGCTGACTATCAATAATTAGCTCAAATAGTTATGGTCTAGACCAGTGGTCCACAACCTTTCAGACCTCACAGACCACCAGTGGTCCATGAACCACTGGTTGGCAACCACTGTCTACACACTTCAATGAAATGACAGATATTGATAGAATGGGGAAAAATCAATGCCCTACTAATAGCTGTCTGTGAAAGTCACAATTCAGACATCAATGCCAGACAGGATAAAAATAATGGCCCAACTTACTAAACTCTGTGGAATGGGCCAAAGCAGTGCGCACTGCTTCGTAGAACCAAATGTTTGTCTTATCTAATAAAGATGGAATATGCTAATTGACTATCACACCCTCACAAAGAGGGCAGTACCCACAGACAATAAGGAGGGAATATGCTAATTGACTGTCACATCCTCAAAGATGGCAGTGCCCACAGCCACAAGATGTCAGCACCCATTCCCCTCAGCCCCACCAGGACGGCAGGTGCGTGGCACAGCTAGGCCCACCCCCAGGCGGGTCTGGCCATTCCGTGCACCTGCCTCCTGAGTCACCCAGTCCCCTCAGCCCCCAACCGTCCAGGGCCGGCCTGAGGCACAGGCAAGCCTTGGATATTGGCTACCCAGCCACCCAGGGTGGGCCCAAGGTGCAGGCAAGACTCAGATGGCAGCTGCTCAGCTGCCCAGGGCCACCTGTGGCTCAGGTAACCAGGGCCAGCCGAGGCTTGTGATGTAGGCAGTGGCAGCAGCAGAGGTGTGATGAGGTGTCGCCTTCCCCTGATCGCCAGGTCACCTCCTGCCCCTGAGGGCTCCCAGACTGTGAGAGGGACAGGCCGGGCTGAGAGACCCCCTCTGGTGAATTTTCATGCACCGGGCCTCTAGTCCTATATAATAAAAGGGTAATATGAAAGTTGACTCTAAGGGCGAAATGACAGGTCACTGTGACATGCACTGACCACCAGGGGGTAGACGCTCAATGCAGGAGCTGCCCCCTGGTGGTCAGTGCACTCCCACCGGGGGAGTGCCGCTCAGCCACAAGCCAGGATGACAGATGCAAGCACAGCAGCTGAGATGGGAGCCTCTCCGACCTCCTTGGCAGCACTAAGGATGTCCGACTGCGGCTTAGGCCCGCTCCCTGCAGGAGTGGGCCTAAGCTGACAGGTGGACATCCCCTAAGGGCTCCCAGGCTGCCAGAGGGATGTCTGATGGCCAGCTTAGGCCCTATATCCCGAGGAGTGGATCTAAGCCGGCAGGTAGACATCCCCCAAGTGGTCCCTGCAAGAGGGCATAAGCTGAGCTGAGGGACCCCCACAGTGCATGAATTTTCTTGCACTGGGCCTCTAGTATTACATAGAGAATAAAGATCTAAAACAAGTAACTTAAATTCCCACCTTAAGTAATTAGAGAAAAAAGAGCAAATTAAGCCCAAAACAAACAAAGGAGGGGAAAATAAAGATAAGAGAAGCAAGCCGTCATCAAGTTTGGAAAGAGAAAAGCAATAGAGAAAGTGATGAACCAACACTGGCTCCTGAAGAGCTCAGAGACTGCATCTCTTGCCAGACTGACCAAGAAATGACAGAAATTACCAAAATCTTAAGTGAAAATGGAACATCACCACAGACTTTAAAAAATAATAAGGAAACAATATAAATAATTATATGCTCAAAAATTGAATAACTTAGATTAAAACAATCAGTTCCTTGAAAGATAGGAACTATCATAATCCACTCATGAAGAAATTGATAAGATACCCCATTATCTATTAAAGATATTTAATTTGTAGCTAAAAGAAAATCTTTCAAAAAAGGAAATTCAGGAACAAAAGTTTTCATTGGTGAAATCTACCAAACATTTCAGGAAGAATAATACCTACTTTATATAACCTCTTCCAGATACAGAAGAGGAGGGAACACGTGTTTGTGTATAATCCAACACTTATTATATAAACCAAATAGTAATAACTGGTGGTTATTAAAATATATGTAGATTCACAGTTATGAGAGAGAAAATAAAATGTTTTAAAATAATTTACATTAAGGCAAGAAAGAAGATAAAAACAATATGATGCATATGGGTCAAACAGAAAACAAATAGGAAAATGATGACCATAAGCCCAAGTAAATTAGCTGTTACTTTGAATGTAAATAGACAAAAACCTTAACCAGGAGTCTAGAATTGTCAGAGTAAATTTAAAAAATCAATAATTAGAGGGTGCAAGGGGTGGTGGTAGGAGGTTGTGTGAAAAAGGTGAAGGGATTAAGAAGTACAAATTGGTGGTAACAGAATAGTCATGTGGAGGTAAACTACATCATAGGGAATACAGTCAGCAATCTATAGTAATAAAAGGGTAATATGCTAATTAGACCAGGTCGATTGGACATCTTCTGGACATCCGCCTTCCTTCCTGACAGTTAGGGGTGACCAGACTGGCAGGAGGTTAGTTAGGGGGCGACCAGGCCAGCAGAGGGGTAGTTAGAAGGGGATCAGGCTGTCAGGGGGGCAATTAGGGGGTGACCAGGCTGGCAGGGGACCAGTTAGGGGGTGATCAGGTAGGCAGGTAGAGTGGTTAGGGGTGATCAGGCAGGCAGACAGGTGAGTGGTTAGGAGCCAGCGATCCTGGATGGCAAGAGTAATGTCCGACTGCTGGTTTAGGCCCGATCCCTGTGGAATGGGGCCTAAACCAGCAGTCAAATATCCCCCAAGGGGTTCTGGGTTGGAGAGGGTGCAGGCTGAGCTGAGGGACCACCCCCCCACCATGCACAAATTTCGTGCCCCGGGCCTCTAGTCTGTAATTATAAAAGGCTAATATGCAGTGTCCCCTCCGGAGTTTGACTGGGGGACCAGGAGTTCAATCACTCGCTATGACATGCACTGACCACCAGGGTGCAGCGCAAAACAATGGGAGGCCCAGCCAGCAGCTGGAAGGCCCCAATCAGCCCTGACCGGCCAGGCCTAGGGACCCTACCTGTGCATGAATTTCATGCACCAGGCCTCTAGTATTCTAATAACTATGTATGGTACCAGGTGGGTACTAGAAATATTGGAGGGATCACTTATTAAGTTCTATAATTGTCTAACCACCATGCTATACATCTGAAATTAATCCTATATAATAAAGAGGTAATGTGCAAATTAACTCTCATGCCCTCACAAGATGGCTGCCTATGACCAGGCTGGCAGGGGGGTTAGTGAGGGATGACCAAATGACTGAACAGTAGGCTGCGGGGGGCAACCATGCTGGCAGAGGGGCCATGAAGGGCAACGAGGCCAGCAGAAGGGAGCAGTTGGGGGCAACCAGGCTGACAGGGGGGGCAGTAAGGGGTGACCAGGCCGGTGAGGGGAGGGCAATTAGGAATGACCAGGCTGGTGGGGGGGGGGGGCAGTTAGGGGCGGCCAGGCGAGCAGGCAGGTGAGTGATTAGGAGCTAGCAGTCCCGGATTATGAAAGGGATGTCTGACTGCCAGTTTAGGCCCAATCTCGGGGATCGGGCCTAAACCTGCTGTCGGACATCACCCAAGGAGTCCTGGATTGGAGAGGGTGCAGGTTGGGCTGAGCCCGCCCCCCCCCTTCCCCCTGCATGAATTTCATGCACTGGGCCTCTAGTACAAAATAATACTGAATGTCAACCGTTAAAATAAAATGAACAATTACATGCTGCTTAAATGAAACATCTTTTCCATGTGAGGATAATGTTTAGAAATAAAATAATAGAAATGATTGACCAATAAACATTACGCATAATAAGTAATGCCAGCTATATTATAAAATGAAGAGATTTTATGGCAAGAAACATTAGTATACATATGATAAAAGATCAGTCCACAAACAAAACATCAAATTCTAAATCTGTAGATCCCCAATATCAGCTTCAAACCTATCACTCAAAACTAAACCAAAATAAAAGGAGAAACAGACAAACCCACAGTCTCAATAGGAGATGATAAGAGAGAGCACACAGTCTTTTCAAGGACTCAGGAAATATTTGCCTGTGCATACCACAGGATGGTCATAAAGTAAGACCCTGACTTGCAAAGAGCAAAGGTCATTCATAAGTTCTCTGATCATGATGGAAATAGGTCAGAAACCACTCATTAAGATGGCTAGGAAATCGCATCCACTTGGAAAATAAGCAATATTCTTATAAATAAAACCATGGGTCAAAAAAATTAAAAGGAAATCAAATAATGTTTGAGCCAGATAATATTGATAATAATATGTCAAAATGTGTGGGCTGTAGCTAAAACAATACTAAGAAGGACATTCACAGCTATAAATGAAAAGAAGAGAAACAAAACAAATTACCTAACCATGCATATCAAGAAGCCATTAAAAAATAGCAGGTTATAGTGAAATAAATTAGAAAATAAGAGAACATACATCAATAAAAATTTTTTAAACATAAAAAGTAATAAACAAGTCAAAATTTGCTTTTTTCAAAGAATAAAAAGACAAAATGCTAATATCTAAAATCAAGAATCTGACTCTGGCTGGGTAGCTCAGTTGGTTAGCATGTTGCCTGGTAAGTCATGTTTGCAGGTTCCATCCCTGGTCAGGGCACACACAAGAAGTAAGCGATGAATGCATAAATAAGTGGAACAACAAATCTCTCTCTTTCTTCCTCTTTCTCTAAAATCAATAAATTTTAAAAATCCAGAATAAAGTTGTTGTTTTTTTTTTTTTTAGAGGAGAATCCAAGATGGCAGCGTAGGTAAACACCTAAACAGCTGCCTCCCACAACAATTTAAACTGCAACTAAAAGACAAAACGTCTATCACCCAGAACCACGGGAAAGCTGGCTGAGTGGAAGTTCTACAACTAGAAGGAAAGAGAAAAGAGCATTGAGACGTGCACGAGCACTGAAAAGCTGAGGTACGGAGGCGCGTGATCCGGGCTGGCTGCGGGCGACTGGGTGCGTTGCTTTTTTCAGCCCGAACGGAGACAAGACCCCGATTACTCTGAAATCCAGTCTCTGAGGAGACGCGGAGGACCCAAACTCCTATGGGGAGAAGCTGGACTGTCTGCCAGTGAGGGTGGTTTGCTTGCAGAGTTGCGCGCAGGAATAATTGTTTACTGCACTGGGGCACGGGACTCGCAAATGCTGTTGGGGACTCAGAGCCGGCTAACTAGCAGCCATTGCTGTTTGCCACGCCTTAACCTAGTGACACCCTGAGGCCCCGCCCTGCACAACCTACAAACCCACCCAAGCTCCAAGCAGCTTAGTTAGCATAAGAAAGGCCTGCCCTATCGCAGCTTAACCTAGCAAACTTGCAGCCTGGGTCAGACAGCTCCAAAACCACCAAACCCCAAGCAAAGAGGAGAAAACTGCAGCTCTCACTGTAACTCCTGCTGAGTGGCCTCAGACAGTAGCTGACCTGCACCCCACTGGAGATCCAGAAGCCAGTGTACCTAGTGGTCAGTGTGAGACACCAGATTTCAACTCCTCACATCCATAAGTGACACATTCAAGAGGCAGACTCAGTGAGCACCAAAGCCCCACTGAAACAAGTCCTGCCCCATAAGTGTGTCTTCAGCGCAGCAGTTCTTCCATTATAGACACAGGGAGTGCTCACAGCTAATTGGCCTGGAGGTCAATTCCTCCCAGCGTACCAACAGAAATTAAGACTTAACTACACCAAGACTTTGCACTCAGCCCACAAAGGGGTGTACCAAGAGCATCCACATCAGGTGATTGGGGAAGCTGAGCTAATGCCCCCTATAGGTCACCTACCACACAAAGCCACTCCATCAACACAGGGAAGCAGCCAAAATGCAGAAACAAAGAAACATGTCACGAATGAAAGAAACGGAGGAAAGCAAACTACTGGATGACATAGAGTTCAGAACCACGTGTATAAGGTTACTCAAGAATCTTCTAAAAACCACCCAGAAACTTGATGACACTTCTGAGGAGCTTAGTAAGACCTTCAAGGACCTTAATGAGAATGCCAAAAAAATGGAAAAGGACCAGTCAGAAATGAAGCATACACTGTCTAAAATAAAGAATATACAGAAACTCAATTGTAGATCAACGTACCCCAAGAATCAAACCAAAGATCTGAAATATGTGGAAACAAAAAACATCCAACCAGAAAAACAAAAAGAAAAAAGAATCCAAAAATATGAAGATAGTGTAAGGAGCCTCTGGGACAACTTCAAGCGAACCAACATCCGAATTTTTGGGGTGCCAGAAGAAGGGAGAGAGCAAAATATTGAAAACCTATTAGAAGAAATAATGACAGAAAACTTTCCCTACCTGGTGAAAGAAATAGACTTACAAGTTCAGGAAGCACACAGAACCCCATACAAGAGGAACCCAAAGAGGACCACACCAAGACACATCATAATTAAAATGCCAAGGGCAAAAGACAAAGAGAGAATATTAAAAGCAGCAAGACAAAAACAGTTAATTACCTACAAGGGAGTACCCATACAACTGTCAGCTGATTTCTCAACAGAAACTATGCAGGCCAGAAGGGAGTGGCAAGAAATATTCAAAGTGATGAACAGCAAGAACCTACAACCAAGATTACTCTACCCAGCAAAGCTATCATTCAGAGTTGAAGGTCAGATAAAGAGCTTCACAGACAAGAAAAAGCTAAAGGAGTTCATCGCCACCAAACCAGGATTACACGAAATGCTGAAGGGTATCCTTTAAGAAGAGGAAGAAGAAGAAAAAGGTAAAGATAAAAATTATGAACAACAAAATGACATCAAGTACATACCTACCAACAAGTGAATCTAAAAATCAACTGAATGAAAAATATGAAGAACAGAATGGACTAGTGAATATAATAGAATCAGGGACATAGAAAGGGAGTGGACTGACGATTATCAGGGGAAGCAGGTGTGAGGGGCACGCGAAGAGATTGGACAAAAATCTTACTCCTATGGATGAAGACAGTGGCGGGGGGTAAGGGCATGGGGTGGGGTGGGGAATCAGGTGGAGGGGAGCTATGGGGAAAAATAAAAGAGGAACACCTATAATAATCTGAACAATAAAGATTTATTTTAAAAAATTATCCAGAATAAAAAGGATAATATATGTTGTGCCGTTATATTTGACAATTTAATGGGCAAATTCTTTAAAAAATCACAAGTAAAAAACTGACTCAAAAAATAATGTAAGTCCAGGCCGGCGTGGCTTAGCTGGTTGGTGGGCGTCCTCCAGTACACTGAAGTGTTGCCAGTTTGATTCCCTGTCAGAGCATATGCCTGGGTTATGGCTCAATCCCTGTAAGGGGGTCCGCAGGAGGCTCTCACATTGACGTTTCTGTCTCTCCCTCTCCCTTCCTCTGTCTCTAAAATCAATAAAAATGTATTTAAAAAGAATATAGGAGCCTCAAGCAGGATAAATTCAAAGAAATACACATCAAGACATCATAATAACATTTCTGAAAACTAAAGATAAAAAAACAATTCTTGGAAGCACCCAGATAGAAATTATCCAGAAGAAAATTGATTTAAGTGCCCGTGGATTGCTAAACTGAAACCGTGGAGGTGAGTAGAAAATGTCACAACACTTTTCCAGTGCCAAAGAAACGAGCTCTCAACAATAAATCTTGTATCTGGCAAAGCTATCCTTCAGGAATGCAGAGTAAATAAAGACATTATCAGATGAAGGAAAATGAAAGTTTGTGGTTAGCAGGCCAGTCCTTAAAGATGGGCTAAAGGAAGCTTATTAGGCAGAAAATGAAATGATAAAAGCATTCTTAGACCATCGAAAGTAAGAAAGAATAACAGGAAGAGCAGAAATATGAGTGTGTATATATATATATTAGACTGTCCTCATTGTTATAAGTCACATTTGATAATTTTAACAGAAATTATCACAACATCTGATAATGAAGACAATGAGAAGGAGGTAAACAGACCTGAATGGAAGTAAAAGGTTCAGATGACATTTTAAATAGTAAAATGTTGATGCCAGCACTGGATAAGTTGCACAGGTGTTGTGTAACTTATGTCCAGAGCGCGCGCGCGCGCACACACACACACACACACACACACACACACACACACACACACAGGAGTCCAGCTAATGGAGGAAATCTGAAACTGAATCAGATGCATGGATTGTAGCAATGTCACTACCCTGGTTGTGTTGTGCTGCAGCGTAACAAGATGTTATCCCTGGGAGAAACTTAACAACAGGTGTACTGGATCTCAGGACCTCTCTGTACTATTCACTACAACTGAATATAAATCCACATTCACCTAAAAATAAAAGTTTAATTTTAAAAAATTCTGAAAAGGAAGAGAAATTAGAAGGTACCAACATTTCCAAATATTGAAACATAGTATAAAATAATAATAAGACAGGTATAGTATTCATGTAAAAAAAGGAATGAACAGCATCAAAAAGAAAAAAAAATCAATGTGATTTACCACTTTAACAGAAAAAAGTGAGAATATAAATAATACAACAGATGTAAATGAGCTTTTGATGGAATGTAATATGCATTCTTGACAAAATTGTTAGTAATCTAGGAATTAAATAAATTTTCTCAATATGAGAAAGGAGCACCAACCAAAAAAATATAGTAAACATAAGATTAAATTGTGCATTATCAAAAGCTATCCTCTGAGATCAAGGATGCTTACATCACTGCAACTCACATCACTACATCAATTAAACTTGAATTAAAGCACTAAGTGCTGTAAAAGGAAAGAAAAATAAATAAGAACATAAAATAGGAAAGAAAAATAAAACTTATTTTTCATAGATGATGGGATTGTGCATATAGAAAATTTTAAAGACTCTATAGGTAAACTATTAGAATAAATCAACAAATACGGTTAGTTCACGAGGAACAGGTTTAACATACAAAATTAATTTCTATATGTACATAAAAAATAAGTAGAAAATAAATTTGAATATATTCTACATATAATATCATCATAAACATCAATATCTGGAGAAAATCAAACAAAAGTTATTCAAGATCTCTACAGAGAAAGCAACAAAATTTTCCTGAGAAACCAATGAAGGCCTAAATAAACTGAGGTGTACCCTATGCTCATGAATCAGATCACTCAGTGTCCGTAAGATGTTAACTCTTCCTAAGCTGAACTGGCATCCATGAAATCTCAAATTTCCAGTTTTTTTGTGGAAAATAAAATTTAATGTTGAAATTTATAAGAAAATGCAAAGGGCTAAGAATTGCTAAGTCCATCTTCAAGAAAAGGAAAGAGCTAGAGGACTTCCCACCCGGAGATCAAGAGCGAGTGTGAAACCAATCACTCCACCAGCATCACACTGGTGCACATGGAGCTGAATGGCCAAAGGGAATGGCAGTGCCTGCCCAGAGGCTGCCCTACATGTACAGTGGCCTGGCTTGGTAGCAAGGCAGCATGCAGAGCGGTGGGATCCGAGCTGTGTGGGTTCTTTCAGTGATGGCATTGAGTCCATGGCCATCTGTATTTTTTTCATATATCTCAGCTCCACACTCATAGCACACCCAGCGATCAATCCCATATATAATGAAGATAAATCCCAGATGTAATGCAAACAATGACATATAAAACAAGAAAACATTTAGAATAAAATATAAGATACTATCCTGCGTACATTCCCCCTGTTCCCTCTGCCTCCTATGGTCCCAATGCTTTCCAGTGGGCCCTGTGTGATGGGTCCTCTGTGGTGGGGCATGTGTGGTGGGGCCTGTGGGACGGGCCCTGTGTGATGGGGCTTGTGTCATGGGCCCTCTGTTAAGGGGGTTGTGTCATGGGCCCTATGTGATGGGGCCTGTGTGATGGGGCATGTGTGGTGGGCCCTGTGTGATGGGGCATGTGTGATGGGCCCTGTGTGATGGGGCATGTGTCATGGGTCCTGTGTGATGTAGCCTGTGTGATGGGGCATGTGTGATGGGTCCTGTGTGATGTAGCCTGTGTGATGGGGCATATGTGGTGGGCCTTGTGTGGTGGGCCCAGTGTGATGGGGCCCGTGTGGTGGGGCAGGCATCCTCTTCCTAGGAACTGTAACAAACCACCTCCCAAGGGCAGGCAGGCATCTCCTGATCTGTTGGCCTCACCCTCATGCTGCCTTGCTACCAAGCCAGGCCACTGTACATAATGATGAAAATGACTAAATCACAGTGAGAATGAGTGAGCTGAAGGTACTTGCAATGACCACAGTGAACCTCACAGAGGAGCAGAGCACAGGAGGCAGACAGAGGGATAGCAGAGTGCCCTAGAGTCCAGGCGGCTCCTGTGAGTGTAATGACTGGAGGAAGTGCCAGAGATACCGGGCGCTGTGCTCCATGCTGCTGACAGCAGGGATGTGATCACTTTTTGGAAAAGTTATTCTTGTGATTTACTCACGATTTAGGCTCTTTTGGGTATGAGTGTTACACTTCCAATTATATTAGAAAAACTACTAGGATTAAGCCACAAGTCTCTCCAAAATAAAATAGCATTCCAAAATTAGAAAGAATAAAAATAAATTATTTAACATCTCATGGAATACGTTTTAAAATTAACATAAAAGGTTTAAAATGAACAATAACTAGGCAGTAGGGATAAAGGAAGGAAAATAATCCATTAATTAGAGTAATATACAACAGAACTGATTAAACCAATTAGGCCTAGCTTTTATCAATCAATAAAAAAAATCTGTGAAGTCTAAGGAGAAATAAAGGGAGCCAACACAAGTGCACAATAGTAGGGCTGAAAAGAGATTTTTTTCCATTATTTACTAACAACATATGTAGATTAACAATGAATTTGAAAGGGCCAATGATATTGCAAGGTTTTCTGTAGATTACTAAAATGACTCAAGGAAATATAAAAATCAGGAATGAAAGTTTCCAAGATATCAAAGTAATAGCCCTAAGACCAACCATGAGCCAGTAATGTCACGTTAAATTCTGTCCGACTGTCAAAGGCTCTGTCCCTGCATGTTAGGATGGGAGCGCGCCAGGTGTCACAAATGCCAGGGCCCTGCCATGCAGGCAGCTGGGGGAAACCTCAAAGCCAATTGCAATGATAGCAAAGCAATGGCCATTCCATGAAAACGAGAAGCCAGGGTCAACTCCTGGGACAGTCGCCGGTTTTTAAAAAGGAGACACAGAGAGGAATCACCCTTTCTTCCACATGCTGCTTTTTCCAGGCACAGCAGGTGAACTGCTACAGCCACGTGAAACTGAGCCAGCACAGACAGTGCCCTGAAAAGACGAGTAAGAAGACGAGACAGAGACAGAGCCTTGGGCCTGGGCCCTGAACCTCTGCACTGGCCAACCCGGGGCCACCAGAGCAGCAGGCCACTTTTTATGTGAGATGTTGAGTTTTTCGCATTATTTAACCCACTCGAGATGAGCATTCTGTTACTTGCAGACAAGTACAGTCTCACAATGTGCAAAGATGAATTAAATTTAAATTTAAGCTGAGTAAAAAATGTAAGAATTTTTTTAACCAATGAGGAGATAAGTAAAAATTAGTAGAAAATATGAAAAAAGTGACATTCAAATCAATGGGGAAAGGCAGGATTCTGAACAAATGGTTGTAGGAAACATTACTGGAAAATGTAAAAGCTAGGTCATCACACCACAATTTATCCCAAATCAACTCAAGTGGATGGCAGATTTCACTGAAATACAATCAAACCAAAAAAAATAATAATCATACTGGAAGAAAGAGTGAGTGAAGAGTATTTACTTTCCAAGTGAGGAATGACTTTCTAAGGAATACAAACACAAATTTCTAAATGTCTGTATATGAAAATCTTTCCTTAATTCAAAGGCAAACAATCTATGAGTACAAAATATTTGACACAAAGGTGTATGAGTTGGTAAGAAAAAAATTTTCCCCAGTATAAAACAGCAAAGGACCTGAGGTATAAGTTATAAAATATGAACTTCAAATGACCAATGATTATATTTTTAAACATATAATCCCATAAGAAATGCAAATTTAGCAACATTATTTTTCATACAGCTACCAAATTAGCAAAAATGTTGAATATACACTGAGTGGCCAGATTATTATGATCTCTGAATGCATAATAATCTGGCCACTCAGTGTATATTCTATATAATAAAAGGCTAATATGAAAATTGTCCCCTCTACCAGGAGTTCAACCAGCAGGCAGGCCGGCCAACTGCCCCTGATCCCTCCCCCTGGCCAGGCTGGCTGGACCCCAACCATGCACGAATTCATGCACCGGGCCTCTAATATATATATACACACTGAGTGGTCAGGTTATTATGCATTCAGAGATCATAATAATCTGGCCACTCAGTGTATATCACTCAACTTTCTGAGCATAGAATATAACAAACTTCCATATACTACTGATGGATGTGAAAATTATTAAATCTTTTATAATCAATTTGAAAATACGTATCAAGTACAGAAAAAGTCTTAAGAATTATTATCATTGGTTTGGCAATTTCACATCTTCACAATACAAAGAAATAAATACAGATGTAATAATATTGTGTATATTCTGGGTATTCCCTACAACATTATCTATATCTACATCTATAAAAAGCCAGTGTCTGTGACAACCAGGACAACTAGTCACCATGAGGAGCTTTGAGCACCTCTCAGTCTAGCCCCACCCCGCACCCCTGCCCCTCAGGCTCCTATTGATCAGGGGATGGCTAATGGGGAACCAGGGTGAGTGGTGCAGGGACTGACCCTCAGACTCCAATCAATTGGTGGCAGAGGTGGGGTGGAACTGGGGACTGGCTTCCTTAGTAGTCCTGCAGGTTCAATCTCCAGAGGACAGGACAGGCACCAATGGACCAGTGCCTCCGGCACGATCCTGACAGCACTGCCAGCCTCCTGGAACTCAGCCTTGGGCACTGTGGCTGCTTCCCCTCCCTAGACATTCCACAAGGAAGAAAGGATACCACCAGCAGTGCCAGGAGCGACCAGCAGTGACTGCTGTCCCCCTGCTTCCTCCAGATCACTCGAGCTGGCCCCTGCCCGCCCTGCTCCAGATGAAGTGTGAACACTGCACACGGAAGGAATGTAGTAAAAAAACAAAAACTGATGACCAAGAGAATGCTACGGTCAACGTCTGGAGTCTGGCTCAGGAGAATGGAGAGAAGGGAGAATTCCATAAGTTGGCTGATACCAAGATATTTCTGAGTGACTGCCAGGCGTATGACAGTTGTGTGACCGCAGAGGAAGGAGTCCACGTTTCTCAGCAGAACGCCAAGGACTTCTTCCGTGTTCTGAACCTTAATAAGAAATGTGATACCTCACAGCACAAGGTGCTGGCAGTGTCCGTGTGTCCTCAGTCTCTGCCTTATTTTGCTGCTAAATTCAGCCTCAGTGTAACTGATGCATCCAGAAGGCCTTCCTCAAAAGCTTTGGGGCGCACTGCCTTTGACATGAAGATAGCTGCAGACTTCAGCATCCTGGAGAGTCAGAAGGAATCTGTGCGTCGGGACTGCCAGCACCCACCGTGAGGAAGAGCCCCAGCTACCCATGTGACCTCCGCCTGCCCCGGCTGGGACCGATACGCAGAGTGTGTGTTGGGTCACCCCATCAACCCCACTTCTGCACAGCCAAGTCTCCCCAGCAGATCATGTGCTCCCTGGTGAAGGATTATTTTGCCAGATGGCAGAACCTGTCCCCAGACAAGATTTTCCATGTCATTGTGGCCCCGTGTTATGACAAGACACTGAAGGCCCTTTGAGAAGATGTTCCCACATCTTTGCATAGTTCCTGGGGTGCTGACTGCGTGATAACCTCAGGTGAAATTGTCCAGATAATGGAGCAAAGTGACCTCATCTCGAATGACACTGCCGTGGACACTCTGTTTGGAGACGTGACGGAGGAGGAGGTGAGGCTCCATGAGGGTGCCAGCTCCGATGAGCACCTGGCGCACATCTTCAGCCATGTGGCCAAGGAGCTATTCAATGAGGACGTGGGGGTGCTCACCTACCGCACCCTGAGGAACAAAGACTGCCAGGAGGTCACCCTTGAAAGGGATGGAGAGGTTCTGCTACGCTGTGAGGCTGCTTACGGCTTTCGGAACATCCAGAAGTGGTCCTGAAACTGTAGAGGGCCAGTTCCCCTGCCACTTCGTTAAAGTCCTAGCCTGTGCCAGGGATGCCTAAGCGGCAGGAGCCAGGCCCAGGCGGAGGACGGGCGTGCGGACAGGGCACTACTGTGGCAGATGGAAGGCATCTACGCCGCCATCCCGGTGTGGCCCCCGGAGACCATTGCCCATGTGCAGGAGCTGTACCAGGAGTGGCTGGGGTGAGGGGGGGGGAACTCCCCCCGGATCCAGGCAGTCCTGCACACCACCTAGCAGGGCCCAGGGCAGCCTGCCAGGACATCAAGTGGTAAAGGTCCAGCAGACTCCCGGCCTGCAGGCCGCCTGAGGAGGGGTGTCAGATATGTGAAGGAAAGGCCTAGCATCTCTGTCATTGCTTTGGTTTTCAGCATTCCCTGCTCCCCGTCTGATGGCTCCCTCCCTCTGAGGGGCGCTGTCATCGTCACATAGGCGCAACTGGAATATTGTATCTCGAGAGGATTGCCCCAATGTATGTATCCTTTTATCTGATGATGAAAAAAATCCCAAAGAACAAGAATGGAGACAGACTACTGTCCTTTAGGCTTAAAAAACCCTGGAAGGGTCCTGCAAAGAGCTGAGACTGGGTTCTGTCCACGTGCCTCATAGAGATTGGATGACGAAATGGCCCGGTTTAGCCGACTTTACCCACTTATGTTACTCTTGAAGGTGTCTTTGCCACAATATGAATAAACTGCCACCTTTTGCTCAGACGAAAGTCTGCATTCCCACCTTTTCTTGAAACAGATCTGTGTTCTGCAGCTGTGGCCATCATCTTGAGACCAGATTCTGTCGACCAGGTCCTGTCGCTGGGAATCAGGGGGCACTGGAGTGGAAGTCCTCTCCCCTCTCTCCCCCGAGGCCTTTTATATTCAGGGATTGAGCTGAACTCACTTTAGGGGAGGCCTGGCAAGGGTGACAGGTGTCACAGATGGAAGGATGGAGAATGGAGAGGCGGACACCCTGCTCGGTCCCTCCCTGGGTGGGGTCAGGCAGATGAAGGCCAGCTGGCCCGCCCCACAATTGGGTGAGTTAGCATCCTCTGTGTCCACCTCTCCCCCTTGGGCCCGGCCACTCCCCTCAGCTCCGGGCAGCCCTCTGAGTTCCACGCCAGCGCGCTCTGCCCTTAAATGCTGCTCGCCCTAAGTGAGAAGGAAGAGAGCAGTTGGCCCACAGACAACTACACAGACAGATACGCAGCCACCACAGAGCCCAGCACTGGTGCACGTTGGGGCCGTCCTGTGATGCGAGGCCTGTGGCCGGCCTGGGGTTGGTTTCTAGAATAGTTGGATTTAGTTACCATGGGGGTGATGTTCTTCTTGAGCCCCTTGGCCTATTAGATCTCCCTCATTCATGTGTGATTGCTCTTGTGCACCATCTGGGTTGATAACTGGTACACTGTGTGAAATTATCTATTCTCCGCTTTCAGTCTATTTACAGTGGGGTTTCATCCTCTGTGGTAATGTAGATCCATTTCTGATTATGGAATAAACAGTTCAAATGTCAAAAAAAAAAAGTGGCTGCCAGGTGGCTTCTAACAACTGGTGGGAACGTCGGTGGGACAGATCCAGATCCCAGGCCAGCAAGGGCGTCCCACCGCCCGCCTGGAGGGCCCATCGGGTCCTGGCTCCCCCCAACCCCTTTTGGGACCCTACTTGTGCACGAATTCATGCACCGGGCCTCTAGTTCGATAATAATATGGTGAAAATGCCTAAATAGTCATCATATAGGAAGATAAAATAAGTGTTGAGTAACATGTTCCCATTAAAAATCATAGTGAAAAGATTAAAGAAATGAGGAAATGCTCCCAATATAGCGTTAAGTAGGAAAGTCAGGCTACAAATGTATGTGCAATAAATAGCAATTTGAGAAACAGACCTATCACCATCTATCTGCATGCATAGAGGAAGGAAAATAAAATGCACCAGAAATGCTAACAGTATTTCTTCCTCGGTTCAGAAATTAAAGCTAACTTTTTTATTCTTCTTTTCATTTATCTGCATTTTCTAAACATTCTACCCCAAATGAGCATGTATTGGCACTATCTCAAAAAATGACAAGTGCAATTTAAAATGAAATAGTACTTAATTGTATCTTTTCCCAGTCCCTTTCCTCAGGGGAAGCAGCAGGGTTTGTTTTGGGTCTCGGCTCTGTTAAAAGCCGTTCTGCACAAGAGTTGGGAAGGGTAACATTTTCTGGGGAAATATGCTGCAAGGATGCTAATCCATGATGGGCTGAAGTCTGCGACGCACTGCACACAGCCGGGAGTCTATAGAGCAGCTGAACAGAGATTCAGCTCAGTTCTCTGGACCCTCCCACCCCAATGCACCCCTCCAGCCCTCAGCCACTGCTGGCTCCAGTCTGAACGCCAGCTGCTGGGAGTTCCCCTGCACTCTGAGAGGTGCTCCGACTCCATTACTGACAGCATCCTGCCTGCTGGCTGGTGCCTCTTCCACCTGGCCTCGCCCTCAGAGCTCCTGAGCCCTGGGAACGTGGGACACTGTAACGCAGGGTTGCAGACCTGGGCAAGAATGGTGATGATGGGCGCACTCTGAGCTGGAGGGCTGGGGTCCCCGGCCTGGCGATCGCTGCATGATGAGCAATCATCCCTTTCAATTAGCAGCAGCACGCAGCCTCCTGCGGACATGGCACCAGGGGAGACTTTGATTCCCAGCAAAGCCAGCCTGTATGAGGATCAAATCCACAAGGAAGCAGGAGGGCCTTAAGCCAGTAAAGGAGAGGGAAGCCTCCAGTCCCTGGCGGGACGTGGGGAGGGAGTGGAAAGTGGGCAGAGGAGCATGAGGGAGCTCAAGGAGGGTCTCCCCCACATCTTCCTTCCAGCCAGCTCAGCCACTACATAGTCAAGTCTCTGCAGCCTCAGGGCCGCCGTTTCCCAGCCCGGCACTGCTCAGCACCCGGAGACCTGGGCTGGCTGCTGAGCAGGGGGCTCGGGACCCACCTGCACCTACACCAAGCCTGCCTCTGCACTAGGGAATATATGTGGTTCAGGAAGCTTCTGCTGGGACAGACTTCCTAGGACTAGACAGAAGCTTGAAAACCACTGAACAGATGCCTTTTCCAGTCTCCTCGTCCCAATGCCATTCTCTTCCATGGAAAGCAGCAGCAAACAGCCTGTTCTCTCGTCAGGGTGCCCTCTGCCCCACAGGCCTGCCCGCAGCCGCCCACACCCACCCCCTGCTGTGGGAATAAGGTTCAAAGGGCCTCAAGAAGTTGGCCCTCTTGCCCAGATTGCATGTACCAGGGACCCGTGTGAGCGGGAAGAGGGAGCGAGTCTCCCATGCCAGCAGCATCAGGACACAGAAGGGCAGACGCCCGGGGCAACCTGCCAGGAGAGCAGGCTGTACTGTTGGGGGCACTCCAGGCAAGTCACGCTCATGGGAAAAGACAACCAAGTTGCCTCCTCCCATCGACCGCATCAAAGCAGCCTCCAAATAAAGCCTCGTTGGAGGTGAAGCCAGGCCCTTCTGGGTCCTCAGTCATGAGAAGGAGCTGACATCTGCTCACAGCTGGGCACTGCTCAGGCACAGAGCCCTCCTGCCTTGGCCTGAGGCCTGACCCTGTCCCAGGCCTGCCTGGTCTCACTGCTCCTGTGGGGTCTGGGCTAGAGGGCTCAGAGGAAGCCCCATCTGCCCAGCTACTGACCCAGCTGCAAGGAGAATGCCCACTGCCAGTCCTGCCGCAGGGCCACTGCCCAGAGCCCGCTGTCCAACCAGGAGCCCTGGTAGCTACACCTTCTGTCCGAGAAAATGACACCCAGAGAAGGGAAGTGGCTGCAGAGTGTCAGGGTGGAGCCAGGAGCCATGCAGAGGCCCCCACAGTGAGACCACACAGCTGTGAGGCACCTCGGTCCACAGGGGGTGCTGCGGCCGCACTCAGCTCCCCTAGTCCTGTCCTACACAGCTCCCCATGCCTGCCTTCGGGACTTTCCCAGAGGGGCCCCCACTGACGCGGCCCAGCTCACCATGTCATAAGCAAAGGACACCTGCAGGGCCAAGGCCATGGGAAGCCCCTCTAGAGATTTCCGTCTAAACAAAGAGGAAGCCGATGGGAATGAAAGCCCAGCAGGAACAGCCTGCACCAGGGCAAATGTGGGCCGCGACCCAGGAGCCACGCCTGCCCCTGCCCAGCCCTGCTGGGTGACCATCCTGCTGACAGCTCCAAGCAGACACAGACCAGGAATGTGCTGCCCAAAGTTCACTGCCAGAGGGACACAGGCCTGGGGCCACCCAGCACTCCCGTGGAGGAGAACTCTTCCTGGAGGACTGAATGAACCAGTCCAGCCCTGCGGGGAAAGGAGTGGCCACCCTCCGTCCTCCCCAAGGCTGAGTAAGCGCCCTCTCTCGGTGCCACTGAATCTAAAACATCTGGGTGACTCTCCCTCCCTGAGACTCACCTCCAGAATATTTACTTTGAGAAAACATCCCTTTTCTCCCAATTTAAATGAGCACTCTTGGTTTAAATCTTAAAGAAACTACTTGGTGTCCTGGGTTTTTGTGTCTGTGTTTATTTGCTGCAGTTATTTTTAAATTAGCATATATATGTAAATAGATAGATGATAGATAGATAGATAGATAGATAGTAGATTCATAGATAGATAGTAGATCAAAATGTAGACTGACAGACACAGACAGATGATACATAAATAACACATTAGAATACATACACACAGTAAGATATACTATGTCATCCTTGCAGGACCCAACCCAGATCCCACGTGATAGCACCTGCCATCCGTGCAGCTGGCTCCCTCAGCAGCTCCCCATCACCACAGGAGGTGCCCAGAGGGGCTCCTCAGAGTGGCCCCGCCTCCTCAGACAGACTGAACTTTGCATGTCTTTCTGTAGAACCCTAATCCTACCCTCAAATCTGCTGCCCACCCCACTTTATTTGTATGCCACCCCAATTTCCCAGCCTATGCCTCACAGCCCCACCTCCCACAAGAAGCCCAGCTCAGCCTGCCTTGATGTATGTATGTATTTATTTATAAATATGTTTTTGTTGATCTCAGAGAGGAAGGAAGAGGGAGATAGAAACATCAATGATGAGAGAGAATCATGGATTGGCTGCCTCCTGCACTCCCCACATTGGGAATTGAGCCTGTAACCTGGGCATGTGCCCTGACCAGGAATCAAACCATGACCTCCTGGTTCACTGAGCCATGCCGGCTGGGCTCATCCTGCCTTTAAATGATGACCTTTAGCTGGGACATGCTCTGCCCTAGGCCCTCTCCTCACTCCATCCTGAAATCACTGGGCCTTGCTCCAATGAAATCCAGTCTGAATCACAAACATTTGCTAGGATAAACCCACTCCTGCTTTCCAGATAACTTCTCCTTAGCAGCATTAAGCTGCCAGGCAGACAGATAACAACTGGGATATGCAGTTATTAAGGGCAGATTTTAAAATGACAAAAGGATACATTTTAGAATAAAGCCCACTTGAAAATCAGCTTCTCTCCCAGCTTAGTCACATCCTGCTCCCTGATCAGAGGCTCCTTACCCTGAGCAGTTCCAGCTCAGGGTGTTGGAGGAGCATTGCCATGGCAACCAGAGGCCCAGGCACCTGAAGCAGGAAGTGTAGGGTGCTGCCTCCCCTTTCAGGCCCCTGGAGTGGCCAGCATGGCCCCCATCAGCTGCAGAGATGGGGCAAAGGTCCCACACCAACACTCCCACCCACTGCAGGGACCCTGGGGTTAGCTGAACTGAGGGGGGGGTGGCAGCCCAGGAGCCCACACACAGCCTGCCTGTCATCACCGTGTGGTGCCCCGAGGCATGCTGGCAAGGACCTGCAGGCATGGATGTCGCTTCCGCAGGCAGCTGCATGTGGCAGGGGTCTTTCACACGTGACTGAGGGCCCAGCCCAGGTTCCCTGACCAGGTGGGAGCACAACCCAGGCAGTTCCTGGCCCAGGCCATGGGACCGCCCAGCCCCAGCCCTCTACCAGCCTACAGCTCAGGCATCCCTCACTGGCATCCCAACATTCCAGGGCACAGCTGGCCCACTGGTATCAGACCGTCGACATCCACCCTCTGTGATGCCACAAACAAGCCTTTGAGCATCTATGTCTTCAAACCACGTGGGTCACCACTGCCTCTCAACCAGTTACTGAGCCTTCTGTCATCTTTATGACCAACCATGCCCTACCCTTCCATCACAGATGGGCGGAAGGTCCTGCTCCATAGCACTCGGACCCTCAGCCTCTCTGGAGACAGTCCCTGCCCACACCGTGCCTGAGGGCTGCTCCTCAGTGCACCAAACTCACACCCTCACCACACATGCCGTCCTCTGGCCAGGTCCCCAGGGAGCACAGCCAAGTCCCCTCACCTAGATTTTCAGCACCCATCGGAGGACCCTTGCTGCCCCGCACTGCCCTCAGCCAGTGCCAGGAGCCAGGTGGGAGGCTCTGCCAGCTGTGCCTCATCCTGCTGAGGGTGCACCACGCTTCCCCTCCCCACAACTGTCCTTGGTAGAGACATCTTTCTCTCAAGTGCACAGAAAGTGTGTGACTGTGAGTGCACACATGTGTGACTGTGTGTGCACATGTGTGACTGTGCACATGTGCATGTGACTATGTGCACACATGTGACTGTGTGTGTGACCACAAGTGCACACGTGTGATTGTGTGCACATGTGTGACTATGTGTGCATGTATGTGGCTGTGTGTGACTGTGTGTGCATGGCTTGTGTGCATGTGTGTGGATATGTGTGTGTGCATGTGTGTAACTCTGTGTGTGTGACTCTGTGTGTGTGTGACAGTGTGTGTGGCTGTGCGTGTCCCTGTGTGTGGCTATGTGTGTGTGTGTGTCTGTGTGTGACTCTGTGTATGACTGTGTATGCATGTGTGTGGATGTATGTGTGTGTGGATGTGTGTGACTCTGTGTGTGTGTGGCTGTGTGTGTTCCTGTGTATGACTGTGTGTGCCCCTGTGTGTGATTGTGTGTATGCAGCTGTGTGTGTCCCTGTGTGTGACTGTGTGTGTGTGTGGCTGTGTGTGCCCCTGTGTGTGATTGTGTGTATGCAGCTGTGTGTGTCCCTGTGTGTGGCTGTGTGTGTGTGTGTGGCTGTGTGTGACTTTGTGTGTGACTGTGTATGCATGTGTGTGTATGTGTGTGACTATGTGTGTGTATGTGTGTGTGTGTGTCTCTGTGTGTATGTGTCTGTGACTGTGTGGGTCCCTGTGTGTGTGTGTGTGGCTATGTGTGTGTGTGTAGCTGTGTGTGTGTGGCTGTGTGTCCCTGTGTGTGTAGCTGTGTGTGTGGCTGTGTGTTTCTGTGTGTGTAGCTGTGTGTGTATGTGTGTAGCTGTGTGTGTGTGTGGCTGTGTGTCCCTGTGTGTGACTGAGTGTGTGTGTGGCTGTATGTCCCTGTGTGTGTGGCTGTGTGTCCCTGTGTGTGTATCTGTGTGTGTAGCTGTGTAGCTGTGTGTGTGGTTCTGTGTGTGTGTGTGTGTGGCTGTGTGTCCCTATGTGTGACTGGGTGTGTGTGTGGCTGTGTGTCCCTGTGTGTGACTGGGTGTGTATGTGCCTGTGTGTCCCTGGGTGTGTGTGTGGCTGTGTGTCCCTGTGCGTGGCTGTGTGTCCCTGTATGTGTAGCTGTGTGTGTGTTTAGTTGTGTGTGTGTATGGCTGTGTGTTTCTGTGTGTGTAGCTGTGTGTGTGTGTATGGCTGTGTGTCCCTGTGTGTGACTGGGTATGTGTGTGTGGCTGTGTGTCCCTGTGTGTGACTGGGTGTGTGTGTGGCTGTGTGTCCCTGTGTATGACTGGGTGTGCATCCGTGCTGAGAGCATCCCAGGCTTTAATGCTGGTTAGAGGAGCCTGTGGCTCCTTCACATCGTGAGCGCTTCCAATGGTGGCTTAACCTTGGGGCTTCCAGCCCTGGGCCACAGCCAGCCCCTGTGCTCCACCCTGAAAACCCCCACAAGAGCAGGGGAGGGTCACAAAGAGCCCAGGCCTGCCACTTGCATGAGAACCAAATAAAATGAATGAACCCCTGAGTTATGAGCCTATGTGCCCCTCGTTTCTCCCTACAGGGGCCCAGCACCTCCTCCTGACTCATTTGCCCGCTCATGGCCTTGTCCACTCCTGGACCAGAGAACACTCTCTGGCTGTACCTCTCCTGCCTCGGCCACCGTCAGACCAGGCCTGCCATTGAGCTGATCCCAGGGGCTGTGGGAAAGCACGTGGCCTCACCCGCCTTACCCGAGCTGCAGGCTGGCCCTCCAGGCCCCACTGTGTGGAGACCACAAGAGCAGCACTTTGGCTCTTTCTGGTCGACAGTCTCAGAGTCTCCTTCCCACAGTGCCATGAACACCACACAGGGCTTGGGCCCTGCAGGGGGAAGAGGGCGCGGCACCCTGCAGCTCACCTTACGCATGTCTTTGCCAAAGGTCTCACTGTAGGTTGTGCCGAGGATTTCAAACTGGACATAGGGGTTCGAGCGATCCTCCCGAAACTCCATCACCCCTGTAAGGCCAGTGATGTGACCCTGCAGAGAGAAGGACAAACCATCGGAGAGTTAGGCAGACATGGACGGGGGAGGGTGGGGAGGGAACCCCAAGGCAAGGGAGACCAAAATGGTCACCGAGAAGTGAGTAAGCATGGTCTGGGGGCACGCCTGCAGTCCTGGGCCTCCCAGCAGGCCAGCCCTTCCTAGGCCCTTGCTCACAGGGAACCCCTCATGCCTGCACCCGTCACTGATGCAGTCAGCAGGATTATAGGGCTGCCCCATGCCATACCCAGTGCTGGCGTGTCCCATACCCCCTGGAGCTTACAGTCCACCCCTACACCCTGCCCCACGGGCTCACTTAGCCTGAGCCAAGTGGGACATCCAAGGTCAATAGAGCATGCACACACAGTCACACCAGTCAGACACATGGTGGAAGCTGCTGGGCAACCAGCACAAGAATGAGGCCGTGCCCAGCTCAGGCCTGGGCATGACCACCTGTGCCGCATAGCAAGTCACCTCCCACCTCCCCGCTTCAGCCTGGAGTAACTAGACCCCGTCAGGTGCTCCAGGACCACAGAGAAGTCACAGCATGGTGACTGCAGACACGCATGGTGGGCATGCCCAGCGCCTCTCCCATGGCTCAGTGGGCTCTGCGGGTGCAGACAGAGGCTGAGCTAGCCTGTGGTAAGTCCCCTTCTTTCTTCAAGTCTGGGAAGGGCTCTCATCCAGCCATGACCTCCCACAGACTGGGAGCTGGGAAGGTCCCAGAGACCAAGCTGGCCCAAGAGGGCACCCCGTCACTGTAACAAACAGTGCTCACTGCTGCAGAAACCACACGCGGTTTGCTGTCATTAAAGCTCCTAGCACAGGAGATGTCATTAAATGCTTTTTAGAAGCCTCTAAAGCCAATCCACCCTAATAAATCTCCTGTGGATTAGCCAATTCTCTTCCAATCCAGCCTGCCACCTGGGTGTGCTGCTCAGCATGCCATCACAGGTGCAGAGAACCTGCATATGCACATGTGCGCACACACCCTTATGAGCATGTCCCCACATGTGTGCATACATGAACACACACACCTACACACACCAGGCCAAGCACAACCACAGACGTGTGTGCACACATCCAGATGTCCACCTATGCCCATGTTTGCACATGTCCACATGCATCTGCACACACATGCATACACATACAGACATGCACGCACGTACACACCCGGATGAACGCAACTGCATGCACATGTGTGTACGCACATATAGTAGTACATGCACACACATACACACAGCTGAGGTCCTGGCTGATCAGCACATGTGCTGCCACTGAGTCAGCCACTCTTGCAGACAGCACACATGGGCAAGCAGCTGCTTTTTCCTGAGAGCAGCCTCTGTCCACAGTGGTGCGGTCCAGACCCCAGTGATGCCCAAAGCCCTTGATAGGACCGAAGTCTGATGTACCATGTTTTCTATACATCCCCATGATAAAGTTTAATTGATAAATGAGTCACAATAAGAGACTAACAACAATAACTATAACAAGTAGAACAATTATAACAATACTAGTGACCTGGTACATGAAATTCATGCACATTAAAAGGGGATTAATTAGAGGAAATAATTTAATATTGCTATTTGCCCTTTATCTATAATATAAGTGTCAGAGATGAAAGAAAATTAGTAAGATGTATATGAAAACTTTCCTCTTGTCAGAGTCTGGGGCTCACCACGGGACCCAGAGTCAAGTCCCCACTCCCCACATGCACCTCAAAATCGCGTGAGACCCAGACCCGGCCAGTCCCCCCACATTGGGCTAGATCCAGATCCAGCCAGTCCCACCCTTGTCAAGCCCTGCCTGGCAGGGGGCATAGCCTCAGGTCCCCTGGCCTGGCACCAGGATGGGGGGCGTGGCCTGAGGTCCCCCAGCCCAGACTGGGGTGGGGAGTGTGCCTTGAGGTCCTCCATCAAGCCCTGCCAGGTGGAGGACACGGCCTGAGATTCCCTGTCAAGCCCCGCTGGGTGGGAGGCATGGCCTGAGGTCTCCCGTCAAGCCCTGCCAGGTGCGGGGGGTTGGGGGGGTGCAGCCTCAGGTCCCCCATCAAGCCCCACTGAGTGGGGGCACAGCCTGAGTTCCCCCAACCCAGCACTGGGGTGCACCTTGAGGTCCCCTGTCAAGCTCTGCTGGGTGGGGGGCACGGCCTGAGGTCCCCTGTCAAGCCCAGCCAGGCAGGGGGGTGCAGCCTAAGGTCCTCTGGCCTAGTGCTGGGGTGGGGAGTGCGGCCTGAGGTCTCCTGTCAAGCCCCACCCAGACAGGCAGGGAGGTGCAGCCTGAGGTCCCCCAGCCTGGCGCTAAGGCGAGGGGAGCAGACTGAGGTCCCCTAGCCCAGCACCAGGATGGGAAGTGCACCTTGAGGTCCCCTGTCAAGCCCTGCCGGGCAGGGGCATGGCCTCAGGTCCCCTGGCCTGGCACTGGGGCAGGGGTGTGGCCTGATATCCCCCAGCCTGACGCCAGGGCGGGGATGCAGCCTGAGGTCCCCTATCAAGCCCCACAGGGACGGGAGAGGGGGCAGCCTAAGGTCCCTACTGATTGCTCGTTAAGGCTCGTTATGGGAAATTGGCCTCAGCTGTGGGTGCAGCCATCTTTGTGATGGAGTGATGGTCAATTAGCATATTTCTTCTTTATTAGATAGGACTAGTACACTGCACTAGAAATTATATAAAGGTGGTCTCTCTCTCTCTCAAAATATCTTCTCTTACTGCACATACCTCCTCTTCACATGACAATGTGAGATGCTACAAGGCCTCTGTGATGAGATGAAGCAGGCACTCAGAATGACGTGCAACTTACAATGTATAAGTGACTTATTTCTGGAACTTCCCATGTAATACTTTCCAACTTTTGTTGGCCACGGGTAGGTGAAACAGCTGAAAGTGAAGCTGTGGAGAAGGAGACTACTGTCTTTGTGCCCCAGGGGAAATTACTTCACCTCTCCAGTCTCCTTATATGAAAACAGAGACAATAACAATAACACACAGCATGAACTCGCTCACTCCTCCCTCAAATGCTGGGACCAGAAGTGTGGCAAGGAGAGGCCTGGGCAGGGCCTCCACACAAGAACTCCATGTCAGGCCCCCCTGGAGGAGGCAGGTGGGGATGGAGGAGGGTCTGGGGTGGGCCTCGGCCCAGGAGAGTGTCCGTCTCACATACCTTTTTGATCGTGTCCAGCATGGACCTCCCTCCATTCCATGGCTTGGTGGACTTGCGGATGCAGTTGAGGCTGGCCATGCTGTGCCACTTCCGGTCCTCCAGCTTCCTGTGGAAGGCGTTGGCCAGCATCAGCACACTATCATACAGGTAGAGGTTGGAGATCTGCAAAGACAAGGCAGGGAACCTTTGCCACATGCACTTCCCAAGAGAGGGGGAGCCAGTGGAGGCTGGGGCGGCCAGGGTACTGACATTGCGAGTGGGACAAAGTCTCTGAGCAGCGATACTCTCGCTCCCAGGTGCACCCTCAAAACCCAGGTGGGGCTGGGCAGATTGGGACTAGCCCGCCGCAGGAACCAGAGCTGGGGGTGGATCCGAACATCAACCAGAGAACCGAGGGATCAGTGCTATGTGGTCTCGCATGCAAGCTCTGCAAGATGGGCATGGGGCGCCTGCTCAGGTGACAGCAGCAGGGGTGGGAGGGGGGGCATAGCAGCTCAGTCTAGATGGATTTGGAGGGTGAGAGGCGAGTCATTTACCAGAAGGGGCAACATTATGCAAAGGCATGGCTGTGCAGAGGAGTAGGACCAGGTGGGGAAGGGTTCTGCCAAGATTTCTGATGAAGGACCAAGGAGCCAGAGCAGATACACAGACTAGGGGTGTGGCAATAAACTTCGTTCACAAAACAGTCAGTGGCTGCATTCGGCCTGTGGCCACAACTGGGCGAGTGGTAGGGAGGCCTGAGGACAGCTCCAGGTGTCTGCCACTCCAGGCAGTGTAGGGAGGAGCCCCAGGGGGAGGCAGGGATGGGCCTGCTGAGCTCATCGGCCACGCTGAGGAGTAAGAACATAGGTGACTTCAGGAGAAGGACTCCATTGGAGGATCCACACCCAGGAAGCACTCTCAAGCCTTGGAAAGACCTCTGGCCCTGGGCTAAGAGGATGGCGGCCTAAACGACCTGCGTTATGCTGATGGACATGCCAGACCCAGGGGCACCACTGCCAGTAGGGGGATGCCTGGGGACTTGCGACTCTGACAAGGTCCCCTCTGCTGAGCAGTCCCCAGTGCAGCTGGTCCTGGAGGAGACAGCGGTGGCAAAGCCCTAGGGTGTGTGGGGGAGGGGGGCAGAGGAGCAGTGCCAGGAGCTGAACCACAGCAGGCTCCAAGATGGGCCAGGCCTACCGATCACTATCCTCCCACCGCGACTGAGAGCCCTGATCCGCGTGAGCGAAAACCAGCGGCTGCCTCCTCAGGACCCCGTGGGAGCGACTGTGGGGCGGAGCGCAGCCCTGCTCTCAGGTGTTGCCCCTCATGCCATCCCGCTCCTCCCACGGGTGTCACGGAGCAGGAAGAGAAGACAGGAAGAGTGTGGGAGGAGGTGGCCTCCCAGACAGGTGTGTGGCAGTCATGGCAGCTGATGCACAGACAGCCGTCAGCCAACGTGGCCAGCGGGCAACTACACAGGGAGAGCAGGCGGCGCTGAAGATCCAGGACAAACCGCCAGGTAGCACGGGAGGCTCTGTCGCCTCACAGGGTCTGGGAAGACCAGCGGACCCCGGGCTTTGGGAGGAGCCCCTGCTGCTTCCTAGCCTTCCTCATCACGCCCCAGAATTCCCCTTGCACCCCAATACCTCCCTGCCTTCTTCTCAGCCTGCATATACTGGTGACCCCCAAAGCAGTGGCACAGCCATGTGGGCCACTGAGACTATGATCCTGGCAACTCTCCATGCTGTTGGGGTGAGGAGCAGATGGAGGATGGACAGGAGGTTGCCCGTGGGGCAGGAGGGGCCCGTGGGCAGGAGGGGGCCATGGGCAGGAGGGGCCCATGGGCAGGAGGGGCCCGTGGGCAGGAGAGGGCCATGGGGCAGGAGGGGCCCGGGGGCAGGAGGGGCCCGTGGGCAGGAGGGAGCCATGGGGCAGGAGGGGTCCGTGGGCAGGAGGGGGCCATGGGGCAGGAGGGGCCTGTGGGCAGGAGGGGCCATGGGGCAGGAGGGGCCATGGAGCAAGAGGGGCCCATGGGGCAGGAGGGGCCCGTGTGGCAGGAGAGACCCGTGTGGCAGTGGGGCAGGAGGGGGCATGGGGTAGGAGGGACCATGGGGTAGGAGGGGGCCGTGGGGCAGGAGGGCCCGTGAGCAGGAGGGGGCCTGGGTAACCGACCACCGCTGATTTGACAAGAGCCTCAGGCCAAAGGGAAGCAGGCATGTGGGCACCAGGGACCTGTTCGGGGCCTGCAGCGTGCAGGGCCTGCCTGCCAGCAGAGATGTGCCCACCCCCGGGCCCACCCTCTGCGCTACAGGAACCAGGACCAAGCCCTGGGCCCCCTCCAGCCCGGGTGGCCTCCTGGGAAGGAAGGTGCAGCCACGCTCAGGGGCCTCCGGCTGTAGCCTTACTGCTGGCAGTGCCTGCCCTGGGAGCACAGAGCCAGGAGGAGAGGGAGCATAAGAGGCTGTAAGTCACTCAGAGGCGGCTTGGTTTTATTTTACTTTTTTCTGAAAGGATAATTGAAAGCTGAGTCCTTCATGATAGGAGGGTTTCTCTACTGAAGACATTCACGGTCTCCCAGCCACCTACTCACAGCCAATGCTCTTCAACCAGGTCCACACTCATCCACCACACACACACACACACACACACACACACACGCACACACTCACACACTCATACACACTCACACACTCGCACACACTCTCACACATACACACACATACCCACACACATACACACACTCTCACACACTCACAGACACACACACTCATCACACTCACACATACACACACTCTCTCACACACACACACTCACCACACTTACACACATACACACACATACACACACTCACACACACACCACACTCTCACACACACATACACACACACTCTCTCTCACACACACACACATACACACACACACACTCCAAACACATACACACTCTTACACACACATGCACACACATACACACACTCACACACACACACAATACACCCACTCACACACACTCACACACACACATTCTCACACACACTCTCATACACACACACTCACACACACATACTCACCCACACACTCACACACACACTCACACAGGGCAGCACCGCTCGCCGCTGTGGCCAGACCAGCACCCGCTGGGACTCCCTCTTTCTCTCCACATTCGATTCACAATGAGCTGGGGCACTTATCAAATGTGAGGGTGCAGAGAGGCCTGTGACTCAGAAAGCTCTCTGGCCTCCCACCACCTCCACTGAGGACAGGCCTCCCACTGCCCACACCACACTCCACGCTGCGTGATGGACTGCCCTGCTGGCCCCTCCGCCATCCCTCACCAACGAGCTTCCTAAGTCCCAGGTCCTCTTCACTGTTCTAGATGCATCTCTCCACACATTCACCCTATCAGAACCCAGAACCAACCAAGGCACACAGCTGGTGCTTAATGCGTGTTTAATGGCTGGATGCTTGGTGGTTGGAGAGAAGGATGAGTAGCTGAATGAGTGTGGGTGGGCGAGTGGGCGTGTGTGGGGAGGAGATGGGGAGTTGAGGAGTTGGGGAGTTGGGGAGATGGACGGAAGGATGGACGGACGAACAGATGGATGGATGGATGGGAGATCTCCTGATAAGAAGGCACATGTGAATGTGGTTCACAAAAAAAGAGAAAATAAAGATCTATTGCCTCTACCTATGGCTCGGAGGAACGCACCTTTGTTCAAACAAAAGTTTACTTCTCATTTACAGCCACTCAGAGTGCCTTCCTGACCCCATGGGCTGCTGCATCCCTGATCACTGTACCCCTTCCTGCAACCTGCGGCCTCGATGTCTCCCGCCTCATGTGGACGCTGACCATGTGCTGGCCTGAGCCCCTCCCTGCTCTCCCACCTCAGTGTCCTCACAGAGGCCACCCTTGACCCACTGGGTTCACTGGTGGGGAGGCCCAGGATGGAGTGCCACCCTCGGGGCCTGCTGTCCAGAGAAGGGACCTCTGGGGGACACTCAAGAGCAGGCCACAGAAAGGCGGCTTCTGGCTGGGCTCCCTCCAGGCCAAAGGCAGGCGAGCCTTTCCCAGGTGGGTGGGCAGAGACCAGAGTCCAGGCTGGCACGGTGTGCCCCTGCACCAGGAGCAGTCTGCAAGCAGAGGGCTCCCCTGCAGCTGCAGGACACCCCTCAATGCTGGACTTGAGGGGCTAACAGCCCAGCTGGAGCTATAGGCAACAGGGCAGGGCGGGGCGGGGCCTGAAGAAGTCCTGCATCCCCTCAATCTAGGGAAGGCACAGCTCAGGGCCTATTCGCACAGGACGGACAAGCAGAGCACATGCCCTCACTACCTAACCCTCCGCCCAGGCGCTGGCTGTTAGGACACTGCAGCACAAAGCCATAGGTGAGAGTAGTCAGAGCAAAGGAGAGGCTACAGTGTGTCAGACAAAAGACCCGGATGAAAAGCAAAGGGCCTGGAACCTGGTCAGAGAAGCCAGAGGGAGCCAAGTCAGAAGCAGGCAGAGCCAGAACCCGGGGAGGGGCTGGGCATGTCCCAGGGCCTGGGCTTCACTCCTGGTAGGGCAGAGCTGGGAGGGCCCAGCTGCGCCCCTGACCTAGGGGACACCTGTGAAGCCCCTCTTCCCCGTGGGGCGAGGCTCTCACTGGGCTGTGGGAGCCGTTGTGCCTGGTGAGATGAGCACCGGGTTCAGCTTCCTCACCACCTGGCACCTTCATCCCCGTGCGCCCAGGTTGGATGCGGTGTATGGACACAGCATGTGCTCAGTGCATACTGCGCGAGCCACTGAATCCCACCCACCCTCCCTGAGGGCTGAACAGGCAAGACCAAAGATGGGATCAGGGTCTGGAAGAGCCCGCAGGCTGTGGGGGAAGCTCCCTGCCCCCCGCCCCCGGGACGGGCAGCGGGGCTGACCCCGGGAGATGCCTGCACAAGAAGCTTGTCCCACAGAGGGTCCCGCTGGGAGGACAAGCTGATGCCCAGATGTCACAGCTTGAGAAATCCCTCCCCAGGCCTGGCCTCTCTGCCAAAGAGCTGCCAGCCCAGCTGTCCAGAGAGAGGAGATGCAGGCTGAGGAGGGGCAGATGGTGGCAGAGGCCACGGGACTGTGCTCCTGGCTGAGTCCAAGGGGAGGGTGTGTGGGTGGGGAGGGCGGCTGTCCCTACTGGAGGATTTCTTCTTCCCAATGCACACGTGCCACCTGCAGCCAGAGGGCAACCAGGTGCCCGAGGAGGTCGCCTGTGCACTGCACCTGGCAGAGGCCCGTCTGCACTGCCCTCTCCAGCTGCTCACTGATCTGGCTGGGTCTTTAGGGTGGAGAAAAGCAGGGATGGTGACCAAGGCCCAGGGCCACTCCAGGGGCTCAGAGCTGAGAGGGGAGGGTCTGCCATGGCTGCCACGCGCTGTAGCCTGAACCCGGGAGAGCACAGAGAGCCCTGGGATACAGACCCGCGGGTGGTGAGTGAGAAAGGCTTCACTAGGCCGAGCAGGGGAGAGTGAGTCCCGCTGTGGAGTCCCTCAACAATCTCAAAATGCACAAAAAAGAGAAATTCCAACCCAAGAAATCACACATAGGGCTGCAACCTAATGCAAGGCCCAGCTCCACAGCTCTGGCCAGCACGGCATCGGCATTGGCCTGTCCCCCTCCGGAAACAGATGGGCTGTAAGCGGGGGGAGGGGGGCAGCGGTATGGGACAACATGCCTCTGCTGCCCTGCAGCCCATGCTGCCAGATACTGCAGGTCTAAACTGGTGCCACACGCTCCCTCTGCGGGAGGCTGTCACGGAGCCTCGGGCAGGGGTGGGGTTGGTCACCACTTCATCACTGGCCACTGGGGACTAGTCCGGCCCGCACCTGCTGGGCAAGGAAAAGGGATGGAACCATGCCCACAGCCCAACCACGCCCACAGCCCACCTGCATTGCAGACCCCAATGTTTTCCTTCCAGAAACATCCTCTCCACTAAGCAGGAACCCAGCTTAAGTGTGATGGTCCTGCCAGGCTTCACAGCAAAGCCGGACCACAGCCCCACCAGAAGAGGCAGGAGGCCGAGGGACGGGACCTGTAAAAGGCACCTGTTCTCCCGGGGCCTCCTGAAAACTCCTGCCCAGAAGGGTCGCCTCAGAGCAGCCAGCCGTCTGGGGCGGAGCCAGGAGAGTCCCTTCCATAGGCCTCCTTACCCCCATCAGCAACCACCTCGCTCACAATCCCGGGCCTGGTGTTACTACTCTTGAGTTGATTCTGAACATGTTGTGTCCTGGGTGAGTCTCGCAGCCGGATGCGAGCAGAGGTCACTCTGCCTCCTCTGTCCTCAGGAAAGAAGCACGCAAGCTGCAGAGGGAGGGAACCTGGAGGGATGGCGTGTACTGGGAAGAGCCTGCAGCTGTCCCGGCTGCGGGGTGGGATGCATAAACAAACCCACAAGGACCGGCAACAAGGCAAAGATTCTTGTAATAATGTTTTACACATAGGGGCTCAGAGACCGCTTACCTTGTGTTCGACCTACATTCCTCACAGACCCGCCCACTGTCCTAATTGAGGCCTCTAGGGAGCAGGGTCTTGGACGAAGAACCCAGGGGTTCAGCGCGGCTCTCCCACGAAAGGCAGCTCTCACTGCTGCGTGTGAGGCTGCGCAGTAGGTGGCAGGGCACTGGGTGTTCACAGTGGGTGCGCACAGTGGGAGTGCACAGTTGTGCACAGTGGGTGCGCGCAGTGGGAGGCACGTGATGCATGCGAGGGGCAGCCCAGGTGAGAACTGCTCCACCTGTGTGAGCTCTTGAAGCATGTGCTCAGGAGGAGAGGGCACTGTATCACGCAAACCCCAAGGCAGGCCAGCCTCTCCTGCCACACACTGGCCCTCCACGGTGACACCGCTAGCTCAGTCTCACGCTAAACGCTTTCCCTATGTCCTCGCATTGACTTTTCATTATGGCCCTGAGAAGCAGGTGCACTCTCACCCGCCGGCAGAGGAAGAAAGAGGAAGAACTGAAGCAAAGAAGGATGAATGGAGCACAAGGAAGAAACAGCTAGTACTGGTGTCCTGGAGCTTGACCCGAGCAATCTGGATCCCGTGCCATGCGGCAGGACCTCTGAGTATCGCTCCTATCTGCTCTGTGGGGGCCAGGTCTCGGCAGGACAGCGGGAAGTGGGAGGCCCAGATCTGAAACTGCACTGGCCTCACCTCTGAGCGACCTTGCCCTGCTTGGTGTGGTCATTTCAGTACAGCCTCCATGGGACGCCGCATCAGCCTGCCTGGCAGCCGCGCCTGCCCACCTGTACCTGCACCTGCACCTGCTAACCCCCCCCCCCCCAAGATGAGTCAGGGAGGCCACAGCACTGCCCCCGCCCCCACCCCTGCAGGCATGTTTGCGCCCTGGGAAGGCCCCTCCTCTGCTCCTCAGCAGAAGTGCAGTATGAGGAAGGAAGAATGTGTGAGGAAGCAGGAAGTGGATGGATGGGGCTCAGGGAGGCGGGGACAAGGCTGGCTTGTGTTTGGAGAGGATGAAGCTCTGCAAGGAGAGAGCCTGGGAGACCCTCCCCAGGTCTGGCTCTATGAGCGAAGGAGTCCCCCCTCCTACCCCCAACGGAGTGTGGGATGAACAGGCTCACACCCCTGAGCCACATCCCCCACTTCTCTCCCTTTCACCTGGAGAGCAGGCATGAGCACCGACCTGCGCTGCAGGGCCCTGCTTGGCCCTCACCCTTCCTCACTCCCCAGAACAGAGGAGAACAGAGCCGACCAGTGGCGTCCAGAACAGACGCTCTTGCCCTGAGCAGCTGCCTCTCCCTGGCCCTTGTGCCCAGGGCTCCGAGGCCATGGTTTTGCAGGGGCCTTGGGTCCGTCTCCTGGCCAAAACTTTCACCATCTTAGAAAGGCCCAGACATTCTGATGGTCCAGAAGCAGGGACCAAGGAGAATGGGAATCACTCCAGGGAAAAATAGGTGTCTGCTGTGTTTCCGTGAGAACGATTTCTAGTGTTTACCACCAGTTGGGGCATGTTTTCCCCACCCCCACCCCCGCCAAATACAAGATTACAGAATGGATTCAGTGCTTTGACAAATGACACGTGCCCAGCCCACTCCAGAGACTCTAACCATCCCCCCACGCACATCTCCTGACAGGTGTGCCACCCGCCCTGCAGTGGGGCTGATGCTCACTGGCAGCCACACTGTCCCTCCTGACCCCGACTTCCACCCTCATGCCTGGCTGGGTAAAGGGGTAACTAGTCCTAAATGCTGGATGCAAGCATCTCACACACACACACTTCCGGGTGATTTTCACAAACCCAATGGGAGAAGTGCCCTAATGTTACCCATCTTTTTTTAAAAGTCCCTGATGAAGTTCCCTGGTGCATGACCTTCTTCATGGACAGTGTCCACAGTGCTCCCCTGCTGCCCCACACCCACAGGCAACCAGCTGTCCGCTAGGACAAGGCACAGCCCACAACTGCTCTGGCTGCGCCCCTATGGGGGGCCTGAGGGAGGAAGGAACCGGCGGGGGCAGGACAGCCCCGTCCCCCCCCCCCCCCAGTGGCCTGGAGGCCCCACGTCAGCATTCAGCAGAGGAGCTGGCCAGTCCCTATTGCTCCACAAGTCATGTTATTGACTTCCCCCAGGGGAGAACCTAACCAGGCTCCAAATGAGGACCCAGGGCTCCTTCCCCAGCCCTGCCAGGTAAACTACCCCAACAAAAGGCACCACAGAAGCAGAAGTCAAGGAGACAGGAGTTCCTGACCCCTCAGCATGTGGCTGAAATACAAGAGGCAGCTGGAGCTCACAGGCCTGGGAGCTGACCCCCGTAGCTGCTGCCCATGCTGCTCAGAGATGCTGCCCTGTGCCCGGCCTCCATGTCACCAAACAAACCCGTCATTGGTGCTGGCGGGCAGGCAGCTGGGAGCTGCCCAGGCACTCACCTGCAGCATCTGGAGGTAGCCCTCCTGGGGGTCGCACAGCAGCGACGAGATGCGGTGGTTGTTCCTCGTGCATTTCTGGTTGTCCTTGGCAGCCGGGAATATCTGTCGGACCACGGTCATCCTGCCCAGGGCGCTGTGGACCAGATCCAGAATCTCCGGGTCACTGATTTCCTGAGGAGACAACCAAGCCCACGCTTACCATCCGCTCTGGAACTTCCTTGGCCAAAGGGATGAAAGGGCGGACCCAGGTCAGTCACTACTGCTTGTTTACAAACAACACTTGCCAGCCCCCAATGCAAGCAGGTTACTCAGCATCTCCCTGAGGCCAGGAAAAGATGTCTGCAGGCCCTGGCTCCCTGGGATCAGGTGCTCTGAGGCCCCTCCCAGTTTCTGCTGGGAGTCAGCGACCTGATGTAGGCAGGCACAGCTGGCTCCCTCTGACATCACTGACCAAAATGCATCAAGTCGCCTCTTATCGTTAATAATTAGATTCTTTTTTTAAAGATTTGCATACAAATTTTGAAAATATATCCATTCATTCATTCACAGCATGAAATCTACCCCACATTTCCTCCAGGTCTGCTCTGTGCTCAGCAGTGGGGTATCACTGTGAGTGAGTCAGGCCTCACCCCATTCAGTGACGCCCAAGGTTATCCCAGGATGAACTAAGCTGGGGACGTAATAAGGAAATAGAGAGGCAAGGGAACCGCTTGTTCCGGATGAGCATGCTGAGCCCTCATGTACTTCATCTCATTTGGTGCTCACCACAGCCCGGGTGCTCACCACAGCCCAGGTGCTCACCACACCACAGCCCAGGTGCTCACCACAGCCCAGGTGCTCACAACAGCCCCAGGTGCTCACCACACCACAGCCCAGTTGCTCACCACAGCCCAGGTGTTCACCACAGCCCCAGATGCTCACCGCAGCCCCAGGATTCTACCCAGCAGAGCCGATTATTATCCCATTTACAGTGAGCACCACGGAGCACAGAGATAGCAAAGGGAGCCGCCACAGGGAGCTCTTTCCAAATAAGGCTTCTGTGAGGAATCAGCTCTGCAGCTGAGCCTGAAGAATGAGCTTGTTAAGCAAAGTGCTTGCATGTAAGAAGGGGAGAGGGGCAAGTGCCCAGCTGAGTTGGTGGCAGTGCTGCTGAAGACAGGGAGACTGCACCATGACAGCTGCACCTGCTCCTTTGAGTGCACCTGCTCCTGTGAGTGGGCACCTGCCAGGTGAGCGACAGGGCTGTGAGACACCACAGGCTCCCAGGACCTGGGTGGGGCAGACAGACATAAAGGAGGGTGGCCGGAGGCAGCCTGGAACAGTGTCCTGGCCGGGCACGGGATGGGAGTCAGAGCCAGCGGAGACACCCACCCTTACGACGATGAGGAGCCCTGGAAGGCTTTAGACACAAACAAGCCACCATCAGGTCTACATTTTTAAGAGCCTTGGCAGCTGTAAGAAGGGAGAGTTCCACAGGCAGAAAGTGCTCATGGGAGGGCACCAGGGACCACGGACAGGAAGCCCATGTGGCCGGGGTCTCAGCAGTAGGAGCTCAGGCCAAGAAAGCCTCGGTTACAAGCCAGGCCCTGAGCTGTGCAGAGCCACCAGCCAGTCTTCAGGCTGCCGTCAGCCTTCAGGCTTACAGACAGTGAGACGGCAGACGTGGGGCTCAGGCATCAGGAATCAGTGACAGTTGTTTCTGTCACTTGAAGGAGAGGTTTAAGGGTAAGATGGTAAACAGTGTATTTCAGGAACTGTCTCAGGACCTGACAGGAGTGCCAAGACTGCCCAGCTGAAGCCCAGGCCGGGGCTGGGAGACAGTAAGAAATTAAGAGTTGCAGCCTTTCAGAATGATCAACGGTTCCCAGTATGCTAAGCTATAATAATTTCAAAAGAGCTTAAGTGCTATTCCATATTGCATCTGGGCTTAAACCACTGACCTGTGTATTTCAGACAAAAGTCTGCTTTAAGAGAAGATGATCTTGTTGGATGAGGACCAACTGACAATCAAAGGTAGGGGCATTGAGCAATGTGCTCCGGTCCCAGGACCAGGAGGCGAGAAGGTCTGGACCAGCGGGTTCAAGAACCAGCACTGACAACAGGATGGACGGCATAGGATAGTGGGGGACCAGGATGGTGGGGACTAGGATAGTGGGGGACCAGGATGGTGGGGGACCGGGATGGTGGGGGACCAGGATGGTGGGGGACTAGGATGGTGGGGACCAGGATGGTGGGGGACCAGGATATTTGGGGACCAGGATAGTAGGGGACTAGGATAGTGGGGGACCAGGATAGTGGGGCGAGGGGCAGCACCTTCTAACAGTAGGAGGACTGCGAACCTGAGCGGTGAGTGGAGACAGAATATAGAGGAGCTGGGGAGGGATTTTTTTTTTTTTTTTTTTTTTTTTTTTTGTCTAGAAAGGACAGGAGGCCATGAAGAACATAATTTGAATTATGCATAAGGGGCCAATCAGACCTGAACACCTTGGAGAGGAAATGGATATGTCACATACTTTCCTTTCTCACTTCTATTTATGTATTTATTTTTGTTAAATTTATTGGGGTGACTTTGGTTAATAGGATCATATAGGTTTCAAGTGTGCATTTCTATGATACAAGATCTGTATATTTATTAAAGTGTTTATCACCCAAAATCAAATTTTCTTCCGTCACCATGTATTTGGCCCCCTCTCCCCCTACCCCTTCCATCTAGTAACCACCATACTGTTGTCTGTGTCTCTGAGTCTCAGTTTGATGTCTCACATATCAGTGAAATCATGTAATTCTGTGCTTTGTCTGACTGACATATTTCACTTAGCCTAATGTTCTCAAGGTGCATCCATGGTGCTGCACATGGCAGTACTTCATGTGTCTCATGGCTGAGTCGTGTTCCATGGTATGTACGGACCACATCTTCACCCAAGCCTCTATTGCAGGGCACATTGGTTGTCTTCATGCCTTGGCCACAGTGAATAAAGCTGCAGTGAATATAGGGGTGCCTATCTTTGAGGAAAATGTTTCTAGTTTTTTGAGTGCTTAGAAAAGGGGTTGCTAGGTCATAAGGTAACTCTATTTTTCTTTTAAACCACCAGTTTCCCATAGTAGCTGTACCAGTTTGCATTCCCACCAGGAGTGAATTAGGGTTCCCTTTTCTCCACAACCACTCCAACACTCGTCTTGTTGATAATGGCCATTCTAGCAGGTGTGAGGTGGTGTCTCATTGTAGTTTGGATTTGCATTTCCCTAACTGCTAGAGAGGTTGAGCATCTTTTCATATCTTTTGGCCATTTATACGTCTTCTTGGGAGAGGTGTCTGCTCAGGTCCTCTGTCCACTTTTTTATTGGATGTTGTTTGTTTTGTGGTGAGTTGTATGAGTGGAATCTTTAGGGTTTTCTATACCCAGAATCATGTCATCTGCAAAGAGTGACAGTTTTAGTTCTTCATTCCTGATTTGGATGCCTTTTATTTCCTTCGCTTGGCTGATTGCTCTGACTAGGACTTCCAGAACTGTGTTGAGTAGGAGTGGCAAGAGGGAACATCTGTCTCTCTTGTTCCTGATCTTAGAGGAAAAGCTTTCAGTTTTTCACTATTGAGTATATTGGCTGAGGGTTTATCATATACTAGAGGCCTAATACATGAAATTTGTGCAAGGGGTCCGGCCCTCGCAGCCCTGGCTTCGTTCAGAAGGTCATCTGGAAGGACATCTGGAAGGTCATTCGGCTGTCCAGTCTAATTAGCATATTATGTTTTTATTATTATAGATGGCCTTCATTATGTTGAGATACTTTCCTTCTGTACCCTTTTATTGAGTGTTTTAATCATAAATGGATGTTGTATATTATCAAAAATTTTTTGCATCTATTGATAAGGTCATATAATTTTTAACTTTCCTTTTGTTAATGTAATGTGGTATATTACATTGATTGATTTGCATTTGTTGAACCATCCTTATGCCCCTGAATGAACCCCAATTGATCGTGATGCATTACTTTTGGATGTACTGTTGTATTCTATTTGCTAGTATTTTAAGATTTTTGCATCTGTGTTCATCAGGGATATTGGTCTGTAGTTTTTGTTTGTTTGTGTGTGTGTGTGAGAGAGAGAGAGAGATATCCTGGCCAGGTTTTGGTATCAGGGTTGTATTGGCCTTGTAGAATGCGATAGGAAGTATTGTCTCTTCAATTTTTGCGGAGAGTTTGAGAAGGATAGGTTTTAAATCTTCTTTGAACATTTGGTGGAATTCACTGGTTAAACCATCTGTTCCTGGACTTTTATTTTTTGAGAGGTTTTTGATGATTGTTTCAATTTCCTCACTGCTGATTGCTATACTTAGATTTTCCATTTCTTCATGATTCAGTCTAGGAAGGTTATATCTAGGACCTTATCCATTTCTTTTAGGTTATGGAATTTGGTGACATATGCACTTTCATAGTATTTAGTATGATCCTTTGTTTACCTGAAATATCTGGTAATTTCTCTTCTTTCGTTCCTAATTTTGTTTATATGGGTCTTTTCTCTTTTTTCCTTAGTGAGTCTAGCCATGAGATTGTCAAGGTTGTTAATCTTTTCAAAGAACCAACTTTATGAAGTTCTTTTACTAAATCTCTCCTGCGTCCTCAGCTTTCCAGAGGGAACACCAGTGGCCTGAGCACTCCCTCTGCACCCCACACAGGACACTGGGAATCTGTGGGAGCCTGACTTGCAGGGCACAGTGTGCCTTCTGGTAAGTGTAACCACCACTTCCCTGCCTGGCAGCCTGGGCAGCACCTGGGCTGTGTGAGCCAGGTCAGTCATGACAAGCAAGGAGCTCAGCCTGCCCCACTGCCTAGTCTCCAGACTGTGCCTCGTCATGCTGCCCACCCAGCACTCCCTGAGAGCTGGCACAGCCCCCCAACCCAGCTGCTGCCACCTGCCTTCTGCAGTGAGACCTACTGGGCCTCTGGAGGTCTTCCTGTCCCGTGGCCCCATCTCATGCACTCGCTCTGGGTCGAAGCACATGCTCTGTCTGCCAAGCACTACTCCCTGCCCCCAGTGACTCCAGCTGATTCTTAGCATCTGGTACAGAGAATGCTGCACTCAGAATCTGAGAACCCTTGAAGCAACTCCCAGGTCCCTTTTGGGCAATGCAAAGGGTTCCCTCCTCTCCTATGGGTGGTGCTCTCCTATGGAAAATTCCAAACCTTGACATCAGTCAGTTCCAGCAGCTCCATTCCAGGCCTGCTCTAGTCTTGTTGGTCTCACGGGTCCCTTTGGCACCACATTGGTGCAAGCAGCCACCTGCCACTCCCTGCTCACTCCTGCCAGGCAGCACCCCTGGGCTGAGCACCAGGTCTGCCTCTGGGCCACCCTGAGTTCCTAAGGGTGCAGGGGCAATCCAAGCAGCCAATTCACACTCCCCACTTGGGAGCGAACACGCGCTTTGTCCCGGGTGCACATTCCTTCCAGATGGTGCTGTGGATGAGCAGAAGGAGAAGAAAGTGTACACCTGTGAGCTCCACCGACTCACAGAAGCCAGCAAGGCCCATGGAGACCCAGGAGCATGCCATACCCAGATCCTCCCTGAAGGGCACAGGCTCCAAATCATTTCGCTTATTTTATTACGTTTTAAGTTTATATTTTACAACATATTGAACTCACAAATATTACATACATTAAGGTATGAGCAATAAAATGGTATGAGCATGCCTTCCATCCAGCTGAGAAAGAGCCTGAATCAGGGTTAGATGCCTCCTCCCCAAGAGTTCCCCCTCCTCCTCACCAGGAGCCTGCCTTTGTCATGTTATGACCACGGATGTCAGCACCATCATGTGTGGCATGCACACCTTGTGAGCTTCAGGCAGCTACAGCATGCATGCCTGCCGCCTGCAGCTGCCCGAGCTCATGGCTCAGTGTCAAAACCACCTGGGAACATAATCATAGAAGTCACCTTGTCCCTGTCAACACGCAGGCCTCTGAGCTCCCTGCCAGCCCCCAGACAACCCCAATGCTCACTCACGTGTAGCGCTCACTGGCCTAGCCTTCGGGTTCTGTGATGTATTCATGTGACGGGCGCGCTCCAGGTACTAAGGGAGCTGCACACAATCACACGGTGTGACCGACCACCAACTGTGCCATGTTCATTTGCTCCATCGCTGATGACCGCCTGAATGTGTTCATTTGGTTGCTGTTATGAGCAAGGTTGTGTGTGCATGTTCTTGTGTGTGCATATTAGTGCACTTGCATGAGAATTCCTCCAGGGAGCACGCCTAGAAAGAACCCTTACAGGAGAACACGGCCATATTCTCATTTCCTAGGCAATCTCAACCTTCCTCAGTGACCACCAGTTTATACTCGCATGGTAGAGAGCTCTTGCCCCGCCTCCTTGCTTGTACGGCTAGCACACGGCTTCCCAGGATTGTCAATCTAGTGAGTATGAATTGGCACATCCTGGATTTCATTTCCACTTCCCTAATTCTCAACAGGGTTAAGCCTCTTTCACACACGTATGAATCGCTGGTGCTTCCTTTCCTGTGTCTGTATTTTTGTCCAGTTTCTATCAGTTGGGTCTCTTGCACTTTGATTTGATGAACTTTTTTAAAAACCTGGATACTAACTAAGTCTGTCACACGCTATAGATGTCTTCTCCAGTTTCTAGAGTGTTTTGTAGAACTAGCCTACACCAACAAACTCATCTACACTGCTGTTTCCTTGGTAGAATTATTTTTATTACTAATTAAATTTCTTATCTCATAGGGATTTTCTTTGCTTTTCCTTCTTTGTCCCAAATCATTTTTTTCCTGAAAGTTCAGCCACGTTGTCCAAACGTTCCTGTTGAGTGGCTTGCCTTGCTCACACTCCTGCATCGCTCTGGTGCATGGAAAGCTTGTGCCACATCCATTTCTAACAACAGTGACTGATGCCCTCGCTCTTATATTCATGCTAGAACTCATCTATTTTATACATCTTTTTAAAAAAAATTCATTTTGTCTTAACTGCTACTGGTATGTGCTGGTTTTCTATTTCATTCATTTCTACCATTATCTTTCGTATTTTTATACTTTCTTCAGATTTATTAAGTGGTTATTTTCCCATTTTAAGTATGAATCTCAGCCGATGAATCATACCTTTTGTCTTTTCTGATGAAGTATTTAAGATAATAAATCTACACCACTATTGCCTTAGCTACGTCCACCATTCTGGTTTATTTTTGACCCATGCTTAATTTACTGTAGATTTTTAAACATTTTCAAATCTGAGGGTATTTTCCTTCGTCATCTCCCCAGTGACTTCTACCGTGAGTGCGCTGTAGCGAGAACATGGTGCTGGGCAGCCTGCAGCCTTCCTGTGGCCGGTGCGCAGGCACTCTCATGTGCATTCCTGTCCACTTTCTGGTTCTGTGGTCTATTTTTAGGCCCATTATGTCAAGAATTTGTCTGTTTCTGCTTGTATTCAGAATTATAGTTTCAAAAATTCAAAAAACACATTCTGAGGTTGTTAGTTACACATAGTATAGCAGTAAGACTGCTGAACTAAACATTTTACCTTTAGTTTTATATCCTCTTTATTTCTAGTAACGCATCTCACCTGTGGTCCATTGTGTCTGGTATCTGTACAGTTACGCTAGTTTTATTTGGGTATATTCCTTCTCTAAATTTTTCCATCTCTTTGTTGGCAATCTTTCTCTGTCTCACATTTTAGTTGGGACTCCTGTGGAAAAAAAAAATATAGCAGGCCTAGCTGGTTTGGCTCAGTGGATAGAGCGTCAGCCTGTGGACTGAAGGGCCCTGGGTATGATTCCCGTCTTTGGTTCTGAGTGTCTCACCATGAGGTGCCTAGGTATGAATTTTTACATTTTTATTCTGCTCCTGACCCTTGGGCTTTCCACATCCCACATGTGTTTTCTTTCAATAATCCTAGAGAATTCTGAACCATCCTACCATTTAACATTGCTTCCTCCCCCGTTATCACCTAGTTTCTTCTGGAAATCCAGACAGCACATCAGGTCTCTTTGCTCTTCCACATGTCAGCCTCCCTTTCCTGTTCCTCTAGGCTGCATTCCAAAGAATCTCTTCAGACTGGTATTCTCCAGTTCATTAATTCTCTCTCTCTATGTGTCCACATTGATGTTTATATTAGGTTTTTAATTTCCTGAAGATGTTTTTATTTTCTCTCTTAATTCTGCTTCTTTTTAAAGTATCTTTTATTCCTTGATCATATTTCCAAGCATCTTTTTTATGTCTTAAACATATCAAAGCCCACTTGCTAATGGTCTATGTCAGGTCACCTGCTAACTGAATTCACTTCAAATCTGTGTGAACTGCCCTCTTTGCTTGGCTCTCCCTCCAGGTGCCTTGTTTGTTTCCTTCCTTCCTTCCTTCCTTCCTTCCTTCCTTCCTTCCTTCCTTCCTTCCTTCCTTCCTTCCTCCCTTCTTTCCTTCCTTCCTTCCTCCCTTCTTTCCTTCCTTCCTTCCTTCCTTCCTCCCTCCCCCTCTTTCTTTCTCTCATGTATGCACTCTTATTTTCCTTAGAATTTTCTAATAAATTCCTTGAAGTCTTACTGGAATTACCATTACTTCAGATAATATTTATGCTTACTTCTACCACCCATCCAGGAGCACTGCCAATCTGTAACCACATAGCTTAATATTCAATACTAGAGGCCCGGTGCACGGATGAGCTACCATGTAATTCAGCATGGCCTGTGGGGATCAGGCCAAAACCAGCAGTCCAATGACGCCTGCCGCTCCTGCCTGCCGCTGCTGCTCATCCCAGCCCTACTGCGCCTGTCACCACCACTGCTCAATGCTGCCACTCCACTGTGGTCTCTGGGCTGCTTTGGCCAGCCGTGAGCCCTGCGTCTGGTGCCTGTAGGTCAGCTGAGTGATGCTCCCACTGTGGGAGTGCACTGACCACCAGGGGGCAGCTCCTGTTGAGTATCTGCCCCCTGGTAGTCAGTGCACATCATAGCAACCGTTCAACCTGTCAAATGGTTGAACTGTTACTTAGGCTTTTATATATATACACTAGTGGCCTGGTACACAAAATTCATGCACAGGGGGTGGGGGGCGGGGTCCCACAGCCCAGCCTGCACCCTCTCCAATTGGGGACTCCTTGGGGGATGTCTGACTATCGGCAGTCAGACATTCCTCTTGTAATCTGGGACCAGTGGCTCCTAACCGCTCATCTGCCTGCCTGCCTGATCATCCCTAACTGCCTCTGCCTGCCTGCCTGATCACCCCTAACTGCCCTCCCCTGCCGGCCTGATCTCACCCCCAACTGCCCTCCCCTGCCAGCCTGATCTCACCAAGTCTCTGTCTCTCTTTGTTCTTCTCAGTAATCCTCCAGGCCTTCCTGTCTCCCTCTTCCTCTTTCCCAGCTGGGAGGGGGTGGAGCCAGTGGGGGAAGCTCCACCCTCTGCCCGCCCTCCCTTCCATCCAGGTCTCCTCAGGCCCAGTCTGTTTTGTTTCCTCATTCTGAGAGGGGCTCCGAGAGCAAGCTGGGTGGGAGGAAAAGAAAGGGAGAAAAGGCTGTGAGCTGGTGGGCACTGTGTGTGTCTGTGCATGTGTGGTTGTGAGTAAACGTGAGTGCCAGCCCCACTTTTCCTATCCCCGGCCCCGCTGCCACCAGTCCTACTCACCAGAGCCTGCTGCACATGAAGCCTGGGCATTAGGTCGAGCCTTTGGTCATTGTGGATGTGACAGACCGAATGTTTTTATATATTAGGACTAGAGGCCCAGTGTACGAAATTTGTGCACGGGGTGGGGGGGAGGGGAAGAGGGTGTCCCTCAGCCCAGCCTGCACCTTCTCCAATCTGGGACCCCTCGAGAGATGTCCGACTGCCCGTTTAGGCCCCATCCCACAGGGATCGGGCCTAAACGGGCAGTCAGACATCCCTCTCACAATCCTGAACTGCTGGCTCCCAACTGTCACCAGCCTGCCTGCCTGATTGCCCCTAACTGCTTCTGCCTGCCAGCCTGATCACCCCCTAACCACTCCCCTGCGAGCCTGATCGATGCCTAACTTCTCCCCTGCTGCCCCAATTGCCCCTAACTGCCCTCCCCTGCTAGCCTGGTCACTCCTAACTGCCCTCCCCTGCCAGCCTGATTGCCCCTAACTGCCCTCCCTTGCCAGCCTGGTCGCCCCCAACTGCTCTCCCCTGCAGGCCCGGTCATCACCAACTGCCCTCCCCTGCAGGCCTGGGTCCCCCCAACTGTCCTCTCCTACTGGCCTAATTGCCCACAACTGCCTTCCCCTGCCAGTTATCTTTGTGGTGGCCATCTTGTGTCCACATGGGGGCAGCCATCTTGTGTGTTGGAAGTGGTGGTCAATTTGCATATTACCTCTTTATTATATAGGATTCCTTTGAGCTTTGTCAGGCAGCGTGGGCATGACTTGGTCATAAGCCTACAACGGGGGTTGCCAATTTTCAAGACAATGTCTTCCCTCCATACAGCTCCAAAGCCAAGACAGGACCTGTCCCTGTCTGTGCCCTCTGCACAGCAAGCTCATTTCTAGTTCCCCCCACACTGAGTTCTAACTTCACGTGTAAATCCTTCATTAGCCCCACATCTGCTTGCTTCTTCCACCTGACCTGTGTGTTCTGTGCCCACAGTCAGAAAAATGGAGCAACTCAGCATCTCCCTAGTTTGGCCCATAGATTCGAGGCAAAAATGACATTTGAAGCTCATACGTTTCCTAGCATTTCTGTTCTTCACTTTGACATGGCCTCTGGGCACTGTGCTCTTGACTGTCCCGTGTCTGTTTAAAAATGTTTTTAAATATCAGCTTTTTTAGGTCTTTTCCTTTGAGAGGATCACCTAGGCTAATTATTCTCCCATTGAGATATCCTACCAAACCTGTACATAGAAGTTTCCCTCAGTAGTAGGTGACCTTCCCTTTTTCCGGACATAACCCACCCCAAAATTCAATACTGTCTCGGCCTGTGACTGCTTACACCTCGGTCTTAGGCTGAAGTTTCTATTTGTTCATGTGGATGCCTTTCCCTACGTTTATTATCATTACTACTAGAGGACCAGTGCACGAAATTCATGCACTCGGAGGCAGGGGTGCTCCCTCACCTGGCCTGCACCCTCTCACAGTCTGGGGAGCCCTTGGGAGATGTCCAACTGTGAGATTGGGATTGGGCCTAAGCCGTCAGCTGGACATCCTTAGTGCTGCCATGGAGGCGGAAGAGGCTCCCACCACCACTGCTGCTGCACTCGCCAGCCGTTAGCCCAGCTTCTGGCTGAGCAGTGCTCACCCTGTGGGAGCACACTGATCACCAGCAGGCAGCTCTGTGTTAAGCGTCTGCTCCCTGGAGGTCAGTGAGTCATAGCGACTGGTCATTCTGCTGTTCAGTCGATTTTTATATTAACCTTTTATGCCTGCAGGATCAGGCCAAAACCGGCTCTCCGACATCCCCCAGGGGTCACATATTGCCAGAGGGCGCAGGCCAGGCAGAGGGACTCCACTGGTGCACAATCGGGACTAAGGAGGGATGCAGGAAGTTGGCCAGCCAGAGAGGGATCATAGGAGGGCTCCAGGGCATGTCCAGCCCATCTCACTCAGTCCCGATCAGCCAGACCCCAGCAGCAAGCTAACCTATGGTTGGAGCATCTGCCCGTTGGTGGTTAGTGCACGTCATAGCAAATGGTCGACCCATCAACTGTCTGCCTCCTGGTGGTCAGTGCACATCATAGCGAGTGGTTGAGCAGCCTTACCATATTATCAGCATATTACACTTTGATGGTTGAATGGATGACTGGATGACCAGACGACTGGACACTTAGCATATTTATTATATAGGATTAGGAAGGCTATTTTGAGGGGCCCAAGAGAAGAATGTGCAACTTGCTCCATTTTATCAAATCCTAATTGTATTCTTTAAAATATTTTGTGCTTTATATTTTAGTTAGAGCATTTTAATATTAATATTAGCACAGTTGTCCCCTTTTGCCCACCTCCACCCACCCTTTCCTCCCCCTCCCTTGGCATCTATCAAACTACTGCCCATGGGGCATGCCTGTTCTTTAGTTAATCCCTTTCCTTCATCTCTCTATTCTGCATGCAAGAAGGTAACGATTCTTCAGGCTCCACCTCATCTTGGTATAGATGCTGAATTTTTCTATTAGCTTACCTTCTGAGGGTCTAATAGGTCCCACCCATCAGTCCCTAATCAATACAGCTCAGTTTAGATATATCTGAGCAATGATGGACTCTTGGAGCAGAAAGGTTTCAGATGGGTCATCTTTAGAGAGAGTTAAAATGTAAGATCTAGAGAATATACTGACTGCTGGAACCGGAAAAGAATGGGAGCAAAATACTTCAGTGAAAGGACTATTTATAGATCTATAACAAAGATATGATAACAACTAAAACAAGTAGAGAACAGAATGGAATTTCCAATTAATATTGCATCCTTCTTGCCAGTCAGTGAGGAAAAAATATTCTTTTGTGCCTTATAACACACAATGATTTCTATGAAAGCAATAAAATGTAAGACTTGCTTCGTGCACTGAATAATAAAATACTCTCTGTTTCTAATTTTGTACTAAGCATGCACATGGAAACTTAATCTTCATTTTAGTCAAAGAAGTTATTAGGAAACCTCGACAAATCTCTACTTCACTTACAAAGAATTAAGATTAAAGAGAAGTCAGACAAATTCTAAAGAAAAGCCAATCCTCACATCCTCCCAGAAGACGGGCACTTAATTTACTGGTTAAAAGCAACTTGCCCTTCTAAGCTAGCACCATGTATGATAAACTACCATGTAACTCAGAGAGCACAGTGTATGATGAACTACCATGTAACTCAGCACAGTATATGATGAGCTGGCATATAACTCATCACAGTATATGATGAGAGAGCATGTAACTCAGCACAGTGTATGATGAGCTGGCAGGTAACTCAGAGAGCAAAGTGTATGATGAGCTACCATGTAACTCAGAAGCACAGTGTATGATGAGCTACCATGTAACTCAGAGAGCACAGTGTATGATGAGCTGGCATGTAACTCAGAGAGCACAGTGTATGATGAGCTGGCATGTAACTCAGAGAGCACAGTGTATGATGAGCTGGCATGTAACTCAGAGAGCACAGTGTATGATGAGCTACCATGTATCTCAGAGAGCACAGTGTATTGTAAGCACAGTGTATGATGAGCTAGCATGTGACTCAGCACCGTAACAAGGAGAGTGAGGCTTGGCCGCCTGCACTGAGAGGCTGTGTGTCCTCGTTCACAGACTCTGGCTCGCTGTGGGGGCCTTGCTGCATCACGTACACGAGCATGCACTTTCCTATGGAGAAAGACCATAGGCTGTATTAGATTTTCCAAGCTTTGAACTCAAAAGAGGTGATGACAACTGAGATGGACGCTGGCAATGGATTCTAACGTCCTCCTCTTGCTCCTATGAGAAATTAAAAGTGGCGCCAGCATCACAGCATTCATTTGGAGACATGGAGTGTCAGTGTCTGTCAGACTCAGCTGCTGCTGCCTCGCTTCAGCCTCCGATGTAGCAGTAACAAGAACAGAATTCAAGAAGCCATGGAATGTGCACGATGCCCTGCTGTGTGCTCTGAGACCCTCTGCTGCATTACCCTGCCTTACAGATGCAGGTGACAGAAGGACGGAAAGCAGGAGAGAAAGAAGGAGAAGGAAGAGCAAGCTGCAGGATGGTACATCAGTAAGGAGCATTCACCATACAGATGTATGTGATGGCATAGACAAACAGGGAGAGGGACACGCAGTAACTTCTGGAAAGTGGGTGCCAACGGGGAACCCGAGGGCATAGCAACCAGACCCACTGCCCACCTGCTGCCTTGCCCTCTTCTGTGCCAGCCCAACCCCGGGTGACCGGTCCCCCCTCTACCCTGGGGCTCAGTGGTGGGAGGTGACTCCCATGCCCCAAACCAGAGGGACACTGGTATGGCCAGCCTGGGTGGTCCTACACTTGGGGCCATTTAGGGAGCGTCCGAGACTTCCCTGCTGGTTTTGTGTGTGAGGGGCCCTCCTTTGGGCATTCTGGAAGGCCTGCTCAATCCTAAGAGAAGACCAAGAAGACTAGTCTCTCTGCTGGGGAGGGGGTGGGAGGCTGAGTCATGGGGAGACTCCATGAGGGGATGCCAGCACGGGGATGGACAGCAGACAGAGCCATGGCTGGAGCACACCCTCAGCCTCTGAAGGCCGGCCTGCGCCAGGGGCCTGTCCCTGGGCCTTCTCCAGGGTGAGATAATAAAGGAAATGGGGTTCAGATTTTTCTCTAACTCTTGTCACAGACAAGCTGACTGATACAGAATCTCATGTGACCAGTGAGGGGGCACAGAGGACACTTCAGTTATATCTGAAATGGTCCATTTTTTTTGAAAAGTTGCCATCATGGAACAGCAGCGTCCAGCTGCTGGGCCTGTCAGCGTCTGTGCTAATGTGAGCCACACATCTCAAGCTCCCTGCAGTTTTGTAAAACGTAAAACACGGACAGAACCACCGTCGAAGCCGCCCACGTGTGCTGGAGTGGGGAGACGCGTCCAGATGGGATAAGCCTTCAAAACAGCAATGAACACAGAAGAGTTTCCTGTTTCTAAAAGTACATTTTGGCAAAACAGGTGTAAAAGGCATGCACAAACAAGCATTGTCTGATCTTTAAAACTTCAGTAAAATTTCAGAACCTTTTGACATCAGGGGGAAATATTTTTAAACTTTTATTCAGACCCCTAAACTTACGAAGGGCTGTGCCATCACATTAGTAGTCATTTCCTTTTATTCCTAGAAAGACCTGGATCTAGCAAACCCCGGTGTGGTGCCAGCATTCTTCCAACTTGAGAGACAATTGTTTATTTCCCTCCCAAAACCACGCTGCCAGTCGTCTAACATTACTGAGTAATGGAACTTCACAACCAAGGCAGGCTTGAGAGCAGCTGGAAAAAGAGAAAGAGGGTTCACTCAAGTTGAGGAAAGAATTGCTCCCACCAGAAAAGACTCCCAGGATAGTCTGCTGTGTTCAGAGCCCATGGAGCATGGGAGGCGAGAGAGCCAAGGGCAGCCTATGATGAGAGCATGGGGAGCTGCCACGCACAGGGCTGGCCCATGGGTGCGCAGGGTGACCGCAGGAGCCGCTGGAGGGGCTGTCCCTGCCCGGGCACTGTCTCACCCATCAGCCCTAACACTCATGGAGGACACATGGCCCCTACTCGGCCAGGACACAGAAAGGAGCTGAGATTCCCCTGCTCCCAAAGTGTGGTTTCTGGGCCAACGGCTCAGCATCACCCACAGACTGGTTAGACACGCAGAGCCAGGCCCGCCCCAGCCTTACCTGTTCAGAAGCTGCCTTTTGACAATATCTCTGGGCGATTCATAGACATGTAAACATTTTTTAAAATTTGGTTTTCATTACAGTTGACATAAAATATTACACTAGTTTCAGATGTAACACAGTGACTCCACACATCTGCTCCTTACACGGTGATTGCTGCGAGAGTCTAGGACCACCTGCCGCATGCGGGCCATGCTCCTCCATCACACAGAGAAGGGAGAGAAGGATGTGGGCCAGACCTCTCGCTTCCTGGCTATGTGACTTGGACAAGGCACTGGATTCCTTGGAGAGTCAGCTGTCAATGGACTAACAGTCCTTCCCAGGGTTCTGACTTAATTCAACAAGATTCAACATGTCCAGCACAGAGCGTTGCAGCCAGCTCTCCTCCTCCTCTACCTCAAAGCCCACCGCTCTTTCTACAACCTCCGAGAGCCAGAAAAGCCCTGCCTCGGCCTGGCCCTGCCTCACCCACTGCCCCGTGGCTTCCGCCCAGCCTCCCAGAGCCCAGAGCAGGCCACCCACCTGCATTTAGATGGCTCTTGCTCACAGCTCCCAGAGACCCCAGATTCACGGAACTCCCTCCAAGATGCAGAGCAGGACTCACGTCTTATCATTACACACAGTGCCCACCAACTGAGAAGTAACATGGGTTCTTTTATTTCTTACTAGAGGCCCGGTGCATGAAATTCAGGCCCAGGGGGTCCTCAGCCTGACCTGCACCCTCTCCAATCTAGGAGTCCTCAGGGAATGTCCTACTGATGGCTTAGGCCCGCTCCCCATGGTTCTCTGCTCTCTGCGGAGCCTGCCTGCTCCACACCATGGTGATGGGCAAGCAGGTCCTGCTGGGTGCTATCAAGCTGCATGGCCACCCTCACCTCCCGGGGCTGGCGACGGTCCCAGGAGCCTGCAGGCATGGCTTGGCACAGCCACCCTTGCCTCCCGGGGCTGGCGATGGTCCCGGGAGCCTGCAGGCATGTCACCCAGGCACTTGGCACTGCCCTGCCCCTGGCTGCTTGGCATTTGTATATGCAAATTAACCCACCATCTTTTGTGGGTTAATTTGCATATGCACTCCTGATTGGCGGGTGGTTATCACAGAGGTACAGTCAATTTGCATCTTTCTCTTTTATTAGTGTAGATTCATTTTACTAATATTGTTGAGAGTATTACTGATGTCCCCCATTCCCCCTGTGCCCCACTCCACCCATCTCCCATCCCACCCCAGGTCTTCACTTGTCTATCACCTGTGTCCATGGACTGTGCACATATGCTTGTAAGTTCCTTGGTTAATCTCTTCCCGCCCCTTCCCACCTTCCCTCCTTCCCTCTGAAAGCTGTCAGTCTGTTCTATGCTTCCATGTCTGTGGTCCTGTCTTGTTCCTCCATTGACTTTATTGCATAGATCCCACATGTGAGTGAGACCATGTGGTACCTGTCTCTCTCTGACTGCTTATTTCACTCAGCATGATGCCCCACAGGCCCCTCAGGCAGCCTCCAAGGGTATGCACTCCTTCTTTTCCACAGTTGCACAGTGTCCCATGTGTTCCTTCCTTTCTATAAATGGCACGAATGGCTTCTGCTCACAGGAAAGCCAGCTCTCTGCTGCTCCTAGAACACTGGCTGCCCAGGTTCAGTGGCAGCTCTCCTCCCATCACACCTGCTTCATCCCCCCCTTCCCACGAGGGGCCCTCACACCAGCCGCAACAGCAGCTGACCTTGAATCCTGATGACCTGCGCTTGGCAGGGCCACAAGGAGAGTGGGTGCCCTCGGGCTCTCTGTGCATTGGTTTACCAAGAAAATCCACTGTCTCACCCAAGACATAAGCCAAAGTCCCCAGAGCTTGGAATTTTTAGTGGCTCTTTTATTCTATTTCATTGATTCTGTATTTCATCACATTCTGTCCAGTTTTACTCTATTATATTTAACAAGGTGGAGACTGGCCCTCCCATGAGCCAGGGCCCACAGGCAGTCCAGCATGTCCTGGAAACATTCACAAAAGCTCCGCCCATGGCTGTGACCTGGCTGATGGACAGGCTGGAGTGGGGAGCCGAGTTCAATCCCCCTTCTCCTCAGCTCTCTCCTCTGCTAGCTTCTTGTTCTTAGACTTGGGGATTCTTTTTGTTTCTAATTTTCATTCAATTTGTTTAAACTAAAAGAAAGTCCACCCATTTCTCCACTCCCATCATCCCACTCCCCACCTTGTGTGCTCTTACAACCACCACCTGCATCAGTTCTCAGAATCTATGCACTCATTTGTTTGTTTGTTTTTTTAAAAATATATTTTATTGATTTTTTACAGAGAGGAAGGGAGAGAGATAGAGAGTTAGAAACATCGATGAGAGAGAAACATCAATCAGCTGCCTCCTGCACGCCCCCTACTGGGGATGTGCCTGCAACCCAGGTACATGTCCTTGACTGGAATCGAACCTGGGATCTTTCAGTCCGCAGGCTGATGCTCTATCCACCGAGCCAAACCGGTTTCGGCTGGTTTGTTGTTTTTTTTTAGATTCCACATGTGAGAGGTCATATGGTATTTGTCTTTCTCTGTCTCACTAATTTCATTTGGAATAAAGCTTGGGAGTCCCATCCATGTTGTCTCAAATGGCAACGTTTCATTCTTTTCTATGGCTGAGTAATACTTCATTATATATAGCTATACTAACAAAAGCCTAGGTGGCCCTTGCATGCAACATTGTCACAAGATGGCCACGTGCACAGTGGAGGCAGGGCCCGGCAGCTGCTCCATGCAATGAGGCCTGGGGGTCCCATAGCTCCGGCAGGGGAGGGCAGTAGTGGGCAATTGGGCTGGTAGGGAAGCAGTTAGGCATCAATCAGGCTGGCAGGGGAGCAGTTAGGGGGCGATCAGGCTGGCAGGCAGGCAAGCGGTTAGGAGCCAGCAGTCCTGGATTGTGAGAGGGCAGTCAGACATACCCCAAGGGGTCCCAGATTGGAGAGGGTGCAGTCTAGGCTAAGGGATACCTCTCCAATGCACGAATTTCGTGCACCAGGTCACTAGTATATATATAATCTCACAACTTCTTTATCCATTCCTCCACTAATGGGCACTTAAGCTGTTTCCATATCTGGGCTATTGTAAATAATGCTTTAATGAACTGGGTGCACATATCTTTTTAAAGTAATGTTTTCCCTTTCTTGGGATAGATGGTAGTTCTATTTTTCATTTTTGAGGAACTTCCACGCTGTTTTCCGTTGCACCAATTTACATGCCCACCAGCCATGCCCACATCCCTTTTCCCCACACCCTCACCAGCACTGCTAACGCTTGCCTTTCACACTGGCCACCCAGCAGGTGCGAGATGGTTCCGTTCTGCATTTCCCTGATGCTTAGTGATGTTGAGCATCTTTTCATTGCCTGGTGGCCATTTGCTTGTCTTCTTTGAAAAAAATGTCTGTTTAGATCCTCTACCCATTCTTTATTCAGATTTTTCTTGCTATCAAATCATATGAGTTCTTAATATATTTTGGATATCAGGCCCTTCTCAAGACATAGTCTTCAAATATCTCCTCCATTTGCAGGCTGTCTTTTCAGACCATTTCCTCCCTGTGCTGTGCAGCCACTTTAGCTTGATGTAGGCCACTTGTTTTTTAGTTTTGTTTTGTGTTTTTGTTTGTTTGTTTGTTTGTTTTGCTTTGGCTTTTGGCGTCAGATCCAAAACAAGAAAATCACTGAGACGGATCAAGGAGTTTGCTGTCTGTGTTCTTACTAGTAGTTTTATGGTTTCCAGTCTTACATCCACGTCTTTAACCCATTTTGAGTTAGTTTTCAGGTGTGGTGTAAGATAGTGGTCCAGTTTAATTCTCTTGCATATGGCTATCCAGTTTTCCCAGCACTGTTTATCGAAGAGACTGTCCTTCCCCATTTTATAGGCTTGGGTGCTGTGCTGTAGTTTAGCAGACAGCGTATATGGGTTTATTGGGGACTTCCTCTGCCAACCCATGCTCTGGCTTTGGGCCCGTAACATTGTTTTGGGAACTAGAGCTTTGCAGTATGATCTGAAATCAGGGAGCTGATGCCTCCCTGATTTTTGTTCTTCTCAACATTATTTTGACTATTTTCCTCCTTTCTTTCTGTCTCTTACTCTAGCTCTCTCCTTGCCTGTTTCCTCTCTCTCCTTTCTCTCTCCCTCTCCCTCCCTCCCCTCTGTCCTCTGCACTCTTTCCCTCTATCCTCCCATTCTCCTTCTTCCATCAACCTTGCAAGTTTGCATCTCAGGGCCCCCACCTCTGTCCTTGCACTTCCTTTTGTGCTAATGGACTCAGAACATTGAGGGGGATCCCATCGATTCCCAGTGGGTGCAACCATTACTGACTTCTGCTTGCTTTTTCAGATGTGACATTCCTGGAACCCACAGGCCTGGGCCTAGATGGGAAATACATCACAACAGCTGGAGGGGTGGGTTAAGAACAGCTGTGTCTGCCACATGGAGCACAGGGCCCCCAGAGTTCAGCAGTTCAGGGCACTCAGGGTGGAGTCTGGGGGGCACCAAAAGAGGGTGCCCTCAGACAGGGCAGCCAGGCCATCAGCAGAGCAGCAGGATTCACCTGAAGGAGCTGCAGGAAGAAGCTGCACTTACTCAGAGCCAGTCTCTGGTCCTTTAGTATAAGCCACAGCTCTGACCCTGCACAGAATGGAAGGGACCCTGTCACTCCCTCTATGCTGGAGACAGGCACGGAGCCCCAAGGGCAAGGCTCCTGCCTCCCAGCCGCTGCCTCCTGAGTGAGTGCTAAGCACAAGCTGGCCAATGCTGTGAAGGAGGGAGGCAGGGCGGAAGAGGACAGGAGGGAGAGAGGGGAAAGAGGGGGAAGGGGAAAGGAGTCACTCAGAATTGCGAACAAAAATAATGTGAACCTCAAAAATTTCACTATTTGGAACGCTGACCTATGTAACTACCTCTGCAACACAAAGCCATTGCTTTTTATTCCGTTGTTAACATTTTAGGAGCCAGTTGTGGCTGCCATTTGCAGCTTATTCCCCAGGCACATATCAAGCAGAAAAATAAATACCATGGAGGCTGGATTCGTTTGCTTGCTACAAAGCACTTTAATTATTTTGGTTGCAAAACGTATTTGTTCATCTCAGGAGAATATTTAAATCTGCTTTTATTTGTGCACAACTGCCCCTCACACTAGGAAATGAGACCCTATGTTTCACATTGACACCACATGTCTTTTTATCCCTAAGGAGCTAACAGAATATTCTAATTTTAATTGCATTTATAATTTAAAATCCTGAAGTAGTACAAAAATTTTCCAAAAATTCTTTGAAAATAAAATTGCAAGGCCCAGAGCCCTGGAAGGGATGGTTCTGAAGCTTAGAGCCCTGTGTGTCACATACCACAGCCTGTGCATTGACACTGGGTCTAACTTGTACAGATCTGAGAGCACACATCCGGAGGCATAGAGGTATACAGCCAGTGAGTAAGGGTGTGGATGCTGACATGATGAATTAATGGGGGCTGAGTTTATCTCACTTGAAATAACTAAAAAACAAACATATGAAACAACAGTTTTCAGACACTGGACGAAGGCACAGCTGGATAGGGATGCACACTCAAAAGCGAAGCTGCAAACACGGAGCCTAAGCCAGGTTCAGCGACTTCCAGGCTGCAGCCTGAACAGGACCTACCAGAGCAGAATGGTTCTTATAAGCTGGAAAGTGAGTTTGGGTTTGCGGACATAAGGTGACTGGAAGTCACAATGCAGAATTCCAGAGTAGACAGCATGACACAAACAAGCCCCCGGAAATCTGCAGGAAGGCCTTTGAGTCACCGTGCAGTGTTAATTAGCACACATGTGAGGAAACCACTGAGTCCGTGGAAGGATGGCCCGAGTGGGTGATGTTAGTGATCCTTCATAGCAGGTCAAATTAGACAAGGAGGTGACGGCTGGTTCTGATCTGCCTAACAAAGCTGCAAAGCAAGTCTTGAAAAATCAAAATGTTCCAGAGCAGTACAAGTGCATCCTTGGGAGGGGGGGGGGGGGGAGCACGGGAATAAGATGGACCTAACCTCATCCCAGCGATGTAAACTTCACAATGTCTGGCACCTGATCAAAAATCACCAGACATGCAAAGAAACAGGAAAATGCAGCCTATGATGAAGAGAAGAAGCAATCCACAGAAACTAGCCTGGAGATAATACAGATTCTAGAATTAGTATAATATGGAATCAAAACAGACATTATGAATACTACAAATACAGAGGATGTGCTCAAGACATTAAACGAAAGTGTGTGCAGGTTAGAAGAGAAGTAAAAGACATAAACTGAATTTCTGCAAATAAAAATTGCGGTGTTTGAGATGACAAACACTCTGGATGCATCAGCTGTGGATTAAGCTGCAGGAGAAAAAGGAGTGAACGTTGGGGTATGGAACAAGAGATCTCCAAAATGAACCACAGGGGAAAGAGGCTAAGATGTCAGCGAGCCCCAAATGCCAGTGGAGCCATTTAAGAACCTAAGAGCAGTCACGTCGTCTGGTCCACAGGGAGAAGAGAGAGAGAAAAGGCAAAGTAGAAAATATATTTGGAGAAATAATGCTCAAGCATTTTCTAAATCTGATGCAATCCCCACCCAAGCACAGAATCAGAAAGAAAGCTTAAAGTAACTAGAGGAAAATACCACTTATACAGAGACAAATAAAGACTAAACTGACAGCTGTCTTTTCATCAGAAACAAGGCAAACAGAAGTCACTGAAATGACACCTTTAAAGAATGAAAAACAAAAGGTGGATAATTTAATGCAAGTAGACTAGAACTCTAAGAAACTTAGTGAAAATGGACAACTTCCCTAAAAGGCTCAAACTGAAAGAAAGAAAGAAAGAAAGAAAGAAAGAAAGAAAGAAAGAAAGAAAGAAAGAAAGAAAGAAAGAAAAGAAAGAAAGAAAGAAAGAAAGAAAGAAAGAAGGAAAGAAGAAGAAAGAAAGAAAGAAAGAAAGAAAGAAAGAAAGAAGAAAGAAAGAAAAGAAGGAAAGGAAGAAAGGAAGAAAGAAGGAAAGAAGGAAAGAAGGAAGGAAGAAGGAAGGAAGGAAGAAGGAAGGAAGGAAGGAAGGAAGGAAGGAAGGAAGGAAGGAAAGGAAGAAAGGAAGGAAAGGAAGGAAGGAAGGAAGAGAAGGAAGAAAGAAGAAAGAAAGAAAGAAAAGAAAGAAAGAAAGGAAAGAAAGAAAGAAAGAAAGAAAGGAAGAAAGAAAGAAAGGAAGGAAGGAAGGAAGAACTCAGAAGGAAACAGATAACCTAATTATCCCAGGAGTATCTACTAAAACATTAGATTTTTTGTTTAAAATCTTCCCATGGAGGGGGACCTCTGGGCCAGAGAGCTTCACTGGCAAATTCTGTATTTGTTTAAGGAAAATATAGAATCAATTTCACACAAATCTCTTCAGAATGCTGATGAGAAGAAACATCCCCTCGTATCCCAGGAGGCCCACACTACCCAATTAGACAGCCAGACAGAGGACTTATAATATAAAAAACTACAAACTAATTTCCCTCATCAATATAAATACAAAGCTTTTCTAAAGCACCTAGCATTTTAGCTAAAGTACTCTAGCTCAGTTAAAATCCCACAATTCAAAAGGAGCAAGAGCATCCTGATCATGTGGGGGTCCATCAGGAAGGAGAGTGGCTTCGCAATTATCTCAATGATGCATAAAAAGCATTTGACAAATCCAACTTCCAATTATGTTAAAAACCCTCAGCAACCAAATAAAAGAAAACTTCCTCAACCTACATCTAACATCATAATTAACTAGAGGCCAGGTGCACAAAATTCATGCACTCAGTTGCGGGGGGGGGGGGGCATGTGGGGGAGGTCCCTCAGCCTGGCCTGTGCCCTTTCACAGTCCAGGAGCCCTCAGGGGATGTCTGACTAATGACTTAGGCCCACTCGGGCCTAAGCCATCAGTCAGACATCCTTAACACTGCTGAAGAGGTGGGAGAGACTCCTACCACCAACACTGCCCTCACCAGCCGTGAGTCTGGCTTCTGGCTGATTGGTGCTCCTCCTATGGGAGCGCACTGACCACCAGGGGGCAGCTCCTGCATTGAGCATCTGCCCCCTGGTGGTCAGTGCACATCATAGCAACCAGTCATTCTACCGTAGGGCCGAAACCAGCTCTCCAACATCCCCCAAGGGGTTCTGGAATGCGAGAGGGTAAAGGCCAGGCCAAGGGACCCCACCGGTGCATGATTGGGGCCAGGGAGGGACATGGGAGGTTGGCCAACCAAGAGAGGGACCATGGGAGGGTTCCAGGGCATGTCCAGCCTGTCTCACTCAGTCCTGATCGGCCGGACCCCAGCAGCAAGCTAACCTATCGGTAGGAGCATCTGCCCCTGGTGGTCAATGCACATCATAGCAAGTGGTTGAGCAGCCTTAACATATCATTAGCATATTACACTTTGATTGGTTGCACTGCCGCCCGGACAACCGGACACTTACCATATTAGGCTTTTATTATATAGGAGAGTAAAAAGCTGAATGGTTTCCTTAAGATCCAAAAAAAGACAAAGATATCCATTCTTCCTGCTTCTACTCAACATTGTACTGGAGGCTCCAGAAAAAGAAAAGAAGGAGATTGAGATTGGAAAAGGAGAATAGAACTGTCTTTATTTCCAGACAGCATGATTATCTAAAAAATATCAGGAAATCCACAAAAGAAAGCCACCAGAACTAATATGTATGTCTAGCAAGATTGTGATACAAAGTTAATGTTCAGAAATTGCTCACAACAATCAATTGAAAATTAAATTCAAAAATCAATACCATTTATAATTGTATTAAAACTATTAAATATGAATAGGATGAGTTGAACAAGGCCAGTACACTACAAAACACTGTAAAAAATAATTAAGTAGAATATAAATAAATGAAAAGATACACCTTGTTCATAGACCATAAGACAATATTGTGAAGATCTCAATTATGCCTCAAGTCATCTTTAGATTCAACACAATAGAAATTAAAATCCTAGCAACTGACAAGTTAATTCTCAAACTTATATAGAGGCAGAGCCAGGGCTGGGGCAAGCACTTGCCTAGGCTTGTGAGGGGCCCCACTTAACCCTGAGCCCTTAGTCCCAGCTCTGAGACGTGTGAAGGACCTAGAAGGATGAAAGTAGGAGTTTTAGAAAAGGAAAAGGTGGAGAACTTACTTCTCTTGATTTCACGATAACTAAAAAGCTGCCACCATACCGTGCGGCCCTTGGGGTGACAGCAGACATGCAGGTAAACAGAACAGAAGGGAGGCCAGGAGCAGTGAAGGCCAGTGACTTTTGGCAAAAAAAAAAAAAAAAAAAAAAAAAAATCCAAAGGGAAAAGGATGCTATTTTCAAACAGTAGCACTGGAAAAATTAAATATTCAGGGACAAAAATAAAACAAAATTAATCTCAGCCCTTACTGCAACTATATACAAAAATTAGCCATCAATAAACACAAGAGCAGGAATGAATTTCAAAATCGTTATGCTGAAGGCAACAGCAAGTGTACTGTCTAATTCCATTGATGTGAAAGACCAGGAAATGCAAAGTAATCTACAGTGACAGACACACCCAAGGCTGCGTGGTGGGGTCAGGGGAACGCAGGGGGCGTGAGGAAAGTTGGTGCGCGGCCAGGATGCGCTCGCTGACAGCTGCACAGTGTGCACGTCAGGACTCGAGCTCCATGCCTCCACATGGGCAATGCTTACGTCATCTGTGCTTCAGAAAGCACGTCGCACACTGAGACTGCAGGCACCAGAGCAGAATGCAGGCTCACCCCCAGCGCCCAGCAGGAGCGAGGTCTTGGGTCAGATGCAGAGCCCCACAGTCTCCCCCGCTGCCCCCCCCCCCGCCCCGCGGGCTCCAGACCTTGCTGCTATTGGTGTCTGCTCAGCATCTCAGCCCAAGCTGCGCACCCCCCCGACCTCCCCCCCCCCCCCCCGCCAACTCCCAGTCCTGGGGCTCACTGCTGGGACCGCGCTGCATCCCACCAGAGTGGTGAGCTGGGGACTGAGGCACAAGGACCAAAGACAGAAGAGAGAACCGAGCTCCTTCTCCTAAGCCAGCTCCTGCTGTGATGCGGGGGATCCCGCCAGGACCCCGCTGTAAGGTGCGGTTCCACAGCAGCACCTGCACACGTGCACACAGGCCAGGGAGTGACCCTGAACCAGTTTCCTCCCTAAAAGTTCTTACCCAGGAGGATGCAGGAAGGCCAGGAGGGTCGGTACCCAGAGTAAGGGCCCAGTGAGCAGGTGTCTCTGCGGGAAGGAACCTGTGCCTCCCTCCCTCCCCTCCCCTGCTCAGGCCTCAGCCTCTGCAGCTCCTTCAGCCAGGGACCCAGGGCCAGCACAGGGCGGGGCCAGCGGTGTCCCGGGCTGAGCCACAGGAGCTCCTGTCCACTGCCTTCCCTGGCTCTGGACCCGCTCATTCCCTTCTATTGGGTGAAAATCAGAGACACTGTCATGACTTCTCTGTTCATTAAGGTTAATAGAAAATGATATGTTACTTTAAGTTGATTCAAAATTTAAAGTGATCTAATCCAATATAATAATTGGAAGACTTGGCTTCGTGCAGAAATGTTGACCCTTAAAATACACAAACCATCATGTGTCCCCATCAAGGCGGGACTGGCAGTTCAAAGGCAGTATCACAAGGGGACAGTGGGTCTGGAAGCGGGGAGGTGGGGGGCGGCAAACGTTCGGGGGAGGAGGGGCTGAAACCCCAGCGGGTCTCTGTGGGGTCCTACACCCGCCTTTTCTGAGGCTCAGTTCACGTTCTGCTCCAGTGTTAGCAATGCCTCTCGGAAGGTGGCTATAAACAGGCAGCCAGAAAACAAAGGACTAAGGTATCTTCACAGAGGATGAGAGCAAACACGTCCCAAAATTAGAAATAGACACGATCAATAGTAAATGTACAAAGTGTTTGACTTGGCCAACAAGCAAAGAAACACAAATTAAAACAATGCAGTGAGCCTTCCTTCACCTATAATATTGGTAAAAATGAAAACTGTTGATTCCATTTGTGTTCACAAGACATGAGGGGGCAGGACAGGCTCCCAGTGCCCTAGCTCTGAGATCAGGCCCGAGTCGGCAATCGAGGGGGTGCCTGGCTGCAGTAAACCTACAATAGTAGTAACAGGCCAGTCCCCAACACCGAGAAGACTTACATGAATCATGATTCTTCCCCTTGACAGCTACCCCAAGACCACTGGACATCTCCAAGACTGTGACTGACATGCGACATGTGAGTGATAGGGTACCAATTGAAAACAGTTGGGCACAAACTGAACGTAACAGGAAAACCTCAATTTGGCAAATATCTGACATATGTAGCTGTTTGAAAGGATGATTCATTAGCATATTAAATTGCATTTTGTTCTATTATAGAAGAATCAAAAAGAAGTATAACAATATTTCTCTGCTTCCCTTCTATTCCTACCCTCCCACATCACCATGCCCCCCACAGGCCCACAGAGGGGGCAGCCCCCCACATGCCCACAGAGGTGGAGGCCCCCTGCATGCCCACAGAGGGGGCGGCCCCCCGCACGGCCCACAGAGGGGCTTGTGCTGTTCTTTCTTGTGAGATGTTCTCCTTCAATAAAGAGGTGAACTAACGATGGCTGGAGAGAGCTTCTGAGGCTTAGAGAGCGAAGGCGCCAGTGCAGGTGGAGGGGCGGGAGGTGCTGTGGGCCTCCCCACTGTCTTCTGGGGAGATGCAGAGAGGCTTGGCTGGGCCTCGAGGGAAGGCGGGCCCAGCGGAGCTTCCTGAGTCTAGAGGCCCTTCCAGGACTGACATTGACAAAGAGTAGGCCCAGGAGCCTTCGCAGGACCCAGGGGGATGGGGTGGGGGGCACGGAGGGAGCCACCTGTCCCAGCCGGGATCGGGTGTCCTGACCCCACGAGATGGGAGCTCACCGGATCCCGTCTGTGTGCACTGAAGTCTGTGAAGCATGTGAGCAGGCCGGGCACACGCTGGACACTTGGCGACCTGTTTCCGTGCCTCCCAGGCAGCCCGCGGCTGCTGTTCCTGCAGTGCCCAGGCTGACGGGCAGCACTCTGAGGGGGGAGGGATTCACTGGCCTCACAAGTTGTGCTCCTCAGCAGCTCGGGCCAGGAGCCCCCTGCACCTGGCGGGGCATGCCAGGCAGGAGGCGAGGGCCCTGGGCTCCTCAGCCCTCGGCATTCAGGGGTGCCTGTTTGAAAGGTGCACACCGCACCCAGCTCTGACCACTGACAGTTCCAGGGCGCCTTGTCCTCCTTCCTGAAACCGCACAGCATTCTTCTGGGATTTCCAACCACTCCTAGAGGTGGGCAGGGCATGACATGCTCGGTTTTGAGATGGGAAGAACCAGAGCGGAGTGCACGTCCAATGAGCCCTTAGAAGCCATTATGAGGCTTCACCAGGGGCTCTGGTGGCCGGAACTGTCTCCCACATGCCAGCCTTAAAGCAGCCTCTTTGGGAGTCCCAGCAGGGCCCTTCCAAGCCTGCCCATGCTGTGCGAGAAGGCAGCAGAAATGTGTGTGCACATGTGTGTGCATGTGTCTGTGTACACATGTGTGCATGTGTGCAGGTCTGTGTGCACACACATTTGCTTCTGCCTCTCCATGCAACTTGACGATTCTCCTGCCCAGCAAGAAGGGGTAATAACAGGGTAGAAGGCAGGGAGTGGGGTCTTTCTGACAGGAGCCATGAGTCATCCGAGTCCATCAGAATCAGATGGCAGGAAGCACGATGGGCAGGGAGCAGATGGGCATGATGGGCAGGAAGCCGATGGGCAGGAAGTGTGACGGGCAGGAAGCCAAAGGGCAGGAAGTGTGATGGGCAGGAAGCACGATGGGCAGGAAGCATGATGGGCAGGAAGCTGATGGGCAGGCACCTTTCCTTTCAGACACATGAGATGCATGTGGTGACGAGCGGTTGTTAAGACTCCGCCAGCACTCCCTTGGAGCGTCCCCTCACAATTCCATACACAACAGCCGCGGAAACCCTGACTCACTCCTGACTATGCCCACGGCAGGCAGACCTTCCCAGCTCCTCCCTCCCAGGGCGTGGGACTTGATTAGCTCTTGCAGCCTCACCCGTGGCAGGTGGGCTGTGCATGTTTCTCACCAGGACACCATGGCCCCGTGGGTGAGAAGCGCCTCTCGGCTTCTCCTGGGCGGCGCTGGGCTGCGGGGCTCTGTTTGGTCCCCAGGAGACCAGTCAGCAGGCCTGGTGTGGAGACAGGACCTGGAGGCAGAGACTGGGCCCCAGAAGAGCCAGGGCCTGGGCTCTCCGCAAGAGGAGGAAGGAAAGGCTTTGGAGGAAGTCAGGCCAGCCCGCCTGCTCCTCAGGAGGACGCTCTGCACTGCACACCCACAAGACCTCACTATGTTGGGAAGACAAGCTGTCCTTTAAGAGTGCCCCCACATGGCGCAGACTGACCCACATGGGGAAGGCGGGTGGCTAGAGCAACCAAAGAACTTGTATGCACACATGCATGACCCTTGGATATGGACCGGTGTGCTGAAGGCCTGGGGGGGGGGGTGGCTAGAAGGGGTACAGGGTGGGAGAGGGGACATCTGTAATATCTTCAACAATGAAGAGTTTTAAAAAGAAGAACAACAGAGTGCTTGCTATAAACCAGTCATCTCATCGCACCTCTTCAGCTCCCCGAGCAGCCCTGCGAGCAGAGGAGGAAACTGGCTTCACAGAAGGAAGCCAGACAACTGGCCAAGTCACAGGAGTGGCAGCCTGGAGCCAAACCAGCCCTCAACCCTCCCAAAGCGGCCTGAGGCAGCCCGGCGCCTCCAGGCCTACAGAGGCCCAAGGACCCTGCATGGCAGCTGCCCCTACATACAGAGCCGTAAGGTCCGTCTCAGACACGCTTCTAGGGAACCGGCCTTGTTCCTTGCAGACACGGTCATGTGACAGGTACTAGCTTCTTCCTGGCCTTTTGTGCATCCTTTCACCTTTTCCATAGGAGTTTTTAAAATAAAGTAAAATAACATAAAGGGAATAAAGGGAGTCTATATTTATAAAGAGCCAGGGTCTGTAACATCCATAACATCCATCCTAATGCCCAGGCTACACACGCAGCAGGCTCTGGTGGGTGGGGACTTGTGGCAGTGAGGACGGGGCCAGGAGAGGTGGAGCCGGCACTCATACTCACTCACAACCACACACTCACAGATACACACAGCGCCCACCATCTCACAGCCTTTTCTCCCTTTCTTTCCCTCCCTCCCAGCTTCCTTTCCCAGCCTCTCTCAGAATGAGGCCCCAGGGCAGGCAGAGGGTGGAGCTTTCCCCACTGCCCCCCCGCCCTCCCCTCCTCTCCCCCATCCCAGCTGGGAAAGAGGAAGAGGGAGAGAGGGAGACAGGGAGGCCTGGAGGACTGCTGAGAAAAACAGAGAGACAGGGACTGGGAGAGACTGGGATGGAGACATGGAAACAATGCATGCCATTAACAAATTTCAAGAGGTATTCATATTGCATGGAATGAAATGTTCACATTTCAAACTTCCAGACTATCCTTTATTAACAGATACAAATACATGTAATGAATCATACGAGCCACAACAGGCAGAGGTTTTGATAAATTCTCTGAACGATGAACAGTTGGCAGCCTTTCAGACTATAACTTCAGCCATCAAAGATCAAACTGTACACTCCAAATGCTTTTTCTTGGATGGCCCAGGTGATAGTAGAAAAACATATCTTTATAAAGTTTTAATACATTATATTAGAGGTCATGGTGGCACTGTTTTACCCACACCATCTACAGGAATTGCTGCAAATTTACTTCTTGGTGGAAGAACCTTTCATTCCCAATATAAATTACCAATTCCATGAAATGAAACTTCAATTTCTAGACTCGATATAAAGAGTGAAATTGCTGAAACCATTAAAAAGGCCCAACTTCTCATTATCGATGAATGAACCATGGCATCCAGTCATGCTATAAACACCATAGGCAGATTACTAAGAGAAATTATGAATTTGATGTGGTGGGAAAGTCCTCCTTATCAGAGGGGATTTTCGACAATGTCTCAGTATTGTGTCACATGCTATGCGATCAACCATAGTACAAACGAGTTCAAAGTACTGTAGTGTTTGGGAATGTTTCAGACAGTTGTCTCTTAAAACAAATATGAATCAGAAGTTTCTGCCTATAGCGAATGGTTAGTAAAACTTGGAGATGGCAAACCTGATAGCAGTTTTCATTTAGGAATGGATATTATTGAACTCCCCTGTGAAATGATTTGTAATGAATCTATTAGTGAAGCTACCTTTGGAAATACTGTATCTATAGATAATATTAAAAATATATCTAAATGTGCGATTCTTTGTCCTAAAAATGAGCACGTTCATAAATTAAATGAAGAAATTTTGGATATACTCAATGGAGATTTTCACACATATTTGAGTGATGATTCCATTGATTCAATGGATGATGCTTAAAAGGAAATTTTCCCATTGAATTTCTTAATAACATTACTCTTTCGGGAATGCCGTGTCATAAATTAAAATTGAAAGTGGGTGCAATCATCATGCTACTGAGAAATCTTAATAGTAAATGGGATCTTTGTAATGGTACTAGATTTATTATCAAAAGATTGCAACCTAACATTATTGAAGCTAAAGTATTAACAGGATCTGCAGAGGGAGAGGTTGTTCTGATTCCAAGAATTGATTTGTCCCCATCTGACACTAGCCTCCCATTTAAATTAATTTGAAGACAGTTTCCCATGATGCCAGCATTTGTGATGACTATTAATAAATCACAAGGACAGACTCTAGACAGAGTAGAATATTCGTATCTGAACCCGTTTTCAGACATGGTCAGTTATATGATGCTTTCTCTCGAGTTTGAAGAGCATGTGACATTAAAGTTAAAGTTTTAAATACTTTATCACAAGAGAAATTAGTCAAGCACTCTGAAAGTGTTTTCACTCTTAATGTGGTATACAGGGAGATATTAGAATAAGTTTAATCAATAAGCTTGTTTGTATCAGTGTTGTTTTTATATCATGTTTTTGTTGTTTTTATATCATGTTTTTTGTTGTTGTTATATCATGTTGTGATTGTTTATTTACTAATAAATTTATATATTATTTTAATATACATTTTACTAATTTTCTTTCATCTCTGACACTTCTATTGTAGAGAAAGGGTGAATAGCAATATTAAAATATTTCCTCTAATTAATTCCCTTTTAATGTGCACAAATTTCATGCACTGGGCTACTAGTAAATATAATAATGAAAAATAAATGTTTTCTAATAAAACTTTCCACAACAACTTATTACTGCTTCCAAATTATGACAAATTTCAAACATTGCTGGGAATCAGGCATTTAGCATCCGGGGTGTGCCTAGGTAAGGGGGCACAGGTAAGGGGGCAGTGTTGGTGCCCAGCGTGAGGCACAGATAAGGGGGCACAGGTAAGGAACAGTGTGGCATAGGCTGTTTCTTGCGTTTGTGGTCACTCATACCTAAGTTCAAATCCTGCCTCTGCCCTGATTAAGTGACACTGAAGAGCCATCGCGTCTCTGAGCCGCCTTGTGCCTGCATGTGGAAGAGCACAAGGTGAAGGGCCCAGGGACTCAGTCCCCCAACCCTCCCTTCCCTCAGCCCCAGGCAATCACATCCCCTGCAGCAGCCTGGATCCCTCCTCCTGTTTGAAACAGTTCCTTCGCGTAGCTTCCAGGACCCCACCTGCATCAGCAATATCGGTATTCCTACTGAGCGAAAAGTATCTAAGAACTTCAACTAAAAACAGATTGTTAGAAAGGACAACATACCTAGACCCAAGTATGAAAGGCCATCCAGAAGCCTACTTTAGCCCAGCCAGCGTGGCTCAGTGGTTGAGCGTCAACCTATGAACCAGGAGGTCACAGTTTGATTCCTGGTCAGGACACATGGCCGGGTAGTGGGCTCGATCCCTAGTGTAGGGTGGGCAGGAGGCAGCCAATCAATGTTTCTCTCTCATTATTGATGTTTCTATATTTCTCTCCCTCTCCTTTCCTCTCTGAAATCAATAAAGATATATTTTTTAAACAGAAACATACTTTAAACATAAAGAAACAAATCAGTTAAAGTGCTAATCAAATCTTTAAGGGCTGCAGTAATATCAGATAAAGTGCGTTTCAGAGCAAAAAGTCGCTTCATAATGATAACAGACGGATTAATCAATGGGACATAAAATCCTAAACATTTATGCCTCTTAGAACAAAGCCTAAAAATATATTAAACAGCAACTGGTAAAACTGCAAGGAGAGCTAGGCAGTCACACTAAAGTTGAGTATTTTGGTGCCTCTCTCTCAATAACTGAGAGAACGAGTAGACTAAAACCATCAAAGGTGCGGAAGACACAGACAACACCATCAACTACATTGCCTGCCTGGCACTCACAGGGCAAGCACAGACCCTTCCAATGCATGGGAAGCATGGTCCAGAGCGGCCATATACTGGACTGCAAATGAGTCTCAGTAGATGTGAAAGGGTCCAGAGAACAGTTGTGAAACTGTTCTCTGACTACAATGGAGCTAAATTGCTAATCAGTAAGAGAAAAGCCCCAAATATGTGGAAACTAAATAACACACCTCACAGCAGCCCATGGGTCAGAAGAAATCAAAACTAACACAGAAAGTGCTCTGAACTGATAACAATGAATACACAACATAACAAAATTTGGGGGGGGGGGTGCCATTAAATCACCTAAGTGAAGTTTATAGCGTAAATCCATGATCTCAGCTCCCCCCGAAGGAAGATGCAAATACAGAAGGCAACTAAGCACAGGCAGAGGCTTGGCATCACTTGGGAAATGAAGCTGCAAGCACACGCAGCGCCAGACACACCATTCTAGTGGCCGATACCAAGCCATCAACCCAGGACGGGAGAAGGCCAGAGCAACAGGACTTCTCAGAGAACTTGAGAATTTCTTAAAAAGTCAAACATATCTACCATCTGATCCAGCAAGTCCACGTGTAAATATGTACCAAAAATGAAAGCAGGTATCCATACAAAGACTTTCACAGCATGTTCATAGCAGCCTTTTTTGTAATCATCAAAAATCTAGACCAGCCCTAGCCAGTTTGGCTCTGTGGATAGAGTGTCAGCCTGTGGACTGAAAGGTCCCAGGTTCGATTCCGGTCAAGGGCACATGCCTAGGTTGTGGGCTCGATCCCCAGTGTGGGGGAGTGCAGGAGGCAGACGATCAATGATTCTCTCTCATCATTGGTGTTTCTTTCTCTCTCTCCCTCTCCCTTTCTCTCTGAAATCAATAAAAATATATTTTTAAAAAATCTGGACCAACCCACTTGCCCATCATTGGTAAATGGATATTCAAATTGTGGTGTATCTATACATTTGAATACTATTCATCAATAAAAAGAAAAGAACTATTGCTATACATTGGAATGTGCATGAATCTCAAAATAACCATCTGAAGGGAAATAGCATAGCAAAATAGATAAAGAGTACACTGTATGATTCCATTGACATAAAACTCTAGAAAATAAAAATAACCTGTATTTTGAGAAACAGACCACAGGAGTGTGGGGGAGGACACTGGTGTCTCCTGTTCACTGCCTTCAGCATGGCTGTGGCATCATGGGTACACATGTGTGTCAAACATAAATTGTACACTTAAACATGTGCATTTACTGTACGAGAATTAAACTTGAATAAAGCTGTTATTTTCTAAATAAAATACAGATAAGGAAAGTGGTGCTCAAAAAAAGTTCCTGGCTCCATCACATCTGATAAATGGCAACCCCAGTCCTTTCCTCTGAATTCAGCTGGGGTACAGAGGTGGGTGAGGTAAGGCAGGTGTCCTCAGGCCTCGTCAGCCACTAGGAGAATCGGTTAGGAGAAACCATTGCTTTTGAGTGTTACTAAATTAAATTTGCAGACGGTAAAGGAACAGGGACTTAACATCCAAACAGAATTGGAATCTCCAAAATGAAAAGAAGAAAAAAATCATATCTTTCCCTTCCTCTCTTTCTCTGTGATCCAAGCAGAGAGTCTGCGGCTGTCCGGTTCCGCATTCACCTCCCATCCCTCCTGCTCAGAGAGGGCTCTCCAGTCAGCCGCGAGCAGCCTGTGTCACTGGAAAGAGCCTGGACTCCATCCTATGGGCCCTGACCTCCAAAACCTGCCAACAAGCTCCCCCAGTGCAGAGGGAGCACGACAGAGACGGGCAGGGACGTGCTGGGAGCCGTGTGTGTGCACAGGCAGTGGGCACTGCCCAGCCAGGAAAGCAGCGCCCACATGAGGGACCAGAGATGCCTGCAGAGACCTGCTTCCTGCCGTCACGTGATCCACCCTCTTTGATCACAGAATCCTTTTCCCACAAAACACCTACAAATGAGCAGAACATGAGTCCCCAACACAACCTTGAGGCTGCAGGAGGAAGCCCGCCGCCTCCCTGGCTGCTCCGCCACCTGCACGGCCTGGCGGGTGGGCGGAAGGGAGCGCAGCTTGTATGCATGGGACTCCCAGTGCAGGTACAGGCAAAGGGGGTGCCATGGAACAGGATGCCGAGGCTGTGCTCATGTCACAGGCCAAAGCTGAGTCCATGGGCTGGGATGCTATCCAGGCCTTGGCCTCCAGTTGGCAATAGGCCAGCAGTGTCAGGGGAGGAGGCCACAGGGGGACGCTGAGCGGGGGCTTGCCCAGGACCTCCTCTGTGGCTGAGCCCGGTGCTGGGCCTCGCACCATCTGAGGAAGGCGGTCCAGCCTCACCCACAGCTTTCGTTGGGTGGGGCACATGCATCACAATAGAGCTGGGCCAGGAGGGGCCATGCCCGTGGGGACGGGCAGGAGGACCTCTGGGCAGGGGTGAGGGCCCAGCCTTGCAGGAAAGCAAAGTCCTTGACAAGCAGACAGGAAGGCTCAGTCCTGCAGGAAAGTCCTGGCCGGCCCAGAGCCGGAGAAGAACATAAGCTGAGGGAGCAGCAAGCTGCCTGCCCTGCAGGGATGCGCCGGAGCAACTGGACCTGGACGGGAGGCTGAGAAGTAAACACACGTGCCAGGTGTAGCCAGGTCAGCCTGGAGCTCGAGGCTGGGCATGGTGAGGGCTTTTGTCCAGGGCGAGGGCGGTGGCCTGGAGAATGGGCCTGGCCCTGAGGTCTGAGCACCCTGTGAGAACCAGGTTAGGGTGGACTGGGGGGAGGTGGTGGCTCCCCCTAGCAGCTGAGTCAGGAAGGCCTCTGGGTATCCGGGTCTGAGGCACAGAGTCAGGGTCTAGAGTGGACAAGGGGTGTGGGGTCACCAATGTGCGCTGGGAAAGACAGGATGCAGAGGGCCAGTCAGCTCTGCTTCCTCCCCCCACCCCACCCCCCTGCCACCTGGTGGAGCCACAGATCATAACTCAGAGCCTCACATGCTGAGCAGCCCTGAGCACACGGCTCTGCGTGTGCTTCTCCATTGCTTATGGAGCATTTCACAACATTTCCTTCAAAGCATAACTGGGCTCCATGTTGGAAGAAGTAGATTAACAATGTGAGGTGCCCACAAGCAAACTGTGCTTCCAGGCTGCGTCCTGGCTGGTTCCAGAAGAAGCTGGAAGGTACACACATCTTCCATACATAGAATTTCCTCCAGCAAGTTCCACTTGTGTCTCCTGCCTGGATGCAGAGACTCCCGGAAGGCTGTCCCACTGTGTCCACACCCCAGCTGTGAACCCAGGGTCAGAGGGAGGCCACCCATGGGGAGAGGCAGCAGTCCACCCAGCTGATCCCCAGCTGACAACCAGCCCCCACCTAGTGCATCTGGCCAATCCGACGGTCCTGCCCTGGCACCTTCTGACGAGTGACAAGGGGTCCCGCAGTCCCTGAGACTGTGCATACGTACTGCCTCTGTCTCCTCTAGGAGGCCAGCTGGGAAGTGCCACAAAGCAATTTGCTCTGCCTCTACCCTCCAAGCTAATATGTAACATCATCAATGAAAATATAGTTTACACCCAAAAAGACATGTTTGTCAGGGCCCCACAGAGGCCTGTGGAAACGATCTATGAGACTGACAGCCTCCCAGCCTCTGTCTGAATCCAGTGACTCTTCTCCAAACGGGCCCCTCACAGGCAGCCCAGCAGGCACCAGTGAGGGGGACAGACTGAGCCACCGCGTGAAGGAAGCCAAGGGCAGCCTGTGCCTGAGCGGCTATCTCAGGAAAGTATAACAGCGGGTCAATCACAGAGGGGCTGGACGGCAGGGCCCGGGCAGTGGGCCAGCAGGGCGAGGGGGTCTGCTGGGGGTCTTGGGAGAAGCCCAAAGGCATGGGGATGAGGCCCAGACCCGAGCTCTCTGAGGACCGGAACTGGCTATAGGCTCATGGAGGAGATGGAGGGATCCTTCAGGAGAGCTGGGCATGAGGTGATGGAGGAGGAGGAGGAGGAAGAGGAGGGATCCTTCAGGAGAGGGGGGCATGTGGTCATGGAGGAGGAGGAGGAGGAAAAGGAGGAGGAATAGGGATCCTTCAGGAGAGCTGGGCATGTGGTCATGGAGGAGGAGGAGGAGGAGGAGGAGGAGGGATCCTTCAGGAGAGCTGGGCATGTGGTCATGGAGGAGGAGGAGGAGGAGGAGAATGAGAAGGAGGAGGAGGAGGAGGGATCCTTCAGGAGAGCTGGGCATGTGGTCATGGAGGAGGAAGAGGAGGAGAAGGAGGAGGAGGAGGAGGGATCCTTCAGGAGAGCTGGGCATGTGGTCATGGAGGAGGAGGAGGAGGAGGAGGAGGAGGGATCCTTCAGGAGAGCTGGGCATGTGGTCATGGAGGAGGAGGAGGGATCCTTCAGGAGAGGGGGGCATGTGGTCATGGAGGAGGACGAGGAGGAGGAGGAGGAGGGGGGAGGAGGGATCCTTCAGGAGAGGGGGGCATGTGGTCATGGAGGAGGAGGAGGAGGGATCCTTCAGGAGAACTGGGCATGTGGTCATGGAGGAGGAGAAGGAGGAGGAGGAGGAGGAGGGATGCTTCAGGAGAGCTGGGCATGTGGTCATGGAGGAGGAGGAGGAGGAGGGATCCTTCAGGAGAGCTGGGCATGTGGTGATGGAGGAGGAGGAGGAGGAAGAGGAGGAGGAGGCGACCCTTGAGGGGGTGGGCAGCCTCTCCTCTGCAGCACCTGCAGCCTGGGGGAGGCCGGGACATGATTACTGAAGAGGTGGCCAAGCCACAGAGAAACCTGTTGCCATGCCTTCCAAGGCCAAACCAGTGGGACAGCCAGTCAGCAGGAGAGACTTCCCATTCACCACCTTTCAATGTTAAAATCATCCACCCCACCAGCTGATTGGGAATGGGCACACTCCCACACATGTACATTCACATGTGCACACGCACTCACAAACATACTTATGCATACATATGTATCCATACATACTCACACACACATTCCTACATACATATAATAATATGCTCACACAGAGCCAGGTAACACACACACACCTGCAACCTCCTGCAGGAAACGCAGCCTCTATCCCTTCTCATTCTTTTGTCCCCCTCCTCTGCACCCATTTTCTAGCCTTCCCTAGTCTCCCCATCCTCCCTCACCCGCACACGGGACACCTGACACAACGTCCCTGAGACCCTCGGTTTCTTTGTGGACTCAAGTGCAGACTCTCTCTCTGGCTCCCACCTGCTCCAGAGAGCATCCTGGCAGGTCCAGTGCAGTTCTCTGACCTCCTGTGCTGGCACAGTGGAGCCCCAGAACAGCACCCCAAGTCAGAATTGGACGTGAAAAGCTCACCCCCAACTTTCCCAAAGGGCAGGAGGCTCCGTGAAGCACGCCCTCTGGTTTATGGGCTCCTACCTCATTGACGAAGACCCAGTGGCTGTCCTTGGAAGCCAGGTTGGTCTCGACGGCCTGCAGAGAGAAAGGAAAGCCAACATGAATGGAAGCAGCCAGAAGCTGCGGCATCAGGGTGACTGTCGAGGCTGGTGTGATAACATTGTTCTCACAGTTTTTCCTCACATACTGTCTCCTGGGGTCAGCTGGCGGCCGTGGCTACATGACATCTAAATGCAGATGTCTGAGTTCCAGCTGCCCCAGAGCCCTCGTGTGCCAGCCATCCTGCAGGCATCCCAGACCCCAGGCCGGGAACCCCTATCCCCGGAGCATGCCCACAAACTCCTCTCTGGAGGGGCCCTGTGTGTGGGGGGGGGGGGGTGTCTCCTCAGTCCGGTCCAGGTGAGAAGGTGGGAAGTCTGGAGGGGGTTTGTGGCCGTGGTCCAGCTGTGCTGAGTGCACCTGGGAAGATGGTGCTCAGGACCCATAGAATGGGCTCTTTCTGTCCTGGGCAGTGCCCTGCCGCCCCGCTCTCTCTCTCTGTACTCGGTTCTACTCCATAGCACTCGCCATTCCTGTGCTTGAAGAGTTATCGATATTTATTTCTTACTGTCTATCTCCTCCACCAGGCGGGGGTCTCCATGAGGTCAGGGGCCATGTCTGTTTTGGTCACAGTGTGTTCTAGAAACTTACAACATAACCAGCACATAGTAGGTGTTCAATAAATGTTGAATGCGTGAATGAAGTTTGGTAGGCAGAGCAGAGAGGACCCTCTCACTTATATTGTCTCTCAGATATTTTTGAGCTCCTTTTGGGAAAAAGCAGGGTGAACTGACATTTTGCAAGCCTGTGCTAGGAAGTCCTCCCATCTGCATGGGCACAGACTTGCTTAGTGCCCAGCAGAGCGCCAGGCCTCCAGCCCTGGCAGAGAGCTATCAGATCCTAGTCCTATTTATTTATTTATTTATTTAGTATTTTTGCAAGGTAATTGTTACCCTTTTTAGTTGAAAAAATACAGAAAAATAAGAATCAGCTCATAATCCTATCCCATTTTTTTTAATGTGCTAAAGTAGTAAAAATGCCCCATTGTCCCTCCAAATTCACCCACTCGAGGCCATTTTAAGTGTTCCCATCCAGAAGTATCTGGTCACATCTGCAAGCACACATAGCAGACAGCTGTCTTTATTAAAATAGGGTCATGAAACACATGCCAGGCGACATCTGTCACTTCTGACTTATCGGTGTATCTAGTCTGAGATCTGAGTCCTCTCAGCAGGTGAGCACACAGGTGACCCTGCGCATGTGGCCCAGGCCTCAGCATGGCACCGCATGGGTGCTCAGAGCTTGCTTACATCAGCAAGGACACATTTGCTGGCTGGCAGCAGCACGTGGAGACTGGGCCTGGGGACCCAGCCAGCTCTCACAGCCATGTCCTCACAGATGGAATTATGGCATGGAACAGCAGGGTCGGCACAGGCTCTCCCGAGTCATCAGGTGGAGACACAGACTCCTCTCCAGCCACAGACAGAATGACAGCCCACAGACAGCGCCAGCCCATGGACAGCGCAGCTCACAGATAGCCCAGACCACAGACAGCCCAGCCCATGGACAGAGTGCCAGCCTACACACAGCGCCAGCCCATGGACAGCCCAGCTCACAGATAGCCCAGCCCACGGACAGCCCAGCCCATGGACAGAATGCCAGCCCACACACAGCGCCAGTCCACAGACAGAGTGCCGGCCCACAGACAGCCCAGCCCATGGACAGCCCAGCCCACGGAGAGAATGCCAGCCCACGGACAGCCAGGCTCACAGATAGCCCAGCCCATGGACAGCCCAGCCCACAGACAGAGTGCCAGCCCACGGACAGCCCAGCCCATGGACAGCCCAGCCCACGGACAGCCCAGCCCACAGACAGAGTGCCAGCCCACGGACAGCCCAGCCCACGGAGAGAGCGCCAGCCCATGGACAGTCCAGCCCATGGACAGCCCAGCCCACAGACAGCCCAGCCCACAGACAGCCCAGCCCACGGACAGCCCAGCCCACGGACAAAGTGCAGGCCCACGGACAGCCCAGCCCATGGACAGAGTGCAGGCCCATGGACAGCCCAGCCCACAGACAGAGTGCCAGCCCACGGACAGCCCAGCCCACGGAGAGAGCGCCAGCCCACGGACAGTCCAGCCCATGGACAGCCCAGCCCACGGACAGCCCAGCCCACAGACAGAGTGCAGGCCCACGGACAGCCCAGCCCATGGACAGCCCAGCCCACGGACAGCCCAGCCCACAGACAGCCCAGCCCACGGACAGCCCAGCCCACGGACAAAGTGCAGGCCCACGGACAGCCCAGCCCATGGACAGAGTGCAGGCCCATGGACAGCCCAGCCCACGGACAGCCTAGCCCACAGACAGAGTGCCAGCCCACGGACAGCCCAGCCCATAGACAGAGTGCCAGCCCACGGACAGCCCAGCCCACAGACAGAGTGCCAGCCCACGGACAGCCCAGCCCACGGAGAGAGCGCCAGCCCACGGACAGTCCAGCCCATGGACAGCCCAGCCCACGGACAGCCCAGCCCACAGACAGAGTGCAGGCCCATGGACAGCCCAGCCCACGGACCACCTAGCCCACAGACAGAGTGCCAGCCCACGGACAGCCCAGCCCACGGAGAGAGCGCCAGCCCACAGATAGCCCGGCCCACGGACAGAGAGCCAGCCCATGGACAGCCCAGCCCACGACAGCCCAGCCCACGGACAGCCCATCCCCACGAGGACAAGCAGGGATGGACATGCGGACTGGCCTGGAACCTCCTGACGACACCTTCTGCCCATTCTACAAACTCAGGAGAGCAGGACCCCACACAGAGGCTGCAGGGACTCAGATGCTGAGAAGGTGGAGAAGGGGGGCCCCTCCAAGCGGAGTCACAGCCACTCAGCCAGAGCCTCTCCTCTCAGCGCCCCGACTTTCAGGAGCATCCTCAGAATCCCAGCGCCCCGGGGGGTGCTGGGAGCACAGGGACACATGGAGCTCTGATAACACTAACACACACCGGCTCCCGTGTCCCCCCAACACCTCAGCACCTCCTCGTGTGCACATGGGGGCAGCTGTCACCCAGTTCCCCGCCCCCCCACTTCTCAACACCTCTTAGTGTGCACGGGGGGAGGGAGACACCTGATGCACACCCATCAAATCCGCACATGACACAGAACCGGGAGGAGGTCCTAACACCTCAGACACCAGGACTGGACTGACCCAGAAAAGAGTGGTGGCTTCACAGGGCTGACGACAGAGGCCCACCCTCGGTCCCCAGGAGCAGAGGGCAAAGGGGAGATGAGACTTGGGAGCAAAGACCCCTGAAGAAGGAGGAGCTACAGGTCTGCTCTGGGAGGTTGGCTACTAGGCACCCTGCTCCATGGAGGACACCTGACCAGAATCGGCCACGGAGTGGAACATGCCACAGTGGCAGGGAGCGTGGCTGGAGCTGAGGCCACTCAGTGTCAGCTTCCACGGACACACAAGGAGCATCCTGTGTGGGAGGCTGGGCTGCCTCTTGTCGACTTTGAAAGCAGATCCAGGACAAAGGTCTCCAGTACTGAGCTCAGCTAATCAGATCAGCGTAAGGGAGGACCTTCTGACTTCCATGCCATTCAAGATGGAATGGGCTGCCTGGGGTGAAGAGGTCTTCGGGTGTGTCTACACTGACTGCGGTGCCCGGGGGCATATACGCATGGGGGAGGGTAAGGCACCAGCATGCACAGATGCCCTGCAGCACACACACCCTACAGCACAGATGCCCTGCAGCACAGACGCCCTACAGCACACACACCCTGCAGCACAAAGCCATGTCACCCCAAATTCAGCTTCCAAGAGGGGCAGAAGCAGAAGCCAAATACATATATGCTTTGTCTCTGGGGTGTGGCCCACCTGCCACTCCCCATCCTGTGCGGCCCGCCCACAGAATAGCAGTGCTGGGAGAGAACCTGGGAGGATGGGGCTTCAGGCTCCGCACCTAGAGTGGACAAAGCAGTGGAACAACTCTCCACCAACACGCCCGAGAGTCTGCTCACCACCCGGCCCACCAGACCCCCAAACGAGGAGGCTCATGGAGTCTCAACCTCCCCAGCACCCACTGGGCGCAGGCTTGGTGCTTCTTGACTTTGTTCTCTGGGAGGGGCTGGTGGTGACCGAAGGGTAGGGCACATTCTGATTAGTGTCAGGCTGGCCATTCAGGGCCCAGGGAGTCTTTGGGCTGGAAAGGGACCCACCCCACAGGCCACCTGAGGAATCTGCAGCCTCTAGAGAAAGAGTGAGGTACAAGGGAGGCCTGAGAGAGACAGAAGCCCTAACTCGCCTACCTGGAGCAGGTGTCAGAGAAGCAGGTGTCACGCTCCAGAAATCCATGAGCAAGTGGGACACAGACAACAACAGGACCCACCCACTCATTAAGCGAGCTTGTCCACTCATGCACGGTGCCGGGCTGTGCACACAGCTGGGCCACACAAGGCAGTCCTGGGCCCGGTCCTGGGGTGGATCCAGCCTACGGGAGAGAGCGCCCGCCACAGCGAGAGAATTCTACTGCCCAGAGGGGGAGGCAGAGGTGTGGGCTCAGCAAAGCAGGTGCAGGTACCGACTGGTCCAGCGAGGACTGTGTTGGGCGTGCTAGCAGTGGGGCAGCAGCCATGGTGACCAAGGGCAGAGGCTGGGTAATGGTGGATGAGCAGCATCGTGTGAATAAGGATTTGGTTCTAAAGTTATCAGATGAGGCAAAATCAATTATAATTAAAGTAACCATAAAGGTTCTTATTATTATAAGAAGCGGATAAAGGATGGCCCAGAAAATGTAGCTGGTATAAGGAGCCTGTGTCGTCCCCCCCCCCCCGCCCCCCCACCGCCGATCTTCATCCATTAGTGTTTCTCTGTGGCCTCAGCAGCCCATTTGCTTCCCTGAGAGGACCGGGTAAATCAGTCCCCACTGGCCAGCCCTCAGAGGTCTGGATCCCATGGGTCCTGTCCCATCACTGTTCAGGCAAACATCAGACCAGACGGCTTCGGGGCCTCTTCCTGCCTTGCTGGGAAAGGTGCGAAGCGTGGTCACATCTCCCTCCCAGAGAGCAGGCTTGCGGTGGGCTGCCTGAGACCACCCACTCTTCCCAGCGGGTTCTCTCGCAGTGCAATCCTGGCTGTGCCCGCTGGTGTTGAGGCAGACGCAGCACTGCCCGGCCGAGTGCCCATGGGCGGGAGGTTAGTGCTCATGTGCGAGGTCCCCCCACGGGCCATGCCGGGTTCAGAACCTAGAGGGAGGATCAGCAGCTGAGGCGTGAGTGACAGCCCGAAGTACCCAGGCCCAAGGGGGGGCCCAGCGCTGAGCAGTGGCACCCTTTCTCCCTGTGCACAGAGTTCCTGGGCTGCATTCTATGGGATAGAAGAGGCAGGGGTTGCCAACAGTTCCCTGTTTTTAAAGCAGAAGCCAACTATGGGCGGAACGTGCGAGGTGCAGACGTTTCAACCGCCAGCGGAAGCACAGGGCCCTCAGGAGGCATCCTGGGACACAGCTGGCTGACCTGCAGCCCCTCCAAATGCTTAGGTTATGGTCCCACCCAGACCCCTCATAATGTGACTGTACTGGAGATACGGTTTTTAAAGCAGTGACTAAGTTCAAATGAAGCCATCGGGTGGGCTTACTCCAAGGTGACTGTCATTCCAAGCCCGCAAGACACCAGACGTGTCCCCAGAGAACACGGGCACCTAGCAAGGCACCACCATCTACAAGCCGTGGAGACAGGCCTCAAACAGGACCGCAGCGCCCCACCTGGACCCTGAGCTTCCCACCTCAGGCACACTACCTTTCTCAGTTTCAGCACCGCCTGGCACCGGGCGCACAGCCCAGGGAGTGCGGCAGTTTCCCTAACCAAGCAGAGGAAGCCGCCAGGCAGCTGGCGAAGCACCGCCTTACTCCCCACTGTGAAGAGGCACAAAGACCAGCACAAGAGTCACCTGCCACAGCAACCCCGCCTTGGGCTGCACCGTGTTTCCAAGCGTATCTCCCTGGATAATGTCTGTTCAAGGAGCACGCTGAGGTCTCCCAGGACACTGAGTTCACGTGCAGCAGGGGGGCTGCAAGGCTGGGGCCTCAGCCGGGAGGAGGTTCGGGTGGGCAGTACATGGTCAGACCTGGGACCCACGCATGCAGATTGGCCACTGGAGGAGAATCTCATGAGCGGAGTTTAGGAAACCAACTGGCAGGCAGTTTCGATGTTTCAGAAGGGTATGGTGAGGAGGTCCAGGGAAGGGAGAGTCACAGGGCAGGAGGGGGGAGTCTGGAATGTGTGGAAAGGACCGTGGTGGGAAGTGGCAGAGGATGAGCCTCGTAAGAGCGAAAGTAGAAGACTGGGGCAGGACGGTGGCAGCGGTGCCGAAGGCTCAGGTGGGCCAGGCCAGGTGAGGGAGACCAGGGGTTCCAGTGCAACCTCCTGTGCAGCAGCAAGTTAGAGGGAAGAGTCTTCAAAGTTTGGGAGAGAGGAGTCATCATGGGAAGAAGTAGGGATAAACCAAGGGCTGACCTGAGGTCAAAGGTGAAGGTGCACACAGCAAAGGGCAGATTTCACGGCATCAAGTCAGCCCGGAGGCCCATCATGCCTTGCCCAACAGACGCACACAAGTAGGACCAGTCCGGGAAGGCAGGGAGCCCCGAGGGACAGCAAGACAGCCTGCTTCACCCACCTCTCAACCATTTCTGCCCCTGGTGCAGGACACTCACACAGCCAGGGACACACAGCACACCCGCTGCTCTCTTTCAACCGGCAAGCTTTTTACATTATTAGTTACACACACACACATGCACACGCACGCACGCACGCACGCACGCACCTCTCCTTCCCTCCTCACCTGGATGGCTCACAGGTTTCCAAGCCCAACTGGAAAACTTGACATTTTCCTTGTGAGCTCCGCATGTGGAATCTGCCCACTGCACCATCACCTGCTCAGATGCGTTGGAGCCTCTCCCTGCCTGGCAATGCTTTCCTCTTCACTTCGGATTTACTGAGGAGGTGCTGCCAGGGCAGCCCCACTGATTGGCCAAGGGGATGCTGCATGTGAAGGAGACTGGGGCCTAGTCCTCGCTTTCTCTGTTTCATTGAACCTCTCTGGGTTTCATGGTCTCCATCCTTGTCTGAGACAAGACTGATGCTTGGTCTCAGTGCAGCCTGAGGTGCCTATGGTGAGGCGAACCCACTGGCTTGGAACAGAGGGAAGGGGTCCCACCTGGCAGTGACAGCAGCGTAGGATTTTGGCCATCCCATGCCAGAAGGTTCTTGATTTGTGGAGACCCTGCATTTGGCAGATGTAAGAAGCAGCACAGGACCCAGCTGAACACAGGAGCTTCCCTGACTCCAGAGAGAGTGAGCACAGATCTCTTCTGCAGTCAGTTCCAGCGGCCAGGTCAGCTGGGAGGCTAATGATGATGTCTTATCCAGGCTCTGCCTGGGAATAACCTGACCTTGTCCCCTACATCCGGTTCTCCAGCCTCCCACCCACCTCTTTGAGTTGCCCAATATTACTTGAGTAAGTTCCTTTTATTTCTTATTAACTATGTTTCAAAACTTTTTACAAGCAACAGAACAAATAATATTTGTTTTTAAATCTGAATATCAAACACTGGCAAGACCAATGTGATGAATAAGAACAAACAATTTTTAAGGGAGAATAAACAGAGTAATTTGACAATCATAAACCATAGTTTACAAACCTATTCCTTTAAACTAAATCGTAGCTTAAAATCAAGTGGTATTACAGGACAGCTGCTGACAAGGGCAGTCCTCCGCCATCTGCCTCCACAGGGAGCACTTACAACTCTGCCAGCTGTTTCTTCCACATTTACTTCCCAACCACATGTTCACATGCTGGCCTTGCTTGATCAATTGTGGACATCAGCATTATCAATTATCTTTCTGGGATGGTAATAAGGATCTAAATCTCTCAGACAAACCCTCATCCTTTCATTACCCTTCACAATATTCCCAACTTATGCGTATCACAATTTTTAAATTGTATCATGTGTTGACTTATTATGAAAATACTAAGCCAACTAATAGACAATGATTTGTTATTTTCTTGCTTATATAAGTTGCTTTTCTTGTGTTGACCTATATTTACTTATACCAGTTCCATAATGTATTTGTCCAAATGCTCAGCCACATAAAATAGTCTGTTTCCTTCACCCTGGGGCCGCTTCTCAGAGCCTCCCCCACCCCCAGGGAAGGGCCAGGCTGCCAGGACCCTCTTTTCTGCTCTGCTGCCTGGAGTCCCTAGGCCTGTCACTGTTTACTTTAGTCATTTTCTATTTGTTTTATTTTTCTGAAGCCTATCCAAGGAAAAGGTGTATGGTGTGCAAATTTCTGAGCCTCTGCATGTGTGAATTGCTTTAATTTGCTATCATGCTGACTGTTCTACTCAGTACAGACAGGGTGACTAACGCTTCCACAGGAGTCCTGTTTCTCCAGCACCTCCCCGCACCCAGTGTGCACTTACTTCCTAACGCCATTCTTATTGCCAGTCCTTGTGTTTCACCTGCCCTGCCTCCTCCTCCCAGGCCCTCTTCCTCCTCTTCTCTATCCTCTCCCCTCCCCACTGCTCTGAAACTTGGCATTGAAGTGCCTTGACCTGGGAGTTCTTTTCATTTATTTTGGCAGAGCTAAGTGGTTAGTAGGATGTTTTAGTTTGGAGACACATGTCCTTTGGTTCCAAGTTATTTTGTTCTTTATTTCTTTGATATTTGCCTTTTCTTCATTTTTGTTCTGTTCTCTCTCTAGAAGTGATTAGAAGAATATTGAACACCCTAGATTGGCCATTCATTCTTATCAACTTTCTCTCCCATTTTATACCTCTTTACTGTTTGCTTTACTTTTCTCAACTTTATTTTCTAATACTTCGGTTGGATTTTTTTACATTTAAGTTACTGCTTTGTACATTCTGTTGCTGTTTGTGCTCTCTGTTCTTTTTCCTATCATCCTGCTCGTGCCTTCAGGATGCAATTTTTAAATCTCCTGTAAGGTGAGCAGTGATAGGCCTTGATGTTTTCTTCTGTTCCCTAAAAATCCTTAGTTTTCCTTTCATGTTTATTTATTTACTTATTTTTAACCTCACCTGAGAATATGTTATTATTGATTTAGAGAGGGAGGAAGGGAGAAAGAGAGAGAGAGAGAGAGAGAGAGAGAGAGAGAGAGAGAGAGAGAGAGAGAGAGAAACATTGATGTGAGAGAGGACATGCCCCAACCTGTGACTGAACCCACAACCTAGGTATGTGCCCTGACCGGGAATTGAACCTGCAACCTATCAGTGTACAGGTTGACACTCCAACCTGTAGAGAGTGCCTGGGAAAGCACATGAGCATTTCTTTAATTACTGTCAGCTGAATCCAGTGGCACTGGCAAAGCCACATCCAGAGGCAGGTGTGTTGTCAGCCTGACCTTTAGCTCAGGTGCCAGGGAGTGGGTTTCATTATCTAAATCCAGCCAAGCACCAGGAACAAGCACGATTATCCTGGCCCACCCAGAAGTGATAATTACAAAGAAGCCACAAGAATGCACATAACCTCCTTTGTTTTGGACATTAGTAAAATTTCCTGGGATTTTTTTTCTGTATAAAATAAACTCGTGTATTGGCTCTGGGTCTGTCTCTCCATCAGAGGACAGCCTTTTCCTTCTATCTCTGTGTCTGTACCTTTCTTTCATTTTCTCAATCCCCAGCCACCCCTACTCAGGAACTGGACTGCTCTCTAGCCATGCTGGACATGGAAAAGAAAGAAAAATTTAAACCAACCAACTGAGCATCCTTTAATATTTAAGGTGAGACCCTGGCCAGTACTGCTCAGTGGTTAGAGCGTTGACCCATGCACCCAAGGGTCACAGATTCGATTCCCAGTCAAGAGCACGTACCTGGGTTGCACATTAGATGCTCCATCCTGGTCCAGGTGCATGCAGGTGGCAACAAATCAATGTGTCTCTCTCACATTGATATTTCTCTCTTTGTGTCTCTCTTCCCTCTGTTCCTCCCTTCCACTCTCTCTCTAAAAAAAAGAAATCAATGGAAAAAACAATCCTTGGGTGAGGGTTAATTAACAACAAAGTGAGGTGTTCAAAAGTTGCTGGGCACACGGATGGCCTGTGGGCGGGTAGGCTGGCACCCTGGCCTGTGTGAGGAAGGCCCCTCTCTCCTCCACAGCATGAGCCCTGGGAGCTCTTTCCCCAGAGCTGTCAGACCCTCAGAGAACATTCCTCATGTCCTGCCCAAGGGTGGACTCCAGCTGTGGCCCTCTGGGAGCAGGACAGGAAGAGGAAGCAAAGTCCCGCTACCCACATGCACATCTCTGCCTAGTTCCTCCTGGCTCCTGCCCAGCCTCATCCCACTCCGGGGGCTCTCCGAGCAGGCAGAACTGGCTCTTCCTGACAGCCTGCTGTCATCAGGCACCAAGGTGAAACCTCCTTGCTCTGCTGAGCAATCGCTCCTCCTCCACACACTTGCTATTTCTCAAAGCCCAGCCCCAGTTCATCTGCTGCTGTCTCCTCACAGGACTCTCTGACCTTGTGGGTTTATAACACTTAACTTTACTGTCATTTAGAATAGTTTAGGGCAAAGAGGGAAAAACGCAGGCAACCCATCAGAATTGTCTAATCAATCAGAAGTCAATCAATCAGAAGTCAATAAATTTCCTTGTGCTCAAACCAACTGAGCAGGATTTTGTTGTTGCAACTGAGCATACTGACTGGTACCAGGGCCCTGGAGCAGGGCATGGCGGGGCACCTGTGCCAGGGCTGATGGGAAAAGGCAAGTCAGAGGCAAAACTAGAAATGAGAGGAGCATTATTTGTCTGCACTGAGCCTGAAAGCGAGCTGAAATCCAAACTCCGGCACTTCTTAAACAATTTATTTTCATCACTGTGGGAGGGAAGATTGCTAGACTTGAGGGGGAGGAAGGGGCTCCCCTCTGTTCTAAGCTGCAGCCCCTGTAGGCTCTTTGGGCAGCACGTTCTTCAGGAGATCAAGCAACCAAACAGGTAGGACTTCACAGAGAATCTGTGATCAAGGCCACAGCTCACGCTGGCCACGGCACAGTGTGTCACTAGACGGTAAGATGCCAGACGCTTCCCTACAACCTCACCCACAGCCCCTGAAACAGGCATTCTCTAGGCCACACGCCAGAGAGGAGCATCCTCAGTGGCCTCAATCGGCATGGCATCCTGTTCAAAGCAATAGTTCAAACACACCAGCTCACTTTGATCAACGCGCCCTCTAGAAGGATGTAGGGCTTAAGAATCTACAGAACACAGGGCCTGGGCTCCCTCCCCATCCATCCCCACCGAGGGTTCCGGGCTCTGTCCTCACTGAGGTGTGAGCGCAGCAAGGGGGCCACAGGGTGAGATTGGGTTCTGTGGGGAGCAGTGGGGTTTGTCCAGACAGATGAGGCATCCAGAGGGGCCTCTGACAGGAGTGAGAGCGGCTGGGAGACAGGAAGGGCCCTGGAGGGGCTGGCTGGAGGGGAGGTTGTTTGAGTAAACTTAGAGGATAAAGGTCATCAAAATCTTAGGTGGGAAGAGTGAGGACGAGCAAAACTGTGAAGGCAAAACACATGCCTCTGCCTGTAACAGTGCCAGTGAGTAAGCAGGCAAGTCGCCTGCCAAATGCCCCACCACATGGCTGGAGAACTCCGAGCCGAACACTTCTGGCACAAGTATGATGAGAAGCGGTTAATTTTTTTCCTGATCCTTTTCTTGTGAAATGCCTGCGTGCCTTTTAAAGTCGAGGATGCAGAGAAACCAAGATGGCAGCATAAGTAAACACCTAAACTGCTGCCTCGCACAACAATTTCAAAACTACAAGTAAAAGACTAAACATCTATCACCCAGAACCATGGGAAAGCTGGCTGAGTGGAAGTTCTACAACTAGAAGGAAAGAGAAAAGAGCATTAAGACATGCACAAGCGCTGAAAAGCTGAGGTATGGAGGCACGTGAATCTGGCTGGCGGTGGGTGTCTGGGTATGCTGCTGCTTTCAAGCCAAAGGGAGACAAGCTCCCTATTACTCTGAACTCCAGTTTCTGGGGAGACGCTGGGGACCCAAACTCTTACGGGGAGAAGCTGGACTGTCTGCCATCGGGTCGGAAAGTGAGGGTGACTTTCTTGCAGAGGCATGCCCAGTAATCATTGTTTACTGTGCTGGGGCGTGAGACGCAGGGACTTGAAAACGCGGAAACACAGAGATGGCTGACTGGCAGCCATCGCTGTTTGCCATGCCCTAGCCTAGTGACTCCCTGAGACCCCACCCCTCACAATCTACAAACCCACCCAAGCTCCACACAGCGGCTTTTGCATATAAATGGCCTGCCCTATCACAGCTTAACCTAACAAACTGCAGCTCTGGTCAGACAGCCCCAAAACCTCCAAACCCCAAGCAAAGAGGAGAAAACTGTAGTTCTCACTGTACCTCCTGCTAGATGGCCTCAGACAGTAGCTGACCAGCACCCCATTGGAGATCCAGAAGCTAGTGTATCTAGTGGTCAGTGTGAGACTACACCAGATTTCAACTACTCACATCCATAAGTGACACATTCAAGAGGCAGACTCAGTGAGCACCAAAAGCCCCACTGAAGCAAGTCCTGCCCCCTAAGCGTGTCTCCAACACAGCAGTTCTTCCATTATAGATATAGAAGGTCCTCACAGCCAATTGGCCTGGAGGTCAATTCCTCCCAGTGACACCAACAACAATCAAGACTTAACTACAACAAGGCTGTACACACAATCCACAAAGGGGTGCACCAAGAGTGTCCACCTCAGGTAACTGGGAGGCCGAACCACTGGCCCATATAGGACACCTAGCACACAAAGCCACCCTACCAACTCAGGGAAGCAGCAAAAATGCAGAGACAAAGAAACAGATCACAAGCGAAAGAAATGGAGAAAAACAAATGACTGGCTATAGAGTTCAAAACCATGGTTATAAGGTTTTTCAAGAATATCCTAGAAAAGGCCGATAAATTCAACGAGACCCTCGAGGATATGAAAAAGGACCAACTGGAAATTAAACATACACTGACTGAAATAAAAAATATTATACAGAGACCCAACAGCAGACTAGAGGAACACAAGAATCAAGTCAAAGATTTGAAATACAAAGAAGCAAAAAACACTCAACTGGGAAAGCAAAAAGAAAAAAGAATACAAAAATCTGAAGATAGTGTAAGAAGCCTCTGGGACAACTTCAAGAGTACCAACATCAGAATTATGGGGGTGCCAGAAGAAGAAAGAGAGCAAGATACTGAAAACCTATTCGAAGAAATAATTACTGAAAACTTCCCCCACCTGGTGAAAGAAATAGACTTACAAGTCCAGGAAGTGCACAGAACCCCAAACAAGAGGAATCCAAAAAGGACCACACCAAGACACATCATAATTAAAATGCCAAGAGCAAAAGACAAAGAGAGAATATTAAAAGCAGCAAGAGAAAAACAGTTAATTACCTACAAGGGAGCACCCATCCGACTGTCAGCTGATTTCTCAACAGAAATTATGCAGGCCAGACGGGACTGGCAAGAAATATTGAAAGTGATGAATAGCAAGAACCTACAACCAAGATTACTCTACCCAGCAAAACTATCATTCAGAATTGAAGGTCAGATAAAGAGCTTCACAGACAAGAATAAGCTGAAGGAGTTCATCACCACCAAACCAGTATTATATGAAATGCTGAAAGGTATTCTTTAAGCAGAGGAAGAAGAAGAAAAAAATAAAGATAAAAATTATGAACAACAAATACATATCTATCAACAAGTGAATCTAAAAATCAAGTGAATTAAAAATCTGAGGAACAGAATAAACCAGTGAATATAATCGAATCAGGGGCATAGAATGGGAGTGGATTGATAATTCTCAGGGGGGAAGAGTTGTGGGGGGTACGGAAAGAGACTGGACAAAAATCGTACACCTATGGATGAGGACAGTGGGAGGGAGGTAAGGGCAGAGAGTGGGGTGGGAACCGGGTGGAGGGGAGCTATGGGGGGGGGGGGGAAAGGAGAAACAATTGTAATAATCTAAACAATAAAGATTTGTCAAATTAAGAAAAAAAATAAAATAAAGTCGAGGATGCAGGCAGCGTGAACTGGGCAGCAAGGCGCGTCTGGGCCTGGCAGCTGGCACGGCAACTGGGGCTGGGGCCAGGCCTGGGCCAGGCAGGCTGCCTCTCCACAGGGAGGCCCGGGGACAGCCCGGGACCAGGGCTGTGCAGGAGGCTCCTGAAGTCCAGGACCAGGTGGGGAGTGTGGTTCCCACCGTAAGTCCTGGGGCCTTGACAGGGATAAAGCTGCCTTGGAATTTTATAGCCTCCAGAATTTTTCCAAAGAGGAATTCGAATGTGAGCTCCTGTCCGGAGAAACAGCCAGGAGGGAGTTCCTCACAGCCTGGAGCCAGTACATCTGACTGAGCGCTGCTCCCTAGCCTGGCCGGCCAGTGCCCACTGCAGGGGAGCGCACAGAGTCCCCAACAGCCAGCCCATCACACATACATCATCCCTATTAAATAAGAGACCGTCCAGGCGGGAGATGTCGTATTCCCACCCCAGCTCACACAGGAAATAAGGAACAGCCCCAAAAGGATCCCAAGTTTGCTAATGGCCAAAATCCCCTCAACTGCCTCCCAAAGGAAACTGAGGCAGGGTGAAGCCACCAAAGAAGCCTGAAAAGCCTCAGAGACAGAGCTCCGACCTGGAAATCACCAGGGTCATTCCTGTGTGGCGGGACAGGGGGAGCAGAGAGGACGCATGCACGTGCTTGTCACTGGACAGAGGAGGCCTGGACGGTCCCTGCATGCCCGAGAGCCTGGTGCAGGGGCTGCTTCTGAGTGACCAGCAGTGGCTGTGCACCAAGCCCAGCATGGACCACAGCTCAGCCCATCTGCCCACCAGCCCTGGGACATCAAAAGCTCTGGCCATTACAGCCGGTTCCACACATAGCAGTGTGTACGCAATGTACTGAGCTGACAGCCTTCCAGATAGCAGCCCCGCTCCCCGCAGTCCGCTGCAGCAGTTACTATTATAGCCCACAGCTCAGATGAAAAACGAGGCAGAGTCTTCAACGTGTCGGGGTGGCAGAGCTAGACAGAGCTAGGGGCCCACACTTGAACCCAGCGACCTGGTCCCAAAGCCAGAGCCTCCCCGCTTGGTATGCTGCCTGTCCTATGCCAAGAACTGCCCTGAGTTTTGGCAGGCCTGATAAATATCCACAAATAAAATGCCTACTATGTGCCAAAGCCACTGTGTAAGCTGGGAATACAGACACACCTGAGGCCACGCCCACCTTTCAAGGTCTCAGCTCTAAAGGCAGACAGACCAGGTGGGAAGAGGCAGACTCTGTGGCTGGTGTGCAGGGCATTAGGGCACGGACTCCCTGGAGAGTCAGGGACGGTTTCTTGGAACAGACAATGCTGGAGCTACATCTTACAACTTAAGAAGAAGCAAGCCAGCAAGGCACCCTTAGGAACACCTCACTTTAATCCTTCCACAGTTCATGCTGTGGGCTGCTAATTCCGTGTGAGTCACATTTGCATTGTTTGTAAAACTGCTAGCAAAGACACTATCCATTATGTTGTTCTATGCCCCTTATCTAGAGACTCACGTGACAAATGTCTCCCCAAGCACTAAACTAAAAAGATAATAAAATAGGGGCCATAAGCCTCCCTCCCGGGCCTGGTGTGCCCCATGGCGAGGGACATGCTTCATCAGGCTCTGTTGTTCCCTTGCCTACCAGGAAGATCAGAACTGAGGTCAGTATTAAGAGCTGCCCTTAGCCTATGTTTTCTGGTATAAAGATCCCTTTGTCCTTGGTCACTTGGCTGGTAACATTGTAACTTTATTTTAATTAACTTACCACTATATAGCTTTTTAAACTAGACTTCCAGTTGTCAATAGCACTGCGACACAATACAGCACATGGAGAACAGTTGAGTAGTGTGACTTATTCATTAGCATAATACCCTCTAGGTCCACCCATGTTGTCCCACGTGATAAGATTTCCTTCTTTTTTTTTTGGCCAAGCAATATCCCATATATATATATTCTCTTTTTTTTTCTCTTTAATTGCTTTTATTTTTTTTTAATTTTTTTTATTGTTTAAAGTATTACATATAGTAGTACATATATCTCCTTTTTTTCCCCCCCATTGACCTTCCCCCAGACTCCTCCACCCCCTATCGCATGCCCTCATCCCCCCCCGCCCCCCCACTCCAGTGTCTTGTGTCCATTTGTCTACCCAGGGACTCTTCGGTTGCTCCCATGTCTTAGCTATTGCAAATAATGAACTTAGGGCTACATATCTCTTTTTTAATTCATGTTTTTTATTTCTTTGGGTAAATACCCAGAACCGGTGTTGTGTTTTTATAAAATAAAATAAAATAAAATAAAAAAACACTCCACCAGCAAAACTTTATGGCTCACTTTATTGTGACACTGGCTTTCCTGGGGTGGTCTGAGGAACCCGCAACATCTCCGCATGCGCCTGCAGGCATCCCTTCGGTGGGCGCTGAGCCTTCTGGATATCCTCCCCTGGCCCTGCTCCTTCTCCTGATGGCAGCTCTCTGTGGTCTAGTGCTATGGAGGCTGGTGCTGAGCATGCTCCTCCAACCCAGCTGGGCTGGGCTGGCCCTTCACCCATGTGCCTGTCTCACTGGCAGGGTTGGTGGTTGGCTTCCTGGCTGGGGTGCTGCCTGGCTGACGTGGCCCCGATGACACTCAGAGCCCATCACGTTTCTGCCTGGGCCTGTCTTGACCACGACCCGCACATTCTCACACAGGGGAAGGGAGAGCATGCATCCTTCCCCTGGTGCCTCTGAACCCACGGCCTCTGCTTCCCAGGGCACATTTGGAAATGTTCACACCTCAGCCCTCCACACCTGGCCTGGCATTGGACAGATTGGCAGATGAGCCAAAGGCATCGCTTCCGCTTCTTATAGGCCTCAGGTACACATTCCTCCAGAGCCTGTTCTCAGGCACCTGCCTCCCACCTTCCAGGAATGTGCTGGGCACATGTAGACACCACGGAGGCCGGTCAGATGGAAGCGAGCTGCCCTGGACCAGGGGAGCCGACATGGCTGAATGGGCTGTGGGCCCCAGGTCTGAGTCTGAGCTGAGGACTGCTGGTTCTTTGAACATCAGCACATAGGATCTACCAAGCAAAACCTGGACTCTGGTTTGAGAGGAAAAGCTGATGTTCAATATTTTGATGTTCAATTAAAAATATTTAATTAAAAGACTGTGTTTTAAAATGACATTAATAAAATCTCTTCTGGTACTAAGTCTAAAATTGGTTTAATACGCCAGTTTTAATTCACATTGTTTTTCAGTCGGCGGAGATGAATTTTATAAATTAAAACAATGCTTGGCTTTTCTGATGTGGTCATTCCCTGACTCTGCTGATGTGAACCAGCCGAGCCCTGGAACGCTGGCTGCGAGAGCTGCAGGGAGCCCCCCTGGGCCCAACCTCACTCCCCACCGGTGACTCTCAGCCCTGCACATGGGGCTGCCCTGCTGGGGCTGCCAAGGCAGCTGCCAAACCCCACTCAGGCTCCCCCTGGCCTCCTGACCCACCTGGTCCGGGGGCAGGGTGGGGCCTTGAGCCAGAGACAGCCCTGGAGCAGCAAGCAGTGAAAACTGCCTGCTCTGATGCAGAAAGTGGTCTGGGGCCACTTGGTGGAGGGCAAAGAGCAGTGTGCTCAGCCCCATGGGCATCAGGAAACCAAAATTGATGTTCAAAATACTGCCCTGTACGCACAGGAAAAGTCTGTTTCCGTGCCCAGGAAAGCCACGCGGTGAAGACCGTGCCACGCTCACAGCCGCGTGGATTCAGCCTGGTGCCATCACGCCCAGTGCTCGTGGGGCCCCCTCTGAATTGCGAGACTTAGGATGGCAAAGGCTGACTTGATTCATTTCTGTAAACCTATGCCTAGTGCAGTGGTTCTCAACCGAGGCAGTTTGTCCCCGCCCCCCGCCAGGAAACAATTGGGAACATGAGGAGACTTCTGGCTGTCAAACCCTGGGGCGTGGGGGAGCTACTGGCATGCAGTGGGCAGAAGCCAGGCGCGCTGTGGGGCATCCTCATGCACGGGCAGTCCACCCAGAGAGGCATCTGGCCTGTGTGTCCGCAGTTCCCAGGCTAGAAGCCCTGGCTTAGTGTAACACTTGACCCAGAGTCAACACTGAACATCAGAAAGCTGTCCCCATCAAGACTTACTTCATGTGGGTGTTCATCATACAGATGAGGTCAATGTGGTGCTCAAATTCCTAAGCTCCTCCTGTCAGACTCCTTAGCTGCATGGTCTCCATGTGACAAGCCTGTGAGTTTAACCAGCAGTTTATTCCAAAGGCCAAATGCCTCCGTTTCAATGACTCCACAGCACTAGCCAAACAAAATGGGCTGGGAAACACCGTCTCCCTGGCCAGTTCTTGAGGAAACCCCCCTGGGATTAAGGAAGAAACATTTGGACAGATTTTTCTCTAGTAGTGTACTGGGGGAGAGCATTCATCACACCCGGGACCCCACTGGATTGCCTACGCCTGATGCCCAGGTGGCCGTGAATTCCATCCTCTACTTTTGCCCTGAGCCTCAAAAAAGCAGTCTCGAATTTTTCATAGAATATCAGCGAGAGAAAGTGTGATTTTTATTTGAGCATTTCAGCATCTATGCTTGGTGGTGTGCGCAGATTGTATGCGGCTTAGCTCCTGGACGGCTTGCAGCAACCCTCAGGGGAGTTCTACCCTATGCCTACTACACAGATGAGAAAAAAGAAGCTCCAACTCATGGGGATACCCCTGCTCCCACACAGCCAGGAAGTCCCTCAGGGACCGGAGTGGACATGCTGACATGTCCGAGTCCAGCCGGCAGCTACGGCCCTGTGAGGCATCACTGCAATGGCGCAGCAGCAGACCAGGCATCGACAGAGCCCAATTCCGCATGCACCACGCTGAGCCGTGGACAGCCACTCACCTGGACTCAGAGCTCTGACAAATGAAAATGTGCAAATGCCAGCAATAAAAAATCTCTCATATTGAACTCAAACAAGTCACTCAGAAATTTGCTACTGATATGTATAATCCATTTTTAAAATTAATTTTCTCAAAATATTAATCAAATAAATTTAGCATAGTTGTTCAAATCTGTAGAAGACTGGCTATTAAAAGATAGACTGTGGCTTTAGCCGGTTGCTCACTGGATAGAGCGTCAGCTGACGGACTGAAGGGTCCCGGGTTCGATTCTGGTCCAGGGCACATGCCCAAGTTGTGGGCTCAATCCCCAGTGTGGGGTGTGCAGGAGGCAGCCGATTAATGATTCTCTATCATCATTGATGTTTCTAACTCTTTCCCTCTCCTTTCCTCTCTGAAATCAATAAAAAATATTAATTAACAACAAAAAATGGACTGTGACGGTTTCTAAGGGCCCCAGGAAATGGGCCTCACCATGCTGTACCCTGAGGCCAGCCTCCAGAGATGGGTCATGCTCAGCCCCAGTTCCCTGGGAAGCAGCCTGTAGAACCAGCTCCTGCCAGCTCACCTGAACAGCTTGGGTGCCACGATCCCTCTCACCTGAGTCAGCAGCTGAGCCAACTCCACGCCTCCGTACCCCCAGGGAGGTCTTGCTGGGCCTGTTAGGCAGACCGTGATTGTCTTCTTATGTTCATAGAGGAGACCGCCTGTGCTTGTTCTCTGCTTATGCTGCCACAAATTACCCCAATCAGAAGCTCACACAGCACAAGTTCATTCTCTTGGAGCTCTATGTTAGGAGTCTGATACAGGTGTCATGCCACTACCATCAGGTGGCAGCAAGCTGTTCCTTTCTGGGGGCCCTGAGGACAGAGCCTGGGTCCCAGCCCTTCCCAGCTTCCAGCAGCTACTCTCATGCCTCAGCTTGCGGGCCTCCTGTGTCTTCCAAGTCAGCAGCATGGCGCTTCTCTGCACCTTTCTCCAGCGGCCGCAGCGGCTGGGACTCCCTCCTCTCTGCTCCCTCCTCCACTGTGAGGAGCCTGTGGTTACACGGGCACCTGGATAGCCCAGGGAACCAACCTAATGCCAGGTCTGCTGTTAGCAAGCTTCTTCCCATCTGCAACTTAATCCTCCTTTGCCATGTAGCCTAACACATACGGGGGGAGAGGAAGGTTTACAGTTGCTCATATGGAAAACAATACAATAATCTATAATAATAAAGTTTAATATGCTAATTAGACCAGATGTCCTTCTGGCCAACCTTCCAGATGAAGCCGGGCTATGAGGGAAGTCCAAGTCCTGGGTGCCAGAGGGAAGCCGGTGCTGGCAGCAGAGGAAGGAAGGAGTACTCTTGCACAAATTTCATGTATCAGGCCTCTAGTTAATACAAGAATAAACGCTACTGTAACCCTGCTTTTCCCCACCCGGTATGGATATTCACAGGTTCCAGGGGTGAGAACCCAGAAGGGGGTCGGGGGCAGGGGGACATTATTGTGCCGACCACACCATCTCTTGGCTGGGGTAGCAGACTGTGGGACATGCCCCTTGTCGTTGCCCCAGTTCCTACCAATCCCTATTGCCTCCTCTCGCCCTCTGTCCTTACTGACGTCATCTGCTGGGTTTTAGAACCTCCATCTAGTGACCCTGCAAGGGCGGTGCCTGCTCAGCTCGGCTCTTCTCTCTGGAGGTCAAGCACAGGAATGGCCTTGCGAAGGGCCAGGAGCTCCGCACAGGGTCCCGCGCACCTCTCAGGCCCCCCCAACCCTACCCCCCCACCCCCGACCAAGCTCCTGGGGACTGCAGGCCTGCGCCAGAACACGCAGTGACCTCCCTCAGAGGCACAGAGCATCACTGTTTTCAGTGACGCCCGGTGACAGCTCTGAACATGCATCTCCAGATGATATCTCTGAATTCATAGGCCCTGGGCTTTCCCAGCTGCAGCCCAGTGGCTGCTCCACAGTAACTTGCTGGGTTGCTCACATGAAAGATAAAGGCACTGAGAACTCGGGCCACTAGAACTATTTACATCTGATCCTCCCTGCAAGGTTCCATTCTTCCCTTGACCTGAACCCAGCGCTCACAGGCCAGGCCAGTGGCAGCCCCTGGCACCAGCAGCGGTGGGAATGCAAGGAGCCAGAGCCCAGCCAGGTTGGAGGGAGAAGCCAAACCTGGGGGCAGCCAGGGCGGAGGGGCCGAAGGAGGAGCTTGGGAAGCACAGTTGAGTGGCAGAGCTCCTGAGGAAAAAGTCACAGGGCAGGGCAGGCGGGGCACCACAGGCAGGCACGAGGCCTGAGGAAGGTGAGCGGGGAGCCCAGAGAAGAATTTCATTTACTAAGGACCCACATTTGTTGGGAACCTCAAATCAACTTAAAACATTTTTTCATTTATTCATTCAACCTTGGCAGGATTGGTCTTAATGAACAGGAAGATACTGGTTCAAATCCCAGTTGTACCGTATGCTAGCTGGGTGTCCTTGGGTAAGTTAATTAAGCTCTCTGACCCTCCTCTTCTCATCTATATATAGAAGTTATGTATATATACACATACATGAAATTGCAGTGCATACCTCACAGAGCATGTACATTTCACTGTATGTTTTCAAAGAATATTTAACAGCATGGGAAAATGCTCCTTAACAACATTAAAAGGAAAAAAGTAGATAGTAAAGGCCAATATAATTCTGATTTTTAAAAAAAGACTATATGTACTTTGAATATATATGCATATATACATATAAAATTTTTAAAAATAAAAGTATTAATAGTTACTTTCATGGTGGGAATTTGGATGATTTAATTTTTAAATGTACTTTTTACATTTTCCAAATTCCCTACAATGAACATGGCATACTTTGAAATATTTTTCTAGATTTGCATTTTTATTGCGAAAGTGATCCATGTTCACTGTAGGAAATTAAACTTTGGCACCACTGGGAACAGCTTGTTAAGAATCCTTCCAGACGTAGTTCTATGCACATCTAAATACAAACGCAGAAGGCAGAGTCTCGCAGTCCATGCCAGGAGAGCAAGGAAGGCAGCTTCAGTTTTTGGTAACTGAGTTCTATTTCTGTCTCAAGCCCCCGACCACCCAGGGGCAGAACTTCACTTTAAGCAATGGAGAGTTAGCGCAGGCAAATAAGAATCAGGGCTTTTTGTAGACTTACTACCTGCTCCCTCTTCTCCTGGCCATGCATCCTCATCCTAGGGGCCAACATGGCCAACATAGTACCCAGGTGGGGGGATGTCCTCAGGGCCAACATGGTACCCAGGTGTGGGGTGTCCTCAGAGCCAACATGGTACCCAGGTGTGGGTGGGGGGGGGGGGGAGGAGGGGTTGTCCTCAGGGCCAACATGGTATCTAGGTGTGGGTGTCCTAGGGGCCAACATGGTACCCAAGTGTGGGGTGTCCTAGGGGCCAACATGATACCCAAGTGTGGGGTGTCCTAGGGGCCAACATAGTACCCAAGTGTGGTGTGTCCTAGGGGCCAAAATGGTACCCAAATGTGGAGTGTCCTAGGGGCCAACATGGTAACCAGGGGTGGGGTGTCCTCAGGGCCAACATGGTACCCAGGTGTAGGGGGTGTCCTAGGGGCCAACATGATACCCAAGTGTGGGATGTCCTCAGGGCCAACATGGTACCCAGGTGTGGGGGGTGTCCTAGGGGCCAACATGGTACCCAGGTATGGGGGGGTCCTTGGAGCCAACATGGTACCCACATGGGGGGTGTCCTAGCAGTCTACATGATACACAGGTGGGGGCTGTCCTAGGGGCTAACATGGTACACAGGTGTGGTCCTCACTTACCATCTGACTACACAAGTGCACACCAAGATACTCTTTTCACCTGGCCTTGATCTGTGGGATCCACCCCAACTGACAGACTCCAAGACATCAAGTTCCCAAATCTACTCACCAATCATGCCCAACACTTAGGAGGGGGCCTCCCTGCCTCAGCCATGAGCCCTCTTCTGCCCAGCAGCTTCAGGGTGCCCTTTTCTCAAAGCCCCTTTCAAGGGGCCACGTGGAGAACTTCTCAATGCTCTCCCATGGGTCCCTGAGAGGGGCTTTCTTGGGCTCTGAGAAAATGTCTGTCCTGATGCTGCAGTCACCTGGCTCAAGGGACGTCGGTCAGGTCTGCCACCCCTCTGCGTTCAGGCACAGGCAAGGTCTCTTTGACTCCATGATATCCCCAACCTGTGGCCCCAACCTCCCTTCTTCATCTGGGAGAGCTTACAGACACCAAGGCCTGCCCTCGCCAGTCTGGTCAGCAGTTATTCACACATATGTTCTCAGTCATAAACAATGTTCAGTTACAGCAATGTAATTTAAATGCTTCATTTTTTGAATCCTAGTTTAACCCTTTGTCTTATAGTAATTCAAAGGCCTGAGTTCAGTTCCAACTTATTTGAATACTTGACTTTAACAGTTACTGTGGCTGGCAGAGGCTGAGTTTCATGTCCAGCGTGAAGGCGGCCATCATTACTGGCACTGCTCCCTCACAGTCTCGGCACCAGAGACCTGCCAAGGCTGGCGCAGCACCCTCTTCCCAGGTGCTAGGCAGCTCTTGCAGAGGCTCGAGCTGCTGGCGCTTGTGTCTTCAGGAGGCACTCCAAAGCACACGGAGATCTTCAGGCCAGACTTTATGCTAAATTAGAAAGTTTGTTTCCTGGATTTCAGGTACTGAATTGCTCATATTTTGATTAGGAAATTTAAAAACATATTGAAATTTTTCACTGTGGAAGACTTTTATGTACAGATTAGAAAACACTGTTTTCTGTTTGTTTGCCTTTTAAATTTACAAAAATAAGGAGTTTTTAAAAGAAAAAAATATTCTTTATAGATGACACATTTGAAAATATACATTTTCAAAATGCTTTCTCAGAAGCTAAAGAGAAAATAAACAAATGGGACTACATCAAAATAAAAAGCTTTTTCACAGCAAAAGAAACCATCAACAAAACAACAAGAAACCCCACTGGATGGGAGAACATATTTGCAAATGTTATCACTGATAAAGGTTTAATCTCCAACATCTATAGGCAGCTTATAAAACTTAATAAAAGGAAGATAAATGATCCAATAAAAAAATGGGCAACGGACCTAAATAGAATATTTTCTAAAGAAGACAGAAGGAAAGCCAAGAGACACATGAAAACATGCTCAAAGTCACTAATTATCTGAGAGATGCAAATCAAAACGACAATGCGGTACCATCTCACACCTGTCAGAATGGCTATCATCAACAAATTAACAAACAACAAGTGCTGGCCAGGATGTGGAGAAAAAGGAACCCTCGTGCACTGCTGGTGGGAATGCAGACTGGTGCGGCCACTGTGGAGAACAGTATGGAGTTTCCTCAAAACATTGAAAATGGAAATCCCATTTGACCCAGTAATCCCACTCCTAGGAATATATCCTAAGAAACTAGAAACACCAATCAGAAAGGATATATGCACCCCTATGTTCATAGCAGCACAATTTACAATAGCTAAGATTTTGAAACAGCCTAGGTGTCCGTCAGCAGATGACTGGATCAGAAAACTATGGTACATCTACACAATGGAATACTATGCTGCCAGAAAAAAGAAGGAATTCTTACCATTTGTAGCAACCTGGATGGAATTGGAGAACATTATGCTAAGTGAAATAAGCCAGTCAATGAAAGAAAAATACCACATGATCTCACTCATTTGTGGATAATAAAAAACACATTATAAACTGATGAACAAAAAGATAGATACAGAGGCAGTAAAGCATCAAACAGACTGTCAAATTACAGCAGGAAGGTTAGGGAGAGGTGGGGGAAATAAGAGATCAACCAAAGGACTTATATGTATGCATATAAGAATAACCAATGGATGCAAAACATTGGGGGGCGAGGACATGTACGGGAGTGGGGGGGGGGGGGCAGTGGTAAGATATGTATACATATAATAGCTTAATAAAAAAATGAAGAAGAAAACAAAATAAAAAAATGCTTTCTCAAGAGCAAGATTGTGTTTCAAAAAGCAACAACTTGATCATGCCTTGTTAAAACACCATCTTACATTGAAGGAACAGATTAAATGTTTAAAATTTCAAAGAAATCTTCCAGATAGCATCTGATTAATACTATCAGCTCAACAAAGGTCAGTAAACTTGAACATCTTTCTTTGTGTGCAAGAAAAAATATCTTCGCATCACTTTCAACAAGCCTTTCAAACCTGCGTGAGGCCACTGCAGTGCAAGATCCTACAATTGCTCCCCATTTCATTACAAAGCCCTGTGAACACTGCAAGATCTTGGTTTTGTCAATCAGCCCCAGGAATCCGTGGCAGGGTCCGTGGATGCACTGTGCCACCCTGAACATGGGCGGCCTCCACACTTGCTGTCCACTCCCGTCAGCCCGAACACCAGCTCACACTAATGTTAGGAAAGAAAGATCACTTCCCTTCCCTTTTGATTAAAAAAATAGTTTTAATATTTTCTCCTCCTATGCCAGGTGATCAACTGTGCCACCAACTAACCCATTTGGAAAATTACTGTTCCAACTAACCTATTTGGAAAATTGCTTTCTCTTCTGCAAGGAGATAAAAACAGCTGCCGAAGCAAGAAATGAAAGTGAGCGGCCTGTGCAAGGGAACCCCCTCTGAAAGGTGCCATCCTGCCCCTGGGCCCTGGCCCAGCCAAGACCAGCCCTCAGGCATCCCGGCCGACCACCAGCCAGTCTTGGGAGGCTCTGAGTCCAGAGGAGCTGGTCTTTGACTTCAGGAGAGCTTGGTATTCCCAGGCATCTGGAGCTGCCTGGCCACCTAAGAGGCATGCGATCGCAGGTGCAGAGGAGAAGTCCAGTGTGAGGGCCAGGGACTGAGACCTGGACATGTGAGAACAGCAGGAAGGTGACAGCCACCAAATTCTGGCAGGAACAGTGTACGGCTCAGAAGAAGGGAGCAAGTGAGCGCCATGGACCACAGCAGACGCGCCCCCCCCCCCCCCCCCCCCCCACTTCTCCACCACCAGTCAAACCCTCCAGCAGAAGAAAGACAAGACTCAGCATGGCCAGGCCCACTTCCGCAGCCCCAGGCAAATGCAAGCTCAAGGTAAGGAGCAAGCTGGGCTACAGAGGAAGACCTGTGGTCCGAGATAAGACCCACTATGCGCCTGTCCCTGGAGCCCACACAGAAGGGATGGGAGTGCACGCAGGGTGGGGACTCAGCAGCCTGGGGTGGCGGGGCCGGGGTGGCAGGAGGGAAGTGATCTCTGACTTGTGCTTCTTTCCTTGCTTTTACTTGTTCTGATGCCACTTGTAGCTTTTGTCATTCAGATAAAGCAGAAATAAAGATAGATAAGCAGAGTGTTTATGGGCAGGCTGGCCAGTTTTCAAGCAAAGCCACGGTCACAGGTCACAGGTGGCTCTAGAAGCCCAGCTGAGGTCCTGGGACTGTGGTTCACCCCAGGCCGCCACCAGCAACCCTCACGGGAGCGTGGCATTTCTGCGGGACGCTTTCCCAGGAAGCGCAGAGAAGCAGCTCCCGATGCTTCCGTCAGTGTCACAGAATTTCTCAAAAATGTTGGTGAAGGAAAGGACCCTGTGTCTTCGGAGGAGAGAGAGGGACTTGAAGACAAGACAGAAGTCGCAGGCTGAAATGGAAGTTTCCGAAAGGAAGGACAGTTTAGTACCCCGGACAGCTCCCTGCTCTTGCTCACTCTGCACATCACGCAGACAAGGCCTGGCTGACGCTGCAGGAGAACTGGAGGACACAGAATAACAAGGGACTGGGGAGCCACAGGTCTGCTAAGCTGAAGGAAATGTTGAAAATGAAATTGCTTTGCTCTGTTAAAGGAGAGCCTGGCACAGGGAAAAGGAAGTTGCCCTGAATGCAGTGCAGTGTCCTGATGGGATCCTGAAGCAGAAAAGTGACACTGGTGGGAAAGCTGCGAAATCAAGTCTGGGATTTAATCAACAGGAATGTGCCAAGTTTGTTTCTTTAGTTTTGACAAATGTGCCGTGCATGGTAAGGTGAGGTGTTAGTAGGTTGACGATTAGTATCAGGGGAAACTGGTGAACTCTCAATACTATGTTTAATAAACAAAAGTTATTCTAAAACAGAGTTTATTTTCAAGAAAGAGACATTGTCAAGGGAAAAAGAGAAAGGCCTGGAGGCCATGGAGGAAGAGGAGGCCGAATGGCTGAAGGTGAGTTGAGGAATTAGTTGGTTCTAGTGGTTTTCCTTTTCTCCAAAGGAATTACCTGCCCTCTCCTCGCCTCATTCCGTGTGTGTTTTGGAGATGACTGAATGGTAAGGACATGTAAAATGTTTCTAATAGTGACCCAGTGGTTACTAAGCTGTCTTTCAGTGAGGCTGCAGTGGCCGTTAACCTGGCGTGGCAAAGGAGGGCGGCTGGAAATGGGCATGGACATGTAAAGCAGGCTGCAGAATACACAACGATACACAGATGGTAGTTTCACTTCTTATACTCAAGTCGTTGTTCTGTGAACTAAATACCAGCTTATAATGGGCGGGGTGCAGGGAGGGGAGAGAGAGTTGCAACTGCCTTGTTCTGAGATGGTAAATGCATAAAATTTTTCAAATTTTAAATTAAAAAATGTGCTTTATAGAAAAAAAAACATATATATAAACCTCCCCACAAATACCTTGACCATTCTGAAAGGTAATGTATCTCCTGTTGTCTTAGTTGGCATTTTGTATTAAGTATTACTTTTATAATCAGGAAAAACTTTACAGAAGAAGCTTCAAGCCGACAGAAATTCAGGAGCTGGAGAGGAGAGAACACGCAGACATGCAGACACGGACATGAGGATGCGCCAGCGGCCTCGGGCAGGACAAGGGGAAGCTTTCACTCTGAGCACCAAGAGGGGCCTGGGAGGCAGAGGGAGAGACCGGCCCTTCCCTGGTATCAGGTGTGGAAGTCAAAACAGACTTCAAAGTGTTCGTAATAAAAATAACTACTATTATTATCAAAATAATTTTTATAAAAATTTCAAACAAGTTTTAATTGAAAACTCCTTTCTATTTCCCAATCTCATTTCCCAGCAGTAACCACTGGTAACTGCGTACTTTGGGGCATACTTTCAGACTCTTTGTATACACATATAGAAATAATCTTAACAGAAATGGGACCTAATATTTTACATTACAATTGTTCATGACACAATAGATCATGCCTGTCGACCTTTGTGGATGTACTAGTAGGTCTCATTCATTCTTTTGAGAAGCTGCATTGTATTCCGGTTTATGGATAAACCTTAAATTATGCACCCAGTCTCCCACTGGAGTCTACTCCCGATGTGTCCATGTTCTTGTTATTAAGGATGGCGCTGCAGCACTGTCTGTGCTCCAGTGGGCAGTCCTGAGATCAAGCCCTCTGACCTACCATCCTGGTACCTCCAAAGGCAGCTCTGTGACTTTGGATGGCCTATTTAACCTTCCTGAACCCAGAGTCCTCATTTTAATTGGAGATAATATTTACTCTATCAATAGAGAGGTTGTACGGATTAGAGGAGTTTATGTGAATGAATGAAATTAAATGAATGAAAATGTCTGGTAGTTTCCCCAATATGTGTGTGTGTATAGATAGTGATGGGGGAAGAGAAACCGAGAGGCAGAGAATGGACCAATGAGTGGGTAGATGGATGAATTGATGGATGGATGGACCAACAAATGGACAGATAGATACCTGTTAGGTACAGAAGCCTAGCAGGAATTATTCCTCAGTAATGGTACGGGGAAGTTGCGTAGAGTAATAATCAATAAACTGAAGCTGCCTCCTTTCTACTTTGAGGAAGGGGGAGCAGACAAAGCACAGAAGCACTGGGAAGTTGCGGTCCTCAGTACTGCTCAGGGAGCCATGAAAGCAAGGGCAATGCACCTGCTGCCTCAGGTGGAGGCACGTGGAGGAGGGGCAGATCTAAGAAGAAGTGGCTCAGGAAATGGGTGGCTGGGACACTGATGGAAAAGTAGCCCATCATTTTAGCAGGTGTCAGCCAGGAGGGGAGAGCTCTAGCTCATCATAAGTGTATCTCAGACTTTGGCCAGAGAGACTGCAAAATGCCGAGAGAAAAGTAGGACTAACCGGGATGAACAGCTGCAGAGTGAGGGCTCCCCGAAGGCAAACCTGAGCAGACGATAAACAGTGCTGGCAAGGACGGGAGGAGAGGGTCTGGAAATGCCTAGGAGTTAACAAAATATTTACCAGGAGCAGGCCTTGCAGCCACCTTCGATTCATCCTCCAAGTCAATCAGTTCTCAGTAAACCTTGTGCCCAGTATAAGCCTCCAGCTGGAGCGAGCTTCAAAACCTGCTGCTGACCCCACATAGCCCTGGAGCCGTCTGTGTGAGCAGAATAGAGTCCAACGAGCTAGCCCAGCATCCAGGCCTCCCAAGGCTGGCCCAAGCCTGACCGCCGCTCCCTCCCACACACCCTACCTACCCTCTGGCCCCACGACCACTGCCGAGTTGCCATCCATGGTGAGAAGGCCTGGCCTGGGCCTTAGCCCATGCAGGCATGGTGGGCACCTGGAGCTTGGGGCTTGCCTGGACAATGGATGGATGGATGGATTTCCAAGTCATTCCAATTAGAAATGCTTCCTACATGACATCATCTGGTTCTGGCTGGTTACTACACACAAGGTCCCACTCTACCCCTGGCCACAGGAGGTTTCTGTCTCCTGCTCCATGACCAGCCCACAGAAAAAGAATCTAACCCAGGCCGGACCAAACCCAGCGTTTCTAAGAGAGGTGATAGGTGAATGAGGGGCAGACTCAGCCTCTGTCTTCTTGGGATCAGAAACTGTTAGAATGTGGGCTGGGACTGCCAGCCACCAACCACCCTAAGCACCAGGGAGACCTATCTGAGCTCTGTGAGGGCAGGGGTCCTGTCTGGCACATGGTACATGCTCATATGCTGAATGACTAAATGAATGTGATAGAATCTAATTAGACAAGCAACCAAATAATAGGACAGGGGAACCAGTGTGCAGAGAGAGAGAGAGAGAATTTCTGAATGTGTGCCCTGTAAACCTCCCAGTTAAGTCCACTCACACGTTCCATTTCTGCTTCAGCTAACTAGAGTTGGCTTTCTGTCATAAACTATCATGTGCAAAAGCTCAAATCTCTCCAGATGTGTTTCATATGCTCATTCTCCCAGGCGTTCCCAGATCAAGGCACCTTCTATGCCTTCTGAACTCCAAGGGCATGTTATCTAAACCCTCGAGTGACATTTCTTATTTTTCCACTTTGATCTAAGGCTCTCTGTGGACACAGCTGCAGCAGACACCACTGTGCCTACCCCAGGACCCCTTTTCCTTGTCCAATGGCTATGACCCCCCAAGGCTACAGGTGCTGGGCTAAAGGCTCTCACCTACAGCCTTCCCTGGAGGAACCGAAGCCCAGAGGCGCCTGGGAGTTAGTTTCCCAAGCACCACATCCCGCCCATGTCCCTGGCTGGAGAAGGCTGGCCCGCTCCCTCGAGGCGACGCTGCTCTACTCCTCCCGGCTAGAACCTCATTCTCCAGTAGCCCGTCCTCTACCCTATGACGCCCCCCTCCTCTTCAAGCCCCCACCTTCCTCAAGAAGCCGAGTGCTCCCAGGTCTCCCTGCGGGTGGGCGCTGCTCCCAAGGAATGGCCTCAGGTAACATCCTTTCTTCCTCCGAAAAACAAGGTGTCTGTGGACCCCCCCCCCCTCTGCTTGGTGGGCTGTGCCTCTGAGGGCCTCAGAAGAGCAGCCAGGAGGGGCATGAGGGAGAGAATGGATAGTGATTTTTAGTGAGTGAGGAGCCAATGTCATAAGCCTGTAAACAGCACACGGAAGCAAACTTCTGGAACAGGCTAGTACTTCTAAACAACTCAGAGAGCAACAAAATGGCCTTTTCTTCAGTTCTGCCCCAAGAAAAGGCTAGACAGAGAAATGTGCTGTTTTAGAAATTTTTGTTTGCTGTTCCTGATCCTCTTCATTGTTTCCTGAACCCCCAGCACAAGCAAGTTCCCCAATTCACCTGTGATGAGATAGCACTTGACATGAATCACAATGTCACTGCAATGCCTTCAGTCTATGCACAAAGCCCATCTTCCAGGGTTTGTTTTCAAAGTTTGCCTCCCTTTCCAAATAAAGTCTTCTACAAAAAAAAAAAAAAGGAAACTGAGCCACATCTTGGTTCTGTGGGCTGTGGGCTCTGGTCTGCATTTTCTTTCCACTGATCTGGGCTACCAACTTGAGAGAAAGAACTTCACAGTTTTTAGGACATTTTGTAAGAAGAAACTCCCAGACTGCATGAAGCTGGAAAAGCTTCTTGGCTGTGCAGAATCCGTGGGCTCTGGGATGTGGCTTCCCAGCACCAAACTCATCACGCCGCCTTGCTTCAGCCCCAAGGGAATCCATTCTTGGGATTCTCGTGGCATCATTTCAGTATCTCTGTGTAAGTGCATGAGTAATGGATAACACGCATGATGGCACGGCACGGCTCCCTCCCAGCACAGCACAGCTCACTCTGACAGAAAGCCCCACACGGAGCACCCACGTTATGGTTTGAACCATCACCGGCCTCTTCTCCGCCCAGAGCTCCCCGTGCTCACTGTGGGACAATGTTTCCTATTAGACATCCCCCTAAAGCTCATGGCTTCTCTGTAATAGGAGTCACTGCGGTGCTTCGGTTTCTGCAGGAAAAGAAAGTAATTTACAAAGTGGGGCAAAGTAATCTCCAAAAGACAAAGCCTCTACACCTGGAACTTGGCAGCTTGCAACCAAGTCAGTGAGAAGGGAGGCTTGGACCGCTCCCCATTCTAGGGACAGCTGAGCTGGGCTGAACTGCCAGAGACCAGCAGGCGGGAAGGAGGCAGGAAGGAGCCAGCATGGGAGTGCTGGCCCCAGGAAACCAGGCCAGGAAAGGCCATACACGAAGGCATGGCTGGAGGGCGCTCTCGGGATCAGTAGGGACAGGCAGAGGACACTGAGCTGCCATCACTCCCTGCAAATCCACGGCGGCTATGTGAGTGTTTGGAAACATTGCCTCCTCACCCTGCAGGAATGAACGAGTAAGGGATAACAGGAAATCTTCAGGAATTACATCCGCATGAAAGTTTAAGTCACAAATCCAGAAAATGCCAATGACCCTTTAAAAGACAGAAAACGTTTATACCTTTTATTTTCAAAGGAATTAGCTCATGAAATAAAGATAGTTGATCCTTGATATGTTTAAGAAAGCTGTGCCCAAATTGACAACATTTCTAAATCATACGGTTCCTCTAATAAACTGTGTGCTCTGGTATAAGCAGAAACTAATAAAACCGGCCTCCCAGGTCCTTTCAAATGTGTTGAACTGTGTTAAAGCAAATTCAGATCAAGGTGGTAAATTCGTTAATAATAGTTGCAGTCGTGTGAATGCCACTCTTCCTAATTGAGTCCCTCTGTCCCTGTAGCCACAGCTCCCCACGTGCTGAAACGCACATGAGGTCACGGTATCAAGTGTCGCGCCCGATACAAATGCTTCTTGAAGCTAGTTTTCTTTCGCCTTTTCTAGAACATCCTCTGAAGTAGATGTAAACAGTTGGAGTCACAGGAAAAAGGGTACTCAATGCACTAGCACATGACTGTCGGCTCTCAGCCCCTCCTCGGGTCATGCACCTGAGGGCAGGGAGGGGGCCAGCAACCCTCAGTGACCAGGCCTTCAGATGACAAGCTGCTGGGCCTGGAGGGAGCCCTCTCCGGCCCCCCGGACCTTGCAGAGAGGAACTGGCTGCCTCAGCAGGGATGAGGGAACAGAGGCCTTCCTGACCTCACTCAACCTCTGGCCGCGAGCAAGCAATCAACGGGACCCCAAGAGACCCCTGCGGAACTGCACACAGGTGGCCAACCTCTAGCCCCGAGCAGCAGAAGGTAAGAGCCTGCATGCCAGGGCCCCCTTGGAAGCAGAGCTGCGAAGCCAGTGCAGAGGGCCAGGCTCCCTGGCAGCTCTGGCCTAGGAGGCGCAGGCCTGGGCCCATGTGCCACTGCAGGACGGGCAGAGTCAGGACAGATGCTCCGGGGACTCCCGTTTTGCCTGGGCTGAGGAAGAAGGAAGCCTGGCCAGCTACTGAAGGGCCCAGCGGGACAGACATGGTTCATTCACTCGGGCAGTGGCTTACAAGCAATCCACGCACCAGACATGTGCCCCGCCTGCCAGGGGCCCGGGCCACTTCACTCAAGAATGATGCCCAGGGAAGTTATACCACCTGCGGCCCCACAAGCTCCCTTGGGAGGGGGGGGGTTAGGGGAGAAAGGCTCCATGGCCAGGGGGCTGTGCCCAGGACAGTGTGGCCTGAGGCCACAGGCACTCGGTGCGGTCCTGGGAGGCGAGCATGGCTCTGGGAAAAGTGCGGTGCCACAGGGACACCATGTGCCAGGAGGGTCTCACATTGGGGGCGGCTATGACAGCCTCCCGCCTCCTTGGCATGCCAGGGTCAGGTCCCAGGGTGGCCATGTCCTGCTAAGCACATGGTAACAACATGGAGCCCTGATGCAGGGTCCCCCTTCCCGCCCCCGGCCCAGGAGCTCACCAGTGCAGGGGTGAGTCAGTAGAGCTGGGGCAGGGCCGAAGGGTCTGCACTTCAACCACGAAACAGGGGAGGCCTGGCAATGAGCTGGGGACTGGCCAGCTCACCAGTGCCCTGACCTGGGAGGCGGGGCTCCTGCTCATGTGGGTCCTGCTCTGCCTACTCGGCATGGGCAACCCTGCTGGGATGCTCTTGAGGTGAGGACACTAAGGCACAGCTCAGGCTGGAAGGTCCTGAACTTGGAGAGGGTTCAGGCGGTGAGGGGGCCACTCAGCACAGCCCGCCTGTTCCCTCTCTCTCCCAGCTCCCCAGCTCACACACAACTGAGGGCCCTGCTCTGGGGAAGCCAGCAACCCCTGAGCAAGGAGTCTTGGTTCTTATGCTACGGCACTCAGCTTCCAGGGAAAGCCATTGTAAACGCTGCGCTGGGACTACTTCGCCCACACGCTCCTGCTGCACTGGGACAGGTTCCTAAAGGCAGCAGAAACCTATAGTGCATGGCACTCTTCACGGGGAACAAGCTACATCTTTCAGACACAACCGATTCTTCTGACATTTCCCTTCACATACAACTAGGCCCCAAGGCCATGGATCTCACCACTGAGTTAGTCTCCACTTCCTCCTTCTTGTCCCCACCATCTCTGCCTTCACCGCACACTCTGTATGGCAATGACAGTACCAAGGAGGAGCAACAAGTTGCTACATTGGAGCAAAGTTTTGTATAATATTAAGATTAAGCTACTATTAATCTGAACTACATTGTTTTAAGATGCTAAATGTAATCCTCAGGAAATCACTCAGAAAATAACATAGAAATATGTGATAAAAGCAATAAAACGGGAATTAAATTAAAAGTTTACACTAGAAAATATCTATTTAATGCAAATAAGGTAGTAATGGAGAAACAGTGGAACAAAGACATAAGGCATATAAAAACAAATGGCAAAATGGAAGATGCAAATTATACTTTATCAGTAATAATTAAATGTAAATAAGTTAAATACTCCAATGAAAAAGCAGAGATTGGCACTTATGAATTTTTATAAATATCCAACCAGATGTCTTCATTGGTGAATTCTTATTTTTTTAATTAAACTAAGCTGTCCCAACTCTTCCCATCCCCAAAAACGGGGTCAACACTTCCCAACTCATTCTATGAGGCTAGTGTTACCCTGACACTAAAATCAGACAAAGACATCGCAGCAAAAGAAAACTACAGACTAATAATCCTTTATTGATATAGACACAAGAGATTTCTACCAAATAATAGCAACCAAACTCAGAAGCATATAAAAAAGCATATGATGGTCAAGTGACGTTTATTCCAGGAATGCAAAATTTGTTTAATATCTGAAAAATCAATCGCTGGAATATAGTGTATTAACAGAATAAAGGACAAAAAAAAACATGAGTATCTCTACAGATGCAGAAAAAGCATTTTAAAAGATCCAACTCCTTTTCCTAATAAAAACACTCAACTAATTAGGATAGAAGAAAACTTCCCCCACCTGATGCCCAGGGCACCTATGAAAGGCCACAGGACCATGCCCCACAGCAGAAGACTGATCAGAAGACTGGTCAGAACAGACAGGGGTTCCCACTTGGAGTTCCACTCAGCACTGCATGGAGACTCTAATCATGACACCGAGGCAAGACACAGTGAAAAGTCACCTAGAAGCAGGAAGGAAGCAGGAAAACTCTGTTTGCAGGTGACATGGACGTGTGTATGGACAACTCTAAGGCAACCACAAAGAAAACTTCGAGCTAGTAAACTCTGCAAGGTTCAGAGTACAATGCCAATACACAAAACCAGCTGTATTTCTACATACTGCTAGCAGTGAACAACCTGAACAGGAATTGCACTGCCAATAGAATGAAAAGATAAAATATTTAGGAATATAACTAACAAACCTAAATGAATGCAGATATGAGGACTCCCAGTAACAACCTCCCCCAGCAGGCATTCAGTTCCAGACCTAAATGTAAAGGGTTAAGCAATAAAATCTCTAAAATAAATACAAGAAGACGGCTTCATGATCTTGAAGTGGGCAAAGATTTCTTAAACAGGACACAAACTACAGTAACCATTGAAATATGAGTAACGCTCCATTGTACTTCATTAAAGTGAACAATTGCTGCTCATCAAAGAGACCAGCGTGAAAAAGACAAGTGAAAGAAGATACTCATAATACATATGCCACACAGGACTCAGGTTCAGATGCATGTTTTAAATAATTCTCCTAAAATCACAAAGAAAAAGACCACAACCCAACTGAAAAAGTGATGCTGGCGAAAGGTCTGCACGGGTCATATCCAAACCGTCAGTGAGAACTCTCCCTCTGGTGCCCGCTCCCTCAGTCTGTGTCCTGAGAAAGGATCCATCCCAGATCTCCACTGCCTGTCATTCTATTCCACCCTGTCTCCTCAGGGGACATTCTGATGATTTGCCCACATTCAGTGCAGACTCTCTACAGCCTGAAGAGCCACCTTCCCTTGTTTTGACAAAAACAGAGATTTCTTAGGCCTTTCGAGATCCTCTTAGGAGGCCTGGGATAAGGTGTGTGTGCCCAGCCTTCCATTCCTGACCCCGAAACGGAAGGTCACCTGGGCCGCCTGGCACAGGTTTCCCCATTTCCACTTTGCCAAACAGTTGGTTTATATCATCACATTTGGGGCCACGGCAGCCACTGTCCTCATTGGGGCCTGTCACATGGGAATAAAACAGAAATCTCTGCAATGCTCTATTAGGCCTAGTAGACAGGTAACAACTGATCCACATGGGGTTCAGCCGAGAACCTGCAGACAGGGGAGGCCACCTGCTTCCCTGTGGACCAGGAGCTGAGCCAGTGTGCAGTAGGCTAGTCTAGAACCCAGAATTCCAAGACTGACTCTCCTCCATCCAGGTCAGTAGGTCTCCCTGTGGCCACCTTCACCCAGCTCCCACAACACAGGCGATGGCCCCACAGGCGTCTAGCAGGTCAGAGCTCAAGGTCAAGCTCTGCACAGGCCAGCTCCCCCCTCATCAAGACAGTTGTGATTCATTTTCTTATAAAATACTAGAAGCTTGGTGCACGAAATTGGTACACAGGTGGAGGGAGTGTCCCTCAGCCCAGCCCGCACCCTCTCCAATACAGGACTGCTGGCTCCCAGCTGCTCGCCTGCCTGCCTTCCTGATTGCCCCTAACCGCTTCTGGCTGCTAGCCTAATAACCCCCTAACCACTCCCCTGCCAGCCTGATTGATGCCTAACTGCTCCCCTGCCAGCCTGATTGCCCCTAACTTCCCTCCCCTGCAGGCCTGGTCACCCCTAAATGCCCTCCCCTGAAGGCCTGATCCCCCCCCCAACTGCCCTCCCCTGCAGGCCTGGTCCCCCCCAACTGCCCTTCCCTGTAAGCCCGGTCACCCCCAACTTCCCTCCTCTGCCGGCCGGTCACCCTTAACTGACCTCCCCTGCAGGCTTGATCTCCCCCAACTGCCCTCCCTTGCAGGCCTGGTCTCTCCCAACTGCCCTCCCCTGCTGGCCATCTTGTGGTGGCCATCTTGTGTCCACACAGGGGCAGCCATCTTGTGTGTTGGAGTGATGGTCAATTTGTATATTACTTTTTTATTAGATAGGATAGAGTCCTGGTGCATGGGTGGGGGCCAGCTGGTTTGCCCTGAAGGGTGTCCCAAATCAGGGTGGAGGTTCCCTTGAGGTGTGGGGCAGCCTGCGCGAGTGGCCTGTGGTGGTTTTCAGGCTGGCCACACCCCCTGGCGACCCAAGCGGAGGCCCTGGTATCTGGGATTTATTTATTTTCTGTAACTGAAACTCTGTATCCTTGAGGGGAGGCCAGGGCCAGCAAGGAAGCTTGGCTTCTTCCATCGCCAGGGGCAACGCAAGCCTCCTGCTCTCTCCAGCTCTGTGGCTGCTGCCATTTTGGTTGGGATTTATTTATCTTCTATAATTGAAATTTTGTAGCCTTGAGCGGAGGCCAGAGCCAACCAGAGCGGGCGGGAAGCTTGGCTTCCTCCATTGCCGAGGAAACCCAAACCTCCTGCTCGCTCCATGGCCACAGCCATCTTGGTTGGGTTAATTTGCATATTCACTCCTGATTGGATGGTGGGCATGGCTTGTGGGTGTAGTGGAGGTACGGTCAATTTGCATGTTTCTCTTTTATTAGTGTAGATCCTTCGCCTACATGAGAAATGTTAACATAGTCCTATGTAATTTCTGTGTCATTTCTCCAAAATCTCTCCTTTGGAAACAGTGTCTCAACCGTGAGGAGCCAGAGCCCTGGGAGTACCATCCCCCTGGATCAGGGTGCTCTCTGCCATCCATGCTGCCAGCTGACCACATTTGGGCAGCGCTGTCAGAGAGATGCAATGCTCCTGGGTGTGTCCTGTCTTTTTTAGAATCGGAACACTTGTGTGTTGTTCTTTCCATTTCCTCATTAATACAAAAGCAATTATTTTCTCTCATTTGATTATTATGTTTTCATTGTTTTCTAGTAAAAACAAAATAAGCAGGAGAAACCAAGATGGTGGCATAGGTAAACACCTGAACCTGCTGTCTCGCACAACCACATCAAAACTACAACTAAAAGAAAAAACGGATATCATCCAGAACCATGGAAGGCTGGCTGAGTGGAAGTTCTACAACAAGAAGGAAAGAGAAAAGCACATCTAGACTGGTAGGAGGTGTAGAGGTGCGGAAGAGCGAAGGTATGGAGGCTCACACGGAAAGGGGCTGGCAACTGGGTACTCTGTGGTCTTTTTCAATTGGGAGGGTGATACAAATTCACAACTGCTCTGAATTCCAGTACCGAGCAAGATTCTGGGGATCCAGACTCATACGGGGAGAGACTGTACTGTCTGGCATCAAGCCGGAACACGAAGGCGGCTTTCTCTCAGAGGTAGTCGCAGCGTTCATTGTTCCTTTACGCGGCCGCAGGACATAGAGACCCAGAGACCTATCAGGGGCAGGGCCAACAGGCAACCATTGCTGTTTGCACCACCCCATGATTCCCTGAGACCACACCCCACCCAATTTACAACCCCACCCAAGCTGTGCACAGAGGCGTTTGCATATGAATGGCCTGGCCTTTTGCAACCTAACCTAACAAACTGCAACTGGGTCAAAGAATACCAGAGCTCCCAAAAGAAGGCCTAAGGCTCGTCAGCAGCCTGCACTGCTTCACAGCAGTGCCTCATCTGGGCACCTCCAAACTCCAAACAAAGAGGAGGAATCTGCAGATCTCTCTGTAGCTCCTGTTGGGTGGCCTTGAGCAGTGGCTGACTTTGCACCTCCTTGGAGATCCAAGAGCCAGTGCACCCAGTGGTCAAAGTGAGACGACACCAGATTACAACTCTTCACATCCATAAGAGACACACTTAGGGGACAGACTCAGTGAGCACCAAAGCCCCACTGAAGCAAGTCCTGCCCCATTAGGGTGTCTCCAACACAGCAGTTCTCTCATTGTAGACACAACTGGTCCTCACAGCCAATTGGTCTGGAGGGAGGCCAATTCCGCCCAGTGATACCAACAGCAATCAAGGCTTAACTACAACAAGACTGTGCACACAGCCCACAAAAGGTACACCAAGCGCGTCTACCTCAGGTAACTGGGGAGGCTGAGCCACTGGGCCCTATAGGACACCTAGCACACAAAGCCACTCTATCAACACAGGGAAGCAGCCAAAATGCAGAGACAAAGAAACATGTCACATATAAAAAAAAAATGGAGGAAAGCAAACTACTGGATATATGCTAATTAGACCAGGTCGACCAGCCATCTTCCAGACATCTGACTTTCTTTCAGACAAAGCCATAGTGGTGGGGGTCGATACAGAGGCAGTTAGGGGTGATCAGGCCAGCAGGGAAGGGCAGTTGGGGACAAACAAGCCAGCAGGGGAGGGCAGTTGGGGGTGAAATCAGACTGGCAGGAGAGGGCAGTTGGGGGCGAGATCAAGCTGGCAGAGGAGGGCAGTTGGGGGCAACCAGGCAGGCAGGGGAGGGCACTTGGGGGCAACCACTATGGCTTTGTCTGAAAGAAAGTTGGGCAGGGGAGGGCAGTTATGGGTGATCAGGCATGCAGAGGCAGATGGGGGCAAGATCAGGCCAGCAGGGGAGAGCAGTTGGGGGTAAGATCAGGCTGGCAAGGGAGAGCAGTTAGGGGCAATCAGCTGGCAGGGGAGGGAAGTTAGGGGTGATCAGGCATTCAGGCAGGTGAGCAGTTAGAAGCCAGTAGTCCCAGATTGCAAGAGGGACGTCCGTCTGCCGTTTGGACATCCCCCAAGGGGTCCCTGATTGGAGAGGGTGCAGGCTGGAGAGGGTGCAGGTTGGGCTGAAGGAACCCTCCACCTCCATTCACGAATTTTGTGCACTGGTCCCGCAGTAAAAATATATGAAGCTTTCTTTTCCTTCAGCATTCATTTTCCTCTGTTCCAGAATGACACCCAAACTTTAAAGGCCCAGACTCATGTTACCCCATTTAGTGCTTTTCCTCACTGCCCCACAGGCTTGACTACTCTTTGTCCTAGGGAGGAAGCCAGGTTTCCTACAAGATCTTTCCCTATCCCCTACTTCTCAGGCCTTCACACCTCCAACCCAGGAGCAGGGAGCAAATGCAGAGACATGGCCAGCACTGGCCGAGGGAGCTGATCACCTGGCCATGAGTTGAGGGCCCTGGTTCCCTCTGCTGGATCTACTTCCTTATGATGCTGGTGAAGCCATAAGACAGAATGTGGAGTGCGGGGGAAGGAGGATGGGGTGATCTGCTTGTGGCTCCAGCACCTGGGTGGCTGCAGAACCATGGTGTGAGGTAAGCATGGGGGAGGAGGAGGCTAAAGAATTCTCTTTGGGGTCTGTTACAGCCACAGTGCCTGGGAAACTCCTAGGCAGATGCCCAGGCTCATAGGCAAAGTCTGAGTTGGAGGCTAACACCTGAAGGAGCTTCATGTGCAAGTGTTTAAACTGCTGGTATAGATGAGGCACAGGAGAAGGAGATGCAGCACAGCCCTGCCCCCAGGGGACAGTCCACTGGGGCAAAAGAGGGGCCCTGAGGCCTGAGGAGCCTGTGAGCAGGAGGCAGGCTAATAAGGAGGTTGTGGAAGACCCCAGAAGCCAGTGCCAGGGAGGCCATGCTCCACCATGTCCAACCCCCAGGCAGCGGCTGCATTGGAAACATGGAAACGGGAGCTCTAGGAAGGTCCGTGTGGGGGGGGGGGGGGGAGGGGGGGCAGGGGGGCTGTTTCAGAAGCCACATGTGTGGGGTTGAAAAGTGAGGAAATGGAGAAGACAGACACAGGGCAGTAGCTGGAGGGGAATGAGGGAAAACGTAGGATTTTTTGGCATTTCTTTCTGTTTGTTTGCTTTTAGATAGAAGATTCTAAAACAAGTGCCTAGGCGAAGCAGCAGCTGACAAGGGGGAGGAGAGGCTGATGATGCAGGAGAGATGTGACCAGGAAAGGCAGACCCTGGGAGAGGCCCAGCCCAGGGCAGGGCGTGGCCTGCAGAGGAGGCCAGGCTTCCCCAGAGCTCCCACCTGACCGCTGAAACATGGAAGGGAGGAGGATGAGGGTTGAGAGCAGAAGAAAAAGTATGAAATCGGTGTTCGGGGGGCGGGGGGAGATCTATGGAGCTCGGTGAGGAGAGCTGCAGGGAAACCAGCCCCACTTCCTGCGTCTCCACAGCAACATGCGGTCACCCACAGGTGTCGCAGAGGAAAGGGACCGGGGACTCTGGGAGGAGGGAGGGTTATTAGGTGTCATCACTAAGATACGAAGACAAGGTGGTGGAAGGTGTGGGTGGAGGTCGCACGCAGTTTGAAGAGCATGTCAGGGGAAAGTGTGGTCTAGGAGAATGGCACTCTGTACTGTATCGCGTTTGTATTGTTGGCACACACGTCTAGAGTACAATCCCCTGCAAGTGAGAGGGACACGTGATTGGGATGGAGCCATGGGATGGGGGTGGACTGTAAGCTACAGTGTCCAGTGAATAGCGGGGAGGGGAATGACAGACCCTGAACTGGGGAGGTTGGTGGAGGCAGACGGCATAGTCTAGAAAGAGCTGGGGCTGCAGGAAGAGGGAAAAGGAAGGGTTCGCAGGTGGTGATATGAATGAAGATACCTCCTGGGAGCAAGGCTGCGGGACAACCAGAGAAGACATCAGGTGTGAGCTAGGTTGAGGCAGGGAGAGAGGAGATGGGGTCAGGGCAGGCAGTTGCCCAGGGGAGAGCAGGGTTCGGGAAGGACAGACGATGCAGGCTGTGCAGGTTTGGGCTGGCCACATGGGAGCCCACAGTGCGCTGGCAGAGGGATGGTTTTGAGGCTGATTTCTATTCCCTGGTTGACGCGTGGCTCATCCTGGCACCACCTCATGTGGGCTCTTCTCTACACGCGCGTCCCTTCTTTCCATGAGAGCTAGTCCCAGCACATGGATGTGTATGCTAGTGCAGGGGCCGGAAAGGCTGTTAGTGACCATCGCAAAACCACGGGTTGTGCCCCAAGCCCTGTCCAGCAGCTGCCCCAAGGAGAGACCAGCTGACCCAGAGCAGGGGTCCCTGCAGGGAGGTGGATGCCCCATCCTTTGCCCTCCTTGGACGCTGCCCTGCTGAGCCAGCCTCCATGATGAATCAGCTAATCAGAAATGTCTTGGGACAGGGGCTGCAAGCTGTTTCAATTTTTCAAACACAACAAACAACAGGAAAGAAAAATGAGTAAACTGGACCCAGAGAGGGACTCAAGCAATACTCGCAAGTATCTCTTCCAGCCAAAGCAGAAGCTTCATCTGGGCTTACAAATGTTGGGCATTACCCCAGTTGGAGCCTGGCTGTGGGCGGCCGTGAGAACCACTGCCCCGTGTCTGCTGGCAGGCACAGGTAAGGCAGGTGGTCTCCCTGGGGGACAGCTGATCGGACTAACATTGCCTGAAATCCAGCCAATGACCACATGGTCCCCAGCCAGAGTCTGCACACAGTGCCATGAACTAGAATCACACACGTGGCATCAAGGTCTGAGGGCCACACAGAACCCCCGGCTGCCGCATCTGTGTAACTATAAAACCACCTGAGCCCGAAACATACTGGGAGGCACTGGGTGCAGAAATAGAGGCCAGAGCACCAGGCGCCCACTTCATTTATTGCTGGGCAATCGGAGTCACAGCACATAATGACGCAAGTGTCACAGTGGAGGAAATGCTGGGTTGCCCCAATGGGCAGCCTGTGCTCTGGCACCAGGGCCAGAACCTCTCTCCACTACATGGGCAAGGGTAGGAGAGGGCCTGTGAGTCTAAAGAGAGAGACTTCCACGGACAAGAATCCCCTATTTTTAAAAATTAATTTTAGAGAGAGAGGAAGGGGGAGAGAAACATCGCTCAGCTGTCTCCTATATGACCAGGGATCTCTGTATGGGACGCTGCTCCACCTGACTGAGCTATATTGGCTAGAACAAGAATCCCCTACTTTTTAATGCAGTTTAAAGTTTCCTGGTGCAATAAGAAACACCTAATCTGCGAGATTTATTAACAAGAGAAAATGGTATCTTCAGTCCAAATGCCACTGACTTGCAGTTTTGACACCTCTGCCAGCCCATTCCTGCTGAAACAGGTGCAAAAGTCAAATTAACCTTCCTAGACCATCTGGCTTTACAAACTGATATAAATCTTTCAAAGGCACATATTTGTGTTTTACAGTCGTTTCATGTATTCCCAAGTCAGACGTGAGGGTCTGTATGTTATAAAGTGCTTTTCCACAGTGGAGCCTCACACCCGTAGAAAGCTGTTCTGCACCGTGGGGAAGTGAAGCCCACGTGTAACAAGTCCGCGTAGCGCATCTCCCAGGAACAAAGCGCTTCTCATTAAGGTGCCACGCGCTCATCCTCTGACCCCGCTTCCCGCTGCCCTGTGTGCTTCTGGTAGACCGTGTCCTCAGAGCACTGGCTAGCGCAGTAGTCCCACCATGCACAGCGGGCCCTGCACCCACCTGCTGGCTCTGACTCAGGCACAGGGACTTCCCCACCATGGCTGCACTGTTTAAGGGACTGCAGCTTTAGGGGTGAGGAAAGGTTGTGAACCCCACTTAGGGGGCTCCCTAAAACAACACAAGGGAGAAGCATTCCTCAGCTGAGTCAGAAGTCCACATCTGGTTGAGAAGCACTGGCAGGATGTGATGGTGTCTTCATACCCACCGAGCTTCTCCCCTTGGCGGCAGCCACGAAACCTGGACACGAGGCATGAAGCAGCTCTCTGGGGAGGCTGAAGAGTGATAGTGGCGGGCAGATATGGAAAGGGGACAAGAATTTAAAATACCACCAAACTAGCTTTTCATTTATCAAGTGTGTATCCTCTGTCCCTCTTACCACTCAGCCCTGGACAGGGGCAGGCACAGCAGGTAAAATCACAGGCACAGCCATCTGCTAACGGCCATGGAGGGGAGCACCGGGACACAGAAGCGCATGGGGAACAAGAGCATGAGGGTCCGAAAAGCAGCCCAGGCAGCTGTTTGTGACTCCTGGCCCCATGCTGAGCTCCTGGGGCGTGGGAGGACCCTAATCAGAACATATTGAAAGTAGCTTACATCCAGGTTCCAGACTAGCCACTGCTGCCCCCCCGCTTTCCCCCTACCCCAGCCACTGCACACGTCCTGAGAACTGAGCTGACCATAGAGACAGCCACCAGCCACAGGCTGGGACAGGGGTGCCTTCCCCTAGCCATGCCAACAGTACACCAGCATCCTACAGAGCACGGATGAGACCACAGATCTCCTAACAGAATACTCACAATGCCCAAGGCAAACCCAAGTACGCTCAGAGTAAAAAGAGCCAGCAGAATCTCAACACACATGAGAAAATGTAATTAACAGACATCAACCCCAGGATAACACAAGTGGGAATTTTTTTGGCAAAGGCTTTAAAATAACTATGTTAAAAATGTTCCAACAAACAACTGTCAAGACCTGAAATAAATTGGAAAGTTAAGTCTCAACAAAGAAGTAGAAGAAATAAGAAGAACCAAGTAGAAGTGTTGAGCTGAAATGTACAGCAGCTTGCAGCAGGTGCCTTGAGCCCTCAGCTGCAGGCCAGAGCCCACAGGAGCCTCGCACAGAAGGGACACAGCATCGACAGAGATCACCCATCAGGAATGAGAGGGAGAAATGTGATTTTAAAGAATGAACAGCGCCTCAAGGATTTGCAGAAGAAAAGCACCAGGCTGTTTGTGTATATTGGAGTCCCAGAATGAAGAGAGAAAGAAAAAGTATTTGAAGAAATAATGGCTTAAAATCCCAAATCTGGTTAATGAAAAACCTATAGATCAAAAAAATTCAGCAAAACCTAAACAGGATAACCCTAAAGAAGCCCCTGCTTAGACCTATCACAATCCAACTGCTAAATACCAAGGAGAAAGAAAAACTATTGAAAGTAATCAAGTTTATAAATAATAGACTGTTTTCCTCTTGAGTTCTTTAACATGTGCTTGATGGCTAAAAGAACAAAAACATAATATAGCCTGGTGGATTTTCCAATGTGTGTAGATATAACATGTAAGACAACTAAAACATCAATTGAGGGTGAGTAAAGGAGCCTAAATGTGGTAAGACTAATACATGCCCTTGAAGTGGTGAAATACTGAATCTCAGTGCATGTGAAAAAGTAAGTGTGCAGATTGTTATCTCCAAGGCAACCATGATAAAAAAAATACTCAAAGTAGTACTGTCAAAATCATGGTACATAAAGCCAAAATGAATACTATAAAAGGTTTAAATAACCTAAAAGAAAGCAGGAAAGGGAACACAGAGGAACAGAAAAGAGAAGAAAAAATAACAAATTAAACACCTAAATCTATGATCAACAAATGCATTAAATGTAAAACTCAAACATACCAATCAAGAGATGGATAGTAAGAATGATTTTTTAAAGATACAAACTAATTATATGCTCCCTACAAAAAACTCACTTCATTAAATATGATACAAGTAAATCAAAGATACAAGAATGAAAACCATATCATGCAAACACATAAGTAGGTGAGAGCTGCAGCAGCTACATTATTACCAGAGAAAGGAGGCATCAGAGAAGAGCAAATTATCCTGGTGGGGAGGGACAGTACATCATAATAAAAGGCTGAATTTCCCAGGAAAGAGAACAATCTTAAATGTGTATGCATCTAAACACAGAAATTCAAATGTACAAAACAAAACCTGGATGAAATGAAATTAGAAATAAACAAATTCATAATTACAGAGACTCCAGCACAACTTTCACTAATAAAATTAGGAGGGGGAAACCAGCAAGGACACGAGGAGCAGGCCCGCCCTGCCGCCCTGGGTGCATGGGCCGCCCGGGCCCACTGTCTCAGCAGGCGCTCGGAACATGCTCCAGAAAGATCACACCCCAATCATAACACAAATCTTAAAAATGTTAAGTAACTGGATCAAGAAATGCTTTCCAACCATAATGGAAGTAAACTAGGTTCAGTATAAAAATAACATAAGAATATTCAAATACTTGAAAACATTCTTCTTAAACAATCCATGGGTCAAAGGGGAAGTCTGAAGGAAAATGAGAAAGCATTTTGAACTAAACAAAAATAAAAATACAACATTTTATAATTTGTGCGGGGCAAGAAAAGCAGTGCTTAGAGAGAAGCCATGGCATTGAAATACTTATACTAGAAAATGAGAAAGAAGTCAAAGCAAGAATATACAATTCCATTTTAAGAGACTAGAAAAAGAACAGCATACTAAACTCAAAGCAAGCAGAAGGCAGAAAATAATCAAGATAAACAGAAATTGGCCTGGCTTCTATGGCTTAGTGGTTGACTGTCAACCTATGAACCAGGAGGTCATGATTTGCAGGCTCAGTCCCCTGGGTTGTGGACTCAATCCCCAGTATGAAGGACGTGGGAGATAGCCAATCACGGATTCTCTCTCACCATTGATGCTTCTCTCTCTCTCTCTCTCTCTCTCTCTCTCTCTCTCTCTCTCTCTCTCTCTCTCTCTCTCTCTTCCTCTCTGAAATCAATAAAAATATATTTTTAAAAAAGATAAACAGAAATCAAACAAATCAAACACATGATACAACAGATAAGATAAATGGAATAAAAATGAGTTCTTTGAGAAATAGAGACAATTGATAAACCTTAGAAGACTAATAAAGAAAGAGAGAAAATACACAAATTACCAATGCCAGGAACGGAAGGGGAGTCAGGAGGGACTCACAGACAACAGAAGAAATCAGGGAGGTCAAGGAATGACGCTACACACACAATCTCGGCAGCTTAGGCATGACAGAAGAATCACTGAAAAACACAAATGCCAAAAATCCACCAAAGATGCGTCAATATCTTCGGTAAGTACCAAACAGACTTAATGCATAGTTAAAAGCTGTCCAAAACGTCCTCAGTCCTACATGATCTTCCAAACACTTAAAGAAGACAAAACCAACTCTACAAAACCTCTTTAAGAAAATGTAAGAGAAGGGATCCTCCCCTCATTGCATGAGACCAGCATTGCCCTACTACAAAAACCAAAGAGTCCAAAAACAAAAAACTAAAGACCAATGTTCCCCATGCACTATGCACAAAAATCTTCAAAAAATATTTAATATTAGCACATTGAATCTAGCAATATATAGAAAGAATAAGAAATCATGTCCATGTGAGATCTATCTCAGAAGTAAAAGACTAATTCAATATTTAAAAACAAAGCAATATAATATACTATATTAACAGTCTAAAGAAGAAAACCTACATCGATAGATGCATAAAAATCATTTGACAAAATTCAGAATGCATTCATGATAAAAATTCTCAGAAAACTAAAACTGAAAGAGAACTTCCTCAACTTGATAAAGAGTACCCATTAAAAATAAAAGAAAAAACTATGGCTAACATTATACTTAATATTGAAAGACTCAGGCAAAGGCAGATGTGCACTCTCATCATGCCCATTCCATAGCTCATTGGCAGTTACAGCCAGTGCATTAAGGCAAGAAAAAGAAATAAAGCACATAGATTGGAAAGGAAGAAATAACACTGACCTACTCACAATCATGACGACTGTCTGTAGAGAGCTTCACTTATCCTACAAAACATCCTCAGAATCAATCATTATGTTTATCAAGATTGCAGAATACAAAATCTTTATACCAGCAATATAGAATTGGAAAACAAACTTTGAAAACTCTGCTATTTACAATAGCTCCAAAAAGAGAAATAAATTATAAAGCTGACATAGCTTGTGAAGAATCTCTGCAAAATTCTGACACAGAAAAGCCAAGACCTAAATAAATGGAAGGAAAGACTGTGACCACAGATTAGAAGAGTCAAGATGGCAATGATGTTAGCACTCCCCAGATTGGTCAACAGATTTAAGGCAATTCTGATCAAAATCCCAGGAGTGCTTTTTGAATATGGGCATGTTGTTTCTAAAATGTATTTGGAAAGACAAGCGGAAGGCCATGGCATTCAAGTAGCTCCAGCGACTTGAAAGAGTTGAAAGCTCCCTCTGTCAATTTGATGGCTTACTGCAGAGCCGCAGTGACCAAGGCAGTGTGATGCTGTGAAACAACCGACCCGCGGATCAGAGCCCCGAGCAGAGTCCAGAATAGACTCACACAAATATGGCCAAGGGAGCTTCATAGTGACAAACAACTCAACAGAGAAAGATATTCTCTTCATAAACGGTGTTGGAACAACTGGGTCTCCACGTACCAACAAAAACAACAACCAGCAATAGCAAAACCCTTCAACTAAGCTTCACCATTTATACAAAAGCCAATTCCAAGTACATCAGTCGCTCTGGGAAGGTTTAGCTGTTTCATTAAATTAAATATATACCTGCCTGCCTTGTAACCCTGTTTACCCAGGAGGAATAAAATCTTCACAGAAACATATACACAGGTGTTTTCAGCAGTGCTGTATCCCCAGACCCTAGAATAACCCTGGCATCTGCAGCATGTGAATGGGTGCACACTGTGGTACACCCAATCAATCCTGGTCTGCAGTAGGAGCGCACTGTGGACACATGAATGAGCCCAAGGCTCCCACTGTGGGACTGCACTTCCAGGGCAGCCTGGAAAGTATAAGGACCATGAAGAGCCCATCATGGGGTCAGGGGCAGAGGTGGGACTACAAAGGAGCAGCATGAGAGAATTTTTATGGCCAGATCGGGGTGGGGACCCATGAATCTCTCTATGTGTTAAGATTCAGAGAACTATAAACAACAGCAGCAAAATGGACACAAACCTGATGGGGCTCAGCGGTGTCCCTTAATCAGTCTCCTAGGCTTTGTGTGAGAGCTTCTTGGGTTAAAAAATTTACCAAAAAAAAAAAAAAAAAAAGAAAACAAACACATGGCAGCCAGAAGCCACAGCAGGAGAAGGATAAAGCCGGAAGGCGCAGCTGTACTCCTCCCACCCCCCCACCCCCCCAGCCTGGAGCAGCCAGCGTTCAGCCCCTTCTCCCTGAGCCCGAAGTCCCCAGAGCCCCGACGCCCAGGCCACTTGTACAGAGTCCCAACCGCTTTCCTGAAGGAAGCCCTTCCACAGCACACGCACACACATGCACACACACGCACACACATGCACACACATGGACTGGTGCTGTTTCTCTGGAGACCCTGACTAACACACCCTCCCTCCAGCCCTGGCTTGCAGAGGCAGCCCCAATACAGCTGTCAATGGACAGGTGGGAAAGGCCTGGGTTGCTCCTATTCCCCCAGCTAGAGTCTTGAGAGAAAGACCCAAAAAGAAGCCATGAGTTACCAGAACATCACACTCTGAGGTACCTACTGTTGATCCCATCTTATAAGGAGGAAAGCTGAAGCTGAGGGAAGCTAAAGCCTTTCACGGTCTCCCATCAGGAAACAAAGGGACAAAGCACTTTTAGACCCAAATCCCAGCCTTTTCCCTGCTGCATCCAGCAAAGGCCAGGACAGCCGGCAACCAACACAAATGCGGCAGGTGTCACCAGCAGGTCCTGGGCCTGCCCTGAGCTCCTGGGTCCTCTGCCCCAGAGCATGTGCCTTGGTGGCCAGCTCCACTCAATAAGTACTTGCCAGGCAAGTACTTACAGCCAGCAAGACTTACAGCCCACCAACCGCCAAATAAGCTTCCCTTAAAGCAGTGAGAGGAGAAACCAGGGCGAGGGTAAATGCTGTGGGGAGTGTCCTGGTTCATCATGTAGTCAATCAAATGGCTAATCAATCAGGGAGCAGGCGACAGAGGGTGTGGTGTGACTGAAATATCTAATAACAAAGTACAAGACACCTGGCCTGCCAGGAACACAGCATCACACGCAGTGAAGCAAACACCAACAGAAATTGTCAGTATATTAACTGCCAACCTCCATAAGGGTGTGTGGTCAGACCCTGATGTGGGGGCACAATGCAGCCCCGATGCTCAGTGTCAGATCACCACCACCCAGACACTGAATTAGGACACTGTACAGAAATGTACTTGTATACATATGGGGTCTGGCTCCTGTTATGACCATGGAGGAACAAATGAGGGCTTCTCCTGACAGTAGACAAAAGAAATATTGGCATAAAGTCCTGTCTGAACTATGAAAACCTTAAATAACTGAAGATACATATGTAGATATCAATCCTTCCCAAATTTATCCCTACATTTAATGAAATTCTACTCAAGACCCCAACAGAACTTTCATGGACCCTAATAAGTTTATTCTAAATTTTACATGGAAGTAGAAAGAACAAAAAAAATGGCCAATATACTACAGAGAAAGGAGGCTTCTTTTGCAGGATAGCAAGAATGATTATGAAGCTACAGCAACTACAACACTGGACAAGGACAGCCATACAGAGGTTGACAAATGAGCTAGAATGCAAAGCCCTAAAACAAGCATTGTAGGTGGGTGGGTGTGTTCTCGGTGACAGAGGGCAGGGCAGGGCCGCCTGAGGGACTACTCAATAGACAGAGGGATGAGGACACATATGTAATACCTTAATCTATAAAGAAATTTAAAAAAATAAAAAAAAATAGACAAGCCAGAAAACATGGTCATCCATTTGGGAAAGAACTTGAGTTTCAATCCCTGACTCACTCCAAACATAAAAGCTAACTGCAGCTGATTAACACCTTTTACACCTTAAGGTAAATACCTTTCTGGTCTGGATATTAGAGTCCCTGGCTTAGGGCAAGCTGTCATCATCACTGTGAGTAGCTGGAAGCTGTGGGCAGTGCTGTGAGCCCTGCATAATGTCACACTGGGAGGCTGGAATATTAAAAGGAATTTCTTAAGAAGAAAACACAGAAAAATAAATGGTTCCTAAATTTTTACAATATCCAAATTAAAAATTCCTGTTTATCAATGGAAACTTTCAAGAAAGTAAAAAAGACAAACAGAAATATAATATTTATAACAGTTATAACTGAAAATGGATTAATGTCAATAATATACAAAGATCAACAAAGAAAAGGATCTTCAAACCAACAGAAAAATGGGCAGAAGACATAAACAAGCATGTCGCCAAAAAGAAGCCCCTGTTAACAACAAAGCTAAGGCTCCCTCCGTGGGTCACAGACACGGAGGAGGATCAGGCTAGGGTGCCGCTGGCCGCGCCCTGCGACAGGGACAGGAGCCCGTGTGCTGCCGCCTGGGCAGAGGATTGCCTCTGCATTGCTGGCAGGAGGATGACCAATGCAGCCAAGTTAGAAAATTACATGTAATCTTCCTGTAAACTGAGCATTCAGTCCCGGCAGTCCAACAGTGAGCCCCTAGGGCGGCCTGGCGCAGAGCAGTGCAGCAGGGGCTCCCAGCACCATTAGGACTAGCCCTCCTGGAGGCAGCAGCAAAAGCAGGGACTTGGAAGGAGGCCCGTTTACAGCAGCGCCTTCTGTGGCATGATGCAGGGCTCACAGCGCTCCCTGGAGCTCCGGCTACTCACAGTGATAATGACAGCGGGCCATCCACCAGGGCTCTGGCTGAGCCAATTCTGAAGTCCAAAATATAAGTGAAACAATGTAGTCAACTTTTTTCTATGGTCAGACAGATGCTGTGATCTCATCCTTGCAAGGGGCATAAATGTTTACTGCAGGAGAGGATTTTAATAGCAGGTCCCTCCTGACACTCCTCAACCAATACCATAACTGGGATTTCTATCCCAGAGCATGTTCACTGGGGACGTAGGTGGCAGAGGACGGGGGACCAGCTGCAGCCTCTCATTCCTGCTCTGCCCCAAAGCCTGCAGTTACTACTTCTGCAGGCTTTGGGGCAGAGCAGGAGAGAATTCTACAGCCACCTAGATGTAGAATTTGGGGAAGCAATGGCTTGTGATCAGTCATCTGCTGGAGCCGATTTGCCTGAGATAAAGCCAGGCCATGCTGCTGAATGGATAATTCGGAGTTTATGGGACTCAAGAAACAGCAGTGATAAAAGAGGTAACAGTGTTGCCTAGAAAGGAGATCAGCAGAGCTGGATTCGTGGAGAAGCTGCTCTTACCTTCCATTTCCCAAGGCCTGTCCATGTTCCTCCCAGGAAGGCCTCACACCCTCCGAAGGGCTGGAGCACCAGGGCAGGGACTCATCCCCAGGAGTCTCCTCACCAGCCGGAGCTGAGGGCTGTACACCACCTGAATTCTCTATCAGAAACCAGGATGGACGAAAGAAGATAAACCCTGAAGGCTAGGTCACAGCATTAGCAGATGAAAGATCAGGAAGCTGATAGGCTGGGACCACGTGTTCACATCTGCAGAGGACCACACAATGCTACTCATTCCACTTCCTCAACTCGAGACTGACTTCAAGCCAACCGTGAGCCCAGCCAGGAGTGAACTCCAGGCATAGAACGGGATCCAGGACAGAAGACCCAGCTGCTGCCAAACACTCACCTGGAGTCAAGCCTGGCTCCCTTCCGGCTCACCTCTTTTTCTGCTGGGAAGCCATCCGATTGCCTCTGGCCCCTGACAACAGTGTCAGCACCCTTCCCACGTGGTCAGGGACTGAGCAGGAATTGGAATGCCCATCCCGGTGTTGTGACTCAGTAGGCAGTTGTCACTGAATACCCCACATGTCAGTTATTGAGCAGAGCCAGGGTACCATGTGGACAAACACCAGCTCAGCACCTATGCTCTGGGCCCCACTCATCAGCAAGGAAGGTCCTTCGCCAAGGATCCCAGCAATCAGCTCGATCACACAGCAACTGAGGCCTGGACAGAGAGGCGGGTGCTGAGGGGCCAGGCCGTGCTGGCAGTGGTGCGAGTGGGGCCAGGCCGTGAACTTCAACTTGATTTATGAAAGACAAAAAGAAAGTAACCTATTGAAGGGGTGTGTGTGGGTGACTGAAGGAGCAATAGAGCAGAGGAAGTATGTGCAAAGTCGGTGTTAGACAATAAAGGCCTCCTTTAAGATTCTGGTCTTTACCCAAATTCCATTAAAATCTTAAAGGGAATTTGGGGTAGAGAGTAGGTGCAGGAAATGGCTTACATTTTGCCTTTTGGGGAAAAACACACACACACACACACACACACTGCATGAGATGGCTACAGTGAGTATGTGAGGACAAGTTAAGTCTATTGTAAAAAGAAATCATGAGAGACATCAGGGACAGATAATCTGGCCCCGCTGGGCAAAGTAGGAAACCCTCATTGGATTCAGGAATGAGAGGCTGACAGCCAGCAGCACTGTGCAGTGGTGAGGAAACCACTCCCTGAGTCCTCCCATGACATATGCTAGACTGAGAGCTCCATGAGGTCTCTGTTTTTTTGTTTTGTTTTCCTCTGCTATATCCTAACACCTAGAATAATACTTAATAATAGATCTTTATTGAATGGATGGATTAAGTCACTGATTAATTGAAGGCAAAGCTTTAGGGGACTAAGGCTCCACCCCCAAAAAGCAGCATGAAAGGTATGAAGAGCTTAATGACAATGAAGGAAGTCAGGATGGCAGTTTCTAACTGTCCCGTAAAGATGAAAGAGAAAGGGAAAACCAGGCATTTGAATTTTAAGTGCTAAAATATACTATGAGTTGCATTCACAACCTCACCAAGTCTCTTATGGTGGGGTTGGGCATTGACTGGGAACAGTAGGGAGCCAATAATTATAATGGGTGTAAGTGGGAGAATTTCAGAGGACTCCAAGTGGCCTCCTGACCCTCAACCCAGCTCAGCCTCCCATATCAGCTGAGACAACCTCTACTCCCTCCCTTCCAATTTCACTGTGCCTAACACCACTCTACCACTCCAAACTAGAGTGCGCGCGTGCGAATGTCACAGGACACAGCTAATTGACACTGGAATACGGGTACAGGAATGGACCCCATGTGGACCAGGCCAAGGGCAGAGGACTACAATCTCGGATCAGACTGAACTTGTACATCCAATGTCCCAGCTCAAATGGTTCTAAATGTTTGCTCAGCTATTTAGCAGAAACCTAAAGTCAGCGGTGACTCACTGTAAATGCAGGAGAATGCCCAACCTGCTTTGACAGTGCAGAGTCGTCCAAGACCATGGGCTCTGACCTCAGTGCATGGTGTGCTGGCTCCCCCACTCACCCTCAGCCACTCCCCTCAGCCACTCCCTCCACAGATGGTGCTAAATCAAAGCTGAGGGAGCACCAGCAATTTGGGAAATGCTTCTGACCCTGCTCTCTCTCCATAGGCTACAGAGTTCAACTGAAATTGGACCCTGATGTCAACAGAGACAGCCAAAGGCAGCAGCCAAGCGCCACTGGAGCAAGCCCTGAGGCGGGACGAAGCAGCAGGACAGAGGGTCCTCGGAATGGTCGCACCTCCAGGAATAGCTGATGGGAATTAATTGACCCTGAGGTCCCCAAAACAAAGCGAACAGGTGACCCACCAAGGCCTTACAAATCCATATACCTGAGGTGGGGGCGGGAGGGGCAAGAGGCCTATTTAAGCCATTAAAATTGAAGCACTGAGTATGTCATCCAATATTCAAACCCTGAGCCCCCTGAATGACCTGAACTCCTTCAGTGAACAGAGGACCTGAATGCCCCCTGAAGTGTCAGTGAAGTATCGTTACTGTTCTTCCTTGCCTTCCCAAGGGGCCTGAGGGGATTTGTCAGGACACTGTTCACAGGGGCAGGAGGCCCTGGGACCCACTGGGCATTGGGGTGCCTCTCTTTGGCCAACCCTGATTCCCAGAAACCATGAACATCGCTGGGGCCCATTAGCCACAGAGGGGCTAATGGAGGTCAAAGGAAAAACCAAGTTTTAACCCAAGTCAGCCTCATAGTAAGTCCAAGGGACACAAGACTTACTCCATGGTTGTTTTCCATTTTCTGAGTGTGTGTTTGGAAGAGCTATCCTCAGCATATGATGAACAGCTAATTGACTCCCTGGAAATCGACAAAGGGCTAATAAGGCAAAAAGGGCAATGTGAAAGCCATTTCTCTCTCCCTGACAAAGGAAGAAAATAAAAGCACTACAACATCCCTAGAGACATCAGAGAAATTATCATCATCATTAAGTATGTGAAGGTGCAAAGCAGAGGACTCCAGTCACATCCCTAGGTAACTTTCTAGGTTGGCAGATGCAAAAGATAATGAGTCATGTGGAGTGACAGTGCATTACCATCAACTTAATCAACTGAGACTTCAATCACGTCTGCTGCTCCTGATATGGCCTCTTTATTGTATCAAATCGATACAGAGCCCAGCAACTGGTTCACAGTTATTGATCTGTCAGTGTTTTCTTTCCTATCCCAACAAACAAAACCCACTAGAGCAGTTAGCCTTCTCCAGGTGGGTACAGCAGTAAACATCCTACCTGAGGGCCATAGCAGCTTTTTGGCCCTGAGCCACAAAGTTCACAAGAATTTGACTGCCACACACCAGACACCATGCTAAGATGTAGAGATTGTAAATTAGCAATGACCAAGTGCCTTGGTAAGACACATGTATATAGCTAGAAAACAGTTTCTGTGAAAGTACAGGAACCTGCCAAATGAAGTCAACCTTTCTGAAGTCCCAGGGTTCTGAGCTCTTTAATAATATGCTCTGTAAAAATACAGGACGAGATGTTTCTCCTTGTATCTTATGCCATCACTAAAGAGGCACAGGTCTCTGCCCTCTCTACCCAGAATACCCTCTGCCAGAGATGCAGACGGCTCATTTCTCCACCTTTGCTCAAATGTCAACTTCCTAGTAAGACCTTCCCTTACCACCGCCTTTGAAATCGAATCTCTCAAACACTTCACATCTCCTTTTCCTGTATTTTTTCCATAAAACTTATCACCACAAAATACACTATATCCTTATTTATTACATTTATTGTCCATCTCCTGCAAGTTTCATGTGAGTAGGAATTTGTGTGTCCTATTCACTGCCATGCCCCTAGAACAGAGTTGGTCACGTAGCAACTGTTCAAAAATATTTATTGCATAAATGTACCTGAGTATTTGTCAGCCAGTGCGGGTGACCATTTGTGTTCTTTTGGCTTCCCAGCATGTAAACTCCCTCCCAGTTTGGGGGAAAGTCCACCATAACTTCAGTCTTTGAAGAATAAAAGGTTATTCCTCTCAGTAAGGATGCTGCATGGGCTAGATACTTCCTCTTCCGACACCCTGACAGCTCCTTTAAAAAGCAGAACCTAGCCCGGTCGGCGTGGCTCAGTGGTTGAGCATTGACCTATGAACCAGGCAGTCATGGTTCAATTCCTGATCAGGACACATGCCCCGTTTGTGGGCTCAATTCCCAGTGTGGAACATGAAGGAGGCAGCCAATCCATGATTCTCTCTTATCATTGATGTTTATGTCTCTCTCTCTCTCCCTCTCTTTTCCTTTCTGAAATCAATAAAAATATATTTTTTAAAAGCCTAAGCTAGATCAGCTTTCCCAACTCTTTAAATCTAATCCTATATAATAAATAGATAATAGGTAAATTGACCATCACACCCTCACACAAGATGGCTGCCCCCATGTGGTCACAAGATGTCTGCCCCCATGTGGTCAAAAGATTGTCGCCACAAGATAGCCAGCAGGGGAGGGCAGCTGTGGGTGATCAGGCCAGCAGGGGAGGGCAGTTAGGGATGACCAGGCCAGCAGGGGAGGGCAGTTGGGGGCAACCAGGCCTGCAAGGGAGGGAGGGCAGTTGGAGGGGACCAGGCCTGCAGGGAAGGACAATTGGGGGTGACCAGGACTACAGAGGAGGGCAATTGGGGGTGACCAGGCCAGCAGGGGAGGGCAGTTAGGGGCAACGGGGCCAGCAAGGGAGAGCAGTTGGGGGCGATTGGGCCTGCAGGGGAGGCCAGTTAGGCATCAATCAGGCTGGCAGGGGAGTGGTTAAGGGGTGATCAGGCTGGCAGGCAGAAGCAGTTAGGGGCAATCAGACATGCAGGCAGGCCAACAGTTAGGAGCCAGCAGTCCCGGATTGTGAGAGGGATGTCCCAGATTGGAGAGGGTGCAGGCTGGGCTGAGGGACACCCCCCCTCCCCAGTGCATGAATTTCATGCACTAGGCCTCTAGTGAAAGTAATAAAGTATGTGAGAAATCTAAGAGTGTTGATGCCATAGTAGTGCAATTAAGAGAATCATCCTGGGAGCAGAGCTGGGCAGCACCACTCGCAGCAGGAGTCCAGCAACCACCGTGGTGCCCAACCAACCTGCTCTCCACAGCATGACTGAACAATGTCCTGTGGCCCAAACTCCCTTGATTGGTGCCCATTTCCTTAATCTGATTCTCCAGATTTCCCTTGATTCTGTGAGCTTCCCAATATCCTAACAATTCATTACTTCCACTGGCTAGGTTAGCTGAAGCTGACTTCTATTGTTTACAAGCAAAGCCGTGAGAGTACAGGAGGTGTGGGAGAGGAAGTGTTCTGACGGTGGTCAGGAGGCAGGAGCTGGGAGGCAAAGATGTTTCAGAGGATGCTAAGAACCAAGAGACAGCCACTCTTGGGTATTGCCAACCAGGACAGCCACCCTTGGGTCATGCCAACCAGGGCAGGCACCCTTGGGAAACAGGTCTTGAAAACAATGACTTGGTGGCTCTGAGCGTGCTGTGTGGAGAGAAGCAGCCGTGTGTGACAAGTAGGGAAAACGAGGAAGCATGGGGAGAGTGCAAGTCCTTTGTGGGCCTCAGAATGCTACTGAGAGGGAAAGAGGGAGAGAAGGGATCGGCAGCCCACTCTCTCTGAGCCCAACAGTACAGCTCAGACTGGGCACCACCTTCCCACACTCCTCGCCCCTGGGGCCCAGAGACGCTCCCGAGCACCTCGCCTATGTGAGCTGTTGTGCTTTCCTCACCTCTCTGGGACGAGGGGGCAGTCTGGGGCAATGATCATCTCCCAAGCAGGGGCAATGATCATCTCCCAAGCAGGATGCTTTGCACTGGCAATTCGGGGTGACAGGTCCTGGGCCATCCCTCTCAGCCATAATCCTGGCATCAGAAAACTCTCCCTGAAACATCCCAAAAATGCCCGTCTCAGAATTCTGAGCCCACATGGTGGATGCAAGTTCTCCCGCCACCCAGGCTGTGCGGACAGGAGCCAGGTCTATGGAGTGAAAGCTCCTGACAGCCTGTCTCACGCTGCAGCCTCGGGATGCTGCGCTCCATCATGCCGCATGTCAGTGCCCACCACAGCGCCTCTCCCCCAGGTTTCAGGTTCTTTATTACAGCTCCCAGACCATGAGCAAGCCGCAGGCTTTGGTGCGTGCCACGTGACCACCAAGCCACAGCTGCTGCAGGCCACGTAACTGCAGGGCTGCAGAGGCCATTCCTTTCTTTAAAAAACACGTTTTTATTGATTTTAGAGAGGAAGGAGAGGGAGAGAAAGAAACATGGATGTTGATCAATCGGCTGCCTCCTGCACGCCCCCTGCCGGGGATCGACCCCACAACCTGCACATGTCCTGCCTGGAATCAAACCTGCGACCTCTTGGTACGTGTGTCGATGCTCAACCACTGAGTCACATGGGCCGAGCAGAGGCCATTCCTTTCAAGCTCACGAAGCCTCCCAGCTCAGGACAGACAGCCGAGTATGTGCCACGCACATGCCTGCACAGGCTGTGACCTGCCTCAGGCTATGACCTGTCTCAGGGAGCAGCAGCCCATTACAGGCGTGGTGGGAGCACCGTGTGTCCCACAGTTCCCGCCAGCCTCAGACCCAGGGTGTGACACCGCCCACAAACCCCATCCTCTCCTGCCTCATGGTACACCAGACATTGTCTGCACTTGGGAAACCTAGGAGAGCACACACATCCCATCCACATGGACTTCCTCCCAGAGGCACATGGTGGCGGGAGGAGCTTGCAAACCCCTATTAGGATGCCAGGTCTGGAGGCACGATCCAGGCTCCAGGCTGCACGCTGCTCTGGGACAGGAAGGTGTCTAATCAGACAGAGGGAGGAGCATGGGAAGTCTAGCCCAGGCCTGGTGGTCCCTGGAAGCCCACCTGGGGACACGTCCAAGTTAGCTTGTGCACTGCAGAGGGGTCTAGGGACCCCTGCACAGCCCCACCCCCAGTGCAGATCTTGCAAGCCTGCCCGAGCAGCCCTCCCCCACTGCCCTCTGCACAGACACTGCCCCCAGGAGTGACAGCTCCTACAGAGGCTGAATAGCAAGCCCAGGCTCAGCACAGACTCTTTGGGGTGGAGAGGACAGCGACTTTGGACTCCTGTAGGGCCGGGGCTCTGCCTTTCCTGACCACGACCCACCCCCTCCACCCTGCTCACTCCAGCCTCTCAGGGTAAGCAGGTGACCTGCACAATCTCGAAATACAGATAGGAAAAGCGGTTCACACACATGGAACACCACTGCTGGGCCTGGTCAAACTGTCCTCTGGTCCTGCCAGGAGCCCCTACGTGGAAGTTGGCATACAGGTGCAGAGCAGGTGCGCGACTTGCTGCAAACCACACCCAGTGTGATAGCTAAGCAGTAGCAGATTAGAACTCAGCCAGAGGGCTGACTGCAAGCACTTGCCTGGCACATAGTAAGTCCTCAAAAGCAGTGCCTACATCAGTTCCCCTGTGGCCGGGTATAGGGGCAGGGCCAGCTCTGTGGGCACATGGTGGCACCTGCTGTACTGTTCGCAGATGCTGCGTGGGCATCCCCTGGCTCAGGCACAGAGACCAGGCATCTTCTCTTTAGAACTAGCTTCCCCTGGCAGCTCCTACCACAGTCAGACAAGGGCCCACCAACTGGGCCGCATTGTACACGCCGAGTTCTTTCCTATTGGCATCCCTCTGATCCACCACAACCCTGAGAGAGGACCTGTCTCCTCACTTTACAGAGAGCAGACCCACAGAGAGGGGCCTCACACAGCCACTGATGGCGGGGCTGGATTCTGAATCCAGAGCAGAGCTTGACTTCCACGCCCTGCACTGTGGCAGCACAGGGAACCCAGGCCACTCCGTGGAGACCCCAGCCCAGCGCCTTCCCACTTGTCAGTGCCCTGTGCCTTGCACTTCATTCATCGCACCCACTGCCTCTGGCCATTCACTCCCAGGGAGCCCACGAAATTGAATTTCAGGCCTGAAACACTAAAAGCCAGGCCCTGGCCTAGGGCACCTACCTCCTAGCCTCTGCCTTAGGGTATAGCCCTTCTTCTTTGGCCCCTGGGGAGCCACACCACTACCCAGCTCTCACTGCAGCAAGTCCATCCCCAGTGCCCGCCCCCCAGTCCTCTAATTGTGTTGTTAACACACCCACCACAAACCCATCCAAGCCCAAAGTTTTAGGACAATTAACTCAGACTAACATATGTGCAACATCTACATTATTGCATAATTTATATACATTTCACACTTTGTCAGGATATATGCACCACACCACAAACTATGTGCATATAGATGGCGGGTTATACACATATGCTTGCATTCATCAGCTGATTCCTGAAATTCACACGTATGCACGCTGCTCTCCCAGGAGCTGGGTGCTTGCTTTCTGCCATGACTTAGAGTGCAGTTTCCACTTGAAAGTTTGTTCATTTTTGAAATTTACAATACCGAGTTGTCTATTTCTGAACATAAAAATAATTTCAACTGCTCGATGAGCTGTGGCTGCCACATATCAGGGGCACAAGAGGGTGGTCTCAGAAAACTCAAGAGGCAGCTTATCCTGTGATTAACAGCTGAAAAAGAAGCATCCCCACACCCAGTCAGTTAGCAACCAACCACCAAGTCAAGAACCTACATGACAAACGCGTGGCCCTTACTGATCACATGCTCAGCGCTGCCCTCCTCCGGGACTCAGCACACACTGTTAGACAGAGGAGACCCAGAAGCAACCCTAAGTGATGAGAAGGCAGCCCAGACCTGGCACAGAACCCAGCGCATAGTAGGTACTCAATAAGTGGCAACGACTAGGATGGTTGACAAGAGACTGGTGCTCAGGTGGCAAGCGTCACCACTACATGGAGATGGACACACTGAACATGTGCTGGCTCCCTGACGTGAGCAAATGCATGAACCTCTCTCAGTCTCAGGCTCCTGGTCTGTAAGGCAGAATCGAGAGCTGCTGGGAAGGTGAAGAATGAGCGTGTCTAGTGTCTGTCCTGTGTCTGACCCAGAGGAGCAGTGGGAGGAGAAATAAGAGCTCCACGCAGAGATGCAGCCCTGGAGAGCCTCCTGGGAAAGAATCCACGCCTCCTAAGCTGATCACTTTCACTGCGGTAAAACACACATTACATAAAATTCACCATTTTAGCCATTTTAAAATGTACACCCCCAGTTGCAATCATCACTTCTAACTAGTCCCAAAATATTTTTATCACCCCAAAAGGAAGCCCTGTACCCATGAGCAGCCACACCGCTCCTCTCTCCCCATCCCCCAGGCCTGGCAACCACTGAACTGCTTCTGTCTCTGTGGACTGGCCTGTTCTGGAGACTTCTGTTAATGGGATCCCACCACAAACCCTATTTGACTTCCATGTCTGGTTGTGTTCACTGAACGCAATGTTTTTGAATTTCATCCGAGTTGTTGCATGTGTCAACACTTGACTCCTTTTTACATCTGCATACTATTCCCTTGTATGGATTGCCACTTTCTATTTATCCATTCGGCATCTGGACGTTTGGGTTGTTTCCACTCTTTGGCCATTGTGAACAGAGCTGCTAGGAAATGCTTACTCGTTTCAACGGGTGGGACTAGTATTGGTTCAATTTCAGGGTTTCTTCATTAACTCAGACCCTCACGTTACCCTTAAGGGGTCTAAAGTGGCTCCTCCCAATGTCCTGGAGACCAAGATTTCTCCAGGAAGCCAGCAGCGGTGGCTTCTCCATTCAGACAGCTGCTTCGATTTGCCTAAACATCAGGTACCACCTGTTTCCTCCACTCTGGTTTCCTCATCAATTAATTGACATAAAATCCACCCTCAGGTTATTACAGTCATCACATAAACTGTTCACCATGACCCTGTGACTGGATCATCACGAACCCCTTGCTGGCTACAGAGCAATGAGGACAGAGAAGAAGTACTGGGTGAGCACAGGTCAAGGCCAGGCTGTGTCGCCTCCTCACCACCTGCCTCTGAGGCGGGAGTTAACCTGCCCAGGTTCAGAGAGCTCAGGTGACTTGTCTCAAGTGTACAGCTAAGGAGAGGCCAAGGCAGCTGTGGCCCCCATGTGGCACAACACTGCCGAGTCACGGTGTGATGCTCCGTGTGGTGTCACTACCCACGAAGGGCCATCTTCCACTCCTGCTCCTCCAGCTGAGTCTCCTCGCTTCCCGACCCATCACACTAACCATTCCTGATTTTGTGATAAACAAATGTCCATCCTTGGGCTGGCTTTGGGGACAATTTCACCCACTTCATTTTGGGAAGACCACAGAATGTTATACATCCAGCAAGGCTACAGGCCTGGGTGCTGGCTGAGGGCCTCTGACATCACCAGGCTATTGTTTGACTCTACCAACTAAGTGAGCACCTGTTGTCTGCCCTGGAATGTTCTAGTAATGATGAGAATTATCCTTAGATGTAGGCATATTTACCAGTAATGGAAATTCAGGTCAGAAATGCAAGCTGCTCACGTTCACCTCGCTAGAAAGGAGAGAGCCACTGGGAGCCCAGGCAGCGAGGCCCCAAACCCGCTCTTCTCGGCGGAGCACGCAGCTGCCCTGCGCCACCCTCGGCCAGAGATAACATCACTGTCCTGAGCCAGGAGGCACCGGAGACAGGTACCACTTCTCAGGAAAATGTGAAAAATGAACGTTACGGTAACAAATTGTTCATGATCTGATTATCGCCATCAAACATTTGTTAAGGGCCCATGCGCACTGCGTGGCAGGCTCTTCAGAGGGACGAGAACTGGCCCAGCAGACAGTGGGAGGCCCTGAAAATGAAGAATGAGGCAGGCGGCTAGGAGCAGGGTACAAACAGATGGGATGGCAGACATAGACTTCTGGGCCTGCGTGGGAGCCCCGGAGCCCGCAGGAGGGAGCAGCCTCGCCCTGCAAAAGCGGACACTGGGAGTCGGCCCCCAGGAGCCTGGCAGGAAGGCACTGCCCATCCATGAGTGGACCCTCGACCCGCACCCGCTCAGTTGGGGCTGGGTCCCTAGGCTACCCGGCCCCAGGCAAGTATGCCAGCTCTCTGCCACTGTGCCCACGAACCAACTGCCTCTGGGGTCCCACAGAGGAAATGGTAATCACCCATCACAGCCGCACGAGCCCACATCCCAGCAAGTCGGCTCCAGGCTTACAGCGCACTGAGCCCTTTCCCTCTGAGGTAGGAGTCCCCTGTGCCAACTCACCCCCTTTACATGTGCCCCCCACACACACACACGGAAAGGCAGATCTATGTCTGCAGTTGGATTCATCAGAAAAAAGTTTTCTGAGAACAGTGTTATTCAAATTTACAACTTCAGAATTACAAATTAGTTTATAGCAAGTAAACTTACCCTTCAGTGTGAGCACACAGGAGGCCCCAGGCTCCAGCTATATGTGTTAATATTTGATTTCTTAATGAGGCGTTATATGTGCACTGACGAAACTATAGCCTCAGCTCTCTGGGGTCCTCCTGAGTCCCCGGGAGACGGCGGAGCTTTCGGGCAGGCTGGAGGCCTGTAAGTCCTATGACATGTGTGACTGTGTGTGCGTGAAAGACGGGACTTACAAGTATCTTTAAACAGCCTCTATATTTTACAAATAAGCTAACCAAAAGGAGGCCTACCACAGGACAGACAGAGGGAAGGACACAATGTACCCCAACTACTGGCTGGCATTGCACTGAGCCCAACTCGCCCCACGCTCCTCCGGGAACCTGAGGGCAGCCCTCTCCACTCCAGAGGGGAACAGTGAAGACCAGAGGTCACTCAAACGGTAAATGAAGAGCCAGTATTCAAACCATTTTCTGATTAGTTTCAAAGCAAACATTCTGTCCACAGTGTCAGGGCACCATGGTGCCAGGGTGCCACGCTGCCTCCCAGAAACCAGCCCAGGCTCCACCTCCATATCAGGGCTCCCGGTCCCACAGTGCCAGGGACCCTGCAGTCACGCACCGTGCACTACGCAGTCCTCTGCTTTCAATCTGGTCTCCCTCGCCCGACGGTGAGTTTCCAAAAACAAGAGCCTTGTCTATCTTTTCACCTTCATATCCCCATACTGCACCTGGATGGAAGGATGGACAGACAGGCAAGTGGGAAGATGGATGGATGGATGGATAGATGGATGGATGGATGGATGGATGGATGGATGGATGGATGGATGGATGGACGGACAGATGGCGGATGGACTGACAAATGAAAAGACAGACAGGCAGGTAGACAAGTGGATGGGTGCAAGGAGGCACAGGCAGGGGCGGCTAGGGCTTCCTCAGCCTCGGTCCTGGCATTCGGGGACCATAGTTTCCTGTTTGAAGCCTTTGGGATCAGACTGCGTGTCAGAGCTTCTTCCCAGCCAGCAAAGGTAAGGTCCTCCACCTCTCACCCACTCCCTTTATCTGCTGGTTCTAACAAGCCTGTCCCTCCTTGCAGCTGGAGAGCTGGCCCCTCACACTGGGCAGGTTCTCTGGGAAGGGGAGCTCCTGAGAGCGATGCTGCTGTCATCCGCAGGGTCTGTTCCCTTCTTAGTCATGCTGAATCACTGTCCCAGTGCATCTGTAGGACTGACTCTCAAAGGCTGATTAAGCATGTGTTGCCAAAAAAGGGTTCCCGCGTGTCTGTTCTAAATGTGCAGCCTTTTTGTTCCATCAAGTGGCCTCTAGACTCTGAAGGCACTGAAGGGAGAGCCTGGGCAGGCCAGCAGTTGGTGCCAGAGTCCCAGGAGGGGGCCCTGGATGGTACAGGATCCGGGATGGCAGCAGGGACAAGGTCTGCGAGGTGTCCAGGTCTCTCCTCGAGTCTGAAATGGTGCCTTCGGAAGCCATGTAAAAGCCCCACTAGAGCCAGACCTGGGCTGGCCACCAGGTATGCCCTGGTGAACAAAGCAGAGCTCACTCAGGAGGGGAATGGGCAACATGTACAAAGTGAATGAGCAGGTGTGCTTACAGACATATTCCATACATGTATCCACCCTAAGCAGAGCTCTGGTAAGCTAATGCACACGCCCAGGGAAAACAGCAGCTGTTCTGAAAGAGTCACCTGGGGTGAAAACTGATGTCATCAGACACCTGGGGTGGAGCCTCGAAGCCAAAGAGCCTCTGGAGTCCCCCCGGGGTCTAGGGGTGATGGCACAGTGCAGGCTGGGGGCACCTCACCAAATGTGTCCTATCAGGCTGGGGAAAGGAAAGGAGCAGGGATCAGCCTAGAACATGGGAGGGAAGCCCAGAGGGCAGAGGTTGGCAGCTCCCATCAAGTGCTACCAGGGAAAGGAGCTGCCGGGGCCCTGGGGGGCAGGGCCTGGGCGATGGATGCTCAGACAGGAGCACTGCCACTGAGAGAGTGTCCCTAGGTGGGCAGCAGGTGCAGGGGTCCCAAGTACTCGGCCTAGGGTCATACCTGGGTTTCCTTGGCTGGAAGTTTCTTGCTGTGAGTTTATCCTGGGAAAGAATCCCTCCAAATGTGCTGACAAAATCAAGGATTCATCAGAAGAACCAGCCGCACACGTGGCGAACCCCCCAAGGAGCACTGCCCCGAAGTCCTGGAGGCCAGCCTGGGGTACTCTGGCCACCTCCCGTCTCCCTGAGCCTGAGGAGGCCCAGCCAGAGGTCCAGAGTCTGCTCCTCTGACCCCGCTGTGGCCAGCATAGGCCCAGGAAGGAGGGGAGATGGCAGGGCTTGAAAACAAGGGCTTTGGTCTCCCCTGTGAGGATAGGCACCTCATGTGAACAAAGGAAGAGCGAGGGAAGCATACATTACTAAGCCTAATGAACTGGGAGCATAAGCCTGCTGCTTCCCCAGGAAGTTACAGCCTCACACACGCCCCAGGGACCACCAAGCGTTCCTCAGCTCATGGGTGCCGGCGGGGGTGGGGGTGAGGGTTGCCTAGAACAATAAAGGGGGAGGTAGATTCATGCCCAGTAGGAGCCCATATGGCAACCACATAGGCCTGTCAGTCTACCCTGGGAAAAGAACCGAATCAGATAAGACACAAGCTGGAAAATCTAGGAAGTGGATCTGTTAGGCCCACCATAAGCCCGAGAAAGCTGGGAAGTCGACTGGCTGAAAGTTGATTGAAAAAGCTCCTGATCCTTCCCAAGCCCAAACAATATAATTCTAGCTAACAAAGAGCTCCTCTCTCTCTCTCTCTCTCTCTCCCTCTCTCTCTCTCTCTCTCTCTCTCTCTCTCTCCCCCTCCCCTGTAACACAGGCTCACCCAATGTGTTCCCAAGTTTCCTGGCGGCCATGTGGGTCTAGCAACAGCCTAGGGCCTGGGGCCTGGGGCTTGGGGCAGACCTCGCATGAGCCAAAGGTCTAAGCTTTAATCCACCACAGACTCTGGACACTGGCACTATTTCTGGGCATGATGAAGGCAAAATTGGACTTTCCCACAGCAGAGCAGACGAAAAGGGGACATTGGGAACCCAGGGACACTCCTTTGATTTTGCATCTGACATCTGACACCACAGATAAATCTTACCAGGCCACAGTCTCCGGCACATGGGTCCCTGCAACGCTTTCCTGAGATCCCATCAAAGAACAGGATTTCCACCAGCAAGAATGCCCAGCTGGGAGAGGAAGCCATGGCAGCACCAGCAGTCCAGGCTCCCAGCCTCACATGAAGAGCTGGTACACACTCCTGTGGAGGGAAGCCGAGCCTGGGCCCATGTCGGCAGCTGAAGGAGGCTCACTCTGCCCCGCTCAGCCTCGCTCCGCCCCTGCCCAATTAGCAGTTCAAACAACACAGCTGCATCACAAATCAAACTCGCAGCATTGCATCTCGAAGACAGATCAGTGGGCTGCCCAGGGCTCCCTGGAGCATGCTCGCTGCATTTTGCTTAGAGAATATACGTCACAGACTAGAGATGCTTGTTAAAAGTACGTATGCAAAGAGTGGATTCTGAAGGTGCCCTTTGAGCACCTGTCGCAGAAAGGACAGAACAAGGGCTCAAGATAGATAAAAATATCATTGCAGCCACCGTCCAAACATCAACCACAACAAGATTTGCTTCTCTTCCTGAAAGGAAGACAAAGACTGGCAGGACCAGGTCCTGGCCTGTGTGAGAGTGAGCCCCAGACAGTCACTTGGGGGGGTAGGGGACAGCACATGCAAGGGGCTGGCTCGGCCGCCACGGGCCAGGGCACGGGCATCCGGGGCTGGGGTCCCCATGGCCAGGAATTACCTGTATGTGAGGCAGGGCTCACCCAGAAATGAATATGGAAACAATGACAATACCCGCCTGCAGGGCCCTGCTTGGACTAATGTGTGATTGCAAGCGCTTAACCCAGAGCCTGGTCCATAGGAAGACTCCAGGAAAAGTCGCCAGTATTGCCCAGCCGTGCAGCACAGTGGTTGAGTGTCAACCTATGAACCAGGAGGTCAAGGTTCAATTCCTGGTCAGAGCACATGCCCAGGTTGGGTACTCAATTCCCCACGTGGAACGTGCAGGAAGGCAGCCAATCAGTGATTTTCTCTCATCACTGATGTTTCTATCTCTCTCTCACTCTTCCTTCCTCTCTGAATCAATAAAAATACATATTTTTAAAGTTGCCAGTATTATCCCAAGATGCACTTCCAGGGGAAGACTAACAAGGGTGTCACCTTGGGAAGCCTTGCCCGCTGGGTGCCCAGTTGCCTCAAACTTCCCCTCACACACCGTCCAGGGCCTGCTCTTCGCCGTGTTCATGCAGAAACTTGGAGCTCTTCTCCTGCAGTGCCCATGCTCACAGGGATGGGTGGACCCGGGGGCAGGGAATGGGCTGCCGGGGCGCTAGCAGCAGTGGCTGTGGTGTGGGGGTAAATGGTCAACCATCAGCTCCCAGGTTGGGGAAGAGTGGTGAGAGGGGAAGCCCATTCCACAGAGTGCCCATCCCATTTCAGGCAGAACAACTGTCGTTCTACCTGACCATTAACAGAGCCACGACACAGTGGCCTCCGGGCTGCAGGACCCAGCCTCCTGCGGTGCGGGGCGGGGGACCGCTGCATGGAGGGCTCTGTGTGGCTCCCAGAACCACGCTCTGTGGTCCTGCCTCAGCTGCAGCCTCCCCTCCTGCCTGGCTCCTTGTCACTCTGCCTCTCACTCATGCCTGCGTGATCAGCCACGTGGCTGCCCATTGGTGCTAACATGCCAACCACCCCGACACAGGGTGGCGTCACACTCCGCCTATTCACCCACCTCCCAGAGCACCCTGCACCAGCAGTTTTCAGGGAGGATCTGCTGAAATATGCACCACAAACCAGCCCAGGGTGCGCATTGGGGCAAGGCCTGGAGCCTTGCAAACAGCACAGCAGCCGAGCAGAAGGCTAACCTGCTGTGCCATCACCACTACCAGGGCTCCAGGAGAAGCACTGAGCCTTGGGGTGCCAGTCCAGGGCCCCCAGGAAGGGGCTGGCCTCATACAGGAAGCTTCTGGTGGTCTGCTTATGGGGTGGTGACCGGAAGTGGTGTGGGAGACAGGCCTGAGCATTTGCTTTCCCTGGACCGGTGGGTGTCCACCTAGGCCGCCTGACTTCCAGTCTCTCCCCTACACCCCCAGCCCTCCATCTCTGCAGCTCCCTCAGAAGACGATAAAGAATCTGAGGACCAAGAACCAGGAAAGCCCTCCTGCTCCATGCAGATGGAGTGAGTCAGCATAAGAAAGGGGTTCCTGACCACCAGGGGTTCGCCACATACTGAGGACCTCAGAACATCGGGAGCCCACGCAGGCCTCCCTGGGCATGCATTCTGTGGTTCCCTGCGCCCCTGCAGCCCCAGCGCAAGCACCAGCTGATGGGGCTGCAGGTGCAGGAGAGGGCGGGCAGGCTGCAGGCTGTAGGCACCTAGCTCACTCAGCATCAGCTGGACCTTCAGTCCGATCACAGCCCACTGAATTCCAGCCCTGGACTATACCTGTATCATAAACAACTGAACTCCACCGACCATGCTTCCCAAAGCAATCTCTTCTCACATCTCCCATTTCTATTCCCAAGCGTCAGCCCTTACATGGGGTTTCACTAACCTACAAAAACTCATACTTCCTGGAACTTTAAGACAATCAAATCTCTACTCACAAGGTGAATTATACCATGTGATATATGCCTATGGGATTTTAAATTTCAGTGAGAATTAATGCATGACAATAGAAATTAAAAATAAAATATTTTAATATGATTATTAAAAGACTTAATAAACATCCACACATGTATTCAACATTAAGAAAGCAAGTAATATATTAATATGTAATACTGTTTTTACATCTTTCAATCATCCCCTAAAAAAAGTTGGAGGGTGGGGGAAGAGAAAGCATAACCAACATCCAGCACCTGAGCACAGCTCCAGAGAGGGGGAGGGGCCAAGCTTCAGGGGGGGGGGCAAGCTCCAGAGTGGGGGAGAGGGCCAAGCTCCAGCACCTGAGCACAGCTCCAGAGAGGGGGGAGGGGTCAAGGTCCAGCACCTGAGCACAGCTCAGAGAGGGGGAGGGGCCAAGCTCCAAAGTGGGGGAGGGGGCAAAGCTCCAGAGAGGGAAGAGCAAAGCTCCAGAATGAACTGTGCTCTGCCCTAGTGCCCAGCAAATGCCAGGGGCATAGTAGGTGCCACATAAATGTTTGCGGAATGAGGGAATGAAGGAACCATTGACATTCCAGTGTGCCTGGTATTTAATTTCCAAGTCCCAGAAAATGCCCACATCTTCCCCTTTGCTTCTCGGTAACCAGGGAATGTAAATGTGTGCACCTGCATTGGCCTAACTGCTGGTGGCAATATGGCCCAGAACGTTACAAGCATGGGACCTCAGCTCAGCAACCTCAGCACCTGAGTTCTGGCTAAGAGAGAATTCAGAGCCAAGATAACATATAAGAGAAACTGTACAGACAGTCCTCGGGTTACATTGAACTTGACATATGTCGTTTCATGGTTATGTCGCCATCTCCCATTTATTTATTTGAAAAAAAAACAAAAACCAGTTCCGTCATTTTGACATCTGTGCATATGTGCTTTATGTTTTTTATTATTTACTTACCACAAGTAAAGTCAGGAATTGTTATCTCTCTTTAAATTTTTGTTACTGTGTCACTTCATTACTGCTGTGTCTATGCTCCATGTGAGTGACGTAGGCGCTTATGTAGGTGGGTTCCAACTTACGGCGAAAATTGCGTTATGTTGCACTGTAGGAACGGATCTCCGACGTAACCTGGAGATCCTCTGTATTGAGAAAGTCACAGAGGTCGAAGAAGTGAGCTTAGAAGAAATGGGCTCAGGAAACAAGTTACAGAGGCAAAGGAGTGTTGGAGACGGGGTGTAAGCTGACACAGTCCTTGCACCTGAAGGGACTAGCAAGGCTGGGTCCCCTACCCACACAGTTCTCCCAGGCTTGTTTGGATGGCGGTTATCAGTAGAATGAGAGCAACCTTTCATAGCTTACCAAGAAGTCTGTAACTATTTACTGAGATTTGCTGTACTGAGAATTTGTCCTTCTGCTCTGTCTTTCCCTTAGAGATTAAGAGGAACAAAGAATACATTCCTCTTGACAGACCTCCTATTCAGTGTTTTGTGTATAAAAGGCATTATGCAGTTAATAAACTTGCTGCAGTCTCTCGATGACCTGTAGTCCTCCTAATCCCGCTTTCCTGTCTTTCTTTCTTTTCTCAATTCCCACCTCCCTACCTCAGCCCGGTTCGGCCCTGACAAAAGAGGGCCCTTGGCGCTTAGGGGAGAGAGGTCAGGAAAGGTAATGCTGGGGGGGGGGGGGGGGGGATGCAGGGCAGGCGCAGGCTGCTCCGAGGGAGAGCTCCCCAGCCCTCTGTCCTAAGGGCTTTAAGGGTGGAGTTTAGATGACGTCCCAGGAGAGGATCCAATAAAGTATTCATCAGTTCTTCCTTTTAGCGTTGTGGTCGTGGTTGGTCGAGGCAGGGTCACTGGTCACTGCAGCTGGTCCTGAGGCAGCCATGGCTTCATCTGTCTGGTTTTGCTACTTTTCTGGGCCTGGAGCTGATGCACAACTGAGGCCTGGATGTATCTGATGCCGGTCAGGACCTCATTGTCCTGGGGCTTCATGCTGAAGGGCTGCTTTCCAGGCCCCTTGTTCGTCTCCCTCTAAGGGAGTCTAACCCGCAGGACTAGCAACACGCCAAGGGAGGAAAGGTCAGGAGAGGTCCAAAGTGCAGGACCAGTGATGTGCTGGGAGGAGAGGTCACCCTGGGGGCTAGTCCTTGTTTTCCCAGTTTTGCCCATTACTAGGCTTGGGCTTTCCACCCTGGGGACTGCCTCTGGCCCGTGGGCTCTGCTCTGCTCCTGTCTGTCTAACTGCTCACCACAGAGCCCTTTCCAACATGCCAGTGGATGACTCAACTTTGGTTATATTTTAATTAGAGGCCCGGTGCACGAATTTGTGCACCAGTGGGGTCCCTTGGCCTGGCCTGCGGGATCGGCCTAATATCTCCTGAGGCATCCCAGATTGTGAGAGGGTGCAGGCCAGGCCAAGGGACACCACTGGTGCACAATCGGGGCTGGGGCGGGACACAGGAGGTTAGCCAGCCAGGAAGGGACTGCTAGAGGGCTCCAGGGCATGTCCGGCCTGTCTCACTCAGTCTCAATCAGCCAGACCCCAGCAGCAAGCTAACCTGGTTGGAGCATCTACCCCTGGTGGTCAGTGCATTTCATAGCGACTGGGCGACTAGTCATTTGTCTTCCCCTGGCGGTCAGTGCACATCATAGCAAGTGGTTGAGCAGCCTTAGCATATCATTAGCATATTACACTTTGATAGGTTGACCGGACATATAGCATATTAGGCTTTTATTATAAGGACCAGAGGCCAGGTGCATGAAATTCGTGCATGGGGGAGTGTGTCCCCCTCTCCAATCTGGGACCCCCCAAGGGATGTCTGACTGCCCGTTTAGGCCCGATCCCAGGATCGGGCCTAAATGGGCAGTCAGACATCCCTCTCACAATCCAGGACTGCTGCTCCCAACTGCTCACCTGTCTGCCTTCCTGATTGCCCCTAACCGCTTCTGCCTGCCAGCCTGATTACCCCCTTACCACTCCCCTGCCAGCCTGATTGATGCCTAACTGCTCCCCTGCCAGCCTGATTGCTCCTAACTACCCTCCCCTGCAGGCCTGGTCACCCCTAACTGCCCTTCCTTGCAGGCCCGGTCGCCCCCAACTTCCCTCCTCTGCCGGCCTGGTCACCCCTAACTGCCCTCCCCTGCAGGCTTGATTGCCCCCAACTGCCCTCCTTTGCAGGCCTGGTCCCTCCCAACTGCCCTCCCCTGCAGGCTTGATCACCCACAACTGCCCTCCCTTGCAGAACTGGTCCCTCCCAAATGCCCTCCCCTGCTGGCCATCTTGTGGTGGCCATCTTGTGTCCACATAGGGGCAGTCATCTTTGACCACATGGGGGCAGCCATCTTGTGTGTTGGAGTGACAGTCAATTTGCATATTATTCTTTTATAGATAGGATAGAGGCCTGGTGCATGGGTGGGGGCCAGCTGGTTTGCCCTGAAGGGTGTCCCAGATCAGGGTGGGGGTTTTCTTCGGGTGTGGGGCAGCCTGATCGAGGGGCCTGTGGTGGTTTGCAGGCTGGCCACGCTCCCCCTCCCCCGCCAGCAACCCAAGCGGAGGCCCTGGGAGGCCCTGGTATCTGGTATTTGTTTATCTTCTATAATTGAAACTTTGTAGCCTTAAGTGGAGGCCAAGGCAGGCCATGGCAGGCATAAAGCTTGGCTTCCTCCATTGCCAGGGAAACCCAAGCCTCCTGCTCTCACAGTGGCCGCAGCCATCTTGGTTGGGTTAATTTGCATACTCACTCCTGATTGGCTGGTGAGTGTGGCTTGTGGGTGTAGCAGAGGTATGGTCAATTCACATATTACTCTTTTATTAGATAGGATGCCAGTCCTTGTGCCAAGCCAGAAAGGCCTGAAACATTGCTGACCTACAGAAGACTACGATTTGCGTAGAGAAGGAGGCATACTTAGAAGCCCCTCCATCTCTCCAGCACATCTCTCTCGGGCACATCCACTGAGCTGCTCAGTTTCCTCGCCTCCCATAGAAACCTTGCTGTAAGGAGGCAAATCCGCTAATTGCATCACAGGGAATTCCCACTCCTTGGGGTGCACAAAACCAACCCGGGCAGGGAAAGTAGCAGTTGAAGGACACCAGGCCTTGTGGGGCTGCGAGGAAGTTGTGCATTGCTCTGTGAAAGGAGAAGCTTGACCCTTTGTTCTTGGATACAAAATGGGCAGGTCACTTTAATGCATTGTCTCATACAGTCAAAAGTGAACCCGTTTAGAGCCCTGGCCCTCAGCTCCTGCGTGGGTCTCAGACAGAAGCAGGCAAACTGGCCACCCACTCACTCTCAGATGTTTATCGGGAATCTGCCAGGTGCCAGGCCCCTTTGAACACTGGGAGTTAGAGACCTACAAACCGGTTCTCAGGGCCCCAGTCTAGAGGAAAGTATTTCAACACAAATGACATTTACTGGTGCTTATTCTGTGCCAGGTGCTGCTCTTAGAGCTGTGTTTGTATTAACTCGTTTAATCTACAGCAACCTGACGTGGTGTGTTCTGCTACACTCTCCACCCTCATCTGAGGAAGGCCACACAAGCATTAGCAGCCGAGCTGGATGCAAGCCTGACTCTACCTTGGTCCTCACCACAGCTCAGCCCCAGGGCCGTCTGGAGGGACTGGTCAGCACACCCTCACATCCTCCAGCCATTGCTACAGAGCAAAACGAGCATATGGCCAGGGATCGATAGGTGGTCAGCAGATAATGAAGTGGGAAGGTTACCTGGACAGGCGAGACTGGGGTTTTTCTTAGGGAGAGAATTACCTAGTGAGGGCAGCATTTGACAATTGCTTAGGGCAGTGGTCAGCAAACCGCAGCTGGTGAGCCACATGCACCACATCTCCCGTCACCCGACCGACCGACACTCCCACTTCTTCTAACGCCACTTCTTCAAAATAGACTCGCCCAGGCCGAAAACCGACATCTGCGCATGGGCCACGAAGTTTCAATCACACTGTACATGCACGCCCGCACGTGGTATTTTGTGGAAGAGCCGCACTCAAGGGGCCAAAGAGCCACATGTGGCTCACGAGTCACAGTTTGCCGACCACTGGCTTAGGGCAACAGATGAGCCACATCAGGCCTAAGTGTTGACTGGCCCATGCTGGAGAGGAAAGAGAATGCAATCTGTTTAATATAGGGAAAGAGTGGGGGCTCCTGGGACATCTGGGAGGGAAAGGACATGGAGCAAAGATGGGGGAGGGGAGGAGAGAGCAGATGTCAGAAGCAGGCCAGCACCAGCCGGGATGCCGCCAGCAGACCTGGAGGGACGTCTGCTGTCTCAGGACTGACAGGGCAATGACTGATGAGAGGCTTGTCTGTCCTGTTGGAGCCAGAGGAGGTCTATGCTGCCCACTGGGGGCCTGGTGCCGGGCAGGGCGGCGCCTCTGAAGCCACAGCTCGCAGGGTCAGGGGCCAGCAGATGATGAGGCCTTGGAGACATGGCTGATTTCTGGGTGAGCTCTGGGCTTCCACTGGCCATGGCCTTGGACAGGGGGTTTTAAGGCAATTTCATCTTCATCTCCAGACAAAGCAGCCCATGGCTGGGTTCTTGATTACAGCCCGCATGACCACAGCAGGTGGAAAGTGGAGAATCTCTGTCTTTATTCTCTTCTTCAAGTTTATCCCCTCTGAGTGAGTTTGATCAAGACCATACGTGAGCTCACTGTGGCCTTCTGCACTGGTATCCCCGAGCCAAGGGAGGAGGAGAGGGGTCACTACCTTGACAGGCAACAGAGTCCAGGAAGGAAACACCATTTGCTCATCTCTGGACAGTCACCGCCGTGACCCCCGGCAGGTCACTATTAACCAGGTGCCTTACATCCCCCCTGCGAGACCTGCATTTTGTTTAAACATATCTTTATTGATGTCAGAGAGGCAGGGAGAGGGAGAGAGAGAGAGAGAGAGAAACATTGATGAGGAGAATCACCAATTGGCTGCCTCCTGCATGCCCCCTACTGGGGATTGAGCCTGAAACCCAGGCACATGCCCTGACCGGGAATCCAACCAGCAACCTCCTGGTTCACAAGTAGATGCTCATCTGCTGAGCCATGCCAGCTGGGCTGTGAGACCTGCATTTCATGGAAGACATGGACCAGAGAGGGCAGACCACTGCTGAGGGCACTGGTCAGCAGGCAGGTGAGGGCACCACCCAGCCTGCCTGGGTCACAACTCAGGCTCCACCTGTGCTGATCAGGACAGGCCACTGGGACCAGCAGCAGCCAGCACCCAGTGCTCTGCCCCTCGGAACAAAGGGCTGCCTTCACACTAATTAGCTGCTCATGTTCAAAACCAGTTCATCTTAGTTAAGCTCACTGAGGCCACACGTCAATGACTGCAAACACCCAACCCAAATCCATCACCAGGAGCCATCATCTGCAGGACTCAGCCTACTACTGGGCCCAAGGGGAGGGGAGGTGGCAACAGGTGGCCAGTAACCAGGACCAGGAAGCAGCCGCGCCCACAAACGGAGCCAGGCACACATCGTGAGAACACAAGCTAGAAACCACTTCTTCTGCACGAGTGATTAATCACGCCCAGCTCCCTGGACATGGCGGCAGCTGAGAAGTGATGCAATTACTCCCCGTGAATGGAGATGTTAAGGGACTCATGACTACCAGGGCAGTGTGTACAATTTCAAGGGTAATTAGGACTTGGGGAGCGCCGCTACTTTACCCTCCTAAGCAGAGTCCTCACCCTGCCCTCTAGGGCCTTGTGCTGGGAAGAAGTGAGCTTTAAGAACTGAGGAAATCAAAGGCGCTCAGGCTAACGGTTGCAGCGGGGGCCACGAAGGTCCCGGGGAGAGCCTGCGCAAGCAGGTCCTGGCGGCCTCTCGCCACACCAGCCACCTTGACGCCCACTGTGGTACAGAACAGACAATGGGGACATGGTTTCCAGGGAGAATTACTTTTAATCAAGACTGGGAAATGGAATGACATGTGTAATTAGATGAAACAGACACAGAACCACGAGCAAGGGAGTTCAGAGCAGTGCGGAGCCTCCGTTCTCAAAAGCAAGGGAGGGTGTAGGCGCAGACCATGCTAATGGAAGCAGTGAGCGCCATCCTACGGTCCGCACCAGGGAGGAATGCCTGCTGCTGAGTCCTTCTGAGAGCAGCCCCGGGGGCACTGAGGCGCTGCCTCCCCTTGTCCTTACTGCTCTGTGCTCCCCTGCACCTGAGCTGGCAGCCAATTAACAGGAGCCCTCCTTCCCTCACTGTGGAAGCTACTCCAATGCCCAGGAAGAACAACTATGCCCAGCTCCAGAAAACAGTCGCCGGCCAAGGGCTCTAATTGGCATCCACCTCACTCTGTCCATCGGCTCACCCAGAGTGGCACCCCTTCACTCCATCCATGGGCTCACCCGCAGAGGGCACCCCTCACTCTGTCCATGGGCTCACCTGCAGTGGCACCCCTTCACTCCGTCTGTGGGCTAACCCAGAGGGGCACCCCTTCACTCCATCCATAGGCTCACCCGCAGAGGGCACCCCTCACTCCATCCATGGGCTCACTCACAGTGGTACCCCTTCACTCCGTCCATGGACTCACCCACCAAGGCTCCCCTTCACTCCGTCCATGGGGCATAGTTTTTAAACAGACACTCTAAAGGGGAAAGTGGGGCAGAGAGGCAGCCGCTGCCGGGCTGAGTGTATCTTGGAGCTTTGCACAGCCTTCCAGAGCCTCCGGGGTGGAGACCCTGACCCCTGACCCCTGACCCCGCTGCTGTAGCCAATATTCCAAGTCAGGGAGGCAGAGGGCTCCCCCGGCCTGGATGCAGCGCACACAGTGAGACTTGGAAATAAAGCCATTTCAAGTAGAAGTGGAGTGAGACCAGTGCAGGAGTCCCGGAGCCCCCAGATGCCAGAAGCCCTCCCACCCCAGCCCCCACCCCGGGCCGGGACGCAGGGCAGGGGTGCTGCGGGAGAGCTGCAAGCTGTGAACCCACGGGCCTGAAGCCCCTGGGCTTTTACTTCTGACACAGCACCTGAAGCTCGCCTGTGCACAATGTCAGCAAATCCCTGCAGTGGAACTGTGGGCTCAGGGCCAGAGCTCCCAGCGCAGAGCACTGCCTCCGGGTACCCATTGGGGCTCCTCTCTGCTGAGTCCCAGTTTCTTCCTCAGTAAAATGGAAACAGCAACTCACACCCCACAGAATTAGTAAAAACCGAAGACAGAAGAGGCCCCTCTCGGAGCTGTGGTGCCTCCTGTCAGCCATCCCATGAGCTCGGCGTGGCTCTGATCCCCATTGACGGGCAGAAAGCTGATACTCGGGGAAAGGTACGCCTCTTGGGCCAAAAGCCTCAGCTGGTCCATGGCAGGGTTGACACCCGAACTTGGTGTGTTGACAGTCAGTCAGCCGGACAGTAAGAGTCCCAAGGCCTTCCTCAGATCTGGGAGGATCACCCACTGCATGTGAGTGCGCCAGGCCCACAGCTCCTCCATCGAAATCCAGCCCAGGCCACCGCCACACGTCCCCCCCCCCCCATCCCCCCCCGACTCTAGGTAGATCCCTGGGATGGGGTGATCTCTCTTACATAGAGCACCAATTCATATCAAAGTGTATCCCAACATCCTAGCAATGCAGATCTTTTAACCAAACCATTTCCTTCTTAAAGGCATTGTTGGTGAACAAGGAGGCCTGGTGGAAGGACCGCTGTGTGGGAAAGGGTGGCCTTGGCATGAGGAGGGAGGCCAAGCCCGAAGGCAGAGCGAGCCTGGCATCCTGGCCGAGGACAGACAGGCTGGGTCCTAGATGAGGCAGAGGCTGCTTCTCACTGGTAGTGAGAACATTTAGCCATTGTGTAGTAACAGGATCCCCCAGGATGAGGGCACACCAGATGTCCCCATTTCCCCGGACACCGGCCTATGGGGGTGGCTGCATTGCTAGCCTTTGGCTACCCCTGGAACCAGATTCCATTCAGGAGTCTTACTTGTCCAGCCCTTAGAAAACACAAACTCTCCTTGAAACACAGTCGGCCCCGCCTGAGGCTCAGCCCTTCCCCTGCTCCTCTGTCTGCAGCAGGAGTCCACGTGGCTCCTTCCATGGCTGGTTTGAAAGGCGAGGCACCCTGCCCTGTCCTGCACCACGGATGTTAGCACTTAGTGGAGCTCAATCTAGAGTCACCTGTGTCTCCGACTCCACCAGAAACCGGGCAGGGATGGGGACTGACGTCCTGCACAGACCCCGGCACGTGCCTAATGTCTAAAGGGGAACCAAGAAGTACTTATAAAAATAATACAGAAAATCCTTTATAACTTTGCACTGGAGCATGTTTTCCTATGAACTAAAATTCAAATGCCATTAAAAAAGATTGATTACCTATACATCCTGAGAATGGAAGACAAATTCAACAATATGTGTAAGAACCAAGAGGAAATGAAGAACCAAGAAGAAATGAACAATGACATCGCTGCTATAAAGAACTCAATAGAAAGCATCAATAGTAGACTAGAAGAAGCAGAGGACCACATCAATGAACTAGAAGACAAGAGAGAAAAAAATACCCAGGCAGAGCAGCATCTAGTAAAAAAAACAAAACAACAAAAAAAAAAAAAACTTAAAAAACAGGAGGAGAGTCTAAGGGAACTTTGGGACAACACAAAACAAAACAACATCAGCATAACAGGGGTGCCAGAAGAGAGGAAACTGAGAAAGGAATAGAAAAACTGTTTGAAGAAATAATTACAGAAAACTTTCCTGATATAGAGAAGAAAAAACTCACACAAATCCAAGAAGCTCATAGAGTCCCAAACAAAATGAATCCCAAAAGACTGATGCCAAGGCACATTATAATTAAATTGGCAAACACCACCAACAAAGTAAGAATCTTAAAAGCAGCCAGAGAGAGACAGAAAGTTACCTACAAAGGATCCCCCATCAGACTACCGACTGATTTCTCAACAGAAACACATCAGGCCAGAAGGGAATGGAATGAAATATACAAAGTCATTCAAAGGAAGGATCTGAATCCAAGAATACTGTACCCAGCAAGGCTATCAATCAAAATTGAGGGTGAAATCAGGAGTTTCACAGGCAAAAAAGGAAAAAGGGAGTTTATTACCACCAAACCAGCAATGCAAGATATGCTAAAGGATCTGCTGTAAAAAGAAGAAATAGTAAGTGAAGAAGGAAAATAGCGTAAAGAATAAAAATGGCGACAAACAAGCACTTATCATAATAACTTTAAATGAAATGGATTAAATGCCCCCCAATTAAAAGACACAGAGTAGCTGAGTGGATAAGAAAACATGAACCATATATCTGCTATCTACAGGAAACCCACCTCAGAAAAAAGGACTCACACAGACTGATGGTGAAGGGATGAAAAAAGGTTTTTCAGGCGATTGGAAATGAAAAAAAAAAAAAGCTGGGGTAGCAATACTTATATCTGACAAATTAGATCTCAAAGTGAAGGACATAACAAGAGATAAGGAAGGCCACTTCATAATACTAAAGGGAGTAATCCAACAAGAAGAAATAACACTGGTAAACATATATGCACCCAAAACAGGAGCACCCAAAGACATAAAAAAACTTCTGGAGGACATCAAAGGAGAGATTGACAGCAATACAGTCATAGTAGGGAACTTTAACACCCCACTATCACCATTGGACAAATCCTCTAAACAAAAAATCAGGGAAGAAACACCACTCTTAAATGACTCACTAGACCAGATGGAATTAATTGACATCTTTAGAACATTTCACCTCAAAGCCACAGAATATACATTCTTCTCAAGTGCACATGGGTCATTTTCAAAGATAGACCACATATTAGGTCACAGACAAAGTCTCTTCAAATTCAAGAAGATAGAAATCATATCAAGCATCTTCTCAAATCACAATGGCATAAAACTAGAAATCAACTACAATAAAAAAAAATAATAATAAAACACCTGGAGACTAAATAGCATGCTATTAAACAATGACTAAGTTACCAGAGAAATAAAATAAGAAATAAAAAGTATCATGGCAACAAACAACAATGAAAACACAACAATCCAAAATCTATAGGACACAATGAAAGCAGTCTTGAGAGGGAAGTTCAGAGCTCTACAAGCCTACAGCAAAAAAAAAAAAAAAAAAAAAACAAGAAACAATGGTAATAAATTACCAAACCCTACAACTCAAAGAGTTAGAAAGAGAGCTACAAGAAAAGCCCAGCATACACAGAAGGAAAGAAATAATAAATATCAGAGTGAAAATAAATCAAATAGAGACCAAAAAAATAATACATAAGATCCACAAAACCAAGATCTTGTTCTTTGAAAGGATAAACAAGATTGATGAACCTCTAGCCAGGCTCACCAAGAAGCAAAAAGAGAGGACCCAAATAAACAAAATCAGAAATGAAAGAAGTGAAGTAACAACTGATCCCAAAGAAATATAAACGATTATGAAAAAATACTATGAACAACTCTATTCCAACAATAGAGTTGTTCATAGTATGACAACCTAGATGAAATGGACATATTCCTAGAAAAATATAAGCTCCCAAAACTCAACCAAGAAGAATAATAAACCTGAATAGGCCGATAACTACCAAAGAAATTGAAACAACTATCAAAAATCTTGCAGCAAACAAAAGCCCTGGTCTAGAAGGCTTTACAGGGGAGTTCTACCAAGCATTCAAAGAAGAACTAAAACCTATCCTCCTAAGACTCTTCCAAAAAATTCAAGAGGAAGGCACACTTCCAATCTTTTTCTGTGAAGCCAGCATTACCCTAATCCCAAAACGAGATAAAGACACCACAAAAAAAGAGAATTACAGGCCAATATCCTTGATGAACACAGATGCTAAAACCCTCAACAAAATACATTAGGAAGATCATACACCATGACCAAGTGGGATTTATACCAGGGATGCAAGGATGGTACAATATCCGCAAATCAATAAATGTGATACATCACATAAACAAACTGAGGGACAAAAATCACATAGTCATATCAATTGATGCAGAAAAAGCATTTGACAAAATCCAACACCCTTTCTTGACAAAAACTCTCAGCAAAGTGGGAATAGAGGGATTATACCGCAGGATAATAAAAGCCCTATATGACAAACCTACAACTAACATCATACTCAATGGGCAAAAACTAAAATTTCCCCTAAGAACAAGAACAACACAAGGATGCCCACTTTCACCACTCCTGTTCAACATAGTACTAGAAATACTAGCCATAGCGATCAGATAAGAAGAAGAAATAAAAGGCATCTAAATTGGAAAAGAAGAAGTAAAACTGTCCTTATTCACAGATGACATGATATTATACATAGAATACCCCAAAGACTCCATTAAAAAACTACTAGACCTAATAAATGAATTTGGCAATGAAGCAGGATACAAAATTAACACCCAGAAATCTATGGCCTTTTTATACACCAATAATGACCTCACAGAAAGAGAAATGAAAAAAACAACCCGATTTAACATTGCACCAAAAAAATTAAGTCATCTAGGAATAAACTTAACTAAGGATGTAAAAGACCTGTACTCAGAAAACTACAGGACATTGAAAAAAGAGATAGAGGAATACATAAACAAATGGAAAAACATACCATGTTCATGGATTGGTAGAAATAACATCATTAAAATGTCCATACTACCTAAAGCAATCTGTAGATTCAATGCAATGTCTACTAAAATACCAATGGCATATTTCAAAGATCTAGAAAAAACTCTAGAAAAATTCATCTGGAATAAAAAAAGACCCCAAATAGCCACAGCTATCCTGAGAAAGAAGAAAAAAGTTGGAGGGATCACAATACCCGACATCAAGCTATATTACCAAGCCACAGTACTCAAAACTACCTGGTACTGGCACAGGAACAGACATATAAACCAATGGAACAGAATAGAGAACCCAGAAATTGAACCAAGCCATTATACTCAATTAATATTTGACAGAGGAGGCAAGAACATACAATTGAGTCAAGACAGCCTCTTTAATAAATGGTGCTGGGAAATTTGGTCAGCTACATGCAAAAAAAATGAAACTAGATCACCAACTTACACCATACACAAAAACAAACTCAAAATGGCTAAAGGACTTGAATGTAAGACGGGAAACCATGAAAATCCTACAAGACTCCATAGGCAGCAAAATTGCAGACATATGTCATAGCAGTATCTTTACAGACACAGATCCTAGGGCAAGAGAGACTAAGGAGAAAATAAACAAATGGGACTACCTCAAAATAAAAAGCTTCTGCACAGCAAGAGAAACCATCAACAAAACAACAACAAAGCCCACTGCATGGGAGAACATATTTGCCAGTGTTATCTCTGCTAAGGGTTTAATCTCCAAAATTTATAGGGAACTCATACAACTTAACAAAAGAAAGAAAAACAACCCAATCAAAAATGGGCCAAGGATCTAAATAGACACTTTTCAAAAGAGGACATACAGAAGGCCAAGAGACATGCTCAGTCACTAATCATCCGAGAGATGAAAATCAAAACAACAATGAGGTACCACCTCATACCTGTCAGAATGGCTATCATCAACAAATCAACAAAGGACAAGTGCTGGAGAGGATTCAGAAAAAAAAAAAAAAAAACCTCCTTCACTGTTGGTGAGAATGCAGCCTGGTGCAGCCACTGTGGAAAACAGTATGGTGTTTCCTCAAAAATTTTTTAATGGAACTGCCATTTGACCCAGTAATAGCACTTCTAGGAATATATCTCAAGAAAACAGAACACCAATCAGAAAGGATATATGCACCCCTATGTTTATAGCAGCACAATTTACAATAGCTAAGATTTGGAAACAACCTAAATGCCCATCAGCAGATGAGTGGATTAGAAAACTATGGTACATCTACACAATGGAATACTACGCTGCTACAAATAGAAGGAATTTTTACCATTTGCAGCAGCATGGATGGAACTGGAGAGCATTATGCTAAGTGAAATAAGCCAGTCAATCAAAGAAAAATACCACATGATCTCACTCATTTATGGATAATAAAGAACATTATAACCTGATGAATAAAAAGATAGACACAGAGGCAGAGAAGCACTGAACAGACTGTCAAATTACAGCAGGAAGGCTGGGAAGTGTCGGGCGGGGGGCGGGGGGAGATCAACCAAAGGATTTGTATGCATGCATATAAGCATAACGAATGGACACAAGACATTGGGCGGGGGGGGGGGGGGGGGGGGAGGGCGGAGAGGGCATGTGCCAGGAGGTAAGGGAGGCCAGGGGAAGGTCAATGGGGAAAAAAAGGAGACATATGTACTACTATTTGTAATACTTTAAACAATAAAAAATTTTTTAAAAATAAAGATAGATTACGCACCATAATCAAGAGGGATTTATTCCTGGGATGCAAGTTTGGTTCATTATTGCAAATCAATCAATCTGATACACCACATAAACGAAATAAAGAATAAAAATCATATGATTACATCAGTAAATGAAGAAAAAGCATTTGGCAAAATCCAGTGCCCATCCTATATAATAAAAGCCTAATATGAAAATTATTCCCTTGACTGGGAGTTCAACCAGTGGGTAGGACTGGTGGCAGCAGCAGGCAGCCAGTGGAAGGGAGGTCCCCCAGCAGGCAGCTGGCAGCTGCTAGGGACCCTACCCATGCACGAATTTCATGCACTGCCCTCTAGTTTATGAAAAAAATTCTCAGTAACATGGGAATAGAGTGATCATACCTTGACATAATTAAGGCCATATATGACAAACCTACAGCCAATATCATACTCAATGGTTGAAAAACTAAAAGTGTTTCCCTTAAGATCAGGAACAAGACAGGGTGTCCATTTTCACCACTCTTATTCATGCACTGGAGGCGGGGAGGGGGGGGGGGCGGGGGGTCTCTCAGTCCAGCCTGCGCCCTCTTGCAGTCCAGGAGCCCTCAGGGGATGTTCAACTGACAGCTTAGACCCGCGTCTAAGCCATCAATCAGACATCCTTAATGCTGCCACAGGGGCAGGAGAGGCTCCCGCCACTGCCACTGTGCTCACCAGCTGTGAGCCTGGCTCAGGGCTTCAGGCTGAGTGGTGCTCCCCTATTGGAGCACACTGACCACCAGGGGGAAGCTTCTGCATTAAGCATCTGCTCCCTGGTGGTCAGTGCACGCCATAGTGACCAATCATTCCACCATTCAGTTGACTTGCATATTATTATTATACAGGACTAGAGGCCCAGTGCACAAAATTTGTGCACTGGGGGGTAGGGTCCCTCAGCCCAGCCTGCCCCCTCTCAAAGTCCAGGAGCCCTCAGGGGATGTCCTACTGATAGCTTAGGCCCGCTCTTTGTGGGGAGCGGGCCTAAGACACAGTCTGGCCTCCCTCTGAGGGCAGCAATCTGGCTGATCAGTGGAAGGCACCACCCCCATTACCCTGCTGCAGCAGCCACTGCCAGCCACCGGAGCCACCAAGGTATTTTCATCAACACGAACTCCAGTCCCTTCACCATGAAAAAATGACAACTTTCTTTAGGCATTTTCAAGATGTCTCTTTCATAGGATATGACATTTCTTTTTTTTTTTTTTATTCTTACCTGAGTATATATTTCCATTGATTTTTAGAGAGTGTGGAAGAGAGAGGGAAAGACAGAGAGAAACATCAATGTGAGAGGGACACTTCAATTGGTTGCCTCCTGCATGAGCCCTGTCCTGGGCCCTGGCCAGGGAGAAGCCTGCAACCTAGGTACATGCCCTTGATCAGAATTGAACCTGGACCCTGCGGTCCGCAGGCTGAGGTTCCATCCACTAAGACAAACCGGCTAGGGCAGGTTATGACATTTCTTAGCCCCTCCAGCAGCTGACCTTCATTTTATCCTCCAGGAGTGAAATGGGAAAACCCTAGATCATCTTCTTGGATTCTCATTATGCAAGTTACCAAGAACACTGCGAGTGGCATACCAGAAGCTTAGCCAATGAGCGGTCAGAAAAGGTGTTTCTTCTGCAGCTCATGTGCAGAGGCAGGACTGCTGGTCTGCAGCGGCTGGCAGGCCCCCCTGTCTCCGCTCCGGGCCTGCTTAAAACTGCTGCAGCATTCATGGTTTGCCTCACCTCCCATGCAGTCCCCTTCTTCCCACCTGCATGCGCAGTCTCCTCCTGAGCGGTCGTGATGTTACGGCATCCTGGACAATTTGCATATTACCTCTTTAGAGACCCAGTGCATGAAATTCATGCACAGGGGGTAGCGGGGGGTGGAGTGTTCCTCAGCCCAGCCTGCACTCTCTCCTATCTGTGACCCCTCGGGGGATGTACAACTGCCAGTTTAAATCAATAAAAATATATTTTAAAAAAAGAAAGAGAGAGAGAGACCATGAGTCCTTACACTGTGGAGAGCATGAAGTATAGGGTACAAATGACCAAAAAACACACCACAAGCTCCTAATGTTATGCAAATGAGTGCAGGTGGCTTGGGATAAAATCTCCAGTGACAGCATTTTTCCCAAATCCACAAAGTACTGGATCCAAACAGCTGTGGCAGCAGCTCCCTGGGAACCAGGTCAGGGCTACTGCAGGCGTGGCAGGTGGGGGCAGGTGGGGGCGAGGTTGGGAGGGCAGGCACAGAGCGCTGCCCCGAGGGGCCTGGAAGGTTTGGAATAACACCACTCTGAAGTGCCAGAGGGAAGAGACCAGGATTCCTAAATGTACATATAGTTTTGCATAACATGTGAGTGTAAATACAGATGTGTAACTAAATTAATAAATCCAATGGCACAAATAGACATCTGATCTTTTATTTACATCCCTCAGAGTTTATGTTAAACTTCAAGGTGACCTCCCCCGACAGTGGATCTCTCCACTAGGAAAATGCCAGAAGCACCCTCTCCAAGCCGCTCAGAATCCCAGCCTTTATGGGAACAGCCCCCCAAGGCAGAACTGGGTAAGATGGGCCAGACATGCCCTGGAACCAACCTTCCTTCGTCCCTCCCTAGTCGGCCTCACCTGGGGTGGTGCCGTGGCTCAAAGGGCATCTTTAGAGTGTGCAGGGTCCCTCTGGCAGGTGGGGTCCCTTGGCCTGGCCTGCGGGGATCAGGCTGAAACTGGTTCTCTGACATCCCCCAAGGGGTCCTGGAGTGCAAGAGGGCACTCTGCAAAGTTGCTCTCCTACAGGGTGTGTAACGCAAACGCAAGTGTGCACTAAACCAGATTCGGGGTGACAGTGCCCCAGCAACAACATAACCCACAGCCAAAGGTGGAATCGCACGGCCCCAGGAGAAATAAAGTTCCCTTCACTCTGGTTTCAGGGTGTGTCACCCAAGAACCACCGCTGACAAGTCACTGCAGCTCAGCAACTTTTGTGTTGAGCGTCTGCCCCCTGGTGGTCATTGCATGCCATAGCGACTGGTTGGACGGGCAGAGGGACACTTAGCATGTTAGCCTTTTATATGTATAGAATAGAGGCCTGGTGCATGAAATTTGTACAAGGGTAGGATCCCTAGGCCTGGCTGGCAATCAGGGCCAATCTGTGGGGTGACCAGTGGGGCAATCGGGGGGCACCCGCTGGCACCCACCTTGGCCAGCCTGGCGCCACCCACTCACTGGCCCCGCACCCCACTGCTGACAGTGGTTGCCTCCCACTGCAGTGCGACCGGCAGGTTGATCAGGGGACCCCGCTGGCATCCACCTTGGCCGGCCTGGGGCCTGCGGGGTGGGGGACAGCTCCTGCATTGAGTGTCTGCCCTAGTGGTCAATGCATGTCATAGTAACCAGTTGTTCCACCGGTCATTCCACCATTGGGTCAATTTGCATATTACACTTTTATTATATAGAACTAGAGGCCTGGAGCACGAAATCCGTGCACAGGTGCAGTCCCTAGGCATGGTCAGCAATCAAAGCGCGAGCATTGCCCTAACTGGTTTGGCTCAGTGGACAGAGCATCGGCCTATGGACTGAAGGGTCCCAGATTCAATTCCGGTCAAGGGCATGTACCTTGGTTGCGGGTACATCCCCAATAGGGAATGTGCAGGAGGCAGCTGAATCGATGTTTCTCTCTCATCAATGTTTCTAACTCTATCCTTCTCCCTTCCTCTCTGTAAAAAATCAATAAAATATTTTTTTTAAAAAAGTGCAAGCATCTGGCATGGCAGGACAGGTCCCAAATGACCTCTCGGCCCTGAGCAGGGCCCCCAGACCCCCGCATACCCCCCTCCACCTGAGTCCCAGTGCCTAAGACCCCATGCAGAGATGCCGTGAGCATGGCTGGATGCCATGGGACAGGGCGCAGTGTGGGCCTCTGGGCCACCCAGCAGCACTGCACAGAAGCCGGGCGGGCAACACGTTCTCTCCCAGTCACCTCGCAGACCGGCTCCTGCACAAACCCATGGGGAACCCGAACAGGAGAGCCCGCACAGGTGTGGGGCAAGTTCCTCGCGGGCGCCTGGCACCTGAGTGCAGGGGTTTCCCTGGCATGTGAGCCCTGGCATCTCAGGGGAGAGTAGCAGGGAGAGTAAGATCAAGCTTGGCAGACACCCCGCATTCTCACTGCCCCTCCGTCCCCGTCATCCCCGTCCCCAAGCAGTCAGTGAGAGGTCGCAGCCCCCTGCCTGGGCACTGCAGGAGGTTAGTCGCCACCACCCACCCCCAGTTCCCTGTCCCAGCCTGGGGTACAGCCCCAGTCAGGCCATCAGGGTCTGCCAGGTGCTGGTCACCATCTGCGGGGCGATCGATGGGGCCAGGCCCCCGTCCCGGCTCCCTCAGCACCTGGGAGGCAGGTGGTGGCCCTGCCCCACGTCACCATTCGCCATCTGTGGGGAAATCGGGGTGCGATTGGGCCCCTGCTCACTCCCGCCTTGGCCTGGCACTGCCCCCTCACCTGCTCCACCATCCCACCATGGTCCCACTCTCATCGGGGCCCATCGGTGCTGGCAGCACCTCCATTGCTGCCTGCTGCCTGCGCCACATCACCGATGCCCGCCTGGTGGTCAGCACACATCATAGCGAGAAGTCAAACTTCCAGTTGAACTCCTGGTCAAACAATTTGCATATTAGGCTTTTATAATCTATACTAGAGGCCTGATGCATGAAGATTCACGCAAGAATAGGCCTTCCTTACCCTGGCTGCTGGCACCACCTTCTCTCCGGCACCCGAGACCTGGGCCTTCGCTCTGCCGCCGCCTTCTGCCTTCACTATGGCTGAAGCTGCCTTCTGCCTTTGCTCCAGCCCTGCTGCCCTCCTGTAGCTCCCTACACCCCCTGCTACCCCCATTATAGCAGGCGTCCCACCCCGCCCTGGCCACTCTGCACTTGCGCGTACGCTGCCCAGAAGCTCAGAGCAGCTGGGGCAGGGCAGAATGCCTGCATCGTCGCCATGGTGCTGACATAAGCAACCCGGCCTGGCCACCATCTTTGTCGTGTAAATTTGCATATTCCCTCCTTATTGGCTGTGGGTGCCACCATCTTTGTCGCAGATTGGTGGTCAATTTGCACATTCCATCTTTATTAGATAGGATATATAAAAAGCCAGCAACCAGAACACTGTAATGACCAGAACAACCTGTCACTATGACACCCACTGTGGCCAGCGATCTGGCCCAATCTGGGTGGGGCTGGCAGCCAACCTCTGGTGGCCCCTCCTCCCGGCCATCCCAGTCCCTGATCGCCCCCTCTACCTCAATAGGGGGCGGGGCCGGCCAGCCAACCTCCTGCAGCCCCTCCCTCCAGCTGGCTCTGCCCCCGATGGGCCCTCACCACCCCGATTAGGGACATGGTCAGCTGGCCAACCACCTGTGGCCCCTCCCCCTGGCTGGCCCTGCCCCCGATGGGCTCCCACCACCCCGATTGTCCCACAGATCCTCCCCCCACCCGACTCCACCCCCAGTCGTCCCCCCCCCACTCTGACCAGGGGCAGGGCTGGCCAGCCAACCACCCACAGCTCATCCCCCTAGCCAGCCCCACCCCCGTTTGCCCTCCACTATTCCAATAGGGGGCAGGGCCAGCCGGCCAACCTCCTGCAAATCCTCCCCATGGCTGGCCCAGCCCCCAATTGGTCACCAGAACCCCAATAGGCCTGTGGCCCCCCGACACTTGGGGACAGGAACAACCAGCCAACCACCCAGACCCCTCCCCCAGCCAATGGCCCCCAATCAGCCCCCCGACCCAATTTGAAGGCGGGGCTGGCTGGCCCACTGCCCACAGCTCCTCTCAATGGCTGGCCCCACCCCAATCAGCCCCGATCGGCCCGCGGCCCCTCCCCCCAGCCAGCTCCACCCCTTGTCAGCCCCCCCACACCAATTGGGGGCGGGGCCAGCCAACCCACTACCCACAGTCCCTCCCCATGGCTGGCCCCCCCCTCAACCCCAATCAGGGGCAGGGCCCACTGGCCAATCATTCAAGGCCCCTCCCCCGCCGGCTAGCCCAGCCCCGATTGGCCCCCAATCAGGGTGGGTCAGCCACTGCCAACTTTCCACCATATCCTCCTCTCGACAGGCCTGGCCCTGATCCACCCCAATTGGGGCCAGGCCGGCCGGACCCCACCAGTGCACAAATTCATTCACTGGGCCTCTAGTCTATATATATAAAACCCTAATATACAAACAGACCAAACAGCAGAATAACCAAACAACCAGTCACTATGATGTGCACTGACCACTAGGGGGTGTGCACGGAACATGATGGGCATCGGCAGCAGGCGGCAGAGTGCGGAACATGATGGGAGTCGACTGTGGCGTGATGGTGGAGCAGGTGAGCAAGGGTGCCAGACTAAGGCGGGCACTGGTCACTGTCATTGGGGCGAGCCTCTGGTGGTTACCAAAAATTCTTTGCTCCCACATGCCATGGTCCTGCCTGGCGCTCACACCTGCTGCCAGCGCCAGCCCCACTCACACCCACTGCTGGAGCCGGAGCTGCCACTTGCACCTGCTGCCAGTGCCCGGCACCAGCCCCGAATGCTTGGCACTGTCAGTGTGTGCGAGTGGCGGTTGCTGGCCCCGATTGCCCCTCAGGGCTTCTCCACCTCCCCCTGCTCCTGAGGGGTGATCAGGGCTAGGAGCCGCCACTTGCACCCACTGCTGGTACTGACTCCAATTGCTCCACGGGGTGGCAGTGGAAGCGGTGATGGTGGTGGGAACAAGGCTTCAGGCAGAGGGCATGGAGGATGGGCCGAGAACCCTGCCAGCCCACAGTTCCTTTCTATGTGCACGAAATCATGCACTGGGCCCCTAGTATAGGATAACTCCAATAGTGGTCTCAGGGGTTTCCCCGCTTTATAGACAAGGAACCGGGTGCAGGGAAGCTCTGTAATCTGCAGTCACACAGCCAGCAACGTGGGCGAGACAGAGCCCATCTGTCTGGCCCAGACACCTGTTCCGCACCACAGGTTTCTCCTGAGAAGATGGGTGAAAGGCCCTTCTCCAGGGAAAGGCCCCTCCTGGAAACTGGCCTTGATGGGAAGCTCACCTGGGCAGGTGTGTGGCAACAGAGCTCTGGGTCCACAGTGCGGCCACCAGCCAGGGCCAGGTGCAGCGGGGACCAAATGGGACTGTCCCGAGACACAGAGACACTGAGGTCAGCAGGCAAAGCCAGCCATCCTGGGGTCAGAGATCAAGGCTAAGCATCCAACAGGTACAGGGGCTCTTCCCTGCCTGTCCCCCCCCCCTCCTCCAGCTATTCCCCTCCCCTGCCTCCAAGGGCAGCCGCACCTGCTCCAGCCAGAGGTGCTCGCCCCGCTCCAGGCACCTACACCTCTGGGTACTGCACACAGGCTCCTTGTGCACGGAAAGCCCTCTGCCTCTGCCACCTACAAATCCCTGTTCATCTTGAAAGAAAGATCACTAAGAACTTACTGCCAGGTGTGTTTTCTCAGGTCCATGTGGCATTGAAAAATAAGGATATTTAAAAAAGAAAAAAAAATCCAGCCCTAACCAGTTTGGCTCAGTGGATGGAGCATTGGCCTGCAGACTGAAGGGTCCCAGATTCAATTCCGGTCAAGGGCATGTACCTTGGTTGCGGGCACATCCCAGTGTGCAAGAGGCAGCTGATCGATGTTTCTCTTTTATTGATGTTTCTAACTCTCTATCCCTCTCCCTTCCTCTCTGTAAAAAAAATCAATAAAATATAAAAATTTTAAAAATCCAGACTCCCATTCTTTTCAGACCAAATGACTACAGGGAGCACTCATCCCACCTTCCCATGGCTGTGCTGGCAGCAGTTGTTCTCTCCTCTCCAGCACGAGCTCCTCAGCCTGCCAGGGACCCCCGAGGGCCCCGCTGGCTTCTGGAGCTGAGCCTGCTCAGTGCGCTGCAGGTGTGCTCCTCCCCCAGCAACAGTGTCACCAGGAATTTGTTAGAAAGGCACCTTCTCAGCCCCGCCCAGACCTGATTCAGAGCTGGGGAGGACGGGGGGGGGGGGGGGGGGGGGATGGGGCGCAGGGGGGTAGGGAGGGGGGAAGAAAGGGGGGCAAGCCACCCCCCTGCTGCAGCTGCATTCCCACAGGCTCCGTGGCCACTCAAATCCAGCTCTCAGGGCTCCCACCCAGGCAGCCAGCAGCTGTGCCCCCTCCACCAGCTCTCCGCCCTGACCTGACCTCCTTCCTGGCAGCTCAGTCCCGGCAGAACTCAGTCCTGCCTCAGCGCCTGCCCGAAGGGGACCAGTGTCCCATGGGCTCCCTGCCCTAGGCCTGGTGTGTCTACTTATCCAACTATCTTCCTAGAGATGAGATCCCCCTTATCCACCAACTGGCACTGAGCCAGGCCTCCACAGGCCAAACTGGCTTCAGGGGGCTGTCTGGGCCTCATTTGGTGGGGCAGGAGTGGCCAGGCGAGGCTCAGCCTCCTGGGCCACCATGTGGCCACCCTCTGAAATTGCAGCATTTCTGCGGAAGATGAAGGACTCCTGTCCGCAGCACCTGTCAGTCACCCAGGACCCCCCCAGGTGCAAGGATTGCGGAGTGAAAGGTTGTTCATGAGACCACAGCCTGTAGGTGGCCCCCACTAGCAGCCGCCCCCACCCCCGGTCCCTACACAGAGCCCCCTGTGAGCCCAGCCCCTCCATGTTTTACATTCTGGAGTCCAGAGAAGCTACGCAGATTGTTTTCTTGAATAGAAGCATAGCTGACAGGCATTTTCTAATCAACAGAGCATTCTGGAAAGACAGATTACACAGCGAGAGCAATATGAGGACGTGCAGTTCCCACACATGGCAGGAGTCCAGGCTGCTACTGGGAGGCTGGGAGAAGAGGTTTTCACCCCAACCCCGCACTCCCCAGGAAGGGCACTCAGGCTGCTCTGTGGAAGGCTCCCGTCCAAAGAGGGGCCCACAGGGACCACACACCCTGAGTTCAGACCCAAGCTGAGAATTAAAATCCAACAGCAATAACATGACTCATTACTAATACCTGAGAAGCTAATATGTGTCCAGACTTTCTAATGGGCTGTGTGTGGCAGCGGGTTCCACTTATTATTCCTGATAGAAGGTGATTTATCCCCCTTTTCCAAAGGAGGCGACAGCAGGACACTCACTTCTAGGGGCAGAGCTGAGGGCAGACCCATACCCCTTCCCTGGGAGCTGAATGAGCGCCTTCCTGATGCCGGACCACCCCTGCCCAGGAGGAAGTGCTTGGGCGTGACTGCAGGGTGGCAACGGGCTCGGACGGCAGACACCCTGAGCCACAGCCCAGATCCGGGCTCCCCCAGGCACACGCATCCCATAGGTGGGCAGAGCCTAGGTTTCACAGGCACTATCGCTCCTGCCCATCAGCCCATGCCGCAGAGCCGCCAACAAGGCCAGCCTATCAATCACCCTCCTTTGGTGCCTCAAGGAGCAATGATTCTCCCACTGCCTCACACCCTGCGTCTCTTAGCAGCTAATGAGGCCTGCGGATGGCCCTGCGCCCACCGCTTCCAGATCCCCGGGTGAGAGGATGCACACTGAGGCGTCCCAAGTGAGCAAACACGGGGAAGGTGTCAATACACCTCAGCAAATGTGATCCGGCCGCCCCAGGGCACCCACGGGAGGGCTGGCCAATTAAAGCCGGGCTTCTTCATTTGAACTGATCCCAGGTTAGCAGCAGAAATAACTGTGTCTGGCACCTGGGCTGCCCAGCAGGTTGGAGTGCCTGTGGCTCCCGGGCATGGAGATGGAGCACAGCATCCAGGGACAAGGTGAGCACGTTGCACCCCAAAAGGCCAGGAAATCAATACACATCCCTCATGCCCCAGATAGCCTTTATGTATCAGGTATTCAGGAAGCGGGTAAAACTTCCTCCAACAGACTGGACTTACACTAACAGTTGATACAGTCGGGATAAGAAGTCTCAGAACAGGCAGGGGGGTTGCAGCTGCTGCTGGTTCCCTGCCCAGTCCCCCTGCTGCCGCCACCGCGGGCTCCGCCCTACCCAGAAATGCCCGGAGGCTCTCTTCCAGGGCTGCTGCCAGTGAGCCACTGAGGGGGCAGAGGCCAGACCCTCCAGTGGCACCCCTCTGTGGCCCAATTCCCATGCCAGGACCCAGCCTGGCCAAGCCTGCGCTCTGTCCTGCTTCTTGTGCCCCCTGGAGGCTTTCCCCCACGGCCACCCGGGGACCCTCCCCTGCAACCCGGCTGTGTCCAGGGAAGCAGGCCTGAGCCTGAGCGGGCAGGAGAGGAAAAAGCGTAACTCCCAGGCGTGTGAAGACATTCCCATCACCATCTCATGGACCCTCCTCGTTGAACCCGTGAGGTGCAGAACGATGCACCATCCTCAGGTAGAAAACCCAGGCTCTGAGGGGAAAGTGACTTGGCCAAGGTCACACAGTACCAAACGGCAAAGGTGAGACTCTACCCGCATCTGGTGAAGGCTAAGTCACAGTTGGTCTGTTTCCGCCACACCATGTCGCTTCCTCGTGTTTACTATAAGCTTGTGAAGTTAGGAAGGAGAATAAAGTTTTATAAACACACAGATCTGAACAGACACAGAAAACCGAAAGCTGACAGGCCAGCAGGAAGACAGAAAACCTCGCTGCTGTGCTGAGGGCTCAGATCACTGCTCTGCGTACCCCTCACCCAGGGGAGCCCACACACGCTATCAGCCAGGAATGAGCACTGCCCGCCCCCCCCCTCCACACACACACACACACACACACACACACACACACACACGTTAACACATTGCGGACGGATCACGAGAATTCTCGCTTCATATTACACAATGTTTTACAAAGTATCATACTTTAAGAAGATAGTAGCTTGTAAGAACATGTAATATGTAACTTCAAATGCAATGGGTATTTAATTTTAAAGCATGCCTTTAACATTTATGTAAAACACTTTTTGTACTTGTTCAATAGAAACTCATTTGGCCACTGGGTAAAGCTAGCAATGAAACTACTGGTCTGCAATGTGTACTTGAGAGGCAGGTTTCATTGCTCGATGGATTGAGGCTCATGCGCCAGGCCCCTGAGAACACCCCCTCCCTGACAGACATCCCGAACAGATAAGAAGCTTCGTCAGAAAGGTCAGTGCCCAGGAGGTTACAGGGGCAAGCGAGCCCAGCCTGTCCTCAGGGCCCGGTGTCAGTGCCCGCCTCTAGGCCTCTGCTGAGTCTGAGGGAGGGGTAAATGTTGCTGGTGCAGAAAACAAACCCAGAAAACCCAGGGGGTGGGGGTGTGAAGGGAATGAGGCCACCTGCTCATGACCACAGAGAGGCAGGGATGCCCGGGAAGGACTTCCTGGGACTTGTGGGCACCGAGGCGGTGCCTGCGGAGGGACAGAGCAGGTGACAGGAGCCCGGGAGCCCGACAGGAGCTGCTGGGTCATATCAGCGCCCAGCCCTGGAGCGCGAGACCATCTCTGAGCTATGGGGACCGGGGCCCAGCTACAGGTCCCCGGAAGGCCTGCATTTTATTTCTGCTCATGCACCCTGTCATACCTCCTCATTATTTCCCCTCAGAGCCGGGAGTGTTTGTAGGAGTTCGAGTCCCTCTTGGCCGAGCTGGCCAGAGCAGTCCTAGGCACCAGGCTCAGAAGAGAACTCTGGGCTGGGAGTGTCTTGCCAGCATGCCAGGGAGCAGCAGAAATCCCAGGGTGAGCCGGGCGGGGGCAGAGCTGGGCTGTGTGGGCCACAGCCTTTATCCAAGCCCACCTCCCCATCGTCTCCTTCCAGAGCCACCCACCACTGAGGCAGCTCCCCCAGCGTAGACCGTGGGGTCTCGTGCAAAACTCATCGTGTTTACTCCCCACACTGACTGGCCAGTGGGCGGGGCTCCGCCTCCAGAGCCCTTGCTCAGACCCATCCACCTCCTGCACAGCCCAGAAGCCCCTCCTCCGACTCCTCACCCCCTGGGTGTCTGGAACAGAGCAGGGGAAGGAAATCTCTGAAGGCCCCGAGCTCCCTTCTCTCCACTGCGAACCCCAGGATGTCTTCGTCAGCTTGGTCAGAACCCCAGAGCAGCGACAAAAGAAAGTCGCTCTGGCCCTGGCTATGTGGCTGGGTCGGTTGGAGCATCATCCCGTGCACTGAAAGGTGGTGGGTTCGATTTCTGGTCAGGGCACATGTCCAGGTCTCAGGTTCCATCCCCAGTCAGGAGGAGATGGCAGAAGGGCCTGCTGAGGCCAGGAAAGGAGAGTGAGGACCCGCGGGGTCCCAGGTGCTCTTGGCAGAGAGACAGGACCCAGAGCAGGTGGCAGAGGAAGGGCTGCAGGATCCCGTGGAGGGAAGGAACGGGCCGCAGTTCTGGGCAGGAGAGAGCCACGGAGGGATCCATACAGGGGTAGCAAGGTAAGCTTACTCTGTGAGACTTCCAAGTGTGAGACAGAACCAGGCAACAGGCCATTCCTCAGGCAGCTGCTCTCCAGAAAAATCTATAAAGGCTCAGACCAGATGGAAAGGGTAAATTAGATGTATCCCTAACTGAGGGCCAGACGCCAGGAGAAATTTCTGAGATTTGTAGCATCTATGTTGCTAAAAGAAGACTCCTAGGCAAGATGCTGCGTGGCCATATGAAGGCCAATCATTGTCTTTCCCGTCATGCAGTAACAGGCATTTCCTCACCCATGCAGAAGAATCCATGCCTAGTCTCTCCTTCTCTTTCTTATTCTATTGAGAACAGGAAACAAGCATGTTTCAGGAAATAGATATGCTTTTCATATTGTGCAGGTAACTAAAAGCAACACTTAGAAAAGGGAACCCAAATTCCAAATTACTAAGGAAAATAATCCAATGCCAACACCACAATATTTGGAAACATCGAGCAGACAGGATTTTTCCTACTTATCCAGACATGGCTTTGTGAGTCTTGAGAGTAAGAAATAAATAGAGAGCAGCAGTTCCTCCATATTTCCCGTCAGTACCTTATTAGTAATGGAAAATCTCTGCTTGTTAAAGGGTTTAGGAGGATGCATTAACAGCCCCAGATATATCAGTAAGTGAAGTAAGTTCTGAAAAAAATGATTAGCAAACAGACTCTGTAAACTCTAAGCAGACTACTACGTAATTTCATAGTGCAGCCCGCTCTCCATTAGAGGGACCCTTGGAGGCCAATTCACTCAGATCTGAGCAGCAGAACTCCCAGTGAGTCTTCCCTTCCCCCCAGCAGGGGGAGCAGCATCCCACAGGGAGAGGCCGCAGATGCCACAGGAGCCGCTGCCGGCTTCATGGGCACCTCTGGTGCCCACTCTGCCCAGCAACAGAGCATGGTGGGTCTCCTGGGATGTGGCTGTGCAGCTTGGGGCACAGTTTGCTAATGATACTGCTTCCTTGCCTCCAGTAGGAATGACCCGAGGAGAAGAGGGGTCATCCGGCCACGAGTGGAAGTGGAGGTGCAGGCTTCCTCCAGGAGTGGCCAGGGACCCTCCAAGTCCCTGGCAGCCTGCAGGTCGCAGTGTGGGCACCATCCCAGCAGTGCTGCCTCACTGGGCCTGAACCCTCAGAGCAGGCTCAGACCTGCCCAAAGCGAATTGGACAAGTGAGGAAGGGGAGGAAGGGGCCCTGTCCGCATGGTGGCCAGCACCCAGGGGGGTGTGCACAGTGGGGCGAGGCCAGTGATCTGTGGGGGACAGGGCCTGCTCTCATCCCTGTCAGCTGTGAGCATCCCACGCTTCCAAGTGGAAGTGGCCAGGAAACCACGTGCACATCTATGGAGCATTATCACCAACCGCTGTTTCCCTTTAGGCTTGGAGAACCATAACGCTTTGAGGACCAGAGAGCTCAGCAGTTCAACCTTCAAAAGAAAGAGGAGGAGACCCTCCCCCCAGTCCTGGAGCCCTGAGGGAGGGGCCTGATTGGGGGGTCTGAAATCCCATCAGCTCCTCACAGAGGCTCCAGGGCCTTTGAAGTGGAAATGAAGGAAGGAAGGAGTGAGTGATGGGGCGAGTGTGGGTATATGAATGACAGATGGAAGGAGTGAATGACTGAATATTAATGTGATTGTTGAAAATGAATGAATGAATGAATGATTTGAGTCCATAAATGCCCTCCTGACCTCTAGTCTGACCTCTCCAATTCCTTCTCCAAAACTGATCAACGGGCCAGACCATAGCAAAAGCTCACTTGTCCAAATTCAAATAACGGACTCTGAGACAGAAGTATGGTGAGAATGAGACTTTCAATACGCTCTCGAGAGTGGGTGTCTGTCTGGTTGTGCAGGCACACCTGGGGCAGCGATCACAGCCTATTCATCCAGTCCCTCCTCCGGGTCCTCATTGGTTGAGCACTATGGGGTCCCCTGTTTCCTCATATGTCACCTAGGTCTTACTGTCTCCCATGGGGTCATTTAAACAAATTGGGCTGAAGCCTTTTCCAGTTGCCGCCGTCTAGCTGAGGCAGGTGCCTCTGGGGTTCCCACCCTCATGCTGGCCCACGCCTGCAGTTCTTTGTTCCTATATCCTCTTCCCTTCTCCCTCCATTCTGTTTGCCCTGGGGAAATTCAGCAGCCATGTCCATCAATAGTTGACCACACTGGAGATGGACCACAGAAGCCATTTCCTACATTCCTCGCACAGTCTCTTCACTGACCCCCTCCTCCCTCCGGTCACCTGCAGCATGAGCCTCACTAAAGCCCTTGCATGTGGCCCTTCTGATCCAGTCTTTCCAAACTGCGGCCACTGTCGGAACGCCTCCTGCAGCCCAGCCAGCATGCCGCTGCACCCCCTTTCTCCCCCGCCCCCGCCCCCGGGAGTGCCTCCCCCTCTCCCAGTCCCATCTGGGCCTGGTGCTCTGGAACTAGTGGGCCTCCCCTAATGAAGCATCGTCCGCTCCCTGAAGACAGAGTCGAGCCTCCATTCCCACGCCTCCATCTCACAAGTCTCCACTAGGACACGCATGCTGCCTGTGGCTGGGGATGCGTGCATGTGGGAGGAGTGAGAAGCCTGTCCCCCCTGATGTGAACCCTGGCTGGGCCGGCCAGCTCCACCTGTGGACCAGGAGCTCCTGGTTGCCCTCAGATGATGTATATGGAGAGAAGGGTGGGTGTCAGGATGGGAGGCTGGTGGACAACTGGATGGAAGTCAGACAAATCATAGGTGGGAAGCAACCTTGGCTTTGGACCTCACGCACTTCTGTGTGGACATTAGCATGAGGACAATGCTTGCTTGTGCTGGCCTGCAAGGCGAGCTCAGAGGGGCTGTCCAGAGCTTGCAGGGCCAACATCCAGACCCAGAGCCGACCTGATGGCTTTAATGCGCAACCAAGACGCGCCATTGAGGGTCTGGCAACACCGGCCAGCACTCATCTCCTGAGGCAGCCCTCACCTGAGCACACGCTGTCTCCAGCATAGCTGGGACAGGGCTTGGTCACACCGCAATCTTCCCAGAGGCCAGGGACAGCCAGGCTCCGAGGATGTGTTTCGCAAAGCCCTAGCACGAACAGAACAGCGACAGAGTTCCACCCGGAGTAAGTGACAGGAAACCGATGCCCAATCCAAGGAGAGCGCATGCTTTACCAGGGACCACAGCATTCACACAGCCTCAGGACAGAGGCCAGATCACAAGGCACCCATGCCAGTGGCGTGGCTGTGGGTGCCGATCAGCTCTGTCCGCAAAGCTCCTGTTTCTCAGTGATTTTAATAGCAAGACCAGTGTGTTCATCACCCTGTGTTCACATCGCCAGAACCTGGAAGCAACCAAGATGCCCGCCAGCAGGCGGATGGGAAGTGAGCAGCAGTGCACCCGACAGTGGAATATTACCCGGTGCTGGAGGGCCTGGAGGAATGTTAAGTGCATCTGTAAGTGATGGCCCATTGGAAGAGGCCATATGCTGTCGGATTCCAGCCATGTGACACCCTAAAAAGGAAAACTATGAAGACAGCAAAAAGATCAGTTGTTGGCAGGAGTTCGGGGAGGAAGGGTGAGGTGGAGCACAAGGGGGTTCAGGGCAGTAAAACGAATCTATATGACACTACAATAGTAGATACATGTCCTTAGACGTTTGTCCAAACACACAGAATGTACAACACCAAGAGTGAGCCCTAATTTCAGTTCTGGACTTTAGTTAATAATAACGTGCCAATACTGGTTGATCAGTGGTATCATACGCACCCACTCATGTAAGACAGTAACAGGGGAAGTTAGGAAGGAATAAGGGGTATATGGAACTCTGTACTTTCTGCTAAATTTTCCTGTAAACCTAAAACTGCTCCAAAAAAGTGAAGTCTATTAATTGTTTTAACAGCAAAAAATAAAAATAAAAATCATCAAAGAATAATACAGAAGAAGTTTGGAGAAACGAGGAGAGGGGTATGGACTATCCACCCAGGAGAAGGAATGGCCTAGGGAGGGGGTCCCCGGCCACAACAAGGGCCCCTTTGAGGTGGGCGGCCAGATCCCAGAGACAGGCTACCTGACTATAGGTTTCTCTCCACCTCTGTCTGACTGCCCATCACCTGCAGGACAAACCCAGCCCTGCACACGACACCAAGGAAACCTTCATCCTCGCCCAGCCTGCTCTCAGTCTCCTCCCCCTCCCTCCCCACACCCTCTGCTCCTACCAGGCAGGTTCCCACTCCTAGGCTGTGCCTGCTCACACATGGCCCTGTCCCCGCCCTTAGCCTCTGTCCTCCCAGACTCGCTCTCTCCCAGGCCGGCCCTGGGCCAGTCCACGGACACAATCCGTGCTCCTGCACCTCCCTGTCCTGCTCCTGCTCCTCACTCCCTTCTACCTGCATACCTCACTCCCATGCCAGCCAAACTACAACAAGCTGTGCTTCTGTTTTTTCAGCTATGTGACCCCTGGCAGGCAGCATCCGACTGTGTACCAACACCCACGGAAGCTCTGATGTGCTGTCATACCCACAAAGATATCCGTGGTCCCCGTGGGTCAGAACAGGGGACAAGCACTGAGTGCTCACAGCCTGTTCCTTCTACACGCCCACAGACCAGGGAGACCCACAGCAACAAACACAATGGAGGGAAAAGAAGCTTGAGCAAGCAGGGAGGACGGGTGCCTGGCCGACAGGAAGCATAGGGAGGACTGTGTTTGCAGTGGTATGTATAAGTTGGAATCCTGTGCATTGCTGGTGAGAATGTGAAAGTGTGTAGTCCCCCTATACACACAGTCCAGCAGTTCCCCCAACAGTTAAAAATGAAATGGTCACATGACCCAGCAAGTCCACATCTGGGTATTATTTAAGAGGATTGAGAGGGTCTCCAAGAAACATGTTCATAGCAGATTGCCCACAAAATAGCCCAGGTGGGCACAGCCCACACACCCATCGCCAGATGAAAGGATCCACGAAACATGGGGCCACAGACAAGGGACTTCTTCAGCTTTAAACCTGGGAAATTAGCACAGGCCACAGCTCAGGTGCACCTTGAGGACGTGATGCTGAGTAAACCGTGGCCACAGAGCGCAAACAGACACCCAAACACGGTGCGATGCCACTGGCCTGGGCCCAAGAGGCAGGTTCGTGGCGAGAGAAAGTGGATAGTGTCACAGGAGAAAGTGGATGGTGTCGGACCAGAATGGCAGGTTTTGATGGGAACACAGCTACAATTTGAGATAATGAGATAAATGTGATGTAATGCCACTGAACTACACACTTACAATGGTTAAACATTTTAGGGTATGTGATTTTACCCTAATTTTAAAATAAATAAATAACTGCAAAGAGGAGTCTCCGCCCAGGGCACAGCGTCCCACAGGGAGCACCGCACCAGCCTGTTGCTGCTTCTTGGGAAACCATAGTGGGCGGCAGGACACTGCCTGGGAGTGGGCAGGAACACCCAGGACAGCACGAGGTGGCCCGGGCTGCCCAGGAGCCTCCGGTGTCCTTGGTTTGGTCTCCTGGGCTTTCAGGGCACACCTTGCTCTGCCCACCACAGGCCCGCCACACCAAGGACGAGAGGACGAGGAGTCACAATGGGACCAGCAGAGGCAGGCAAGTGGGAGAGAACAAATGGAGTCCCCTGGTCGAGGGCAGGGAGGGCTGGGGGCCTGCCTGCTGCAGCCCACAAGAGCAACACGCAGGAGTCCCAGGTAAACGATAGAGATGAGTATCTCACAGAACAAGCACAGACCCACAGGGACTCTCCTAGCTCCTTCATGGCCTGACCACCGAGGAAGGCGGGATGGCGCTGGGACTGTCACCTCCACCTGGAAGATTCCTGTCCCGTGGGCCCCATGGAGCATGGGCTGCAGGGAAAGAGAGGATGTCAGCCCACCATCCTGCCGGTCACATGTTCTGTGACACAGGCACAGGCTGGGAAACTGGACGGGTCCTATGCTCACAGCACCCTATCATGTCTGGTAGCAGGACCCGGCTCTCCCACCGCCCACAGGACCACACTGCCCACAGGACCCGGTTCTCCCACAGGCCACAGGACCTCCCCACCCCACCTTCCCCATTGGGTACTGCGTCCTGACCTCACCTCAACACCCCTATCGCCAGCTCTCCACGCTCCATCCCCACTGGGCTTCTTTCTGCCCCTCACATATGCAAGCCCTTTGAGTCTCCCCAGCCTCCATGGGAGGGCGGCCCAGCCCAGCGCTGGCCCCTGCTCACCTGTAGCCTCGTCAGGGGCCCTGGCTGACCACCGCTCTCCTGCAGGGTCTCCTGTGCCTCCCTTACAGAGCTCTGCCCTCCATAGCTGTGAACCCCCACATCGCCCCTGTGGGTGTGCTTACTGACTTGCTATCGCCTCCTGCTGGCTGTGGCTCCATGAGGGGGTCTTGTCTGTCATTGGGCCGGGCATCCAATTCAGCACTAGGCACATGGGTGTCAAAAGTACTTGTTAGGATAACTAAAGAAATGCACTATGGCCTCATCGGGCCTGTCAGGAAGTTGCCTTAAGGTAGGAATGACTGTCCCCACTTTACAGATGAGAAGGTGAGCCCCAGGAAACTGACCGCCAACCACACAGCTGGGCAGTGACAAGGCTGAGTTTCAACGTCTGTCCGAGGGTCCTGCAGAGCTCACAGGGGCTGTAAGAGCAAATGAAACAGAGTGTGTGTGTGTGTGTGTGTGTGTGTGTGTGTGTGTGTGCACGCGCTCCCTCCCATGGTCCAGAGCTCCAGGGAGAGAGGCCTCCTCTCCTTCACACTGTTGTGCCCGGGACATTCGCAGCCTTCCACTGAGCCCCAGGAGAAGTTCACTGAACTAACTGCAAACCCAAGAGCCGTGCATGTGTGAGCTGAAGGTCTGTGAGCTGTGGGTGTGTGAGCTGTGGGTGTGTGAGCTGTGGGTGTGTGAGCTGTGGGTCTGTGAGCTGTGGGTGTGTGCTGTGGGTGTGTGAACTGTGGGTGTGTGAGCTGTGGGTGTGTGAGCTGTGTGTGTGTGAGCTGCGGGTTTGTGAGCTGCGGGTCTGTGAGCTGTGTTTATGAGTTATGCACGTGTGAGAGTGGACCCTGTGTGAGCTGTATGAGCTGTGCATGTATGAGCTGTGTGTGTGAGCTATGCATGTGTGAGTTGTGTGCTTTGTGTGTGAGCTGTGTGTGTGAGCTGTGTATGTGTGAGCTGTGCATGTGTGAGCTGTGCATCTGTGAGCTGTGTGTGTGAGCTGTGTGTGTGAGCTGTGCATGTGAGCCATGCACATGTGAGCTGTGCATGTGTGAGAGCTGAGCCTATGTGAGCTATGTGTGTGAGCTGTGTGTATGAGCTGTGTATATGTGAGCTGTGCATGTGTGAGCTATGCATGTGTGAGCTATGTATGTGAGCTGTGCATCTGTGAGCTGTGTGTGTGAGCTCTGTGTGTGTGAGCTGTGCACGTGTGAGTTGTGTGTGTGAGCTGTGCATGTGTGAGCTGTGTGTGAGCTGTGGGTCTATGAGCTATGCACATGTGAGCTGAGGCTGCTCCCCCGACACCCCAGCCCACATGCAGGGCACGTCCTCCCCAGCGCAGAGGGGCCTGCCTGCAGAGTCCCCGACACTGGTTGCCTCTGTCCTCGCCAACAACCGCGGACTGTTCTGCCCACAAGGGCTTCTGTGGCTTTGTGTGCATTAAAGGCACAGTCTTCCTCAACCACTTAATGCGACACCTTCTCTCCTGCAAATCTTCCATTTCCCCAGAGCCACACATAAAGTTATACAATTACAGCTCACGGTATGATAAAGGGAAGCTTACGACTTTACTTATTAAAGAACATCCTGGTGTAATTAAAAGACAGCAATGGGATAAAAGGCAAATAAAAAGAAAAAAGAGAGATCACAACTGTTAATTCAGAACTAATAAACACCCTCCACTGTGGTTCCTCGGTGCTTCCTTAGGGCCAGGTACACTGTCAGGCCTGCGATTTGAGCGGGGAAGCAGCCTGTGCTCCCCCAGTGGGGGGGGGGGGGTGGGTAAGGGGGGAAGGTGGGGCCCGACTGCTCACCGGAGGGGTGTTCACACCTGCGGGCAGGCCGGGGTTAGCCTCTGCTCCGGGAAGTGGAATAGGCATCCTTTCCCTATTCCCACTGAATATAACTTAAACCCCAAATATTACAGAGAAAACAAGGCAAAGCCAGAGGCCGAGAAAGTCCGGCTGGAGGGAGTGGGGCCCGAGCAGCCTGCCAAGGCCCTGGCTCTCCCGTACATTCCAGCCTTGGAGTTGGCAGGGCCACAGCCCGACAACACCAGCCCAACCCACCACAGGCGGGATGAATGTGAAAGAGCCTGTTCTCCTACCACAGGCCAATAGGGGAGCCCGCAGGGGGAGCCCCTCGGAGCGTGGCCAGCCCACCCCACCCACAGGTGCTGTAGAGCAGATGCAGGGCGACCTTCAGCAGGGAGGGTGCCGCACCACCGTGTGACCCAGGACCCCAAGGCCTGTCCGCAGTCACATCCTGACACCACCTCCATGCCAACAGAGGCCATGAGGAGAATGTGGACATCGCTTATTGGTAGTCACCAGACGGCAGCCTCCCCGCGCCCCTGAGTGGATTCAGAAGAAACAGCAAAATCAGAAGGTTTAGGTAAAACCCAGAGCTCTTCACCAAGTGCCTGAAAATGCCTGGCTCCGAGTGGGACCGCTGTTCTACCCAGAACCGAAAGCACTGGAACTGGATGGAAAGCCGCAGCCACAGACCCCACGCTGGGATGAAGCTGTCCGAGCACTCAGCAAGGACATTCCAGCAGCCACATCTCAAACACATTTCAACCGGCAACTGTGAATATGCTTGAAACAAATGAAAAAACAGCAAGTCTCAGAAAGAAATGAAGCTATAAAGAAACACCAATGGAAAGTTTGGAACAGAAAGATATAGTACCACCAGCATAAAGTTTAAAAGCTCTGCGGAGTCCCAACAGCGGAATGGAGGGAAGAGAGGCAGTCTAAACAGCAAGGGCACCAGGCTGGAGAACATGACCGCCCTGAGGATTGTGGGCTGTTGAGGAAAGAGAAAGATTAATGTCTGTGTCATCAGTCATGGAAGGAGAGGAGAAAGAGGGTGGGGCTAAAAGTACTTGAAAAAAACCCCACATCTCAAACTGGGCAGAAGATATAAATCTATAGATTTCAGAAGCTCAGTGAACCCCAAATAGGAAAAGTCCCTCAAAATCAGTATCAAGATACATCACAATGGAACTGAAGAAAACTAAAGACAAAGAAAATGTACAGGGATGGTAATTTGAATATCAGTATATTTCTCCTCAGAGCCATGGGGGCCATGGCGGCGGCCCCCATTTCCAGCGTGGGCGGAAGGCCTGCATGGGACCCGCCGTGGCAGCATCCCACAGAAATGAGGGCAAGTGGAGGCGTTTGCATGAAGAGCCTCTAGGAGGCCTGGCCAAGGGTCAAAGGCAGCTCTGTGGGCAGAAGGAAGTGGGATAAGAAGGTAGTTTAGGGTATCACAGAAGAGGAAAAACTAGAACAAGCAAAAACTAGGCGATGAACCTCTATAGATTAAGCAAAATCAAATCTTAAAAAATGTTCAAGTAATGTAGAGGAAGGCAGGAAAAAGGAAACAAGGAACAAGAAACAGAAAAATCAATAGAAAACAATAAATAAATGGCAGACTAAGGCTCTAACAGACTGTCCATAACATCATTCCTATATAACAATATAAAGGTTAGAAGTAAAGGAATGAAAAGCTATGTCATGCACACATTAATCAGAAGAAAGCAAGGGTGCTGGCTTCAGAGCAAGACAGTTTCAGCCGGTGGCACACAGCGACGGAGGGTCAGTCCAGGAAGACACGACATCCTTCCCGCGTAGGCGCCACACAAGAGAGAGCAAAACATAAAGAAACATTGATAGAAGCGACAGGATACGTTTTCAAATCCACAGTTATAGTTGGAGACTTCAACATATCTTTCCCAACAACCAATAAAATAATGAGACAGCAAGTCAGCAAAGGGCCTACACAGTACCATCAACCCGCTGCGCCTGGGTGTTTCCATAGCACCCAATCATCAGCAGCTGCACATTTCCAGGGCCAGAGGACACACACCAAGAGAAGCCATAGCTTGAGCCATACAACATATGTCAACTAATTTAAAAGAATTGAAATCTTACAGAGTGAACGCTCTGATCACAGTATAATTAGACTAGACATTAATAACAGAAAAAGAACAGTTAAACCTCTGAACACTTGGAAACCATGCAACACACTACGAAGTGGCTCCTGGGTAAAGAAGAGGTGGGAGTGAAAATACAACATATCAGAACTCGTGAGACATGGCTGAGCAGTAATGAGAGGAAAAGTTATAATCTAAAAGCCACATTAAAAAAGAGGAAAAGTCTTGATCAGTAAACTAAGCTCCCACCGAAATAATCTAGAAAAACAAGAGGAAAATAAACCTGAAACAAGGAGAGTAAAACTCAAAATCAATGAAAACAAACAGAACAAGCAGAGAAAGTAGAAAAGATAACTAAAAAAAGAATTATTTCCTAGAAAAGATCAATAGAATTGACAAACCTCTAGTAAGACCAACAGAAAAAGAGAAGACACAAATACCAGTATCAGTAATGAAACAGGGCTCTCACTCCAGGCCTGGGGGCATCAGAAGGGAAGAGGATACGGTGGACAGCTCTACTTACATAAATTTGACAACTGAGGTGAAACAGACAAGTTCCTCAAAAAGCACAAACCGCACAATTCACTGACATGAATAGATAATCTAAATAGCCCTATAACTATTAAGAAAATTGAATTCATAAGTTTAAAACACTCCAAAAAGAATTCGCCAGACCCAGATGGTTTCACTGACAAATTCTATCAAATGCTTAAAAATGAAATAATGCCAATTCTAAACAATCTCTTCCAAAATTAGAAGAGGAGAAAATACTCCCCATTCTCTTTATGATGCTAGTATTATCCTAACCCTAACTAGACAGAGCACAAAAGAAGAAAACATAAATCCTCAGCACACTCTTAGTAAATGGAACCCCGTCATACAAAAAAAGGACTCTACAACATGAAGAAGTGGGCTCATTCCAGGGAGAAGTATGTTCTACTCTTTGAAAGTCAATCCATGCAATAGTCCACCGTGTGAACAGGTTAAAGAGAAAACTCGCACGATCACACCCATCAGTGCAGAGGGCGTTCCACACATGTTGATGTCCACGCATGATAAAAACTCTCAGGAAAAGGACAAGGGGAGGACTTCCTCAACTTGACAAAGAGCATCTACCAAAAACCTACTGGGGGCATCATATTTAACAGTGAAAAGGGCCGAATGCTTTCCTCTTTCATTTGTTCTTTATATGATGGGGAACAAAGCAAGAATACCTGTTCTCAAAAACTAGAAATACAAGGCCTACAATTGGAAGGGAAGAAATAAAACTGGTTCTATTTGCAGTTAACATATGTAAAAAAAAAATCACAAGGAATCTACAGAAAACAGTTAGAAATCTTAAGTTATAATCTAAAAGCACACATTATTATCAGCAAGGCCACATAAGAAATACATAGAGAAGTCAATTATTTTTAAATACTAACAATGAACATACAGACACTGAAATTAAAAATATGATACCACTTACAACTGCAAAACAAATATCTAAGTATAAATCTAAAAATAGCATGGACAGCTTGGACAGGACTTGTTTGCTAAAAACTACAAAATGCTGATGAATAACCCTGAAGGACAGAGATCTAAATAAATGGAGAGACGTGTCGTGCTTATAGATTGGAAGAGTCAGCATAGTACAGATATCAATTCTACCCAAACTGATATATAAGTTTAAATAATTTCTACCAAAATCCAAACAAGATTTTCTATTTAGATAGACAGATTTAATCTAGAATTTATTTGGAAAGGCAAAAAAACTAGAATAGTTAAAACAATTTTGAAGAAAAAAAATACCAGGAATAATCAATCTGCTCAGATTTAGGACATTATGTTGCTACAGTATCAAGACCATGGTGTTGATGGGAGAGAAACACACAGATCAATGGAAAAGATAGAGAACCCAGAAACAGACCCACACACTTATGCCAATGGGTCCTTAGCAAAGGGACGCAGCACCTCATGAGGAAGTGCAGCCTTTTAACCAACAGTGCTGGAGCAGCTGGGCCTCCGAGGGTGGACAATGACTGCATCAGTAACCTCAAACCACATCTCACACCACATACAAACATTAACTCCAAGCGGATCACAGACTTCAATGTAACACCTAAAACTATAAAGCTTTTAGGGGGGGAAATGGGAGAAAATCTTCAGGATGTAGGCCTAGGCACCAAAAGCATGATCCACAAAATTAAAAGTTAATAAACTGGACTTCATCAAAATGAAGAACTTCCTCTCTAAAGATCCAGGGATTTCACAAACTACAAGGGGATAAAAAGGCAACCAGCTACTGATGTGGAGAAAATTTTTTCAACTAGACTATTAAAAACTAGCAAACCCAATGATAAAATAATAGTAATAATTCAATCAGAAGATGGGCAAAAGGCTAGAAGAGAAATTTCACTGAAGAAGATATACAGGTGACAAATAGGCATGTGAGAAGGTACTCAACATCATCAGCCACTGGGGAGAGGCAAATTGAAGCCTCAATGACCTACACCACACACCTATGCGAATGGCTAAACTAAAACAGGGGCAATGTCAAGTGCTCATGAGGAGAAGCAGAAGTCAGATCATGCATGCGAAGCTGGGTAATATAAACTGGAACAGCCACTCTGGAAAACAGTTTGGCAGTTTCCAAAAAAAACCACAAAAAACATGCAACTACTGACCATCTGGCCCAGCAGTCGCACTCCCGAGCCTTCCCCTGGGGAAGTGGCAGCATGGTCACGCAGAAACCTGCCCATGTTCATCCACTGAACACTGTTGTAATAGCCAAAGCCTGGGCAAGCACAGATCCTGGGCCGAATGACCAGCCAAATGGTGTCAGCAGACACGAGGCACTGCTCAGCAGGACAAAGGAATGAGCTACGGACACAGCCAGCAGCCTGGAAGGACCTCCACAGAATTATGCTCCATGGGAAACAGTTAATTCCATAGGCTGCCTGCTGTGTAACTCCATTTACATAACATTCTTGAAACAACGAAATTACAGAAATGGAGAACAGATTAGTGGCTGCCAGGGGTCAAGGAGGGTTGTAGGCAAGAGGGAGCTGGGTGTGGCTATAAAGGCCCCAGGAGGGACCCTCTCGGGGATGGGGATATTCTGGGTCTGCACTGGTGTGACACTGCTATAGTTTTGCAAGATGTTACCATTGGGGGACACTGGTAAAGGTGCAACTGAATCTCTGTATTATCTTACAACTTCATTCGAATCTACAATCATGTCAAAAGAAAAGTTTAATTTAAAAAAAGTTGAGGGCAGAGAAAACCCCAGTATGCCAACCAACATTTTTGAAGGCCACTTGCATGAGCCTCGGAAGCTACAGAAGCAAACAGCCAGTTCCTGAGCCAAGGCTCATGCACAGGGGGAAGGAGGAACGAAAGGGCTGGATGTCCCCCAGAACACCACTTCTCGAGGCATCTGAATGGCGAAGGAGATGCCCCATGGCGTTCCACTGTGGCCAATGTTCCTTGCTGCCATCACAGCACCGTGCCTCAGGAGGAGGGGGGTGTGAGGCTGAGGCCAGGAGAGGTAGATGATGGCAGAATCATCCAGCTTGATGGGCCAAGCTCTGGCTCAGGAATACACTGGCAGGATAAGGACTGCGAGGCGGGTCACTCTGCGGGACACTGGCCAGCCTAGCCACAGGCCCTGCGCTTGCCAAGGTGCATTCTGGGGAACGCGACGTTTACAGCTACTCTGGGGAAAAGGATCCAGCAGCAAATTTGTTTGGGAACCTTTGTATTTTGTGTGCTCTTCTTGGCAGTTCATAGTGCACATCAGCAAGTTAAAGGCACTGCTAAGTCCTACCATCAACACGAATGAACTTTGTTCATGCCAGCATTTAGCCATTTGAAGTCTCCTTTGCCATGCAACTTTCTTTTTGATTATGAGAAACACTTAGAAAAGTGATGTTCCACTCCTTCCACTGGATCCCAGAGGTGAATCCGGCCTCTGATTGCGACAGCAGCATCCACCACGCAGCCCTTGGCCAGTGCAGTACCCTGGGCCTGTCAGACAGCTGGCAAAGGCTCTGCAGAGAAACAGCCGTGCGCCTGCATTCAGCTGGGCTGCAAAAGCAGGGCCTGGGGCCAAAGCCCTGGATGAAAGATTAAAAATTATTAATTTTATCATGTCACAGCCCTTGAATGCTCTCATATGCTGTGTGACAACCTAAGCATGATTACTAGGAAATGCTCTATTTGCTCGGTGAACAAGCTAATAAGGCCGCTTCCCACAGTCCGCATGAGGACTCATTAGTAATTACAATGACAATATCAGCCTTTACTGATCTCTTGCTATGGCCAGGGACTTGCATGGCAGTCTCCACCACTCCAAGAGCGGACAGTCCCAGGCCAGAGGAGGAAGCAGCTGCCGGAGACAGTAGGGAACCTGGGCACGGGGACAGGCTCAGCTGGATCTACACCAGATTCATCTGACGCTGATATCTGTGCTCACACAGGGCACACGTGAGGCACCTGTCAACCGGGGTGCTCAGCAAAGCCTCTGTCCCTCCTCACCTCTGACTGGCCAAAGGTCTGCTGAGAAGGCAGTCCTGGGTGTCCCCATGCTCCCGGGTGCCCTGCTCGCCTCCCCACACGATCATTAGGCTAACACTGTGGCAGCCCAGCCCAGCTCTGCGCAGCCTCCCAGGGCTGCCAGACCCATCCTCCTTTGTCCCATCAAAGCAGTTGTCTTGATTCTTCAGACACCACAGTGCCAGTTCGGACTAATAAACACTCAGTAGATGTCTCTTTGTGGGAAGCATGTCTTAATCAGTTCGGGCTACTATAACAAAATAACTCCAACGGGTTGGCCTGAACAACGCCTACACATTTATTGCTCACAGTCCTGGCGGCTGGGAAGCGGGATCAAGGCGCCAGCAGGTGTGGTCCCTGTGAGCGCTTCCTGGCTTGTAGAGGTGGCCCCTTCCCCTAGGAGAGAGGGAGCAACAGTCTCTCCTCTTCTTACAGGAACACTGATCCCATCAGGGGTTCCACCCTCATGGCTCATCTCAACCTAATTACCTTCCAAAGGCCCCCCTCCAAACACCATCCTCTTCGGGTTAAGACTCCAACTATTTGGGGGGCAGGGCAGGGGGAGGGGGCACACAATCAGTTCATAAGACTGTTTCTGAAGGTCACATTCTCAGAAGTAGAATCAACAGAGAGGAGAATTTTAAATTATAGTACATATTACGAAACTGCCATCCAACATATTTATACCAATTTACACCCCAATCTACAGTGTGTGAGAGGGGACTTTTTTCTACAACTTCTATATAACTGAAAAAATAAAAATGTCCAAGGCATGTTGCTAAATGGGGGGAAAATTGCATATTTTGACCCAACCTTTAAAAAAAGAATAAAGCGTAGTTACATGACACTGTATATGTTGGTAAAAGCAGGCAGATACATTCTAAACTCTTGAGGGTGATGTGAACCCTAAGGGGAGTGAAGAAGATACCTTCTAAGAAGGGTTCCTGGTGACTAACTGAGCTCATATTTTTTTTAAAAATGGGGGGCAAGAAGGGGAGCCTATCAGACATTTCTGCACAGGGACCTCGCCCACAAACCCTACTTCACACTGAAGCCTGCACTGAACTGCCTGCAATGTTTCTGCCATCTGAGCAGCCTTTATAAAGATTTCTTAGAATCCTAGTTTAACCAGTAGGATTGAGGCTTTCCCCATCCAATCAGAGCTGTGAATTTCTGACCAATTAGAGAAGCTCTATTCTGACCAATCAGAACAATGCCTTTGGATCAATCAACCAGTGAGGATTCAGAGTTCTCATTTGCATGAGGTTGGACCCATCAGGGACCAGGGGTGGGGACTCCTGTCCATATAAGCCAGCTCCTCTCTGGTTTAGGAGCCCCTTTCCCTTCCAGGAGAGTGTGAAGGTTGTTGAGCAGAGCAGAGAGGAGCAAGCCGGCCATGCAGAGCAGAGCAGCCCTCAACAGCTCCTTCTCCACTGCACTCCAGATTGGGCATCCTGTTGGCCTTCTCAGCAGCCAGCTATGGACAGTGAATACCTCCCAAGGGTGGAAGACAGTGCTGTTCCCTTCCGACTGCACAGGGATGGATCATGACTGAAGTGCAGGTACCTGCCTCTTCAATGTGTGAGCAGAACAAACAGATTCAAGTTACATGCAAAGAGAAAGAGAAAGTGATCGACTAAATGTAAAATAAAACCAACAAATTCCAGATGTGAAGAAAATGTGATCAAGTGGTTATTTTCCAGCAGGACTCATCGAAAGCAGCTCTTCGTTTTCCGCAAAATAAATTTAAACAATAATACCAAATAAAAAGGCAGCTTCCTGACACAGTTTGCTGACCATGTACCTCTACCCCAGCAGCTCCCAGGTCTCCAAGTCAAAGAAAGGAGCGCATGCGTACACTAAATGCTGAGTTCAAATCTGCCATGTTCATTCCACCTAATGCAACCATGAGTCACATCTTTGTTAAATCCTTCTAGGTTTGGTTCTATGCAAAGATCCCCAGGGTATGTACCATTTGTGCTTGCTCTCCCTCACAGCCTGTGTTCATCTCATGCCACGTGACAGACATTTGTGGGAGGTGGCAGCTGTGAGACCCCAGCTCCCTAGCCTTTTCCATGGCCTTGGCTCGTTAGATTATCACCAGGGTTTTAACTGCGTTGTGCAGAAAGTTTCTGTGTAGTTAGGATAACCCCTGAGGAGAGATTCCTAAAAACGAATCAGCAAGTCAGAGGGTGTAAACACTTGCATGGTTCCAGATACTCATTACTGAGTGATCTTCCAGAAAGCCTCCCCACCATCCCCCTGCCCCCCGGCCCAGGACAGCGAGGTGCATGCCGTGTCACAGGAGCGAGTACACTTTACCCAAGTGGCAAAAATGGCGCCTCTATGCTTTGATTGCGACCGTGTGTTAGTGGCCTCCATATGCTTAACAGCTGCACTCCTCCTGTGGTTTGCTGGGCCGTGTTCTCTGCACATTTCCCTGCTGAGAGTGACCACGCCTAGGACATGCGGTCAGCCTTGGTCAGGCTTCTGCAGCGACACCCTTTGCTGCTGCCATTGCTGCCATTGAAATAGTCATAGTTATGAAATATCAGATCTATGCTCAACACAAAACACTCGGGATTTGATTTTCACCACAGTCCTATTTGTGAGACTAATGGGGTTTGTAATCTCCATTTTATAGATCGGAAAGCAGAGGTTTAATGAATAACTGGGTTTTTTGGGGGTCCACTGACGAGCAGGGCTGGAGCAGAATGCGTCCTTCAGTTTCAGGAGGCAAGGCAGTGCAGTGGTTAGAGTCCAGGTCTGCAAACCAGCTCTGCCTTGGCCACTTGGACCACCCTGAATAGGTCACAGCAGGGAGAACAGCAGCACTGCACCTGGGCAGGCAGGTGGAGGGTCTGACGAGGTTGTGGGCGCAGGCAGCTGCGCACAGTGCCTGCACATCAGCCTGGTCTGTGTACACATCGCTCCTTTCACAAACAGCCGCTCATGCCCTTGGGGTCATTCTGCTGGGCCCTGGGAACACATGATGAGCAGGGTTTGTCATGTGTCAGGGAAACAGACAGACACACTGCTAACTGCCAGTGCTCTGGGCAGGGCCTCACAGAAGCCCAGGTGGGCAGTGGGTGGCATGACCCCGGCCCGTGTCCCTTCACCAGGCAGAGTCCCTCATTGCAAATCAAATTCATCTTCCTGAAGTTTCACACTGGAGCAATCTGACTCCTCCAGCCCAGTATGGTCCATGAGGGGCCATGAGACCCAATGGGGTGACTCCCACACATTCCCACATCCACTCGCCAAGACTCCCTCCCCGCCTGCCCCCAGCAGTGGGCCAACGCTCTCCTGAACATGGGTGTCTGTGACCTTCCTGCCCAGAGGCCTGGCCGTGATCCCCAGGGTCTGACCACCTCCAAGTCTGCAGAGAGCTGCCCCTCGGGTCTCAGGGCACAGGGCAGCCACCAGTATTCCCAGGGCCGCCACTGATGTCACATGCATCTGCTCCCAGGGCGCTGCCAGGTTGTCTGGGCCAGCCTTTTGCACCTGAGGGAGCCCCGCTGAGTGCGTCGCTTACTCTGACTCCACGGTGACTCTGGTGCAGGGAACGGCCACCGCCTGGGAGTCAAAGGGAGGCACAAAGGTAGTATGATCTTGGGAAAGGCATGACCTCCTGGTGAAGAGATCCTGGCCCACCAGATAACACCAACAGCTGGCATCCTGTCAGTGCCCCGGCACCTGGCCCATCAGACAACCCCAACAGCGGGCAGCCTGTTCTCTGCAACCAAATTAAAGCAGACCTTGCTTCACAGGAGCATCACCCAAGTGACTATGATCGTGAACATGACTGAGCTGCCCCTCCCAACAGCACTCAGGCCATGGACCTGTAGGACTTGCCAAGCACGGAGCACTTCCTGTGCAGGAAGACACTGTGAGCATGTCTGATGCATCATCTCATAATTTATCAGAATGACCCGTTCAATCCTTTGCCAACACTTACTGAGCATTTTTCTAGATGCTGGAGAGAGGCATGAACTCAGCAGACAAATGCTCCTGCTCTGGTGAAGCTTACATTCCAGCGAGGAAAACAGAAAATAAACAAAATGTACACGGACTCACACCAGCACGAGGGTTGAGAAAAACAAGGAAACAGAATGAGGGACAACGAATGTCAACTGCAGGTGCGTGTTAGTAGGGAGGCCAAGGAAGGCCTCCCTGGGAAGGCGACAGTGGCAGTTTTGATTATTGGTAACGCTCACTCCTCAACTCCTCAGGACCAACCTGCACTGATCCCTTTGCTGTGGCAGATGTCACATCAACAAAAGCCTGGCGCACGCCAGTGCAGGCACCTCCTTTCTGAGCTCTGCCGTGACCATGGACCATGGCGCATGCCAGTGCAGGCACCTCCTTCCTGTGCTCGGCTGTGACCACAGGACCATGGCGCATGGCGGTGCAGGCACCTCCTTCCTGTGCCCTGATGTGACCACAGGAGAGTCCCTGGCAGTTGCTGCTCCGCCAGCTTGGCCCAGTGTGATGCCAAGGCGCAGGTCCGTTGGTGGAAGAAGAACCAGCCCTGGCCTGGAGGAGCCCAGCAGCCTGCAGGGGGGCAGGGAGGCTGGGAGCCAGGGAGATGGGGTGTCTGTTACACAGCATCATGTGGTCATCAGACGTGGGGCTTTGGGGTAAAGTCCTTAAGGAGGCCTGGCCAGGGGCTCAGTTGTTTGAAGTGTCATCTCGTACACCAAGAAAGGTTGGGGTTTGATTCCCAGTCTGGGCACATACCTAGGTTTTGGGTTCTTAGGTCTTAGGGAGCATGGTTCATACCCATCTGCCTGGACCTCCAAGGGCGCAAGTCTCCACTACAAAAACGGCTGGACAGGGGCATGCCTAACATGCTCAGTGGGCCCCAGGCCCAGCCAAGGATGCAGACAAGCAAAGGTGTGTGTGGGGGGGGAGGGGGGGTGGTGGTGAGGGGAGTGCATGCTTCTTGTGTCCAGAGAACAGTTCATGCCACACATCAGAGGCAACCTCCGCGAACTGAGTGTCCGGAGCCACCCATATCTTCTTCGGTGGAGCAGTGTGCTCTCCGCCCTCACCCTGGGGACCGCAGGCTCTGCCCAGGCCCCACGCACACCTGCACCTGGTGCACACCGCACTCTGTTCTGTGGAAACACAGCCCAACACCTCGCTCCCAGGTGCTCCGAGCTCCAGGCAGCACGCGGGGTCCTCCCTGCAGCCTGAGGTCAGGGCCGGAACCAGGCACAGACAGGGCACGGCTACAGGCTGTGCCAGGCCACCAGGAGGGCAAAGCAGCGAGAGCTGGAGAACAAGCAGGGCCTGCAGCAGGGGTCAGGGCTGCAACAGGTCCAGGCCCCACTGCCGCCCTTGCTGTGAAATGAACTCACCAGACGGGTCGCTCCCCCTCTGACCACATGACTTATTCAGGGAGTTGCACCCCAAGCTGTTTCATCACAGGTCACATTGCTCTGAGCTCCCGGGAGGTTCAGCACGTCCCTGAGCTGAGGAGCATTTCAGTTTCATGGCCGTGTTCATGGCGTAACCCCACCCAGGGGTAGGAAGCCAAACTGCGTGGCACCGGGCATTTTGAATAGCCTGCGAAGACAGTGCAGGAGGGCAGGGCAACCCCATCGTCCGGCGGGAATACTGGGGCACACCCCAGCGCTGCAGTCACTGGGTGTCGGTTGGTCACACGCATTGCTGCGGCCGCCGTCTGTCCACCTGCACCTCGTAGTCCCCCATGAACACACCAGCCTTGCTCACTGCTCTCCCCACTGCACCTCTCCCTGGACGCTCAGCCAGAGATAGCCCTTACAAGGTACACATCTAGGTTGGAAGGAGAACATTTTCTCCAGCTGCCCCTCCCCAGTGGTGTCCTGAGCAGCCAAGGCCTCCGCCCCGCCAGCTGGCACCTAGTAAGTCCCTTCTGTGTGCCAGACACTGAGCAGCTCAGGCACCCCAGCCGACGGGTCAGGTGACTCCGTGATGTCACAATGAGCCCCTCTCTCCAATGAAGAGGCGGGGGCATCGAGCTCTCCTCTGACCACCTGGGCTCAGCGGGGCAGCAGGAAAGGATCCCGCATGATGGGCTGAAATATAGGCCTGATGGTGTGCAGAGGACACGGGAGCGGGCCACCCCAGCAAGAGGGAACCCGATGAGGAGATTCTGGAAGGACAGTTTCCCCACTTGTGAAAGGAGGGGAGCGATGCCCACCACTGGGCCTGAGGGCCACGACCATGATGATGTCATTAAGGAGCCACATGCAGACCCTTCCGACCCACTTGCAGAAACTTCTCTCAGCAATAACCAAGGAGAAAGACAGAACGTGACGTGAAGATGTTCGCTGAAACACCGTCAAAAAATTGGCTAAAAGGGTGGAAATAGCCTCGCTGTCCAATAACAGGAAACATCAGGAGGTGATGGAGCATCAGCACTTCGCCTCAACGCTGTCACTAACCATGGTCATCAGGAAGGCTCCACAGCAGCACAGATATGTCTACACCAGGATGTTGGGTCCAGAAAGCAGAACACAAAGTTGCTGCTAGATTGCGAGTGCCTCCATGTAAAACACATGCACCCAGTCAGAGGAGAACAGACAATGAAGAGTGGTGGGGCTAGGCCCTAAGGAGCTGAAATTCTTCCTGATGTCAGAATGACTTCAACTAAGCATAACAGGTGTGAGGACAGGCCGGGCCTGTCTCTAGGTGTGGGGGTGTGAGGACGGGCCTGCCTCCACATGGGGTGTGAGGACGGGCCTGCCTCCAGGTGTGGGGTAGGAGGAGGGACCTGCCTCCGGGTGTGGGGGTGGGAGGAGGGACCTGCCTCCAAGTGTGGGAGTGGGAGGAGGGACCTGCCTCTGGGTGTGGGGGTGGAGGAGGGACCTGCCTCTGGGTGTGGGGGTGGGAGGAGGGACCTGCTCTGTTCCTTGGGCCAAGTCATTTACCTCTCTGATTCCTGCTCACTGGCAAGGTAAGGATAGGGGTGTCTCAGTAAGGTTGAAGGGCATGTCTAGGGGAACCATGGAGCAGGATGGAAGGTCTGAACAGCAGAGCCCAGAGGTGGGGCGGCTCTGGGACTCCCACACTCTAGGATGAGGTCGTAGGAATTGGTAGCTAAGAAGGCTGGAGAATGGAGGTGAAAGGTAACAGTATCCAGAAGTAAGAAAAAGAACTGAGGAAGGCAAGGAGGTAATGAAGAGATGGAGCCCCCAGGAGAGAAGGTTTCTGGGTTAAGAGCATCCTGAGGGGAGAGAATCCAGACCCTTGTGGTGGTCTGGGGCCCGACCCGCCTTCAGAAACCCCAAGCTCACACATGGAATTCCGCAGGACAGGCCCAGAGAAAGGAGGCTGGCTCGGTGCAGGCACGGCAGGGGCACTGAGGCAGGGCATCCAGATGTCCCTCCAGACGCACAGTGATGTGAGCATGCCCGCACAGGCAGCACCAGACATTCCCTGGGGCTAACCGGCCAGCAGGCAGCCTCCTGCTCCAGGCAGCCAATCCCAAGCTTCAGGACATCTCCATGAGCTTCCGGACCCTGGACACTCATCCACTTAGTGCATGCCATGCAGCGCCTCCCCTCCCCACTGCTGCTGCTCTGGGGGGAACCCAGGTTAGGCTGGAGCCCCTCAACCCTGCCCCCCACAAACAGCCATTCTGCTCGAGCCCTTCCACCACCGGAAGGTGTCCCTTGAAGCTGTGCAGTTAGCCTGCCAGGCGGCCCTGAGCCAGACCGCCAGCCCAAACCCTGCCCAGGCTACCTCCCTGCTTTGCATCTCCGTGTCCCCAGATAAAAAGGGGTGGATTTTATACAAGAAACGCACATTCTGGAACTGAGAGGATTTAATGACACAAGACACAGAAGTGCTCAGAACATGCCTGGCTGTGTTAAGCGTCAACGAGCAGCACTGTTATTCCAGTTATCACTGACTCCTCACCAAACTGTCCTGTTCTCCTCAGGCCTGGAGACACACATGCACACACACATGCATGCATGTGTGCACAAGCACATACGTGTGCACATTTGTGCACACACGCGTATACACAGTGTCTATATGTGTGCGTATATGCATACATGTGTGCACCCATGCATGTATATGCACACACACATACACATGTTCACTTGCACAGATGCTATTCCAGGACCCAGCCTCATCTCCACTGAGGATGTGGAGCAGCGCCAGCCCTCACCCCCCGACCTGCATCACCTCCTCTTTTCTCTATGGTGGCTTACAGACCACCGTGTTTGCCTCACTTCTATGCTTCCCGATTCCCCATCCTTGGACTTGCCAATTCTGTGTCTAACGGGGAGGTCTCTGGTCGCCTCCAGATTCTGCCAGCACCTTCCGGGGGCAGCCCCTCCTCAGAAGCCGCCAGTGCCTGGGAGCTGGCAGTGTGAGCACCTGGTGTCTGGGTTGTTCCAAGCCAGCCCTACCCTGCTGGCTTTCATCAGTTCCAGCCAGGCCCTGCCCTCCCTCCCCACCATCATCCGAGTCTCCCCTCTGCCCAGACCTGAATGCCCCTGCCCTAAAGAACCCAAACACTCATTCCCGTCCCCTGCTTTCCTTCTCTCCTGCCTTTCCCCTGATGCTCTTCTCTGCCAACATGCCTCCTGTTGGAATTTACGTTGGAGACATTCAGCCACAGTTAGAGACTGAATGTCTCCAACGTGAATTTCTCTTCCTGTTTACCTTGCTTCAAGGTGGTTTCCCTTTGTGAGCCAAAACCACCATCACCAGCCAAAGCAAGGAAGCCACTCCCCCGCCATGATGTCCAGCAGGTGAGGAAGGACTGGGCGCACCTGCTCCGCAGGCCCCCAGCTGCCCTCAGGAGCTCCCAGGGCTGAAAGACTGTAGCTCAGCATGGCTTTGCCCAGTCACTGGAGTCTTTTAGGGCCCTGAGTCTCTTCCAGCCTAAAGGACACCTGTCTGTCTCCTTCCCCTGGTCTACATGTGTGTCCTACAAATCATCCAGGCAGTTCTTACCCCATGTGACAGGCGGAGGAGAGGGAACTTGCCCAGGACGCTCAACCGCTCTTTCCTCCACCATCTGCATTTGGTGAGCACGTTCACAGGACAGAGAGTGGGCCTGGGGTTCAGAGCTGCACCAGTCTTGCCATTTAAGGTAAAAACATGCACACTGAGGGGAAGAAGCACCGCCTTCAGCTCAGGAAGGGACCATCTTTAGTAAAGAAAATGGAAACTTCTGGAGAACCTTCCATGCTCGGGGCATGTTATAGACATTGTCTCATCAAATTCTCTCAGGAAGCCTGTGAGGCACCATGTGCTGGCGCTGCCTGCTGGATGAGGAAATGGACCATCATAAAGGCGTGGTCCTTGCCCAGAGCGCACAGCTCAGCCTTGGCAGACGCTCAACCTGAGCTGCACTAAATGCCTCAGGTGACAACCCCAGAGCCATCCCTGTCAGCCCAGGTGAGGAGAGAGCTCAGGCCAGGCCAACAGGAAACAGATGGGCTGGCACAGACCCGTGGCCAGGCCTGCAGGATGAGGGCGCCACACTCTCCCAGCCTCCTGGAACTGATCTCATCGGCCAGTCACAGGGGTCTGCATCCTCTTCCCAGCTCTCAAGTGAGCATCTGTTTTCCTCAAAGCTGCGCATGTCACATCAAAAATTTCCAATTACCTTCCCCTGGTTTTATTTATCATCAGTGTACTGGAGGCATAATTAGTCTGAGTTGAAATCTGTATTGTTCCCTTCTCCTCTGCTATGAAATAGGTGTTCAAATGTGCTAACAGACCTCTCTCCAAAAATGACAAACAGCAAGTGAAGGATGAAAGCAGGAATGCAATACAGATTGATGACAATGGTGGCTGAGTCAGAGCGAGGGAGGGACGCGGTGGCAGAACCTGCCACGGAGCTCCTACTTCAAATCTCACCTCTGCCCCTCTCCTAATGAGGACGCTCCTTTCCCGCAACACGGAAGTGACGCTGGTGAAGAGGATAGACCAGTTTCCGCTGATACACTTTCTAGGGGCACACACTGAGAACGAGGCACCTCTGGGATTGCCGAAGGGAAGGCATCCAGAGCCTGCCCCCAGGCCTGGCTCTACAGAGCGGGGCCCGGGCTGCCACGTGCAGGCTGCACATGGCCAGGTTCCCAGATGTGGGGGAAAGGGTTCACACAAATATCACGCTAGTAGAAAATACCTAAAAGTTGGGTATTCAAGGGGCCAATACTCAGAGGCTCCCACTGACTGGTCTTATGAGTCTTCTACCTAGACCTTCTGCCTCTGATGTGCCCGGTGCTGGTCACGGGGAGCCTGAGGGCCCTGTGCACGCAATGTGTGCGCATATAGGGTGCCTCCTGCTCCCACGCTTGCCTCCATTCCCACGCTTGCCTCTCATGACTTGTCCCCATAGAACAGCCCAGAGAGACCCCTAAATGGAACACAGGGTATGTCACGCCCAATACACACTCGGATGACTTCGAGTCGCCTCCTCAAACCTGCCTCCTCACAGGGCTGCAGAGCCGGGCAGCACACCGCACCTCCTCGCGTACCTCCCCACACCGCCCCTCCCCTCCTCACCAAGCTCCAGCCACACGGGCCTTCTCTTTCTGTTCTCTGACCAGCAGGTCTGTATGCCCACCTTGGGGACCTTGGCAATGCAAAGGCCTCCCTTACAAAGCGAAGGCCTCCACAAGTCTGACCACCAATCAGGGCTCAGCTCAAAAGCTGGAGAGCTAGCCACACAGTCAAAAGTCTGAGGACTTATTCTGAGACTCACTGTGGAAGTCCCACCCTTGTACTACGTCCTGTTCTGGGGTCCTCACGGAACTCTTCACCATTCGATGTTGCCCTGCTTTTTGTCTCTTCTGCGTGCACCAATAGTGTAAGTTCCACATGTACGGAGACCTCGCCTACACTGTTCCCCACCGCAGGCTGTTCCAGCACCCTGCATGGCTGTTGAGTATCTGATACGCAGGAAGCGTTCAGTAAATATTGATAAAGACCAGTGGGTGAGCTGGTGGGGTTTGGCTTACCAAAAGGCCCACAAGGTACATGCGCGCTATCTTCAGATAACTGAGGGGCTGACATGGGGAAAAGAGCAAAATTGTGAGTGGCCAGGGGTGACAAACGGACAGGCTGAGGCATCTGAGAAGGGTGCTGTAAGCTACAAACTGGTCCTCTAACCATCCTCCAAGGGCACCAGGCTCCACAGTCATTGCGAGTCCTAATGGGACCCTGCACGAGGGCAGGGACATGGCACAGTGCTGGCTCCTCCGGTGGGACCCTCCTGCTGGACACACGGAGCAGGCACCAGAGAGCCACCCCCTCGCTGCTCAGCCCCACTGCTGCCCCCCAGGGCTGACACAGCGAATGTCTACTTGAACACTAAGCCATGGGAGAACCTGTGCATGTATGGAAATATGCTGATACCTCTCACTGACCGTGTGTTTTAAACAGATAAATGAACAAGAACCCAAATCCATCCTCTCGCTCACAAACTCCTAAGCCCGCCCTGCCTGTGTGAGAAACAGAGACAGCTAACACTGCACTGGCACCTCCTTAAGCCCTTCACCTGCATGAAGCCATTAATCCTGAAGACCAACCATGGATGAGGTACCTGCATGGGGAGGTGCGAGTTCCCTGAGCCCTGCACAGTCAGGGAAAGAGCCAGAGCTGCAGTCAGGAGGAGGGACCGGCCACCTGCTCAGCCTCCTCCAACCCTGCAGAGGTCCGCGCTGCCTGAGGACCGAGCCACAGCCCGCACCGCACCGCCTCGCGGCTCCGGTCTGAAGGAGCCTCTGGCCGGTGCCCGGGAGGCAAAGCCTGTACCAGTCTCCCACCAGCTCAGGGATCCAATCAGCCACATGAGCCTGTCACCTTCTGGGCTGTGCTGAACAGGTGCTCACAAACTTTATTTCACAGAAACAGCATGAAACAACACGGAAAGTCAGTATCTGGAAAGGACTGAGCATCGCAGGTGGAGGCTGGGGCACGCTGGTGATGCCTCCTTCGCCAGAATGTCATGCCAAAGGCAACAATGCCCACTCTCCCTTCTTCCCAAAAGAATGCTCAGGAGAGCCCCAGGGGCGAAAAGGTGCCCCTCCCAAGCAGGGGGCAGGGGCAGGGTCGGAAACCCCGCAGATGCCGTTGCCTTGGAGAGGCTGGGGCTGGAGCCGGCTGGCAGAGGACCACACCCCGCTGGGCCTCCAAGGACTCAGAACATCGCCCTCGCCTCTACTCCTGGCATCAGCCCTGGGCTGACACCTACAAGTCAACATGCAACAATGCTTGGAGGTTTGACTTGACATGAATGAAGTTCAATTAAATAGCCTTTTCCAGTTTGTGGCGGGAGGAGGGAAGCTGCAGGAAAGACCTCGAAGCGGGGGGTGGGTGCTGAGCCCCACTCACCTAGAGACCAGAGCGTGCAAGCCCTCCCTCCACCGCCTCCTGGACTGTCCCTCAGAGCGAGGCCCGAGGGCAGAGGTGGCCCAAAGAAGAATCCTCAAGGAAACTGAGTCCTCTCCTGCCACCTGCCCACCATCAACCTCACAGGCCACAGCCAGCTCATTTCCCTTCAGAAAGAGAACTGGACTTTCCCAGGCCCCGCCCCCTCAAACAACTGCAAATCACGTATGTAGATCCCCGCCCCGGAGGTGGAGTACATCCCCACTCTTAGTGCATACCCACATAGGGACATCTTCCCAAAGAGCCGCTGAGAACACGACCCACCAGTCAGTCGCGGTCGCACCAACCGTGCTGATGTGATACCGTGAGGAGGGGCTTTCCCTCTGTGGTCTTCCGCCCCAAAACCAAGCCCCCTGTCTAATCACGAGAAAAACACCAGACAAGTGCCAGTTGAGGGGCGTTCTACAAAGTGCTCCCCAAACTGCCAGTCATCCAATGCCAGGGAAGTCTGAAAAAACGGTCACAGCTGGGAGGGGCCTAAGGAGCCAGGTGGCGTACGTGATGTGTGCAGGAGAGGCCTTGGAGCAGGAGGGCGGTGGGTAGCTGAGGAAATCTGAATAATGCATGGGCTTTAGGAATTGGTGAGAGCACCAATACTGGTCCATTTATTGTGACAAATGCATACGAATGCAAAACACACAGGGAAAACTGGAGGGAGAACATGAGAATTCTCTGCACCATCTTCAGAGTTTTCCTGTAAATCAAAACTATGCTAAAATTACAAGTTTAGTTTTAAGATTTGGCGTCTCATCCAAATTCTCGACAATATACTTCCAAAACAGTCCTCCAGTCTCCCCTGCCTTTCTCAGGACTCACGTATTGGCACCCACTTCCCCCTGGCCCCAGCCCCCCATCCAATTGATCCTGAGGCGCCTGGAGCATGGGCACCCCCGTGCTGCAAGGCTTCTCTGTCCTCAGGACTGAGTCCCGCATCCAGCACAAAACTCAGGGTCCCTTCAGAGCCTTGCCTCCTAGTCTTTGTTCACAAGCCTTTTGGTGTTGCCATATTAAAATATCTATTGCTTTTCCCCTAAAACAACTCCTCTAGCTCCCGTGTGGTTCCCTCCTTGCTCCTGCATCGCTGAGCCCTCACCTCAGAGGCCCTCACTCCACAGGGCCCCTGGCTGACTCCTGCTGTCCTTCAAGAGCCGGTCACACACTGCCTCCTACAGAAAGCCGCCTGCGCTCCAGGAAGGAGACAATGGCCTGTAGACACCTCTACCTCATCCACCCTAAGCTGCTGATGATGTGCCCCTTCCCCAAGGAAGACAGGGCTGTCTCACCCACACAGCTCAGTGCCCAGGTTCCCAAACATTCATTAATGAGGAGTCAATCCCCAGGAACACAGACGGGGAGAAATCACAGCAGCAGCCAGGGCTTTGCTCTGGATTTTAAATGACAAATTCTACTCTTCAGCACCCCATTCCTCACCAGAGCCCTACATAGCCACAGCCCATTACACGGCGATGTGATGGGTTCCTAGGCTTAATTGTAAGAGGACAATTAATGTCAAGGTATTGCCAGTTTGGACATAAGTATTAAATATCACCCTCAATGTAGCTACTCTCTAACTTTTCGATAACAGGACTTAGGAATGCCGGTTTTGATGAAGGAAGGATGCCAAGAACATCTGGTTTGCCAGCTGCCACTGCCCTCCCTGGCGGAGCTGGCTCTGAGTGCCCGGCCTGAGACAGACCCACCCCAACACTCCTGAGGGCAGACTCCCTGGTCTGGCTGAGCCAAGACCCTAGGCAGGTGACTTTCTCCAGGGATCTGTCCTGGGCCCTTGGTCGTCCAGCGTCTCCCCTTCCTCAGGACCTCACTTTCTCTCCATAGCTAAGAGGTAGGAGCCCTGGCCAGGTTGCTTGGGTGCTCAGAGCATCGTCATCCACACCACCAGGGTGTGGATTCGATCCCTGGTCGGGCGCCTATGGGAGGTAGCCAATCGATGTTTCTCTCTCACATCAATGTTTCTCTCTCTCTCTCTCTCTCTCTCTCTCTCTCTCTCTCTCTCTCTCTCTCCCTCCCTCCCTCCCACCCTTCTTCCCTCCCTCCCTCCATCCCTCTCTATCTCTCTATTTCTCTTCCTCCTTTCTCTCTCTCTCTCTAAAATCTATAAAACGTATCTTCAAGTGAGGATTTAAAAAAAATGAAACATCAAATACTTGTGGGACAATCACGTGTCCCTGCTTGGCTAATGGGTTCAGAACGTGCTCAGTCTGCCCACTGGGCAGCCCAGCTTCTAGGGGATATCTGCATGGGGCGGGTCAGAGCTCCTACGAGGCTGATGCCGGCACCATCCACAGACCTGGAAAGGCCATGAGCAAGATGGACACGGACCATCTCCCTCGGCAAGGTGGCCGCACACACTCGGTCCCATGGGTGGTACAAGCACAAATGTCATGCTGTGCGAGTCCTGGATGGGGGGCAGCAGTAGGATGTACAGGACACTGTGGGCACCCAGGACTTGAGGGTGTTATCAGGGAGAAGGGGTGGAGGGCTGGGAAGACCAGAGTTGGTCGGTGCCCAGAGAGGGAGTCCACAGTGGCTTCCCAGTGTGCAGAGGGTTCGGAGGACAAGAGGCATGTGGAGATGGAAGGAGACGGTGGCCATGTGGAGTCTTGGATACAGGCCTGACAGGGCAGCTCCGTGTCCCTCCCACCTCCACCAGGCCCAAGTGCTGAGCCCAGACCGGCGGAGCACACGCTGAGAACAGCTCTTCTTCGGGATCTCATCACTAAGAATTTCTAAAGGGACCAAAAATGAGTTCTCAGACTTGTAGCACTTGCTAAAGTGCTAAGGCTTTAAAATCCATGAACAGTAGGATATAATTAAATGCAAATGCGGGGCCACATTTAAAAATTAATCTCCTGTAATTAATTAGTAATTTAAAATATTCTGGTAAATGATACTTAAATAGCACAGAATGATCCTAACTCTGGGCCATAAAGTCATCTGCTAAAGACTTACAGGTGGAGTGAGAAGTATTTGCATATGTCATGTGGGACAACAGAACACTGAGATTACTTAATTCACCTTCGCTACAAATGTATTAAAAAGAATAGTTTTTATACTCAAATTGTGGGAAAAGCTCACTCACTGCAGCAAATTCTGAGCAGCAGTGCGTAGAAGCCAAGAGTTAATCCAGCTGTGCTTCTAGAACAGGGTCGATGCCTGCCTGGGAAGCCGCCTGCACAGGGGTGGGCAGGGCTGTAGGAAGTAGCCCTTTCCCCCTCTGTCCTTCCCATTCACCTACTCTTCCCAGCCTGCTGGCAGGTGACCCCACTCCCAGAGCAATGGGGAGCTGTCCCAGCAACAGGCCGTTCCCCTCGTGTTCTCTCTCCATCCTTTTCGCTCGCTACAGGCAGAGCTCACTGCTATCTGTCTAACTGCAAAGGAAAATGCCACCTGCTGCAATTATCCCTTAAAATAGTTCACTTTTTATATTCTTTCCAGTGAAACAAAAGAGATGGGGGAGGAGAAGAGAGGAGGAAATAAAGAGGATACAAAAGCAAAGAGGGAGGAGGGGCACAGAAATGACGACCATTGAAAGGACAGAGTTGTAGCCCCACACATGCCCAGAAGAGGCCTGGGGGGGAGAGCCACTGCAAGGATTGCCCAGAAGGACTATGGCCATGGAGTGTGGGGAAACTCAGTGTCCCCCGCTAGCCTTTGATATGGTTCCCGGTCTGTCTTAGGAACCCAATTCCTATCGATTGGGTGGCTAGGGGGAGAGGGGGTGTGTGAACAAATGGACAGATGGGTGGGTGGGTAGATGGGATGGATGGATGGATGGATGGATGGATGGATGGATGAAAGGATAAATGGGTGGATGGTGGAAGGGTGGATGGGTAGGTGGATGGTGGAAGGATGAATGGGTGGGGGGTTGAGGGGTGGATAGGTGGGTGGATAGGTAGATGGGTGATGGGTGGATGGGTGGATGGAAGGATAAATGCATGGATGGTGGAAGGGTGGAAGGGTGGATGGGTGAGTGGATGGTAGAAGGATGAATGGGTACATGAGTGGGTGGGTGGATAGGTGGGTGGGTGGGTGGATGGGTAATGGGTGGATGGAAGCTCCTCCAGGAAGATAAGATGAAGCCAGAGCTAAAATTGACTGTGAACTGGAGATCTCCCCATCCAACTGGAACTAGAGAGGAAAGAACAGAAAGACATGCACAGCCCCCAACAGCCCTGGGGCTGTGGTTATGCCGTGCACTGTAGGCCATTAACCTCAATGACCCTGAAAAAGATCCCAACAACAAGCCAGTCCTGAAGTTCCGGTCCCTGCCCTGGACTAGGGAAACCCTTCCTGCTGACATCCCAGCCTCAGCTCTGGCCACTCGCCACCCCCGCCCAGTGCTACAAGCGCACCACACACCCCTCTCTGAACATGGGCTCTCTGACCTCCCTCCTCACCCACCTTGACCACGGGGAATGAAGGTTCGTTCCTGCAGACCCAGCCAGTATCACCTGCCCCAGGAAGCATCACGCACACTCTGGCCGAGCCCTGTCCCTGGCCAGAGGGCACTGTTCCCTGCCTTGTGCTTGCGGGGCTGGTGGTCCAGCTGACAGGAGCCTGTGAACGGAGCATCAGGGGGTGTTGCTGCCCCTGGAGCCCCCTCAGCAGCCCAGAGAGGAGCCCCCTCAGCAGCCCAGAGAGGAGCCCAGAGAGGAGCCAGGTGCTCAGGACAAAGGCTCTGCTCCCTCCCCAGTTAGAGGTGCCTGCCTGCAGCCCGCTGCCTCCTCAGAGCTCCAGTGCCAAGCCCAAAGCAGGGCACCCTCCCACCCTCCCGCCCTCCCTGGCCCAGCACCTGAGGTCACAAGACTAGATGCTGTCACCCTAAGTGCAGTCCCCCAGGGGAGCCTTCTAGAGTAGCACACTGATGTGTGGTTGTTAGAACTGTGAGGAGAAGACCTCGGAGAAGGGGGTGTGGACTCAAGACTGAGCGATGGAAGGCATGGGGATCTGAGGTGGGGCCTTGGAGAGGAGCCCACAAGCACGCCCCAATACCTCCCATCACCACCCTCCAACCCTCCCACTCACCACCAAGTCCAAGCTGCCCAACCCTTGGCCCCCAGTAAGGATAGCCCCCCCCCCCCCATAAAATGGGATCACAGAGAAGCCCGTGGAGAATGGGCCCCGGCCACATCCCCACAATGAGTGGCTATGACCTGGGCGCCAGGAGAAACAGCAGTGCCCACACAGCACGCGGACTGGTGTCCCAGGCGGCCAAGTCGGCATCTGTCGTGCCAAATTTGTCATGAATGACAGTGTAAGTGCCAGCCTTCCCCACCACTCAGGCAAAGTTATCTCCCCCCTCACTCCCATCAGTATGCTTCTCGAGGGGGTAGGGGAGCAGGCCACATAGCCACGGGCTTTCCCGTGCCTCCATGCCAGCCCTAAGCGGGCACAGCTGGTACACATCATCAACAGCAGGGGGTGGTGAGCACTGCCTGCCCCATAGCAGCGTTTTGAGTTTCATAACATCAGGGCATGTCCTGGCATTGAGTCAGCCTTGTGACGATTGTCTGTCCTTGTCAGTGTAGACACAGTTCATACAGAAGTGAACGGAGCATTCTTGCTGGGATGGTGTCCCCAGGTCTCCACAGGGACCCGCTGAGCTAGCCAGCCACCCAGTCACAGGGGCCAGTCCACCTCCAGGGTCGGGGTTCCCTCCCTCCTTCTCACAGTGGAGACATGGACACCTTGGGAACCTCTGCCAGACCCTGGAGCCCTGCTTTCCCCCATGGAGCCAGCATGGCCATCTCGACCCACTATGGTCCTACAATCCCTTGTATCTCTGTGGCCATCCCGGCCACAGGGCAGCGAGGCCTCTGGAGCAGGTCAGATCTAGACTTGACTCGATCCAGCACCCTGGTGACAATTTGCATGACCTCACACAAGTCCCTTAACGTCTTCAGGTGCCTCACTTGTAAAGTGGGAGGATTAGAGGGTATCTGTGGTGGGAATCCCAGAAACGATGGCTTCCCATACCCAGTGGCAGGCTCATGGGACCAGAGACAAAGACTGACCAGGCGGAGCTGAAGGCAGTGGCGCCCAAGTGTGGCTCTGCACACAGCCTCCAGCCACAGCCTCAGGAGCACATCACTCTTGCCCAGGTGGCCGCTCGCTCCCGAGCCCCCAGCTCTGCGGCCTCAGCAGAGCAAGGCGTGAGCACATGGCCTGGGGAAGGGAAGCAGGGGAAGGGAAGCAGTGGCTGCGGCCACGCCAAGCGCATCTGACACTGAAGGAGTTGCGTCAGGTGCCGCTGGGAAATGGAGAGTTTGTGCCGCTCTGGGTTATGTGTGGTATCCTTCATGGCCTTGAGGCGGGGCAGTTGCCTCCTCTGGGCGGGGCATGATGAACGCACACAGTGAGAAAAGAATGGACGCCTCGGGAGAAGCCACCACCACATGCTTTACCTCAACTGCCACCTCCTCCTCACGCAAAGGTGAGGCAGATTTCCCACGGCCACGGTCGGGGGATGCTGGACCTGCCCCAAATTGCGTCCCTCTCAAACCAGTGTTCTTCCCTGCCAAGCTCAGCAGCACAGCAGGAACAGGGGGAAAGGCGTGAGGACAGGAGGACAGGAACAGGCAAGAAGAGAAGAAGGAGGCTGGCGGCAGAATTAGCAGACAGGTCACCAGAGCCAACTCTGGCAGGGACTGAATGGGGAAAGCTGCCTTGGAAACAGACCCTGGGGACATTCTGAGGACGCCCGGACCCATCGGTGCTGCCAACCCTGGGTTTCTGGGACTGGCCTGAACTCTGCGTACAGGAAACGGGTTCTGGTGAAAACGCAGTGCCTACAGGATGTCACAGCACCTGACCGCCAGCGCCCCGCTGGTGAGGGAGAGCGCAGGACTGTGGGCCAGCCGCGGCCTCCAGGTGTAGGTTTCTCCAGCAGGGGTATGCTGGCTCCTGATGCGTGGATAGCATCGGAAGAATCATTAATTAGAGGGAAGCAGAATAAGCAAGCAAATTATTTTGGTGGAACTAGTAGATTTCTGCCCTTCATTAATTTCACTTTCCATCAGAGGCCAAGGCCGCAGAGGGGAAGTGCAGGGAGCATTCAGCTGCCACCACCCCACAGTTGGCCCTGCTCCTGGGCACACAGCATCCCAGCATGTCCCCTGCCCCCTGAACCCAACCCAGGCCAGAGATAAGCCCACACACCAGCTGTCATCTCTGCCATTAGACCACCAGGACTGGCACCAATCACCAGCTCCCAGAGCATGTCTAGTTGTCTGTCCTAAAATGAAAGGCTTTTTGTTAAATATGTGAGCCCTGTCTTCATGAAAAGGTCCTAACCCCTAATGCAGGTGTTTAAAAAAGTCACCAAAAACAAAGCACAGATATACCACGTATCACTTGGTGACAGGCAACCACACCTCCTACAGGTGCTCACACCCCAGGCCGAGCCACTACCCCTGCAGAGATCTGGACATTGACTCTACCCCAGAGCTTACACTGCCAACCAGAGAAGAACATTAAAGGAAAGCAATAAAGCCAGCCTGAGTGCTGCCTCAGAAACCTCTGCCAGTGACTTGTAAACAGTCTTCCCACTCGCTGCCCAGCCTCCCAGCATCTGGGCAAGCCTTGGGCCACCTGTTGGGGACCAGGCAGGAGACACATTGTGCCCTGTCTCCCCGCCCTGCCGTGTGCTGTCACCCCAGCACCCAGGGATTCCCACGTGCTTCCGCCACGCACGACAAGCAGACGACGCCTGCAGCCTATGTGAGCCACATGGGCAGCCACTCCTGTGGCCACAGGCCCCACCTACCTCGTTGATGAAGGAGTGGGCCCCCTGCGGGCTGAGCAGCAGGATGGCGCGGCGCAGCGTGTCCCGGTAGCGATTCAGCTCCTCCGTCTTCATGGTGGTGAAGAGGCTGGTGAACACGTGGCTGATGTTCTTGTCCACCTTTTGTAAAGAGACATCAAGGCCCAGCCGAGAGGCCTGGTCCAGGAAGCTTTGGAGACCACGGATATCTGGGCAGTGGGAGAAGAGGGGAGAGCCATCTGTAAGCAGAAAGGGACAGTGGAAGGTCTAGCTCCAGCGCACCGCCCCCCGCCCCCCTAACCGGAGGCAGCCAGAAGTGAGGGTTCAGTCTACCTCCCTGCCCACCGAATAAAAGCTGGAGGGCACGGATTTAGTCCCAACCCCTCACCAGTACAGCCCGGGGACCTGCACCACGGAGGCCAGGTGCCCTCTGGCAGGTCCTGTGGCAGAAAGAGTCCTTCTCAACAAGCTCCCTCTCCCTCCCTACTGCTTCCACCCAATGGTAGTCCTGGCCTCCCGGCGATAGGTGCTGTGGGCCTGGCCCTGCCTGGCTCCCTCCACCTCCCTCCTCTCCCCATGCCGAGGCTACTGGGCCCTCAGCAGTGATGGAGACCACTGGCCGCCCTGACGGAAGTCCTGAGTCCCTGCCCTAGCCTGTGACTGAACAGCCTACATCCTCACACCCCAGCCCTGAGCTCAGACCCTGTCTTGCTCCCAGGACTTGACTTTCCTGAACACTCCTCCACTGTCCCTCCAGCCAACTGACCCTTCTCCCAAGTCCAACAGGGTGAGCAGCTGGCCCAAGGCATGGGCTTCAGCGCAGCCCCTGGGAGAGGCTGCTCTTGCCCTGTAGCTCCAGGTGGGCAGATGGGAGCCCAGGGCGGAGGGAAGCAGGAGAAGCCTCCTCTGGTCAGAACCAGAGACCTCCTAGAGCCCATTCTTCTCTCAGCAGCAGCCCCACCTGGGCCAGCTGACTTCCCCAAGAGGCTGCCGCAAATGGCGCCCACAGAGGCAGGCAGGGCCCAGCAGGACCTGGTCCCGATGGCGCCATTTCAGCCTCGGGCCCAGCTGTGTCTGAAGGCTGTCTCTTCAGGACTTTTCAGCTGCATGAACTAAAGCCAAGCTCAGCTGGATTTTCTGTTACTTGCAACCCAAAGTTTCAACCAATAAGCCACTTAAGCCTGGGATGTTTCCTTCATCTGGCCCATATCTGCATTCCAGCTCCCAGAGGGAGACCACACCTGAGCCTCGCCCTCTAAAGGACCCTCGGCCTGCCCAGTCTCACCAGCAGCACCCGCCTGGCGCAGGCACTGCCCATGGGCTGCCAGGAGCACATGCCAGCCCAAGAGTCAAAATTAAAGCAAACAATTCAAATTCAACCTGATTTTTACCCCAACCAGTTTCTCTCCCAAACATTCCCTCCATGCTCATTCCACCAACTTCCAGAGCTCCACCAGCACCAGGCACTGCAGGGCACTGTAGGGTGCAGGCTTGGGCTGCCCCTCTCACCAGGCACTGTAGGGTGCAGGCCTGGGCTGCCCCTCTCACCAGGCACTGTAGGGCACTGTAGGGTGCAGGCCTTGGGCTGCCCCTCTCACGAAGCACTGTAGGGCACTGTAGGGAGCGGGCCTTGGGTTCCCCTCTCACCAGGCACTGTAGGGCACTATAGGGAGCGGGCCTTGGGCTCCCCTCTCACCAGGCACTGTAGGGCACTGTAGGGTACAGGCCTTGGGCTGCCCCTCTCACCAGGCACTGTAGGGCACTGTAGAGTGCAGGCCTGGGCTGCCCCTCTCACCAGGCACTGTAGAGTGCAGGCCTTAAGCTCCCCTCTCACCAGGCACTGTAGGGCACTGTAGAGTGCAGGCCTTGGGCTGCCCCTCTCACCAGGCACTGTAGGGTACTATAGGGAGCGGGCCTTGGGTTCCCCTCTCACCAGGCACTGTAGGGCTCTATAGGGAGTGGGCCTTGGGCTCCCCTCTCACCAGGCACTGTAGGGCACTGTAGGGAGCGGGCCCTGGTTCTTACCAGGCACTGTAGGGCACTGGGCTGCCCCTCTCACCAGCCCGACGTGGGAGAACAGTCTGGAGAGGCACACACAGGCATGGAGAGGGCAGTACCCTGCAGTGCTGACTCGGGTGCTTAGGGTGCTGGGCCCTGGGTCAGTGTGCAGGCCCCACGCCCACCCAGGGAAGCCCTGAGAACAGATCTGAGCGTCTGCATGGACTCCACATTTAGAACCGGGTCCTTCTGTGAACTGGGGCAAATCACCCATCCACTTGTGCCTCTCTCTGCTCATTTGTAAACTGGAGGCAGTGACCTGCTACCATTCCATAGGACTGGCGACAACACTTTGGAAGGTGCCATCTGCTTATGCTTAGGGGTTGCACCTGTAAGGCCCAGAGAGCCAACCCCCTATGACCCGTGGGGAAGGCACGGCAGCACCCAAGCAAGAGCCCACCTACAGACGGCAAACATGTGACAGGTCGTCAAGCCAGGGGCACCTGGTTCCACTGTGCCATGACCTCAGCCAGCTTCCTCCATAGGCCCCTGGGCACAAATGCACCCAGCACTGCTTGCCTGGCAATGCCCAGGGACCTCAGTGCTGCTCTGCCCACTGACTCAGACAGAAAGGAGGAGCCAGGTGGCAGGGTCGGCCCTCTGCCCCGAAGCCAAGGGAAGAAGGTGCCCGAGGAAGACCGCACCGTGCCTGGCGCCTGCCCAGGCCAGCACTCCCGACACAGGCCAAGCTGCCAAACCCTGGCTCCCAGAGAGACCGGGAGTCCCACCACAGGGCCTGGCAGGGCAGCTGCAGAAGGGGCGCCGGGAGCAGGAGCCCCTGGAGAGGGGCCCAGCGAGACAAGCTCAGGGCTGGTATCCGCCCTGCACCTCCCGCTCCTGAGCAAAGCACAGCTCACGCCTGATTATAAGCGAGAGCACCTCAGCATGACACATGCACGCTCGACCCAGCTCCCAGGCCGGCACGCAGCAGCTTTGCACGGTGCCGTGGCGGCTGCGCCCTTGGTCTCACATGGGCCACTGCCATGCAAACTTAGGTTCATTGAAAGTCAGTAACATCCCACACTTCCTCAGCCACATGAGCCGCATTTCAAGTGCTGAAGAGCCACACCTGGCTGGTGGCCACACAGGACAGCACTGGTACGACCCTCAGAGAAAGTTCTAGCGCACAGCTCTGCTTGAAAAACTGTCTCCTCTTGGCCTGGTGTCCATGATGTTTCCAAATAGGAGATCAGCTGCACTCAGGCCCCTGGCACCGGCCCCCCATTCCCATGTCTCCGCCATGTCATTAGGAAGACCCTGCCGGCTTGCGGCGTGGGTCTCGCCAGAGGACCTGCTTTGGTGCCTGGGACACTTCTCACTGGCATAAGCAGAGATGTGAATACATGTCTACGCATCCCACCCCTGCTCTGGACCCTGCAACTGCCCCGCGAGCAGCTGGCTGCCTGCGAGGGTGGGCGCACATCGGGAAGGAGCAGGTCGGCCCACAGCCACTAGCCCAGTTCAGACGCACAAGGGCGTCCAGAACAGAACGAGCAGGGACCTCTGCTCATCAGCCACCTTGGTGGGGGCATTTCTTCCTGAGCAATAACTGGCAGACAGGCCAAGGGCGCCAATGCACTGTGAGTTTCCCATGCCCTGCCCATGTGGCTGAGGAGCCAGCCCAAGGCCAGGCCCCTGGTGCTTCTTTGCCGGGACACCAGCAGTCCGCATCCCATGGCCTGAATTCTGACCAGTCTGAGCGCAGTGGGCAGGCGGTGACAGCCACTGGGACAGGCCCTCACTCCTTCCAGGACCTGCCAAGCCACTGCAAGTCTTGACAGTCCGCTCAGCCTCTGCAGTCCTTCCTCGCTGCGCTTGGGGCCGGCTGGGGTCAGAAGAGCAGTCAGGCCCCTGCTATTCCCCATCCTGGGGCCCAGAAAATGTCTCCAACAAAACCCCCTTCTCCTTACGAGAGACCCTGTTTGCAATGCGCCCCCGCCCCCCCCCCCAACCCCGCAAGAAAGCCAGGTGTCTCGGAAGGGAGGCTTCCCCTTGGACGTTGGCCCAAGCCATCTTCTGTGCAGATTGGCTGCCCAGTCCATGCAGTACAGCCCCGCCAGACACGTGTGCACTGGGGAGGAAGCTGCTGGGACCACGCCAGCCTCACAGCCGCCCATTTCAGAGAGGGCAGGGCCATGAAAGGGCACCAGCCACCCAGAACAGGCAAGGCATCCTGCTCCCGGAGAGGCGGCAGCTCCTGGAACACTGGTAAGTCCTTTCCCAGAGGAATCTGATGAGACAACCCTGGGGCAGGCCTGTCTCCCTGGCCCACCCTCTGGGCTCTCCCCGGACCCTGTCAGCAGCCATCTTTGCTGTACCCGACCCTATGGCCGTGCTGGGAGGCGCACTTGCTCCTTTGCATCGCTGCACACCTTGGGAGCTCTCTCCGTGCGTACTCTCCTCGGTGCTGGGACACAGCGTGACCGACCCGTAATGTCCCTGCCTCGTGGTGCTCACATCTCAGGCTGGGAAAGAGACAGAACAAGTGAACACGTGCTCAGTAGATCATTCCCAAGGGCGCTCAGAGCTCGGAGGAAAATGTAGGGGAGGAGGGCACTACTGTGAGAGGATCAGGCGGGAGGGCCACACTGGAAACCTCTGGCATCTGTGACACCAACTGGAGCTGCCGTGGGAGGCAGGGAGGAGACCGGGAGAGGTGGCACCGGGGAGCACCCAGCGCAGTGGAGGAGAGGACACAGGCCCCAAGCACTGAGCGCTAGGCTTCCTCTGCCCTGCCCCAGCTCCCTCCCCAGGCCAGCTTCCCAACACTGGATCTGTGTACACTATGGAGGGAGGGGGCGGAGGAGGGGGTCCTTATCTCTGTCCTTTATGGGCCTCCAGAGTACCCAGCCTGTGTCCCGTCCTTGCAGCCCTCCCCCTGCACCGCTGGTCACACTCCCAGCCCAGCCCAGGCTTCCCTCTGACAGCTCAGAGATAGCAGCGGATGCCTAGGCTGGCCAAGGCTCTCACCTTCTCCTCCTATACTTCCCTGAACACCTGCCTCTCCATGGTGCCTCCCCAGGTTGAGATTCGAGCATTGTTGCTCCTCCCTGCTCTTGCCAGGAGCCTCCTGCAGGCCTCCCGTGGTGCACACCCTCCAATGGTTCCCAGGTTCATATCTGCTCATGCAGAGTCTCCTCTAACACACCCATGAAAAACACACATTCATTTCAAAGTTGACAAGAAACTAATATCCTCAAAAGCATCAACCACAAACAAATAAAAGCCTTCTAGAGACTTCCTTATTATACCAAATAGCCCTACATCTCAGCCTGGGATGGGAGAGGGTCTGATCCCAACAGCTTTTTTTGCCACCCCCACCCCCAGAAGCCATGCACCAGAACTGCAGAAAAGATACTCTGTGCCCTTCCCTGGAGAGCCCCCATGCACACACACGTGCACACAAACACACACCACAGACACTACCATATGTACATACACACATTACCATATGTACACACACACTACTGTATGTACATATACACTACCATATGTACATATACACACTACCATATGTACACACACTATCAAATGTGCATACACACACACTACCATATGTACACACACTACCATATGTACATACACACACTACCATATGTACACACACACTACCAATGTACACACACACACTACCATGCACACACACTACCATATATATACACACTACCAAATGTACACACACACACTACCATATGTACATACACACACAGCACCAAATGTACACACACACCACTATATACACATACACACACTACCATATATACATTCACACACATTATCATATGTACATGTACATACACACATACTACCATATGTCTATTCACACGCATACACTACAACAGACACACGCGCTCTACCTGGATGCTTCCAACTTGAAATTTGCAGGACCCTCCTTCTCCCTCAAGACCCAGGTGAAATCATGCCTGTCCTCAGAGAGCATCTCAGATCCGGAGCCAGTGTTCACACCTCCCTGCAGGTCACCCCGGGGGACCTGGGCAGCTACGCAGTCCCTCTCACCTCACCATCCAGCCCAGGCTCGGAGCACAGCAGAGTCAGAGACAGGAGAAGTTTGTCAAATCAAATGAAGCAAAATAAGAACCAGCCAACGCGAGCGCGACTTCAGCACCTACACTGTGGCCCCGGATCTGACGGAGTCCAAGCCCCATGTGAGGAGCTGAAATCGGGCACAGGTTTTTTCAGTAGGGTTACACCTGTGGCTTTTCTATGACTCCTCTGGAAAATACCAGGGAGTCGCTGGGTATTTTACACACCTTCTTTCTGAAAACCGAAACCATTTCCAACTGCTTCCTCTGCTACTTTAAATTTCCAATAAAGGTCCACCAACTGAGAGGCTTATGAAGAAGGTGCTCATCTGTAACGCATGCATGTATGCGTGCAGGCAGCCTCCTCCCACCCAGACAGAGTTCAGTTACAGATATTCGGGGATTGTTGGCAAATTTTCTAAAATCTGAGACACAACTTGATTCTATGGACTTTTTTGAACCTTCCTAGCTACCCCTCAAATACGTGCTTTGAATTTCCTCCCAGAGGTTTGGCAATGTTCAGCGGCTGTCAGCCCACCAGCTCATTCCCAGTCTCCAGCTCATTCCCAGCCTCACTGCTCATTTCTCCCCAAGTTCAGTTCCTTTCCACTTAAAAAACAAACACTTTAAATAATCAGGCTGTAAGATCTAGATTAAAAACAATTTAAACATCTATTCTGGCACTCTGGAAAAAAACATACCACGGTGCATTAGGTGCTTTGAATTAAGTAAATTACACCAAGTAACTAATTTACATAATGATCAAAATTTGCATTTTACACATTATGATGAAAATGGGTTCATAAGATAATTCTTCGCCAGCTTCTGTTCCAAGTTGGGCTCCAGTATTTGGATAAATTCTGCATGCTGACCTGCTACTGTCTCTTGTTGCAAATCCCTGGCTCCCTCCTATTTTTTAATCTGGCAGTCCCCTTATTCCCACTGCAATACACAGTCCCTTGGATAATTCCCTTCATTGACTAAGTGATATCCTTTCTTAAAGAATCTGTAATATGCCACAGATTCTTAGAATTTTCACAAATGAAGTTTGATGCTGCTGTCACCTTTTGCTCCCAAGCGTTTTGATACTGATTCTGGCAGTTCTTCTGCCAAGATTGTAGGGTTGTTTTGCACAGTCCTGCAGCTCTTGTGCCATCTTGTCAGGATGCAAACTCAGAATGGCCTTTCTCCACAGGCTTCTTTCCTGGGCCAACAGGGAGCAAGCCTCGCTGGACTGGCCTACAGGGGACTGGCCTCCAGCCCAGACAGGTCGCTCATGCCTCGGGTTCTGGGCCCGGGAGGCATAACCACAGCCAGAACTCCCTTCACACTACTGGGTCCTTAGACGCCTCATTTTTTTCTGCTTCTCCACAGCCTGTGAGGAAGAAGTAACCATCCCATTTCACAGATAGGAAAACTGAAGCCAGCGAGGCTGAGTCTCTCCAGTAACACCACACAGCAAGGAGGAGGAATGGTCACGGTCGTGCTTTAAGAAAGTTCAGGATAGCCCTGGCCCATGTGGCTCCATTGATAGGAACGTTGTCCAGTGCGGAACGTCACAGGTTCAATTCCTGGTCAGGGCAAATACGGAGGTTTCCGGTTTAATCCCTGGTCAGGGTGCCTGTGAGGCAACCAACCCATCACACCAATGTTTCTCTGTGTGTGGATGTGTGTGTGGGTCCCCTTCCTCCCTCTCTAAAATAAATTTTTAAAGTTGTTTTTAAAACAGGAAAGTTCAGCATATTTTCCTGGACTTCTAATTTAAGTAAGATTCCAAAGCAAATCTGGAAGTGATTTCCCCATGTCTGCCCAAAACAGCCATGCCTGAATTTGTAAGGGGGCTCCCAAGCCGATGACTTTGCCTTTTGCTAAAGTCACAGACAAATGAGCTCCCTCCGTGGCCGGGCAGGACTGATGTCACACGTGGTCAGGTTGGCGGAATCATCCCAACAGCACTTGCTTATAGAGTCTGGCTTTGTGCATGCACCACGCTAACCCTCGGTATATATTGCCTCATTTCATCCCCAGGACACCCTGATGTATGGCCTGGAGGCATCCAGCCAGTTAGAGGCAGATCTGGGGCCCGAATTCTGATGCTGAGCCAGAGCTCTTTACCCACATCTGTGGATCAGCCAGAGGCGCCAGGAGGCCTGAGGACAGGCAAGCCAGCCCCCATCTAGGGAATTGCACATTAAGCCCATTTCACAGGTGAGTCCTGGGCTCAGAGCTGAGCTGGGACTCAACCCCACACCCAGCTACAGCAGAGCCTCTGCCTTCAGTGCTGCCTCAGGCGGCTGCCAGGCTTCTTCCCACTGCAGCCAGAGCCGGGCCCCATGCACAGAGCCCCACCATACAGCACGCTGGTCCAGGGCCCAGTCTAGCCTTTAAGAACGACAACAAAATGAGAATGTGGTATGTGCCTTTACCAGCTGCTAATTTGCAATCAATATGAATAACCGACATTACAAATGGAATGCAGCACAGATAACCTTGTCTGGGGAAAGTTTAATGGCCTTTCTGAAGTGGGAGTAGTCTTAGCAAGCAAGAATTTACAAAAGCCAAATAGCAGGGTTAATATTTCAAACAGCAGTATTTATATAAGATGGATGCTTCATTCCTCACTGGTTTTATGTACATGAGTCAAATCATTGACTCTTAGTCATTGTAGTTATATTTACTCCTGAGGACTATAATCTTAATTTTCTGCCTAATAAAGTTAGTGGGCCTGCCTATAAGATAAGAGCCTGGAATGAGGGCCAGGAGTAATCTTTAGAGAGTCCGAAGAGTCCTAGACTCTCAATTTTTCCTGGGCTGTCTTAAGCCGGGTATGATGAAGCCACGTTGGGATTCCGTTGACCTTGACTGCCGTGGAGATTGTCCTTTCCAGGTAGGAGTCAGTCCTTGGGTGGCAAATTTCTTTACCCAAACAGAGTCACCAGGGTGGAAGGGATGAACCAGACCAGAAGTTAGTACAGGCAGAGCATCTCAGATGTGCTCTGGATTGCTTCCTGGGTAGACTGTAAAGCCTGTAAGAACTTGAATAAAGACTGGTTACGGATTTTAGTTTTTCTAGATTGGGTAGGTCAGGATCTGGAAAAGTCACTAGTATCGGTAGAGGCCCCACTGGTTTTAGGGCAGCCTCCTGGGCAGCTTCATCTGTGGCCCAGTTCCCTCTTGCTTCTGTGGAGAACCCTTACCTTGTTGTAAATGCGTACCTGATATCAGTATAAATTGTTACTGATTTTTCTTTTGTCTACCAGAGAGCCTGAAACTAGGTGACTCGAGTGTTCGACATCCAGCACTCCAGTGTGTGCCAGAGTAAAGTCTCAACCTCATGTGGGGCAGTTAGGATTAGTTCCTGCCCTAGGATTAATTTATTTGCTTTTTCGATAAGCACAGCTATGACTGCTACTGCCTGGAGGCAAGTATGTCACCCAAATGCAAAAGGGTCAAGTCTTTTGGACAAATAGGCTACCAGCCTTTTCTTGGGGCTGAGACTTTGGTGAGTACCTCTTTGCCTATGCCCCTTGTCTCATATACATAGAGGTGGAAAGACTTAGTTACATCCTGCAGCGCTAGTTGGCCCATTGTCCCTGTTCTGCTCATGTCTGTCTAACTGCCTTATATATTACCTCAAGGATCCTGGCTCTGAATTCTTTGAGGGAAAATGGACGTTGAATTTCTTCTGTAGCTGCTTCATGCTGAGGAGGGACGGAGTTTTCTCTCAGAGCCAAGAGATCATTTTCTGTCTGTCACAGGGGCGATGAGGCCTGGGCCCAGGAGGAGGTGGGCTTGTGACCTGGCAGAGACAAACTGTAACAAATGGTCCGGGTGGAAGGGAAAGAAAACATTTCAGTTTTAATGACCTCTATTGAAATAGAACTTTTCTCCTCAAAATTACCTCTATGCTTATCAAAAGAGCCAGATAAAGACTAATTTACCTATTGTATTTAATTTGGCCTGATTGTTTGCATAAACACAACAAGAATGGTAACTACTACCTTTGCTGGAATTTCATGATTGAATCTTAGTGTGCCCCATAGGGCCAGGAAGCCAAGCCATCCAGCTGCCGTCAGGCCTGCCTGTAGAATCTGCTGAGTTAGGTGAATCCCTCACTTGCAGCGACTCCACCTGGGCCCACGCTCTAGGTTCTAAGGCCCATCTCAGTAGCCCTCCTACTCGTCACAGCCTAGAGTGTGTGGGGTTCTGCAGGGACGCAGAGTCGCCTTTATTGCTCCCCTTCTACTCTGACCAACTGCCAGTGATGGTAGGGCATGGGCCTGACACTCCAATGCCAGCCATTCTCCTTGGCACTCTTATTGGCTCCAAGTCTTCAGAGTTCAGGCAGGGCTCTTTAAAACATGACACTCCAGTCAAAATTTCCAGTCAATAAAACCACTATTAGAAACTGGTCTTATTGAACTTATGCAAAGAAATGTATTGCCATGATTTATTAAGCATTGTCAAATTTCAGAGGAATTAAATAAGGAGAAAAATATACTGACCTGCTTTAAGATCTTCTGATTTTCCTGGTTAGTCCTTTCTATGGATTCTTCAGAGAAATATAACTGTCTTCAAATGACAAGGAGAAATTCAAAATGTGTCTATATTCAAGTAGACAATTATAGCTATCCTTGTAGTAGGGTTCCCCCTACTTAACTTGTCCTTAAAATTTCATATGGTCTCTGGGAGGGGTGGCATGCCCTCTGAGAAAGGACTAAGGGAGCTTCATTGCTTTACAGGGTCTTATATGTCACAGGACCTCACGGGGTCTGTAATTCCTGTAACAAAGGGCTGGTACTCACCACTTCCCTCTGTTCCAAACAGGCCTTCCCCAGTTTCCTAAAGTTGAGGTTTGTGCCACCCCTGACATGGGCATGGTCACACAGGCCTGCAAGACAGTAACACTAGCACTGTGGCCACCTTAGGTAGCCAAATCTTCTGCTACCATATATGACACATGGTAGGGCTATACAAATATCTTAGGGAGGTGACTAAGGTCTATTCTTGACCTTCCCACACAAAGTAAAATTGTCCTTGTCTTTCTGGAGTCATGTCCATGAAGTTGCAGTTATCATCTAAGTCTATTATACAGTTTTCTGCAGGCCACTGTCAGGGTTGTGCATGGTGGCCAGGTCTTCTTTCTAGCCACAAACACAGCCTGTCTAATTTCCCTAAATTTTATTCTGGCATGGGAGAAAGTTGTTTTGCTGTAAACAGGCAGCTTAAACCCTACATATCTGGGCTTGGACATCTGCCTATAAAGCCATAATTTATAAGTTTAACATGTGGTCTTAGGTCCTTCTAACCCAACAGGGTCTCTGCCATCCCTCAGTCAGACTCCTCCTCTCTTGGAGAATCTCAAAGTCCTGAAGGCTCCCTGGTCCAGGGATAGTGCCTTTCCTTGCTCTTTGACTTTAAGCTGCCAGTCCAAAACAGCCAGAGTTGCAGTTAAAAGCAGCTTTGCATATTGCAAAATGCTTCTGTGGCAGTGGCTTGGGTATTAGGCCCCTTGTCTTCCCGCCAGTCCCCTTTGTGGCAGAGCAGCCACCAGGCCTCTCCCAAAGGAGTACACTGGAAAGGGATCTCAGCCCCTCCTCTTCCAGCAGCAACAGGTACTGAACCCTTTCAGTACATTTGCAAACAGGGAGCTTTCACTAGCTCTATCTGCTGCTTTTACAGATCCCGGGCCTGCTGCTCTATTCCTGGGGCTGCAGGAAGGCCAGTAGCAGTCACTGGCTTCTGGTTTAACTGCTTCAGCCAGCAAGCCAAAGGCCTAAGTCTTGTATTGCTTGTTGTAAAACACTCATTACTCACTGGGCAGCAGCGGGGCAGCTCTAGTGTCAGGTAAATGTCTGCTGCCCCCGCTTTTCTCACTGCTGCAGCTTCTTCCAGGGCCACTGCAGGCAGCTCAGGCATCCAGCCCCCCTCACCCCCTTCTTTCATCTGGCTCTTGGGGGATGAGTCTGCCTAGCAACTAGTTTTAAATCACCAGGGCAGCTAGATTAATTATGCTTGCAGAAAACTTGCGACCTTAAAGCTAGTGAAGTTCTGATAAGACACCTGGACCATACCCCTATGCCAGCAGAGTGGTCTGCAGCCAGTAAAATCAACAAAAACCTATCTCTCCCTGCTTCATAATTAACTGCCGACAACCCCCCCCCCTCCTCCGACCCATCCCCCAGTCCAGTTGCTTGTCTCTCTTCCCGATTGTGTGTCAGAGGAAGACAATTCCTACAGGGGGGAGAAATAGAAACAGTGGGAGTTTCAGAGAAAACTATAGACTACCGCTGTAGTAGCCCTCCCTTTCAAAGGCTGAGGTCTGACCTGTGGAGAAAAATGACTCTTAGCCTGGAAAGATAGAGAGGAGGAAGATAAGGGTGTGTAGAGAGACTTCTTGGGAACTGAAAGCCTGGGTGGTCTCCTGAAAGAAAATATCTTTAATCCAGTTACAGATGTTATAAGAATCAGGATGAGAGAGGAAGGGAAAGACCAGGTTATGTCCTCTATGAGGATCCTAATAACTGAAAACAGCAAGTCAAACAAATGTTGGACTAGGATGTCACAGGCAGGGACAGGGCCTGTAAATCTCTCCACAGGGCTGTAAGCCCTGCCCCTTGAAGTCTCCAACCACCAAAAGAGATAAGAAAGCCATAAATAAAAGTTCTTTGTTCATTGAAATGTCACAAATTTATACCTTTAAATTAACCCTAGGACTTTAAAATTTCAATTTAATACAGCAAATTCACAAATCAGAGCAAACTGAAATCCTTACTTATATAAAATTAGAGAGAAATTTTTATTAGCTAAATGGGCTGATTCCCTCCCACTGTGATAGAGAACAAACATCTCTGAGAAAAATAACTCAGCAACACTGCTTAAGACGTTTGCAGACCATCACAGGTTCAGACTTTAATAAATAAAACATTTTAGCCAGATGAATCAACAGAAATGCAGAATAAATCAAAGTAGCTTTTGCTTCACACAGACCAGTTAATGAGCAGATAATTATGCCAAGACAGACAAACATCCATACTCACACTCTCTCAGTAGACTAGCCCAAACTGGAGCTGAGCAGATAAACGAAACAATGCCCAACTCCCCAGATGGGCATGGGGCACTCCCAGCACCCATGCCCCAGAACAGAATTCTCAACCAACGTCTTGGTGAGAACCTACCAGAGGAGTTAAGACTGCGTCCAGTCCCCCTTCTCGGTAGCAAATTGGTTAGTCCCACACAAACAAACAGCAGAGTGAACTCATAATTCCTTCACTCACCTCCAGAGTCACACATTTATATACTAGCTAGTCCCAGTTTTTTTACTTCTACCAGATATTTACCCAGAGTTTAAACAGTCCACCTGATTCCTTATATTCCTAACCAAACAGGGTCTCGGCTAGTCCCCGAGGAAGTCCTTGACTTCTGGGGAGGTGATCAAGCTCCCCCTTCCACTCACTCGGAGTGGGCTGAACTCACGGAGCCCCTACCTTACAGATTTTGTCGACAGGTCCAGAAGTGTCCACCCACTCTCTCCAGATGCTGGCCGGGTCCTGGACTGAGGTCCGGGAGCACCCGGAGTCCCCCGGTTCAATTCTGCTAAATCAGCAGAGCGGCACCTCCCAGAGACCTATCCAGCTCCCCGGGCCCCAAACCTGACCCATTCACTGGAGGCCAAAAAGGCCAAGCACAGTTGTTCCTCGGCTCAGGGAACCAATAATGTTACAGAAAACCTAAGAAGAACAAAGCAATACTTAGAGAGATGGAGTTACATTTATTACGCATGGGTCCAGAGGAAAATGTCTCTCAAATTCTGGGCCCCAACATGCAGGAATTTTCCCTATTTATATGTTTTTACCTTCTTTGTCTCCCAAATATGGGGTGTTTCCAGCCCCTTTTGCAAGTTCTTAAAGAGCCTGTATGTGCTGGGGCCTTGAGACCTCAACCAGAGGACTGGCCTGGCACCAGCACAGATAACCTTGTCTGGGGAAGGTTTAATGGCCTCTCTGAAGTGGGAGTAGTCTTAGCAAGCAAGAATTTACAGAAGCCAAATAGCAGGGTTAATATTTCAAACAGCAGTATTTATATAAGATGGATGCTTCACTGGGACCCACAGCCTCCGCTGGGCTGGCTCCACACCTAAAATCTGCCCAGAGCACACTCAAGCCACTTGCTGACCCCACTCCTTGCTCACCTCCTCAGGGACAGGACATGGCGTGGCCCCACAAATGCCTCACTCACTTAGCTTTCTCCAAGCACATGTCTGATGCCCACACTGGGCCACATCATGTGGAGGGTTAGAAAGAGGAGCCCAATGCAGACAGACATGCAGGTGGCACTTGAAGCATGCCAGGAACAAAGGGCATGGGAAGGTGGAGCTGCCCTGCCATGTCTCAAGGAGGAAAGGGCTCCAGGGCCCTCAGAGAGCTCAGCTCAGGAGCTGGGACCTGCAGGACAAACTGGCCTTTTCTGCGTAGACAATAGGGAGGGGTAAGCCAAGCCACACAAACTTCAGGATCCAAAGCCCCCTGGGACCAGCAGGCCCTGGGGGATCTGGCCAGTTGGCCCTGGGGGCAGGAACCCTCAGGGGCCTGAGGAAAATGGCCCTGGTGTCATTCCTGAGACTGGCCAGAAAGCATCAGGACAAAAGGAAGGCACCAGGGTAGCCTGTGGCCCCAGCCATGCCCACCTCACCCCGCCTGCCACTCTGAGTCCAGTGGAGGCAGAAGAAGGACCAAGGGGCAGCGATCAGTCCATGTTCTGGAGGCGGCCAGGAGCCCCTGTGTGCGCCTGAGTGCCCCCCGTGGCCAGAGCCAGGCGACCTGACATAGCGCCATTATACCTCCCCTGCCCCACCCTCTGGTCCTCGCCAGCTCTGGCAGCAGCCTCTGTCTGCACAGCCCTCCGCTGACCTCGTGACAGATGGTCTTTTACTTACATATTTAATTTACATAATTACTCTCTGTTATTTACTCGACTTTAATTTGTTTCCTCTGGAACCTGCCTTTGAAAAGGCAATGCCAGCTGGATCCAGGAGTGAAGCATAGCCAGGGCCTTTGATGCCACCGCCCCTCCCGGGGGCCTCCGAATGTCACCTCTGCAGAAGAACCCAGCCCTGGCCGAGCCTGGGCACCATGCACAGGGCCTCATGCCAACCTGTGCCAGGTGGGGTAGATGGCCGCCCACGAAGACCTCACAGGAGAGGATAGAGACGTGAACACTGTCCTGGGAACAACTGTCTGTGCCAGCCCCTGAGGCAAGTGGGCAGTGCCCACAAAAGGAGTCCTCTAAGCTGGCATCAGGCAGAGCTGAGGTCGGGGGCAGTCAGGGCTGGCTGGCAGCATTGCCAGGGCCTCTGAAGCAGCAGGGAGTAGGGGTCCCGGGGATGTGGAGCAGATGAAGCTGGTGTCCAAGGCAGGGCAGACCACAGAGGACAGTGCAGACACACCCTGGGCTGGAAGAAAGGGTTTCCTTTTCAAAGAGAACCTTGGCAATTCTGTTAAGAGGGATGTGCCCTGGATGGCAAAGGTCTGGAGGCAACCAGAAGCCAAGGCCAGGGCCAGGGCCAGACCCAGTAGAGTGAATGCAGGCAGGAGATGGAGCAGATAGGAGGGCCTTTGGCTGTGGGCATGAAAGCAAGGAAGGAGCATGGGATGTCGGCGCCAGGGTCTGCCTGCCCGGGTTGGTGGGTGGGAAACCAAGGACAAAGGACAGAAACAGGAGGGGCAGGGGTGGGGACTCACCCTGGGCAGACAGCCACTCAGCCCCAGCCCATGCTGGTGTGCAGGATCGCCTCCCAGCCCTCACCTTGCTGGGCACACTCACACATGCGTGCTCACACTCACACAAGGCACACTCATGCTCACACACTTACATGCTTGCCCACATTCACACACTCATGTTCACTCACACCTTCGTGCACACACGTGCTCACACATATACAGTCACTTGCACACTTATACTCACACTCAGTCCACACACATGCTCACGTAGTTGTTCTAGAACCAGCTTGAACCACCTCATTAGTGCCTATTGTTAAATATTCAGAAAATTTGTGAGCCAGTTATCAAACACAGCCGCTATAAATTATATACACTTATAATTAAACAAATTACATTACAAACAAAATTGGTAAATACCCAAAGCTCATCACTTCTTAATTATTTTGCTTCATTTTACCATGACCTGTGCCCATGAGGCTTTTAATGCCTATTATGTCTGAAATGCCACAGTGTGGTGTGTCGTCTCCGCCCTGCTCCATGCTCAGTGAACTCACAGGGCTCACACCAGCCATCTTGGGAGCATTTACACCCAGAATCAGCAAAACTGCAAATCGGGGTTTCCTATTTTGTGAAGAGCCAGTTGTTAAGCATTTACTAGCGTGACGCTGATAACCACACCCACACTGCACACTCAGACACACCTGCACGCACATACACATTCACACACACAGTCTGCTCACTGTTACACTCGCACCCACATTTCATCTGCCTGAACCACATGCAGATGATCAGAACCACCCCGGCCAGGAAAGAAAATGGAGGCTGCTCAAGAGGCTGAGGGACTGGACATGCGTTCCCCAGAGCCCCGCCCTCACCCGGGCCCAAGCTGACCCCCCCCAGGTGTGCATTCTGCCTTAGAAGCAGAGGTTCGCTGCCTTATTCTGGTCATTGAAAGCAAGACCGTGGCAAAGATCCATCCCAGCCCGGACAGACGCCACAACCAGGTCGCCAGGCCATTCAGGAAGCAAACACGGTGGGCAAGGGCCTCGGTGGCCCCTGCAGCCCTGCCTTCAAAACATGCCTGCTGAACTCCAACATTCCACCCACATCTACATGATTCAAGCCAGGATCTGCAGCTCATAGGACTGCTGACCCGTGCAGCACAGGCTCATTAACACCCGCCAGCACCTCTTGGGCCAAATTACAAATGGGATTGGGCGGGGGGTGGAGGGGGAGGCGGGCGGTAAGGGGAGACAGGGTAGTATCCTGAAGCATAATTTGAACTTCCCTTCCAAAGTACATCGTACCAGCTGACCTGTCACATGCCCACCCCTTCGAGGGCGGAGCTACGGGGCCACCCTTCACCAGCCACCGGAAGGCCCCAGAAATGCCGGGGCTGCTCTGGGACTTTGAGGAGAATGGGGACAATGATCAATGCCAGGGGGGCAACGGGACCCTGGCTGCCAGAGCCAACACCCCTGCTCCTCCTCCCAGGGCAGACATACCCCCTGCCAGGAGCTCCAGAGGAAGAGGGGAGCAAGTGCAGTAACACGGCACCTTCTGTGCACTGCCCTCACGTTCACACGGGTCCCCTTCATAGCAAGCCGACTTACAGGTGAGCAAATTTGTGGCACAGAGGCTGGCCAGGCAGCCCCAGCTGCACCCACTGGGCTGCCCCCAGAAGAGTGAACGCATAGATCATGGAGCACGGCCCACAGTCCACACCTGATCTGTGGCGGCCCTGACTCCTGGCTGACTCTGGGCTGGCCACAGTCTAGGGGCATCTGGCCAGAGGCCCAGGATCCTGAGTGTCTTACTCACCGCGGCACATTCTGAGCGCCAAGCACCGAGGGGTAGCTCGGCAATGTGTGTGAGTTAACGAATACAAGCAGCTCTCTGTGCAGGGAGGCTCGGGTCCAGGGTGACCCTCCTGAATCGAGGCAGAGCCTGCACGGGGACAGGGCCTCTCCAGGAGCGGTAACATGGAGAACGTCCTGGCAGTGTGCCAACCACTGTGCACAGCTGTGCGCTCTCCCTATCTCATCTGCTTGCTCCAGCAATGCCAGGGGCAGTTCTATAATTACTCCCATTTACAGATGGCAAAACTGAGACTCAAGAAAGGTAAGTGCAAGAGCCACAACTCCAAAGCCCCTGCCCGTAGTTATCCTCTGCTTTATGGGGACATGTCTGCCACACAGAAGCCCCTCATTATTATTAGCCCCCTTCCCACCAAGAAAACGCAGAATCAACAAAGAAATCCACACTCCGCCGAGTGCCCCCCTCCACTATGGACTGCACAGTCCACTGAGGACTGAGGACTGCCCCATGGTGGCTGGACTGAGATGCCCCAGCTGCTCCATGCTCACCCGGCGGGGGCAGGGGCAGCAGTGGGCCTGCCATTCTCATGGCAATAGCCACACAGCCTCCACCCGGGGTACCAAATGTGCTCTCATAGCCCAGAGCTACCTTTCCCACTAACTTCACAAGGGCAGCTGAAGATGCAGGTTCTAATTCTGTGCCAATGTTTCCATGGTGATCAGAGATCTTCATTTTAGAAGGACATGAGTATCCAGAAAGCATTTGGAGTTTGTCCTACCATTCTAGAGTAGCAATCAAACTTCATTAGGAATCAAATATCTGCAGATCGTCTCAGCCCTGTCACTGGAGGAGAAGGCAGAGCCAGTGTCTGTCGGTTGGCCCGGGTCCGGGGCAGCTGGCGGGTCCAAGCGCTGGTGGAGCTTCCTCTCTTCCCTCCACCCGCCCTTCCCTGGGATTCTGCATCAGGACAAGGAGGGACAGGCTGCGGTCCTGGGGCACCCTTTGGGAGAGGGGCCGTGCCAGAGGGAGGACACCACGGCTGTGCTGTGTGTCCCTCAAGGACAGCCGCAGGCGGGGCGGCGGGAGGCCAAGGAACACCGAGGGAACAGGATGTGCGAGGTGTCCAAGGCAACCAGTCTGCTGATGAGTAGGGTCATCAGCTCTCTGTGCATGGGAAGCTCGGTTCCAGGAAGACCCTACTGAGTAGAGACAGCGCGCTGGACCTCGCCTCCTCCCGGAAGCAGGAGGTCAGGACCCAGAAGACCATGCACAGCTAGCCTACCCAGCCCTCACAGAGGCTGGTGAGGTCTCCGAGGCCGAACAGCAGGCACCAAGGGGCAGGCAGAGGACTCTCAGGCCCTGCGTTACCGCCATACCCACAGCCTCGGGCAGGGCTGCCAGGCCCCCACTGGGCAGGGACTTAGGAGGCAGCACCCCTTCTCCCCCAGGTCCTCACCAGCCCCTTCTCTCCTCTAGATGAGCTCCTTCAGTCCGGTGGCTTCAAATACCACCCACACCTGACTCGAGCCGCTACCCTGGACTCCACCAGGGTTTCCATATCTGCCCACTGGGATGCGGGCATTTTAAACTTAAAGCAGGCAAAACGGAAGTCTCCCTTCTCCATCCCTGTCCCAGTAAACAGCATCACCCCATCCAGCTGCTCAGGCCAGAGCCTGCGAGTCTCCCTGGAGACCTCCCCTTCCCTCTCTCTTCACTGTGATCCACAACATACTTCAAACCCAGTCCCTTGTCCCCATGACCACTGCTGCCTCCCAAGGCCACCACAGCCTCCTCCCACCGCCTGGCCTTCCTGCCCCCACCGCTGCTGCCCCTGCAGGCCGCCCACCACACAGCACAGACACTGGCTTTTCTATGGGTGAAGCAGTCAGGTCTCTGTCCTGCTTAAAACCCACCAGTGGCCTCCTAACATGCTTAGAATCAAACCCCAGGCTCCTCCCCCAGGGCCTCAGAGGCACTCCACTTCTCCCTCCCCCTCCTCACCTCCAGCCTCGCAGCCATGCTCACTGCCACCTCGAGTTCACATCTGCTGTCCCTCTTCCCAGTTTAATGGTACTGCCTCCTTCATGCTTCCCATTATCAAATGTCACCCCTCAAAGGAAGCTTCCCTGAGCTGCCAGGTGGCCCCTCCCTCCCCCCCCCCCCCCCCGCCGTGAAGGCCAGCCACACCCCTGCCCCTCTTCTTCCTAAGGCTTCTCACCTGCTGACCCAGGTCTTCTCTGACCATCCTCGTGCCCCCCTCTCACTGTCTTGGGGCCCAGGCTGCACCTGGCATGCAGTGGGCACTCACCAGGTCACCTGAGGGCTCAGGTGACACGAGAGGTAGCTGCTGCACTGAGGAGAGCCTGCGGAACCAGACTGCTCTGGGTTTGAAGTCTAGCTCGCTCAGCGCCCCAGCCATGTGGCCTTGGGAAGTTATTTCAAACCTTCCTGAGCATCAATTTTCTCAGCCATAGATGAGCATAATAATACCTCCTTGGAGGAGTAAGTGCCTGGATGAAATGAGACAGCAGTGTAAGGTGCTCGGCACGAACTTAGCAGTCACTGTTATTAACAACAACAGCAGATGTAAAAGCACCTGTGGGATTTGGGAAAGTGATGTGCGAGCGGGGAAGGGAGGAAAGGCGTGGGCACCTGTGCCCGGAGGCCACAGCACAAGCCCGCAGAGCAGGCCCTCGGGCGCCACCGGGCTCAGGAAGTGAGACACCGTAATGCTGAGTTAGTGGCAAAACTAAGAACTAGGTTAGGGCACAAGTAAATGCTATGAGAGCACGAGGGATGTCCGCCTTTGCTGAAGACATGGAGGAAGGGAGGCGTCGGGCAGCAGCTGCACAGCCCCTGACCTGCTGCGCACATCCCTCCACTCCTGGGAACTCCAGGGGGCGCCCCCCAGTGCCCCTGCTCCCACACTCTGGGTCAGGAGAGGGCACAGGATCCAGGTCGGGCCAACAAAGCCAGCCCCTGACTTCACACCGACCCCCCGGAGAGGAGTGGGTAAGCAGGTAAGCCCTCTAGTGACACAGTGTGCGCCTGAGGCCGGGGAGAGGTGGGGGGAGAGTGGGGGCAGCCTTGGTTCTCACCAGGAGGGAGCAGAGCTGTGGAGAAACTCAGGGGAAGGAGGGAGGAGCCTGGGCCTCCTATTTGGGAACTAGCTTGTCTGACAGATGCAGGGCAGACGCAGGCTGGTGCCCGGAGGCCAGGGCCAGGGCTGAGGCCGGGATTGGCACAGAGTTCCTTCCTGGGGGAGAGTGTTCCGACTGAATGGGCCACCGGATTACGGAGGGCAATTGCTTTTACATAATAAGATCACTTTGACCACAGAGGGCAACTCCAGCTATAGACATCTTCAGAGCAACACCGAGACGGGTGTCTGGGCGACCAGCTCAGCACTGTGGCCCAGCCACGTGGGGGGAGACATTAGAATGTGGGTGAGGAGGTGGTAAGGGAGGTGAGTGCCACGTGTCCCAGTGCCGGGCAAGCAGGCCGGTGCTGGCGGAGCAGATGCAGGGGAAGCAGCTGGGCTTCTCCTCGCAGGTAGCATTGGGGGGTGCAGGGCAGGAACTGAAGCAAGGGGGAGACTGAAACAGCAAGAGAGAAAGGATCTAAGGGGCAAGGCCCCTGAACAGAGCAAGGGGTCCCCCATTTCCACCCCGTCATGGCAGACCAAGCGCAGCCCCACAGTGACCCCCAGACGTGCTCACAGACTGGCTGAGCTTCCCCGAAGGATGCTGTCACCTGCAGCATGGACCAAAGAGCCTAAATCATGGCAGTTATCCCACGGATCCCATCTAAAACAGGGAGCATCTTCCCATTTTCTACCCTGTCCTCTCATGACACCCCATTTATCCAATGAGATAAACACAATGCAGCCTCATAACCCTCCCTCTGCCACACCCCTGCACACACCTCAAGGCCCCCGGGACTTACAAAGAGTAATTCCCCCTCCTCATGAGTGCCCTGGCCTAGGACAGGCCTGGGAGTCAGACAGCCTGGGCCTAGTCTTGGCTTGACCACCTAGCGACTGAGAAACTGCTAACCTCCCTGTGCCTCAGTTCCCCTACCAGCAAATCCATTAATTAAGATAAAAAGGGGGTTATATTTGCATTATGGGCTATTGTGAGAATTTAAGGAACAATGTCAGGTCTATGTACAAGTACCCAGCAACTGGCAGCTACAATGACCGTCATTGGAAATGCCCCACACCAGACTCCCCCGCTCTGGCCCTGAAAAGAGCAGTAGCAGGGACACCCCCACACACACCTTGCCTGCACTGGCTTTCCTAGCACCCCACTCCTGACCTGCCCAATTCTTCTGTCGTCTGGGACTCAGCTCCAGCACCACCTAAAGGGCTCTGGACAGAAAGAAGCACCTGGGTGAAGTCAGGTTCGAGAAAGACGGGAACTATTGGGAAGGTGCACTGGAGAGCCATGGGCCAGGGGGCAGGGAGTCAGGCATGACTGGACACACACATGAGGAGCTTTGGTGGCAAATGCAAAGCAAAGCACGGGGCTATCTGGCTCCCAGTCAGGCTGTGAGCCAGGAGAGCAAAGAGGGTGGGCAATCCTGCACAGACACAGCCACGTGTGGCTGCTGAGCACATGGGAGTGGTGAGGCCAATTGAGAGAGGCCAGGAGCCAACAACCTGTTACTGGTCACTTCCCATGAGAAGTGCAAAACAGATGCTAAATTTCAAAGACAGCATAAAACAAAGAATGCACAGTGCTTTATACATAATACTAGTGGCCCAGTGCACAAAATTTGTGCACATTAAAAGGGGATTAATTAGAGGAAATATTTTAATATTGCTATTTGCCCTTTCTTTATAATAGAAGTGTCAGAGATGAAAGAAAATTAGTAAAACGTACATGAAAATCTTCCTCCTGTCAGAGTCTGCGACACCACACAGGATCCAGAGTCAAGTCTCCGCCCACCCACGATGCCTCAAAATTGCACAATACCCATACTCAGCCAATCCCACCCCCACTGGGCGAGATCCAGACCCAGCTGGCCCCACACCCATCAAGCCCCGGTGGGCGGGAGGTTGGGGGTGTAGCCTCAGGTCCCCTGGCCCGGCACCAAGCAGGGGGCACAGCCTCAGTTCCCCCGTCAAGCCCCACTGGGTGGGGGGCGCAGCCTCAGGTACCCTGGCCCGGCGCTGAGCAGGAGGCATGGCCTGAGGGCCCCTGTCAAGCCCCACTGGGCCGGGGGCACGGCCTGAGGTGTCCTGGCCCGGTGCTGGGGCAGGGGGTATGGCCTGAGGTCCCTGTCAAGTCCCACCAAGTGGGGGACACAGCCTGAGGTCCCCTGTCAAGCCCCGCCAGGCAGGGGGCATGGCCTGAGGTCCCCCGTCAAGCCCTGCCAGGCTGGGGGTGTGGTCTGAGATCCCCCATCAAGCCCAGCCAGACAGGGGGGCACAGCCTCAGGTCCCCTGGCCCAGTGCTGACGCAGGAGGTGCAGTCTGAGGTCCCCTGTCAAGCCCCATGGGGGCAGGGGATGGTGTAGCCTCAGGTCCCTGCAGATTGCTCATTAAGGCTCCTTATGGAAACTTGGCCTCAGCTGTTGGTACAGCCATCTTTGTGACAGAGTGATGGTCAATTAGCATATTCCCTCTTTATTAGGTAGGATTTTACGTTGACAACATGCTGGAATGACAATAATGGACTAAATGCAAGGGGCTAAATAAAACATATTAAATAATTACTCTGTATCTTTTTACTTTTTAAAAATACTTTTATGATTCTTAAAGGGAGAAGAAGGAAGAGAGGGAAAGAGAGAAACATCAATGCAACAGCAAAACATGCATCTGCTGCTCCTTCACATACATACCCCACCAGGGATTGAGCCTGCAACACAGGCCAGGGCTATTTTTAAGTTTTAAATTATGCATGTGACTCACGTTATATTTCTGTTAGCATTGGCCCAGAGCCTGTCTGCCTCACAGAGCACTGCCTTGCTCTGCATGGCTGCTCAGCATACTTGAGAGAGAGACAGGATGGCACAGTGCTTATGCCAGCCAGAGCTCAACATTGGCTCCACCCCTTGACAATGCACACTGCCAAACTTCTCTCCTTGCCTCTGTCCTTCATTTATAAAATGAAGATAATAATAGTACAAAGGTCATAGAATTCTTATAATTAAATGAATTAACCCATGCAATGCAGATAGAACAGTCCCTAGCATGTGATAAGGCCTGGATTGGCTCTATCACCACCATTATGACCACCACCACCATCATCATCACCATCACCACCACCACCATCATCACCATCACCATCAGCAGCAGCAGCATCACCACCACCACCAGCAGCATCAGCATCATCACCACCACCACCATCATCACCATCACCATCAGTAGCATCAGCAGCATCATCATCACCACCACCACCATCATCACCATCATCATCACCATCACTATCATCAGCAGCAGCATCAGTAGCAGCAGCAGCAGCATCACCATCACCACCACCACCACCATCATCATCACCATCATCACCATCACCACTACCACCACCACCACCATCATCACCACCACCATTATCAACATGACCATCATCGCCACCATCATCATCATCATCACCATCATCACCACCACCACCACCACCATCCTCACCATCACCACCACCATCATCACCACCACCATTATCATCATGACCATCATCACCACCATCATCATCATCATCATCAAAATCACCATCATCATCACCACCATCCCCACCACCATCACCACCATCATAATCACCACATCATTATAATCATCACCAACATCATTAGTCATGACCATCACTACCATCATAACCACCATCACTGCCATCATCATTATCATCACCATCACGTGGGCCAAAACACAGTTCATCTCAAATTTCCATGATACCAATTCCTAAGCTGGGAGATGGGGTCAGGTTGGCTCTGGTCTCCATAAAGAAGGACAAAAAAAAAAAGGATTACCATATATACACACGATGTCCAGTCTTGCTGATGTCCCTGGCTGAGGATGTCACCCTAGAAGTACCCACTGTGTGTCTTCCTTCCTCCCCACTAAGCATACCTTCACAAACCACACATCCCACCCTAAACACGTGGAATCCCCAGCTCAGTGTAGCTCACCTGCTCTGTTTCTCCTCCTAGGCCCCATGCCTCCTGCAGGCCAAACCTGGTGCTGCCATTCTCAAGTAACTCTTAAGGAACAATGATGTCAACAGTTTACAGAACCACATCAACAGGAAGGAACATGGATGTGTACCTCTGGCATTCAGAGGAAAGAGAGGAGGCATGGTCAACAAAGGCTCTGGAGGCTATGTGGCCAGGAGCCAGCAACCTGTTAGTGGTCTCCACTCCCCAGCCCGAGTACCTGCCCACAGCTCTGTTCCACACACGCTGAGCAGAGAGGAGCCATCAGTAGCAACCCCAACATTACAAGCAGAAAAAAAAGGCATGTGCCCGCATGGAGGGCCTACTATGTGCCAGGAACCATGCTCTATCCCTTCTAGCCTCAAAACAATCCTTCTGGGTGTGAATGAGCACCCTCACTGTAAGATCAGGGGTCACACAGGGCAGTTCTGGGAAAGCAGGGAATGGAAACTAGGGGAACTCATCTCAAAAGCTGTTCTCTCAGAACTGACAGAGGACCGTCCAGCACTCTGTGGAACCAGAGCATCCTACTGGCAGAGGCCGAAGCTCCATCACCTCTCGGCATCGGTGTGGCAGTTCCTCTCGGCTCTCGAGACCCAGTAAGTGCTTGTAGACAAGTGTGTGCCCAGCTGCTCTTAGGAAGGCTGGGCATCTGTTCCAGCTCCCGCCTCCCACTGTCACTGAGGGGCAGACGGGCTGGCTACGTAAAAGCTGAGAAAGAGCCACAGCCACCCAAAGCCCCTTACCTGGCCACAAACCCTGTGGCCCAGAGAGCCTTCAGAGTAAGAGATGGCATGAGAAATAAGCTGACACCAGGCGTGGGAGAACGGGAAACAAGTTCCAGCCATACTCTGACCCCCGCGCTCCCTGGGCAGCTCAGAAGCCAGTGGACTTTCATGTTGGGATTTCTGAAGCCTTTCGGGTGGTGGCCTTAGCGGGGAGTCAGACCTAGAAGAGTGACTCAGTCCCAGAAGCTGAGCAGGAGACACAGCTGCAGGTCAGAGCATTTGTGAGCTCTCGCTCTGCCAGGCACTGGGGCACGTAGTTGGCAAGTGATGCCACCGAGCACTTCCACCCCTATTGGAAACGCTCAGCCCAGTGCACAGTGGGAACACGGCCTGAGCGCATGCATGGAGCCGGGAAACAGTCCCCATGCTGAGGCAGGCCGGAGGGGCCCTGTGGGCCTGTGCGCTGGCGGGTCTCCAGGAGGGCTCTTCACAGAAGTCAGAATTCCCTCCCCAAGGTGCTTCAGAACTGTCCGCCACATTGCCCTGCTCCTCAGCCAGGCACTCAGCAAGGAGGTGGGATGACCTGCTGGCCAACTTTCCCAACAGGTGTGTACGCAGGTGGCAATGGCCACGAGGAACCGGCTCAAAGGGAGGCCGGGGGCAGCGACTGCCAGCAACATCTCTATTCCCTTGGAAACCAAGAGGAAAATCAAACAAAAACTGCATCTAGCTTCTTCCTGCTAAAACCAAATCAATAGAAAAGGCAGAAAACAACTGTATTATTTTCTACGAACTTCCAATTGTCACGTTTTGTTCACAAGAGGAAAGGGCTGGCGGTCACACAGGAAGAGCTCGTGGTTGAAGCTGGGCCTGCTCTCGAGAGCAGGAGAACACTGAACCAAGAGTGGGGCTGGGCCAGGGGGTTGGAGGGTGTAATTAATACTTCTGACGAAAATTAAATGTTAAACAGGAGAAGGTCCTGGCATTGGCAATTTATCGCGATGAACCCTGGAGTCCTGGGCAGCAGGCCAGGAGAGTGAAAGAGAAGAGGGTGTGGCCATCGCGGGAACTGCCCAAGAGCAGAGCTTAGATAAGGGCAAAATCATGGCCACATTCACTCTGTCCCTGCTGGGGCCCAAATCCCACACCTTCCCAGACCCAGGGGAGGCACGGTGTGCCTGTGGCCTGCAACTGAGAGCGCTCAGCCAGCCCAGCGTGGCCCTTCGAGGAGGGTGAGGAAGCGGCGTGGCGGGCTGGGCCATGGCTGGGCGGTGGCAGCTGCCCAGCATACTCCTGGGAGTTCCTTCGAGACCACCCAGCAAGCACAGTGATTCCCGGAAGAAGGCTTTCCCAAGGGTCCTGGAAGCGGCTGGTGAGCTCTGCTTGGCAGAGAAGAGCAGTTGATCCACCAGCCGGGATCCTCCCCACCACCTCCTTGGCCCTCAGCCTGTGCTCCATCCAGTCTGAGAGGCAGCCAGGGTCCAGCAGCGGGGGTACGAGTGTGGATGTGAGTGGAGCCTCAGCCTCTGATCCTCTTCCAGGTCCCAGTGGACAGTAGCTGCCTCGAGTCTCAGCACTGGCTCAAAGCTGACGTGTCAAACAGTGTCCCTAAGACACAGGCTGCAAGGTGCCATCCTGGGGCCTGTGCTCAGGGAACGGCTGTCCCCTACAGCCCCCAGCTGGGCCTCGGCCTCAAAGGTGAGACTGGGTGGCCCCTGGGGCTCAGAGCTAAGTGCCTGCTGGCTCCCCTGCTCCCAGCCCTGCTGCTTAGAGTGGCTGCAGCCTGCCCCATACCGACTCAGGATGGGAAAACGGGGCACTGGCCTGTTGAGGGCCACAAGTTGCTCTCCATTCCTCCTCCTCACTTTCCCAGACTCCCAGCCACCAGCCCTGCAATTCCACCACGTAGAACACAAGCTAGGCTCACTTGCTCACTCACTCTGACTCTGCCAGCCACACCCCTCCCCACTCCAAGAAGCTAATAACCCTGGAGAAGCACTCACTGCCCTGCAAGGGGCAGGGTAGCCCAAGGGCCCCAGGCCACCCAGGACTGACCGGACTCCCAGAGCTCCCGAAGGCCAGATGCTCCGTGAGGGATGGGGTAGGGGAGCGCATGGACTCACCCTCCGTGTATAGGTTTGAGGCCTATCCTCTCTGGGCTCCCCAACTGCCCTGGGCAAATGTGCAATGTCCTTGGGATTAGCAGGGAGGGATGGCTGCCTTCTTGAGACACACATGGTATGGGCCCGGGACAGCCCAAGAGCTTCCTGCCTGCCCTGATCTGCCAGTCTTCCTACCTTGGGGCTGCAGCAGAACCTGAGCTCACGCTCAGGCAAGTGGGCGCTGACAAGGCACTTCCCAATGCAGCGGGCAGCGCTGCTGCATGTGCAGGACCAGGACTCAGGGCAAACCTCCAGCCGGGTGCTGCTCGTGGACCCAGCACTCCATCCCAGCTTTCTCCTATCATCAAGGCCTTTCTATAAAATAGCCCAACAGCAGCTAAGCCAGAGCCTTTTCCTCCCACCACCCAGACCATCTCCCTCCAGAACCCAGGGGGGCCTTCCTTCTCCGAAGTCCTGGGCACCCGGCCTGCATGTGTCAGCAGAACAAACAGCCCCACCCAACCCCAGCCTGCCCATCAACACAGCCAGCTCCATGCCTTTATGCTTTTGGGGAAAAGATGCCCGCAAGACCCTCCTTATGCACAGGAAACCCTGTTTCTGAAGATGGGTTTGCAGAACTGGGAATGGGAATTGGGAAATGGAGCCACTGTACACCTTACCCACAGAAAGCTCCTGAGACCAAAAAAGACTGCAGATCTTTCCTGTGATACAGCTCTTTTCTCTAGGCTCCCAGCTACCTTTTGTGTCAAGTGATATACAATATGCAGTTTGGTGGTCACTTGGCCCTTCCCACACCTGGAGGGCTCCTGGGGAGGGAAGGGGAGCCATGCCTGCTGAGTCCCAGCTACACAGTGGCCAGGTCAGTGGAAGTCACTTGTCTATGGTCTGTTATTTCATGTTCTTTCTAGAGAAGTCTGACTGTCCCCACTGAATGGGTGAGAGATGAAGGGTGGCCCCAAGACCCTGGCTGGGGAGCGGCTGCCTACAGAGCCTTAGCCATCCCCTTGCATTACAAATACTGTCCTTCTTGGAAGGCGCTGTGTGGCAGATGCTGTGCAGCAGGGGCAGGTCTCAGGCCTGATGCCCTACACCACCAGCCCTCACACCCCAGCTGGCTCAGCCCCTGTTGCCCAGGTAGGGCCTGTCATAGAGACAAACCCAGTAGCACTTTTGTGGACACACTGGGCCAAGCAGAGTGAGAGAGGCCGTATGAGCTCAGTGAATAGATTACCCGCTTCAATTACTTTACTTGATGATGACATTTGTACTGTAAAAGTCAGCACAGAAATCAATGCTTTTTAAAGGACAAGATCTGGGGGAGGCTCCAGCCCAGTGACCTGAAACAGCAGCCCAGGAACTGGGAGGACAGAGCCCGACAGGTGAGGGAGACTCCCAGAATGCCAGAGCTGCCACATGGAGCACAGAAAGCAAGCCTGGTGCGAAGCCACCCTAGACCCCAAGCTCAGGACAACCGTGTGCGGTGTGCACCCACTCTCCAGGCTGAGGACAGTGCCAGCCACACCAGCACAGCCAGGCAGTGTGTCAGTAAACTGACCGTTGCACAACCAAAGAGTTCGATTATGTTAACCAGGGCTCTATACCGGCCGGGAGGGCCAGGGAGGCTGCAGAGAAAGGACTGGACGTTGGGGCATGTGGAAGAGTTTGCCGGTACTGGGGGCATGAGGAGGAGTTGCACTGAGCCCATGAGGGAACACAAGACCCCAAGAAGCTGCTTCTTCCAACTCACTGGACCCTGACCTTCCTCAGCCCCTCCCTTGGGACCTCAAGGGGGTGAGACGGGGGGGTGCAGACCCCCTCCTGCATATTGGTGGCACAGGAGGCCCTGAGAATGTTTGCAGGCCAGAACGCAGACCTGGGTCTAAAGCCACAGGCACAGAGAGCAGAGGATGGAAGCACATGAGCAGTGGTAGCTGGACATCCAGGAGCCCAGCCACGCGGGGCTGCTCTCAGTGGCCACTGTGTGCTCCCAGAGGCAGACGGCGGATTAACAGCCCAAAGCGGCCCCCACCGCGGCCGGCAACCTCACTCTGTGCAACACAGAATCCAACAGTTCTGCATCCTGGCTCCACTCAGCGCACTTTGACTCCTTTCAGGGCATCCTAAGCCTGGTGCGCTGGCCTCTGCTAACCGTGGAGTACTCTCCCCATGGAGCACACCTGGAAGGGGGACTGGCTTCCTGAGCACTACCTTCCATCCTGCGCCAGCACCTCTGCTGAGCCTGAGGCCCAGCTCCCCACATTTTCTCACTGAGTCCTCATGAGAACTCTAGAAGGGCAACATGACTGCTGGTCTGAGGGGAGCACGCTGAGGCTCAGAGGGTCAGTAACAGCCAGTCCCACTCTGGGAGGTCAGAGCAGGGTCTGCAGCAGGATGGCCCTGGTGGGGCACAGGCCAGGCTGGTTCAGCACACTGCACATGTACACAGGACAAACGACCCATCTTTGCTTTGCTGAACCAGAGGTGAGGTGGGACCAGAGGCTAAGTTCCTGCAGGGCAGTCTCTCCTTCCACAGTCTGTGGCAGGATGGCTGCTGCCCTCACCCAGTACCACCTTACTTTCCAAACAGGTAAGCTAAGCCAGACCCAACCCAACGTCCCGAGTTTCCAGGCTCAGAACCAGGAGCCCTGGGTGTCTGCGCCCACCTGCTGCAGGGAGGGCACTGGGTTCCACTAGCAGCGAGGCTGAGAGACAGGAGCCCTCACAGCCCAGGGAAGGCCAGCCACGCGGGGCAGATGGAAAGCACCGCCCCCGTGCACTACCTCATCCTCAAAACCCAGCCCACAGTCCGAGTGCTGGTCAGGAGGACACCAACCTGGGCTTCCAACAGGAAGAGCAAAGCCTGGCCTGAAAGGTGTCTAGCCACTGGACAGACCTGGCCAGCCCTCCCTGCTCTGTCTTCCCAGGTCTGTTGGGGGTTGGGGGCCACAGAGGCCCCTCTGGGCCTTCACACAGGCCCAGCCCGAAACCGCCTACCTCCCAGAAAGAAGCAGAGACAGCCCTCTGGGGGAGAACCACGCATCTGCCCGAAACATGGAGACCAGGTCCCCGAGGCCACACACACTGTTGCCGCCTCTTCCTGCAGACACCAGGCCAGGCCATGGACCAGGTCCCACAGGGAGAGGGGTTGGGTGTGGGGGGCCAGGTGCAGGGGCTTCCAGGCAGCATTGCATGGCTCTGCCACAGGCTGGCCTGGACCCTCACCAGCAGGCAGGGCTGCAGCACGTCCCGTTTCACAGATGAGGAACCTGAGGCTCTGCTGACTTCTCGGCTGCCTGGCCACTCCAGGACCGGCCACGCAGTCTACTCCTCAGTCTCTGGCTTTTGGACACAAAAGATGGCTGACTGAACCCTGGGCTTGGCTGGGGCAGCTACAGCCCCACGCATCGGCCTGAGCATTTCAAGGGACACCATGAGCCAGAGGGGAGACCCAGGGCCGAGCAGCGGGATGGGAGGCAGTGCCAGGCCTGGCCCACAGTGGGTTCTCATGGAAGGAAGGAGCAACCAGAAGCCACACGGGACCAGTAGCTCCTGAGCACACAGTTCAGGCATCAGAGCTGACAGTTCAGTGAAGGCAGGAGAAGGAGCAGTCAGAGTGGGCTGCCTGGAGAAGGTAGACACGGGTCTCAGTGTTGTGAAATCCCTCACAGGCATGCGTGAGGCCCAAAGAAGTTCAGACACTATCAGAGGCAGCACCGGGCAGTCAGCCTGCACACAGTGGACCCATCCCCTGCCACAGCCAATGGAAGAGAAAAGACATGGGCTTCGAGTCCAAGACAAATGGGCTGTGTGACCTTGGGCAAGGACTGAACCGACCGGGCCTCAGCTACCTCCTAGGAAAAGCGGGTACAGTGGCAGGTCCTCAGCAGGCCGCTATGCGCAGCCAGTGAGATAGCCGACAGAGAAGCATGCCGCCCTCCTCGCCCTCACACCCACCCAGACAGCCGGGCATGCCTCGGCGGGGCCTGTCCCCTGGCCTGCCCCCAAGGCTGGGAGCCCCTCGGGGACTGGGATACCTCACCTTCCGTCTCAAGATAACCAACAGCACCCAACACACCTGCTGTTCACCCCTGGGAGGCAGCAGACCCAGCCTGCGATGCGGGAGGTGCCAGGTCAGCGCCAGCTGGGCCCCTGCAGCTACCCCTCCTCGTGGCTCGCACCCAAGCAGCTCCAGCAAAGCCCAGGAGGCCCAGAGTGAGCGCAACCAGCACACACACACACGCAGTCCCAGCTCCAAACACACACGTGGGCTCATGGAGCACCTCCCTCCACAAAACCTGCCTCCACCCCACCCCTTTGGACGGGGGGACCTGGGAGGGGTGCAGAGGGAGGGGATACGAGAGGCAGCACTGCTCAGAACCCACAGGCCCAGAGAGTGTGATGCCCATAGGAAAGGGGGTCAAGCTAGAGGGGGAGCACCAACACACAGCTCCAGTTGGCCCCTCACGCCACCCTAACACACCTCCTACATGGGGACATGCAGCAGGGTTGCAGGGGGGCTGCAGGGTGTGGGCTCTGACAAGAGATGCGGCTCCGGGGCACGGGCCTAGGCAGCTCGTGGCCCAGTGGCAGCCACACCTGGCAGCCGTGAGGACTTTAGCCGGGCCCGTGGGTTCAGTCACAGCAGACCAAGAGAGCTGCAAGTGGCCTCTGGAAACATTGTTCTGAGAGCTCCGCACCCAGTCCTGCAGGGACACTGGTGTGGACTGAGGAAGAATGAGCCACCCTGCAGCCCCCGGGGCAATGTGTGCTGGCAAAGGGTTAACAGGCCCTAAATAAGTAACTACAACCCTCCCTGCTTCGTGTAAACATTCCCACCACGGTCGGTCCCATGATACCAAAGGGGCATCACTGAGCACGGAGTGAGGGAGCCAGCTCATGGGAGCACACACCCGGGGCACCGGCATGTGCCTCCCCGTGTTGGAGGTGTGACAGAAGGAGAGGAACCCAGAGAGATCTCAGAGAATGCCTACAGCGCTGGCCAGGCCTGCTGAGCTGGGCAAGTAAGAGGGACTCAAAATTCCTCACACGTGTCCAAGCATCGGTCTGGCTGGGCTTCTGGACTGTCCTTCCCACACTTTTGAGCATCTCTCCCTGCACAGCCACGGCAGAGCCCAGGGGCAGGCAGGCGGCAGCCTTTTCAACACCCCTGGTTCCAGTGTTCGCCCTCCCTGGGGAGTCGCCCAAGCCCCAGCAGGACAGCGGCAGGGTAAAGTGAAGGGATTCTGCTCCTGCGCCACCTGCTCCAGGAGCAAGTGGGGAGGGCAGTGGGCAGTGGGCAGCAGGCACGATCTGCCTGGAGCTGGGGAGGTGCCTGCCTGTGTGGAACGTGAGGGACAGCAAGTCCCACCTCAAGGCCGATTCTCAGTCACTTCTGTGGGTCCAGTCTCTTTGTCTCTCTCACAACAATTTAGTTAATTAAGGGATTATTAAAGGAAGAGAGATCAATTAGGAGATGATGAGTCAATTAGATTAGCTTCTCATTAGCTTTAAATCTGTTAATGGAAGTGAGAATCTAAAGGTTGACATTGTACCAAGATTCAACCATTTCCACGACCTGAGAAATGTGGGTATTCAAAGAGGACAACTCAGCAGCGAAGTGTGGGTGCAGGTGGGAGGAACCATGCGGAACATGCCACTCTGCAGACTCTCCAACGGATTCAAGCTTCTTTAAAAGAGATGTTGTTAAAGACCAAACATGTAAAGGAATATAGATCATCTATTTTAGAGACTTTAGATTCCAGGCCAGTGTGTGGTCATTAAAACCTTGAAATGGTCCTTTACCAGCCACTGACTGCCCGGCCGCAAGGCACATCACAGACAGCAGATGCTGGAGGGAGCCCCCAGCAACACCAGCAAAGCCCCAGATGACAGGCCTGCACGCCACAGGCCCTCTCCACACTCACTCACCCACAGCATTTCACTTCATCCTTAACTAACTCGATGATAGTGGTGGGTTTTGTCAAACAGCTTTATTGATATATAATTTACATGCCACAAAATTCGTCCATTTAAGTGTACAATTCAGTGGCTTTAATATGTCCACAGCTGCAGAGCCATTACTACAATCCAGCTTAGAGCATGCCCACAACCCATCACCAAGAGCCTGGTTGTCCACAGCAGCTACACCCTAGCTACGGTCCAGAGGCCTGTGTCCCCTGGAATTCATAGGCTAAAACTCAGATGTGATGGTATTGGGAGATGCTTAATTTGTGAGGGTGGAGCCCTCATAATGAGATGAGGCTCTTGTAAAAGAGGCCCCGCAGAGCTCCCTGCCCCTCCCGCAATGGGAGACGCAGCCGGGGGCGGGCAGTCCGCAACCGAGGAAGGCTCTCACCAGACCTGCACCTGCTGGCCCCGGCCCGAGCTCCCCAGCCTCCACTGCAACAAGTGAATGCTCACTGCTTACAAGGCCACCCAGTGGGTGGTGTGTTGTTGTAGTAGCCCCAACAGACTGATACGCCTGACCCTCACCAGCCACCCCCAGGCCCAGGCAACCACTGCTGTCCTGACGGGTCTGCTGTCCAGTCATTTCACACAGATGACCCACAGGACGTGGCCTTTAATGACCGCCTTCCTCACTGTGCCCGAGGCCTACCGTCCTCATCCCCTTCCAGCCACGCTCAGTGCTGAACTTCTTTTTGTGAGGGTCACATTCCACACAGCAGTGGCCTCCTTATCCTCATCTCGCAGATGGGGAGACACTCCCCACAGTCATAAGAGGACTGTGCAGAGCCAGGCCATCTGCCTGCGAGCCCTGGAGCCCCCACCACCTCTCACCACCCACAGCCCTGACCTATTTGGTCCCTCATAGGACGCGTCATCTGGTAAAAACCACATATGACTATGTTCCGTGCATGTCATTTGACAAAGTACCCAGGAAACACAACTGACAGTCTCCTGTTCACAGGAGTATTTGCTCATATCCTCCATCCTGCCATCTTCTCTCCAGCCACAGGTGATGACAGCACCTAAGATTCCAGAACAGCTAATGCATAAAACCTAAAATGAAGAACAAACACTAACACTTGCACAACTAGAGAACATTGCTATTATCTTACTTTATTTTACTTCTTATTATGGACAATTTCAAACATTTGAAAAAGTGGAATGAACCCCCAAGTTATTTTAAGAAATCTCCAACATCGTATCTTTCATATGTTAACATTTCAGTTGTATCTCTAAAAGACAAGGTTTTATTTTATTTCATTATTTACTAGAGGCCCAATGCACAAAATTCATGCAAGAGTAGGCCTTTGCAGCCGTGGCTGCCTGGATCCCTCCCTCGCAGCTGCAGCAGCAGCCCCAGCTTTATCCTGGAAGGACATCCAGAAGGACGTCCGGTCTAATTAGCATATTATACTTTTATTATTATAGATTGTTTACACTACTACAGATAACCACAATACCATGACTACACCTAAAAATTGAACCATCCCTAATAACTTCCAATATCCAGTCAGTATTCAAACTTTGCAAGGGTCTCTCAATGTTTTTTGCAGTTTTTCAAATCAGGACCCTAATAAAGTCCCTCACATAGCAGCTGTTTTAGGTGTCTATTTACTAGGCAGCTCCCATGTTCCACGGAGCTTTGCGAGATGAACAGTTGCCTGCAGTGGGCGTGGGAGTGGTGCATGGGTGGCGGGGGGGGCGGGGGGGGGGGGCGGTGGGCGGGGAGCAGTCTGTATCGATGCAGATATAAGTAAAGATCAGCCGGCCTCAGGAGGGTTTGAAGACTTTTTAACTTCGTGATGGTGCAGAGCTACATGCATAACCAATCAGAGGAGCTATCCGACACTGTCACAGAATGGGCTTTGTGGGCGATGTTTCTCCTGGCTGCTGGCTACAGTGTTCCAAGCACATGTACTATGGGGTCAACTAAGCTGCGATTCTCAGCAGGTTAGGTGCATGAAATACATTTTCAACTTAATATTTTCAACTTATAATGGGTTTATCGGGACAGAACCTCATCCTAAATCAAAGATAGAGATAGATATCTTATATAATAAAAGTCTAATATGCTAAGTGTCTGGTTGCCCGGTTGTCCGTTCAATCAATCAAAGCGTAATATGTTAATGACATGCTAAGGCCGTTCAACCCCTTGCTATGACCGTGGTAGGTTAGCTTGCTGCTGGGGTCCAGTTGATCAGGACTGAGTAAGATAGGCCAAACACACCCTGGAGCCCTCCCACAGTCCCTCCCTGGCTGGCCAACCTCCCGCATCCCTCCCCAGCCCCGATCGTGCACTGGAGGGGTCCCTCGGCCTGGCCTGCACCCTCTCACAACCCAGGACCCCTTGGGGGATGTTTGGAGAGCTGGTTTCAGCCTGATCCTGCTCAATGCAAGAGCTGCCCCCTGGGGGTCAGTAGGCTCCCACAGGAGGAGTGCTGCTCAGCCAGAAGCCGGGCTCACAGCTAGCGAGTGCAGCAGTGGTGGTGGGAGCCTCTCCTGCCTCCACAGCAGCACTAAGGATGTCTGACCTTCTATCCTTTGGTCTCTACGTTGTGGGGAGTGGACCTAAGCTGTCAGTCAGACATCCCCCAAGGGCTCCCAGACTGTGAGAGGGTACAGGCCTGGCTGAGGGGAACCCCCCACCCCGAGTGCATGAATTTCGTGCACCGGGCCTCTCGTGATAGGTATAATATCTCCAAGTGTCGCCCTGGCCATTCTCTCATTCTCTTACTCCCCAGAGGACATTTCCTCTACTTCCCTAAACTCACCGAAGCAGGAAACAAACTGGGAAGAAAGTGCCGCCCTAAGCTTAGGAAGATTCCGGGCTGGGTTTTCATTTTTCCATTTCCAAGACTCTAAAAAGGCTCAGCCTGGGCTAGGTGTGAGCAAAGGCCAGTTAAATTAGCAAAGCAAATGGTGCAGATGTTAGAGACTCAGGCAAACTGACTGTGAGCAGGCAGGAGAGAGGAAGGGATCAGGTGTAATCCCTCCCCACGGACTGGGCGCCCATCCAGGGCCAGCCATCTTCACACTGAAAAGACTCCCAACTTGAAGGAAGGGGATCTGAGGAACCCTGTGTCAGGGTGGGGAACACAGAGAGCCCAAGGCAGAAGTGAACTGTTGGCAGGACAGAGTGGCCGCACCCCGCCGTTGCGCAGGTGACACAAGCATGGCGGCATCATCTGAACACAGTGCCTCCTCTGCCATGCACTACACGTCCAGAGAGAAGCAAAAGATGGACCTGGATGGGCAATCAGTACACCAACAGATGCAGACGGATAGAGGGACACACACTTTCCTGGCTGCTGTCCACACATGCACATGCATACACATGCGTGGGCCTGCACACACACAAACTAGCTGCCTCTAGATGGAACTAGAGGCAGAGGCTGAGCACTCCAGGCCAGGGCATGTGCCCAGAGCCATTTCCCATCAAGGGCACCCACCCCATGCCCATGACTCTGGGCCTTGATTCCCAATTCAGTGCACCTCCAGGAGGCATTTCTGCCCCCCTTACCCCCATCCCCATCAGCCAGCTGCCACCCCACTGCCAGGCCTGGCATTCAGAGGAGCTCTCCAACACTCAATTATAAAATCTGTCCACAACGAACACATGAAGGACTTGAGCCGTGTCCATCGAGGTACTTAACAGGGGCTGAGGGCTTAACGCAGGGAAGGTTCTGGAAATTCTCCAAGTTTTGGGATCAGCCAGACCTGGGTCCTATGCTCAGCCGTCCGGTGCCTCAGTTTCCTCACCTATAAAATAAGGTGCTGCTGTAAGGAGAAATGACAAAGAATGCCAGGCTCTGTCCTCACATCTCCCATGGAGCAGGTGCTCAATGTCTCCTAGGTCCATCCAGCATGCAGCCCTCCTGGGGCTCCCCAGCAGCCAGGCTGGAGAAGCAGCGTCCGAAAGCGCAGAGCTGGCCGGCCCGGCCCTGCGAGCTCTCACTCAGCAGCAAAGGCCACCAGGCGGGGCCCCAGCCCTCGGTGCAGGCTCAGGGGCTCCTGACAGGCACACAGCAGGGTGAACCCCTGGGAGGTCACAAGTTGGGCAGGAGCAGGGAGGACTCCTGCGGCCTCTAGGACCCACAGGTGGTGCCCTCACCCATCCCCGCCCGAGCCTGGACCCACATGACCCGAGCGGACACCACAGTGATGCCGCCTCGGGCCCCAACACACACATCCCTCCATAGGACCCAGAACCTGCCCTGCGGGGATTCAAGGGCCTCAGCCCACCGGACACGCAGCACCACGTCTTGCTGATGTGACCGGGCCTGCGTGTTCACCACTAACGTGGGACCCAGGAATGTTCTGTAACCCTCTGAGCCTCCACCCTCCTCTCTAAGATGAACCGATAATCTCTGTCCTGATGCAGAACAGACTAGAAAGAATGGGCAGTTAAGTAAACAAGCAACCCAAGAGCCTGGCACAGACTAGTTGTGCCTGTGAGCCCCTTCCCCAGATGACCGGCATGGCTGCGTGCCGGTGATGCCAGGGGAGCTTGGGCCTGCTCCCCACTCCATGCCAGGGTTCCGCCCGGCCCCTCTGCTCCTCACCTGGCACACGCCCGCTCGCTGCCCAGCGCCTGGGCTTGGCTCTGACTTGTCCCTGACACAAGCCTGAATGTGGCCTTGGCCTCGGCTCTCTGCTTGTGTCCCCACCAGCCTGCCATTTGTGAACCCCACCCCAACTGACACCATCACTCACATGCCATGCACACAATTTCTCCTCAAGCAAAGCACAGTCACACCTGACCAGGGCCGGCTGCCACCTGTGAGCTGCTCCACCCACACTGTCCACGCCTGGTCCAGACCCCGGTCCTCAGAGGGCAGGAAGCCCAGCCCTGCAGAGCCCTCAGCGCGGAGCCCTCAGCATGGAACCTGCAGAGTAGCTGGTTAGTGCATAAGCAGACCACGCCCCTCTTGCCACCTCTACGATATGGGCCACCTCTGTCCCTTCACTCTGGCATACAGCATGCTCTCTGCAGGGGCATCCCTTCCATGAGGACACACACGCTGCCATCGCTCCTGTCTTCATGAGACCACCCTTCCCTGACACCACCCCCTTCTGGCTTTGCTCCCTTTGCAATGCAGCTTCTCTAAGAGGCATCTATGCCTGCTGGTTCCACGTCCCCGCCCCTTCTCCCTGAACGCACGCCCATCAGCGTGGGACCCAGCACCCGCAGTGGCAGCCCTTGTCAAGGACCTCAAGGACCTCCCTGCTATAAACCCTTACCTTCTTGGACCACCAGCACCGCCGCCGGCGGAGGCACACCCAGGCCCTGAATCACCGCCTTCTCTCTGCCTCTCCCCCGGCCTGCCTCCTGCTCTGTAGGCTGCTCCTTCTCAATCTCCTTTGCTCAGAGGTCCTCAAACTATGGCCCGTGGGCCACATGCGGCCCGCCAAGGACATTTATCAGGCCCACCAGGTGTTTTTGCCGCCGCTGCCTGTCCTGCTTAGCAGCCCACTCGTCCCGGGCCCGCAGTGCACATGTGTGGAATGTGCACCGCATTCTCCTACTCCCCTCCTTCTCTCTGTCTCTCGACTCCTCCTCTCAGTGTCCGATGTGATCAGATGAGTCACGAGCTTGCCTGTGCAGAGCCTGCTGCTGCCTGAGGACCGAGGTAAGAACAAGTTAGGATTTAATTTTTTTTGAAGTTAGGAGGTCTATTTTTTTTTTTTTTTTTTTTTTTTTTTTTTTTGCAGTTAGTAGGGCCTTTCTTTTGCGGTTAAGGGGGGCCTTTTTTTCTGAAGTTAGGAGGTCTTTTTTTTTTTTTTGCAGATGGGGGAGCCTTTTTTTTTGAAGTTAGGAGAGCCTTTTTTAAGTTAGGAGAGCCTTTTTTTTAAAAAAAAAAAACAATTTTTTTAAAGTTGGTTGGGGGTGGTTTCTAGGGGGGTTGCATCACAGTGATAACACAAATAGCGCTCAGTGCTAATGCAAATTGTCAGTGCTCAGAGGTAATGCAAATGGTCAGCACTCAGTATTAATGCAAATTGTCAGCGGTCAGTGTTAATGCAAATGGTCAGTGCTTAGTGTTATCGCATGGGGGCCCCAAACTGGTAATCTGCCTAGGGCCCCATGGGAACTTAATCCGGCTCTGCAGACAGCCGAGGAGTAGGAAACCCAATTTAATTGACAGTAAGTGCGTTTATATTTTGATTGCTATTCAGTTGTGTATGATGTTGCATGTTGTGTGCTGTGTAAGCCCCAGTTCACACTGTTGAGATCTTTGAGCAGTGCAAGTTCAACCATATGCTTATGTGGCTGAACTCGCATTAGATTCAGAAGAAAAAAGGCATACGTGCCTTCTTTTTTCCTGCAGTGGAATCTGATTGCATGGGTCTTCTCACCCATGAGATCAGATTCCTATGCGAGTTCACAGATCGCAGTGTGGTTCACACAGGGTACTGTGAACTGGAAAGGTGGTGGCGGAACCGGCTCTGTAATCATGCCAGTTCCCGCACCACACCAGTGTGAGCCTGAGGTAAAAGCGGAGTTCCACCAATATGAGCACTGGTGAGGCTGAAATGATGTGAACTGGCAAGGCTGCATTGATGGGCACTGATCAGACTGCATTGATGGGCAGTGCAGTCTATATGTCTCTGTGTGGGCAAAGTTATTGCTGGTATATTGTTTTTGTAGCGCTGTATATATATATATTGGTATTTTAGTAATAGCAATTTGGAATCCCTAGGAAACAATGATATCAAGAAAGAGAAAAATTGACTCGGAGTGTAGGATATTCAAAGAACAGTGGATTTATGATTACTTTTTCATGCAGTACAAGGAAAGAGTTGTGTGTTTGATATGCCAGAATATAGTGTCTGTGTTCAAAGAATGCAATTTGCGTCGACACTATCAAACTCAACATAAAGATAAATATGATTGTTTGGTCGGAGAAATGAGAAAAGATAAAATATTAAAACTGAAAAATACATTGACAACTCAGCAAAATACTTTTGTGAAGCAGAAGCAGCTAAATATTTCATCACTGTGAGCAAGTTTTCAAGTTGCCAAGCTAATAGTGTGCACTGGCAGACCATTCGTGGAGGGAGAATTTGTTAAAGAATGCCTTCTTTCTGTTGCCAAAGAGATGTGTCCAGAGAAGGCCGATTTATTTAGTACAGTGAGTCTTTCAGGACCTACAATTACACGAAGGATTGAAGAAATGGAAGACAATTTGCATCAGCATTTGCAAAACTCTGCAAAAAAACTTTCCTATTTTTCCTTGGCACTCGACGAAAGTAATGATGTTTGTGATTCTGCACAACTTCTAATTTTTATTCGTGGGACGAATGACTATTTCGAAGTCACAGAAGAGCTTGCTGTACTGCAAAGCATCAAAGGAACAACTACAGGAGAGGATATCTATGAAAAGGTTTGCCAAACTGTGAATGGTTTGGAGCTGGACTGAGCTAAACTAGCCAGTGTGACAACTGATGGTGCTCCTAGCATGGTGGGGTCTAAGAAAGGAGTAATTGCTCACATTAACCAAGAGATGGACAAACATAACCATTCTCATCCAATAGCCATACACTGCCTCATCCACCAACAAGCGCTGTGTAGTAAATCACTGAAGTGGAACTCTGCTATGAAAATTGTGGTATCTTGTGTTAACTTCATTAGAGCTAATGCACTAAACCACAGACAATTTCGGGAATTTCTGTCTGAGCTAAATGTTGCCTATGAAGATGTTCTGTACCACACAGAAGTCCACTGGCTGAGTCGAGGGAGAGTTTTGAAACATTTCTATGACTTACTTCCACAGATTACAGCTTTTCTGCTTTCAAAAAACAAAGAAGTACCAGAGCTCAATGATGCAAAATGGAAATGGCACCTTGCCTTTCTGACAGATGTAACAGAGCTACTCAACAGTTTGAATGTGCAACTTCAAGGAAAGGGGAAGCTCATCTGTGATATGCAATCACATGTGAAAGCATGTGAAGTAAAATTAGGCCTCCTCATCAAACAAGTGAAGGAGGAAAATTTCTGCCATCTCCCCACAACTCAAAATCTGTTAGCGGAAAAACCATTGGTTGCATTCCCAAACAAAACATGTGTGGGTTCACTGGAAAAGTTGCAAAAGGAGTTCCAATTTAGATTTAAAGAGCTTCATCTCCATGAACAGGACATACAGCTTTTCCGTAACCCATTTTCTATTGACACTGAAAATGTGGATACAATTTACCAAATGGAACTGGCTGAAGTGCAGAATTGTGACTCTCTGAAAGACGCATTCAAGTCAAGCAGTCTTCCTAATTTCTATGCATCTCTCCCCTCTGAGACATATCCTAATCTCGGGAACCATGCACTCAAAATGGCAACCATCTTTGGCAGCACTTATGTCTGTGAACAGACTTTTTCCAGAATGAAACATCTGAAATCTCCAACCAGATCTAGACTAACTGATGCACACTTGCATCACTTGTTACGACCAGCAGTGACAAATATGGAACCGGACATTGACCATCTCATTAGCCAAAAGCAGGCCCATAGTTCCCATTGAAATACTGGTAACTTTGTTGATTTAACTTTACTTGTTCTTCATTTTAAATATTGTATTTGTTCCCGTTTTGTTTTTTTACTTCAAAATAAGATATGTGCAGTGTGCATAGGAATTTGTTCATAGTTGTTTTTTTTAACTATAGTCCGGCCCTCCAATGGTCTGAGGGACAGTGAACTGGCCTCCTGTTTAAAAAGTTTGAGGAACCCTGCCTTTGCTGGTTCCCGGTGGCATCTTGTGGCATATTCCCTTATGTGTTTACTATCCACCTCGCCCACCAGGTCAGGTTCATTGCCATATCCTCGGTGCCCAGAGCTGTGCCTGGCACACAGGGGGTGCTTGATAAAACACTGGTGGCATGAGCTCATTGGGGGAGAATGGACCACCATTCTTGAGGACCAGCATGGGCCAGGTTGGGCCAGATGCTGGGGACACAGAGGTGGACAGAGCATGGTTCTTGCCCTCAAATGTCACAGCCTAGGCAGGGGTAAGAGGACAGTAAGGCAAGGAAACAAAGTAATACTGTAGCACACAGTGTTAGAAGCACAACAGTAGTCATCGAGAGGACGAAGAACAAATGGCGCAGGGAGGGTGCATGCAGATCACTGAGGGAGCAGAGGCTGTCTGAGCTAGGGCTGGGAGGCCTATGACTGTCACTCAGGAAGGCATTCCAGGCAGTGAGGCTGGGTGTGCAGAGGCACTGGAGCTCAGGAAGGTGGGGGTACCAGCAAGGAGCAGTCCACACACGTTCTGAGAACTAAGCCACCCAGCGCTGCAGAGATAAGTACACAGTGGGGAGCACCCCGGGTCCAGGAGGGTCGTAGAGCCGTCCAGCCACACTGAACTGGACCCTGAGTCAACACAGCCCCAAAGGTTTTCAGGCTGGTTGGACTGGCCAGGTCATTCCCAGTCCCCTCTGGTGGCCTGGATTGGAGAGGAGGCTGGGGAGGAAAGGGTAACAGGCTGAGATGGTGGCCGGGTGAGCAGTGATGAGGGCCCACAGCGGAGGGGTGGAAAAGGCGAAGCGAGCTCAGGAGGCTCTGAGCTGTGAGAAAGAGGAGGACTGCCACTCAGGGGACAGTGCCCCAAGACAGAGGGACCAAAGCTGGGGGAGAAGCAGTGGTTCAGACACTGCATCGGGTAGCAGTCCAGGCCCAGAGCATGTGCCATTGAATCCCTGCCTGACGTTCACCCACAGCCATGACAGCCAGCGGCATGCAGGGCCTCCAACCTGCTGGCAGGTGAGCACATCCCCGGGGACAAGGAGCAGCTGCGCCTGCCCCGGGGGAACTCACTGCTTCATCCTCAGTAGGAAGGTTATTTAGACTAACCCAGCACATGGCCTGCCCCTCCCTCCACTGCTGCTGTGCCCCTGGGAACCTGCGCATCCCACCAACTTCTCCTCAGCGGGCCCAGGCAGTGTGTATGTGCTCAGTCAGTCAGACAAAGAGACCAGTGTGCGTGTGGGGGGGTCTGAGGGGGTGCGTGCGCATGTGTGTGCACGTGTGTGTGTGTGTGTGTGTGTGTGTGTGTGTGACAAAGAGGCAGAGAGAGGCCTGCATCCCCATGGTCAGGAGCGTGCTTGCTACCCTCTGAGAGGAGATGGAGCCTCAGCCCTAGGGGCCACAGCGGCTGAGATACGGGTTCAGAGGAAGAGGGCCTCTGGCTCCCTGCAAACCTCTGAGCTGACACTGCACTTCAGAAATCAGGGCAACTCAACCAAAGCCAGACTCCAAAGTAAGCGCCGCAGTGACAAGGCCATCCAGTGATCAGGTCTCCTAGTGGCCAGCTCAGCAGACTCTCTCAAGTTCACGGTCTCCCAGCCATGCCGGGCGCGGTCTGGTTCTCCGGGTGCCCATCTGCTCCTCCCCTGTCTGCACAGCCTGGAAAACTGCAGTGAGGGAGGAGGCTGGGCCTGAGGGGCCACAGGGGCACAGGCAGGTGGGATAACAACAAAACTTGGAAAATATCTTCAAGCTTTCAGAAAACTGGCTACTCCGTGACTTTGCTTTAAAAGCAAATTGGCCTGATTGTTGGCAAATTAGCACAGAGCCTTTGGTGGGGTCATCCGGGCTGTTCCCATCCCTGCCCAGAACCATGCCATCACTGCTTCTGGGCCCCAGGGAGGATGTGTCTGTCTGCCCCAGAGGACAGGCCACGCTCCCATACGCCGCCCCATGACCATGTGCTCGCTCCTCAGAACCATGTTCTGCACGGTGAGCCGGGTGCTCCACATCCAGCATCCCATCCCGGGTCCACTCTCTGAGCCCGGGCACCGCAGCAAGGCTTCCAGGCCTTTCTGACTTTGAGAGGTGGTTTCTCTCCTCCACCCCCACCCACTCTCCTCCCAGCAGACGATTCCTATCCAGTACCTCCTGTTAATTCTAAGTGGGACCACCTATTCCAGAGACCACCCCCCCAAATCAGTGTCATGACCAGGGAGGGCTCAGTAAATTTTCTGTGGTCAAGGGCAAGGACCACTTGAGGCGCCAGAGGGGCCACCCCAGGTGCTCCCTGCTCCAAGCTGGGCCGAGCAAAGGCCTGGGCCCCAGGGGTCCTCAGGGCTTGAGCCCAGGTACATCACTCACTCCCAAGCCTCCCCACGCTCTGCGGGCCCGTCCGCAGGGGCTGCAGGCAGGACAGGTGGTGGTCAGCCTTGCACTGGGGCCAGGATAGTCCTCTGAGGTGGGACACAGAGCAACAGGGGCTCCCAGGGCCCTGCAGCACCTCCTGAGATGAAGCCGAGCAAACAGGGCCAGACCAGAGAGGCCACCGGCCGCGGCAGGGACCTGGCGTGCTCATGATAAACCACCTAGAGGGTACGCAGAATCACTGAGGACCTGGACAGGTAGGTGGGTCCTCACTGGGATGCTGGACAACTTGAACAGCTCAGACTTGGTGCCCAGTGGGCTCCTGACCAGCCTTCGTTGACCTGGACCGGAATAGGGGGAGCCACACCCTGGCTCCAACCAGTGCCAGCAGCACATTGTCTTGTCAAAACAAAAAATGTCCTCAATATGTCTCAGGTGAGCATTTTGTTCTAGAGAAAACTACTTGAGACCCTGAGCACCAGGAGGCAGCAGGCATCCCATGCTCCCTGGTTGTGACCACAGAGGGGAAAGTGCTGGGACTGCAACCCGACGGCCTTGAGGCCTTCCAGACGAGGCCGATGGGCTGCCTGACTGGAGGCACAGAGGGCATCCACACTAACACCACCAAAAAGCCATGGACTCATGCCACAGGCATCTGCTTCACAGCTCTTGGAAATGTGCCAGGGGCTGGCAGGAGACTTGGCACTGAGGTTCCAGCTCTCTGCACGTGGCATGACTCTCGGCCCAGGCTGCCTGGTGGTGGGGAGGGGTGGGAGAGGGGTGGCATTAGCCATGCAACTATAGAGCCCCAGAGGCTGGTGTTCCACAAGCTGTGGGGGAGGGAGAGCTGAATGGCCCCTTGCCCAGCTGCCACCGAAGCCCTGGCCCCAGACCTGACATCTTATGGCAGAGACCCATCCACACTACTGCAGACTTGGTACTGGGCCTGACACGCAGAAGCCAGACTTGGCCCCAGAGTGCACGGCAACAGTTCCGAACACAGTTGTGAGAAGGGAGCACAAACGGCATTGGTGTGGGCTGCCTCAGGGAGACAGGGGAGGGGCCCTGGGGGCCCACCCATGCCACAGACATGAGGGGTGCTGGCGACCTAAAGTCATGGACCATCTTCCGTAGAGCATGAACATTTTAAGTATCTGGTGAAAACTATGGACTTTTCCCAGAAAAAAAAGTAGAAACATGTATACACACACATGCACACATGTGCGCACACCTACATACATACATATACACATGCATACACGTGCATGCATGCACACACACATATGTGCACGCTCATACACACACAGGTACACGCACTTTTCCACACACTTTCAAGGAGCTTTTGGAGTCTATGAACCTAAGAAGAGAGCCTCTGAATAAAAGGAAGTCGTGTGTACTTTGTGCATTAAGTAATAACAAATATTATTAATGACCTGTTGGATGAACAAATAGATTTACTATTTTGTGCTTCAAAACTTAGCAGCTGCTATGGCCTTGCTCCCAGTGGTCTGCAAACCGGCATGGAACAAACCACAGAAAAGAGGTGGACTTCTTTCACAGCCTGACCTGCAAGCTCCGCCTGCACCACGCCCCAGAACCAGCCCTTGGCGGCAGCTCCACACCAGTCACACAAAGCAGTGAATCCAGTGCTGAGTACTCAGCCCGCTCCACAGGGCAACACCATGGGGCGTGCAGACTTCCAGGGTCTGCCCTGCCCTGAGGAGCCTGCCCACTGGCCCTGGAGAGCAGGCAGCAAACCACAGGTACCTCTGCTTCAGGCCACAGAGATGCCAGGCAGCAGTGGGGTGGGGGCAGGCCCTCCACACTGCTCGCCATTGATCTCCACTAATGAATTTCTCTGTGGAAAGGAACAGACTGCTCCACAGTGAGTGGGCCAAGGTGGTCCCACATGGCCGCCCGGTGTCAGGCATGCTAATCACTGAGCTGTGACTCCATCAGATCGGTCTCCACACCCTGCTCCAACACCCTGCTCTGCCCCCATGCTTCTGAGCAGGCCCGAGGCTGTAATGCAGACAGCTGATAAAGTCAGAGAAGTATAACACTGAGATGAAGACCTGTGATGTTGGCGTGGAGATGTCGATTCACTTAGCTCCGTTGTAGTGCATTTCAAGGACAATCAGCTGAAATCGCTCACTGTCCTGGTGGGGGCAGGGCTGATATAGTCCTGACTGCACCACCCTTCCCTCCCGTGTGAGACAGATCCCGCAAGCCAGCGAGACTCGCTCATGTGATGTCACACAGCCGACTCTTGTTCTAACACGCCTTTGGAGATGGCGCGGAGCCTGCGGCTGTTTGCATGCACTCCAGCCTGTGGTTTCTGCAGCCTGGGAACATGGGTCCAGGAAGGCAGTGGAATGGTTTAACAGCTTAACTGAGATATAGTTCACATGCAATAAACTGCAAGTATTACCGTGTTCAATTTAATATGTTTTTAACGTATGTATCACCACATCACACAATCAGGGCGGCAAGCACATTCATGACCCCCTCCCCAAGTTTCCTGGTGCCCTTATGGCCCTGCCACCCACACCTCCCCAGGCAACCACTGAGCTGTTGGTCACCACCGTGACCCGCCTGTGCCAGAGTTTCACATAAAGGTAACCGTACGGTGTGGACTCTTCCCCATCTGTCATCTTTCACTCAGCCTAGTCATTCTGAAATGCACCCACCCTGTCTGCCCACCACTGTGATGGGCATTCCCGCTGTCTTCCATGTGGGGCGATTACAGACTGCACTGCTGTGGGAATGCTGTATGGACATGCGCCTCCATTTCTCCTGCATAAGTAGGAGTGGCTAATATCACAGTGTGTTTAATTGTTTAAGAAACTACCAAACTGCTCCCCAAAATGGTTGTGCCATGTCACTTTCCCACCAGCAGTGTGCAAGAGTGACAGTCATTTTGAACCTCCTATCCTCAATCTCGTAATTTAACCATTCTGATAGAAATATAGAAGCTTTCCATTATGGTTTAATAGGCATTTCCCTAATCATTAATAAGCATCTTTCCACGTGCCTATTTGCCACCCATATGCCTTCTTCAGTGATGGGTCTATTCAAATAGTTTGCCCATTTTTAATTGTGTTATTATTGTGTTTCAAGGGCTCTTTCTATTCTGTATGTGATTCCTATATCAGAAATGGGATTTCTAAATATTTCCTCCCAGTCTGTGACTTGTCTTTTTATTCTCTTCACAGTGTCTTTCAAAGAGCTTAATTTAAAGAGATCTTAAAGAGTTAATTCTTAAAGAATTCTTAATTTTAATAAAATCCACTTTATCAATTCATTTCTTTTTTTTAATATATTCTATTGATTCTTTACAGAGAGGAAGGGAGAGGGAGAGGGAGTCAGAAACATCGATGAGTGAGAAATATCAGTCAGCTGCCTCCTGCACACCCCCTACTGGGGATGTGCCTGCAACTAAGGTACATGCCCTTGCCGAAATCGAACCAGGGACCCTTGAGTCAGCAGGCCGACGCTCTATCCACTGAGCCAAACTGGTTAGGGCTCAATTCATTTCTTTAGTGGACTGTGCTATTGGTATTGTATCCAAGAAATCTTTGCCTAACCTAAAGTTTTATAGTTTAGTTTTAAAACTATGGTTTTATACTTTTAGGTTTTTCATGCATCTATGATCCATCTTTTATTTATTTTTTATATATAGTGCAAGGTACGAATTGAAGTTCATTTCTCAGCACTTAGTTACTTGGTCAAACACTATCTGTTGAAAAGATTATTCCTTTTCCAGTGAATTGCCTTTGTATCACTGTTGAAAATCAATCTTCTGTACCTGTGGGGTCCATTTGGGGTTTTCTCTCTATCTGCTGCAGTGGTCTATTTGTCTATGTTTACACCAAACACAGTCTCAATTATAGTAGCTTTTGGATGTTTTGAAGTCATATAGTTTGTCCTCTAAGTTTATTCATCCTTTTCAAAATGGTTCTGGCTATTCTAGATACTTTGCATTTCCATATGAATTTTAAAACCAGCATGTAATTTCTAACCGCTTCCAAAAAGTATGCTGGGATTTCTGCTGACATTGCATTCCATCTATAGGTTAACTTGAGAACTGATATTTAATAGTCATGAGCCCTCCAGTCATGAACACAGACATGTCTCCATTTACTTAGATCAGTGGTCGGCAAACTCATTAGTCAACAGAGCCAAATATCAACAGTACAATGATTGAAATTTCTTTTGAGAGCCAAATTTTTTAAACTTAAACTTCTTCTAATGCCACTTCTTCAAAATAGATTCGCCCAGGCCATGGTATTTTGTGGAAGAGCCACACTCAAGGGGCCAAAGAGCCGCATGTGGCTCGCAAGCTGCAGTTTGCTGACCACAGACTTAGATCTTCTTTGGTTCCTGCAGCAACATTTTATCATTTTCAGTGTACAGACCTTGTTGATGTTTGTCAGATTGATCCCTACTAGTAAGTATTTCACATTTTTATATAATTGCCAATAGAATTTTTAATTTTTTGTCCATTGCTATTCTCCTAATATATAAAAACCCTGGGTTGTAACGAACAGTAACGACTGGAGGCTGACCAACCAGAAGTCAGTGCTGGCCCCACCCCCAAGCGAGCAGTAAGGGGCAATCAGGCAGGCAGGCAGAGGAGTTAGGGGTGATCATGTAGGCAGACCAGCAGTTAGGGGTGATCAGGCAGGCAGTCAAGTGGTTAGGGGAGATCAAATAGGCAGACAGCCCCTCCCCAGGCTGGCCCTGCCCCCAAGCAAGTGGTTAGGGGCAATCAGGCAGGCAGTCAGAGTGGTTAAGGGTGATCAGGTAGGCAGACCAGTGGTTAGGGGAGATCAAATAGGCAGAGAGCCCCTCCCCAGGCTGGCCCTGCCCCCAAGCAAGTGGCTAGGGGCAATCAGGCAGGCAGTCAGAGTGGTTAAGGGTGATCAGGTAGGCAGACCGGTGGTTAGGGGTGATTAGGTAGGTAGGCAAGCAGCTAGGAGTGACCAGGTAAGCAGATGGCCCCTCACAGGGCTGGCCCTGCCCCCCAGCAAAGAAAGAGGGAGGCCCAGGCCAGCCAAGCCATTGCATCCCAGCCTGTCACCTGCAGAGGGAGGCCACAAGTGGCAGGGAAGGGGGGGGCGGGGAACAGCGCTGCACAGATGGCAAGCAGTGGCAGCGGCAGGGGTGGGGCCAGCTGCCTGCAGCCAGGGGAAGGAAAGCCCCAATAGGCCCTGATCTGAGGCCAGGCCTACGGACCCTACCCGAGGGGTCCCAGATTGTGAGAGGGTGCAGGCCGGGCTGAGGGACCCCTCTGAGTGCATGAATTTTCATGCATCGGGCCTCTAGTACTATATAAATACAATGGGTTTTTATAGTAACCTTTCATATTACAATGTTGCTAAGTTAGCATGTTAACTTAATATTCTAGTAGCTTTCTTATAGATTCCATTAAATTTTGCATGTAGATAATCATGTCATCAGTAAATGAAAAGTTTTGTTCTTTTCCATCCTGATGGCTTTTCTTTCTTCCTCTTGTCTAAAGGTGCCAGCTAAAACTTCAGGTATGATGTGAATAGATGTGGGAGAGTGAACATCCATGTCTATTCTGCTCTAACGGGAAAGGATCAGTCCTTCACCACTGAGCATGAGGTTCGCTGTAGGCTATTCACAAATACCCTTCATAAGTTCAAGAAGTTTTCTTTATATCCTAGTTTGCTGAGAGTTTTAATAGAACTGGATGTTGGGTTCTGTCAAGTGTTTTTTTCTGCAACATAATCCTATGGTTTTTCTTTCTGTCCATCCATAGTCATGATGAATTACATCAACTGAATTTTGAATGCTAAACCAACCGTGCAACACTGGGCTAAGCCCCACTTGGTCATAATGAAGTATCCTTTTATATGCTGACTAGGGGCCCAGTGCACAAATTCATGCACCTTGAAAGGACCTGTGGGCTGCAAGGCTGCAGTAGGCACAGTAGTGGGTCTCCGCCCATCGACCACGCCCCCACCTGGCCCCTCCCGCCACAGACCCTGGTCCCCTGTCTGCAAACAGCCCCATTCCCGCTGGCCACTGCTCCCACGCACTGACAGCACCAGCCCTGCTCATAGCCACTGACAGCATAGAGCGATTGGGGCTGGTGCCAGCAGCAGCTTTGAACAGGACCAGAGCCGTCAGCGGGTGTGAGTGGCAGCTGTGGGCCCCAATCACTCCTGAGGGCTTCTCCACCTCCCCTTGCTCCTAAGGGGTGACTGGAACAGCAGCTGCTGCTCGCACCCACTGACAGCGCCAAGTGATCGAGACTGGCGCCAGGCGCCAGCTGCAGGTGCAAGTGGCGGCTCCAATGCCAGCTGTGGCTGTGAGCAGCAGCTCCAGCACCAGTAGCAGGCTGTGAGTGGGGCCAGCACCAGCAGCAGGTGCAAGTGCCAGGTGGCACAGTGATGCATGGGAGCAAAGAACTTTCAGTAACCACCAGAGGCTCACCCTGCTAACAGCGACTGGCACCCTGCCTTGGTCTGGCGCCCCCACTCACCTGCTCCACCATCCCGCTGTGGTCGATGCCAGCCATTGTCCACGCTCTGCCGTCTGCTACCAAAGCCCGCCATGTTCCATGCGCCCCCTGGTAGTCAGTGCACATCATAGTGACCAATTGTTCGGTTTTTCAGTTGTTCTGCCATTCGGTCTATTTGCATATTAGGGTTTTATATAGAGAGATAATATTTTGTTGAGGTTTTTTATGTGTCTATGTTTATAAAGGATATTGGGTTAGTTTTCTTGTAACATATTTGTCAGTTTTAGTATCAGAATGAGTTGAGAAATACTCATTTTCTGCAATTTTCTGGAAGACCTTGTGCAAAATATATATATATATATATATATATATATATATATATATATATATATATATGAGCCTAATATGCAAATTGTCCCCTTGGGAGTTCTACTGGGAGACCAGGAGTTTGATGACATGCGCTGACCACCAGGGGGTGGTGTGGAACGAAGGAAGGCCCCTGCCGGCAGCTGGAAGGCCCTGATCGGCCCTGACCACTGGCCAGACATAGGGACCTTACCCATGCATGAATTTCATGCACCAAGCTTCTAGTTGATAATATTTCTTCCCTAATTATATGGCAGAATTTAATAGTAAGGTGATCTTGGTCTAGAGTTGCCTTCCCTGGGGGTTTTTAACAACAAATTTCATTTCTTTAATAGATACAGAGCTATTCCAGTTCTCTACTTCTCCAGCACGCTTCAGTAGTGTGTGCCTTTCAAGGAATTTGCCCATTTCAGCTTGCTTGTCAAATTTGTTGGCATAAAGTTTTTCACAATATTCTCTTCTTATTCTTTCAATGTCTGTACAATCTGTAGTGATGTCACTTCTCCCATGACTGATGTTGGTAATTTGTGTCTCTCTTTTTCTTACCTAATCATTCTGTCTAGAGGTTTATCAATTTTATCTTAACAAAGAACCAACTTTTGGTACTATTTATTCTCTCTGTTGTTTTTCTATTTTCTGTTTCTTTGTTTTCCACTCTTATCTATTTATTTATTTTCTCTTATTTATTTTGGATTTCATTTTCTCTTCTATTTCTAGTTTCTTTAAGTGGAAGCATAGGTAATAAATTTGATTGCCTTTCTAAGAGGAAATGGAATGTAAAGTCCCAGAGCCTTCAGTTTTTATAATCTTCTGGCTGCATGACCTTAGTTTAATTAAATAGCTTGTCCTACCCTCAGTTTTACCATCTGGAAAATGAGGCCAAAAATACCTACCTTTCAAGGCTGCTATGACAATTCAATGACATCAAATTTTAAGCACCAAGCCCAATGCTAGCACACAGTAATTGCTCATGAAGTGTTTCCTCCCTCCCTATGATAAGCAATCACCCCATCATCTCCTTGGGTGACACACAAAAGCACATAAGTACTCCACAGTCACAAGATATAAAAACTGATGCCACCACAAAGCCCAGCAGGTCTGATCTATTCATCTGCAAACAGGTGCAGAAACAAGCAAGCTGAGATGCAGAGACTAGGACCTAAGCGAACCACCTCTTCCTCTGGGTTATGACTGGAACCCAAGTTCGGCTGCCTACCACCACCAAAACTAAACTCCTGTGACAGAAGCTAGTGAAAAAGGAAAGTGGTTTATTCAAGTGCTAGTCACCTAAAGAGATGGGGAACTCTTATCACAAAGCCCATCTCAACACCTCAGGGCAGGCAGAGGTTTCTATAAGGAGGGAGAGAAAAAGGAGAACAAAGAAATCAAGGAGGTTAAAAAGCTGTCTACATGCAGACCAGCACCGTCCACTCCAACAAGGATCCTGAAACTGGTCAAGTGAGGTGTGTGTCATCCTGGTTCTATGGTGGAAGGTCAGCACATCTCCTAGAACTGGGATGGCTTAAGGCTGGAATCTGTAGCTTCTGAAGTTAGTTCCTAGGATTTTTATACAAACACTAGAGGCCCAGTGCACAAAATTCATGCACTGGAGGGGGGTCCCTCAGCCCGGCCTGTGCCCTCTCACAGTCTGGGACCCCTCAGGGGATGTCCACCTGCCAGCTTCAGACATCCCTCTCACAGTCCAGGGCTCTTGTAGTCCAGGACCCCTAGCTCCTTACCACCTGCCTGCAGCAGAGGCAGGAGAGGCTCCAGCCACCGCCACTGCACTCGCCAGCAGTGAGCCTAGCTTCTGGCTGAGTGGCGCTCCCACTGTGGGAATGCACTGACCACCAGGGGGCAGCTTCTGTGTTGAGCGTCTGCCCCCTGATGGTCAGTGTGCATCACAGCAACCGGTGGTTGTTACTGGTCATTCAGCCATTTAGTAAATTTGCATATTAGGGTTTTATTATATAGGATGCTGTTTATCTACAAGCTACATATTAGTCAGACTCGGCATTTACAGAAACCACGTCAAAGGAATGGTGGGGTGGGTTACAATTTCCCATTGTTACAGCATTAGCTATAGAAGTCTGGATAAACCAGAAACCCAGATACAACATTTCCATGTCATCACTGGTCTTGGTGGATGCCCGAGGGAATAATCAAGAGAAGCTTCCAAAGGCTTCCCAGGTCCTTTTAAATTTTACTTGAGCATCTGACCCTTCAGTTAACAAATGCTCAGAAGCTCCAGACCCAAATGGGCTGTAACAGAACATTATGGCCTTTGGGGTCAGACATGCCTGGTCTGCCACTTGCTGGAGCTGTGACCTCAGACAAGTTACTTAACCTCCCTGAGATTGGATTCCATCGCTGGCAAATGTGTCGGGCACTAAGTGCCCACTCCTCCAAGCCTCACTGGAATGCTGTGCTGTGGAACCCTATGGGAAACCAGAGACTTACACAGACTGAGCACCTTACCCAGGGTCATGTTTGCTGGAAAGGTGGGCATGGGATTTGAACTCAGATGGTATGCACCAGAGAATGAGTGCTAGCCAAAGCACCATCCACTGACCTACTTAGATTATCCTATCAGCTTTGTGTGAGAATTAATAAATTATCCAAATGGCCAGCAATGAACTGGGCCAGGACATGTGAGGTCCCTGGGAGCAGCCAGAGGGTTGGGACACCCCAGACAGAACAGGTAACATCCTGGTCACTGGGCCACTCTTGGGGTTGCAGGTTCAATGCTGGCCTCAGTCGAGGCAACTGAGTAGCCAAATTCATAGCGACAGAAAGGGCCTGGTGGGCGCCAGGGGCTGGGGAGAGTCGCTGTCTGACAGGTGTAGAGTCTGCTTTGCAAGAAGAGCTCCGGAGATGGTGGCGGTGATGTGGCACCACGGGAGCGTGCTCCATGCCGCTGAGCTGCCACTCGCAGATGGCTGACAGTAACTTTCATGTGGTATGAATTTTACCACAATAACAAATAACAAAAAGGAAAGAGCAAAGTGGGAAGGTCCCGGCACACAAGCAGACTCCAGGACATGTCGCAAGCACCGGTAGGGACACCGACATCTGTGACAATGCCTCGGAGCTACAGGGTCTCCACAAAACCCTGAAAAACCATGCACGGGGGAGCCGCCTCCCAGGATGCCGGTGCCAGCCCCCAGCTGAGCTGTGTGTCTCCGAGGACAGTGCATGAAGGGCGTGTGTGGTGGGAGGGCAGGGAGGGCAGAGAGAGGTGGTGGAGCAGCTAGAACTGCCTCTGGTCCCCGGGGCCGTGCCACACTGCAGGGTCTCCTGACTCAGGGCCCTCAGGATACTGCCTACATGCCCCTCCCCCCCACCCCAAGCTCTCTCCTTATACCAGGGGCACTGCATCCAGAACACGGGCCCCTGTGGCCCAGAGCAGTGGGCAAACAGGAGGAAGGTCTGAGCTCAGTGGCCACCTGCAGCTGACACTCCCCAGCCTCTGCTCCTGGACTAGCCGATGGCTGGGGGACTGAGATGCGGGCTTGAGGGTGCCTGCACAGGGTAACCACTTGGTGAGTACTCCATTTCCTGCCCCCTCAACACAATGGCCTTTACTCAGCTGCCAGGCCTGGGAGGGCACGCCGGGTCTGCAGTGGGGACCTCTGATTAACAGGGACTTGTCACCCAAAGGTGCCTCTGTACTGAGGAGGAGAGGGACAAGGACCCTTTCTACCAGTATGCCGGGGGCTCCCTAGGGGATGAAAGCAGCATCTTCTAGCTCAAACGAGCTCTGACAACTACAAAGTTCCAGATTTCCTATACTGCATTGCACTGGAGCCACTCAGAGCAAGCGGGTCCCCTCAGCTCACACCAGCCCCTCTCCCAGACCCCTGGCCCCTCAGCCACTCCTCCCAAGACTCGGGGCCCTTCTCTCTGCACCCTATCAGCTTGGCTCAGGCCCACAGACAGACATGGCCTCTTCAGAGCAGGACACATCAGCCTGTCTCCTTCCTCGACCCCTCACCCGCCCCTCCTGCTGACTCCATTCTCAGAGCTGTGCTAACCCGAGAGGACCCTGCTCATTGCATCTGGTTCTCTTATTTTGGACTTCATTCTGCCTAATCACACTCTTTTTCACAACATGACATCCAAGAGTTTCTCTTCCTCCAGGCCAGAGACAGGGCCAGGGCGGTCTGTTCGCCACAGGCACCTCTTCCACGGCCTGGTGCCTTGACACTTCCCCACTATCTTTCCAGCTTCCTAACTGGAACACAGAGTCCCCTACAACTCAGCAACCCCACTTTCCAGCAATCCCACCGCAGAGACGCTGAAACGCGTGCAGAGCTGTGCATGAGGGTGTGGTTACAGTGCACTCACAGGGCAGAATAACAGGACCACCTGCGTGGGGAAAGTCCACAGCCCACAGCCCACCCGCAGTGCTGGCTGCAGGCCCGGAACTGAGGTCGGACCAGGGCCAGTGTGGGTGAAAGGCCCAAACACTCCAAGCAGAAAACACCTCACAGAACTACGCGTGGGCATGGCCCTCCCGCCTTTCAGCAGCGCTGGGATGGGTGAGTGGGGCAGGGCCAGACCACACTACCACCTCTAAGGGTGCCATTGTGGAGAGTGTGGTGCCTCGAAGGTGCTTGTAGTGTTCAAGTAAATGTCTCTGTTTTTTACATTTTTTTTTAACAAGAACATATTCCTTTCATATTCTACACAAGAAAAAATAATTTTTAAAAACTCACAAGAAAAAAGACAAAACGTCCTACCCTTCCCCGCTTCCCCATAACCCTAGAACTGGCAGGGCGTCCACCCACTGGGCCACCCTGGGCTCAGTCCCTGGTCCCAGACTCTGGACTCCAGCTAGGCATGTCTCCTCTAGCTCTGAACAGCCTGAGCCTCTCTCACCTCCTCCCTCTGCCAGCCAGCATCCCTCCACCAGGGCTCCTCCCCAACTCTCAGACAGCCCAGGTCCCCATTCAGGCTGGGCTCGCTTGAGACAGCCTGCAACCCGACCCTTTGTCCCTGGCCCATGGCAGTTACAGTGGGGGCCAAGGTGTGAAGACCACATCTGCCTTGCTCACCTCAGGCCCTGGGCCTTGGAAACACCCGGGAAGTCCGCACCCGGGAGGCACACACCCACCTGGGAGGCACACACTCACCCGGGAGGCACACACCTGGGAAACACACACCCACCAGGTAGGCATGCACCCACCGGGGAGGCACGAATCCACCCGGGAGGCACACACCCTGAAGGCACACACCTGAAACTCAATTGGCCACAGGCCTCACTCAGTGAGCCACAAAGAACCCAGAATAGGACACAAGGACCCCATCCTATTTCCAAGGAAGCTCACAGCCTCCCTGACCTCCCTCCTGCAGGGAAGATGGGCTCTACTGGGGGTGGGCTAGGCCCCCCAAGGTCCACGCTCCCTAGTCCGGGAAGGTGCTCAGCTGAGAAACAGCCACACGAAAGGCACACACCCTCCCAGGAGGCATACACCTGGGCTCAGGCTCTCAAGCTGAATAGCAGTCGCTGCAGGTCTGTGCTGTCTCCCTGCTCAGAGCATCCCTTTGAGGACTGGAGGAGCTGGGCCTAGGGGCGAGATCCTGCTCTTCCTTCCGGAGGTCCCTGTGGGAGGCCTGGCGGGAGACCTGGTGGCCGCAGCTTCCTCCTCTTCCCTGTGGCCACAAGGAAAGCCTGGCCCCGCAGCCCCTGCCGCCTCAGCCAGTGCAGCCACTGCAGCCGTTTTCATTTTATGACGGCTGCGTTCTGAGCCTCGTTGTCCCTCTCCGCCTCATTAGGAGCCTCCACGAACCCCTTCTGGATGGGTGCAGGAAGTAAACAACCAGGCAGACCAGCAAGCCAAACAATTGACTCCCAGTCTAAAGACAGTGTGCCAGGCCCACTCCCGGCACCCACTGTGGGGCAGGCCCCATCCTCCGGTCTAAACAGCCTCGTCACCATTCCCAGAGCCTCCCCTGGGAAACACAGGTGGGCAGCTGCCTCCACAACCCACCACTAAGCCTGGCCACACCCTAGGCAAGCAGTCTCCCCCTTTTCACGCCTGGGTGGGGCAGCCGAGGGGCAGGGCTTCAGACAGGGGGGCATCCACCAGACGGAGGTCCTGTGGAAGGGAGCCTGCCCTCATAGCACGCGCCCATGGCAAACGGGGCCACCCGGCCTGGACACGGACAGTCGGCCTCAGATGCCCCAGGTCTGGTGACAAAGCCTCACCCGCCCGTCCATTCACCACCTTCACTTCCGGTCTCCTATAGGGAGCTCTGGTCCGCCCCACCCTCTTCCCTCTGAACAGGCCACACTAGCTCATGCCTAGGCTTTACACAGGCGCCCCTTCCCCCTCCTCCACTAGACAAAGCTCCCCTTGCTCCCAAAGGTCATTCAAAATCCACCGCTGAGCCCAGAGGCAGGCATTTTGATACCTCACTATCCAAATAAGAAAACCAAGGAGGAGAAAGCTGTCCCTGTGCCCAGAGATAAGTCAGAAAGAGGCTGAGGCAGGAATAGAACCCAACCCCAAAGCAGCCCCTCTCCCCAAACCCTGGGGGCCACTCATGCCATCACACTGACTAAACATTTAGTTTGTCCCATGAAACTGAGGAGAACTGTCAAATTCTCCTCAGGCCCAGCCCCTGGGCACAGGCATGGCCCACCCACCTGCCCGGGGGCGGGAGGGGGGGGTGCAGGGGAGCAGAGTGGCAGCATGGGGCCCACGGCAGGAGGGGAGGGGCAGCGCTTCGTGGTTGTAATGAGAAATCTCAGATGAAGGAACAAATGCTGCCTGGAAGAATACATGGCAACAAAACGCCCAAGTGTAGACTCGCTCACTCGCTCTCACATCCGCTCGAGCACCACTGTTCCAGGAGCTGATGGAAATGCTTGGTGCAGCATCGCTCAACCGCCAGGCAAGGTCCCCGCCTGTGCGGGACTCACAGCCCAGTGAGGGGCAGACACCATGAAAAATAAATGGCCATAAATTCAAGGGAAAATGATGTGACAGGGAAGGGGGAGGGGTCAGAAGAGAAGGAGTCCCATCTGCAATTCATTGGTGAGAGAGGCCTGGGCAGGCACCTCTGGAAGGTGTGGGGGGTGGAGGGGAGCAGCCACACAGAGGCTGGCAGAGCAGCAGGGCTGGAGGGAAGTGCAGGGGGATAAGGAGAAGGGTGAGGTGGGCAGGCAGAGGCCACTGCAAGCTTCACAGGACCTCACAGGGAGACACCTTAGTCCCTGAGCCTCCTCCTCCTGGGACTCCCAAGGGCAGCACGTCCCTGGAGCTGTTTCAGGGACGCTCTCTGGACCCAGCCCAAGCAAGACCCACAGGCCTCCCCTGGCCCTACTGGCAAGTTGTGCTGAACAACTGGCAAGAGGAACCTGCTTCCCCGGCCTCCATGAAGGTTTCCTCAGGGCTGGGTGACACCAGGTGGATCCTGGGCAAGAGGCCAAGGGCAGTGTGTAAAGCGTAAGCTCTGCCCTGCGCTGTGCCCTGAGCCCTGTGAAGCCTGGCTCTGCGCAGCCGAGGAGGGCCATGCTGACTACCTCACAGGCTCAAGGCGGGCTCTGAGCACACTGGATCCCCAGGAGGCAGCGAGCAGCGAGCAACGAGCAGGGAGCTTACTTTCCTGACACTGAAACTTGGCTCCTAACTACCCAAAGCCACCTCCCAAGGAGGGGATGGGCATCGCCTGACTAGGGCCCAGGAGCCACCCTGCCCTTGAGCAGGCAACTGAGGCTCTCTTTCCGGTTGGAGATGGCTCTGTCCGGGCGCTACCCTGCCAGCCCCCCACCCTCCCTGCTTTCCACAAAGCCTGTCCTGCTCCCTCTCCCTGATCAGCCACAGGGACACCTTGGGTCCCTGAGAATCCTCATGGGAGCAGAGAGGAGGCTCCAGAGATGTTGCCGGTGGACTCGGGCACAGAGCCTGTGCCACTGACCAGCACCCCAGTGACTGGGGCCAGGGCAAGTGACCACAGTTTTGTCTCCTCAAAACAAACATTTCTGGCTGCAATGCTCCGCACCTCGACAGCAGTGGTAGTTCTGTTGGTCCATACTCTCGTCTAACTCACCGAACAGTGCACGTCTACTAAGGGTGTTTTATCCCCTGCCAAGTGCACCTCATTAAAGAAGGAGGCTCTGTCCTGGCACCACCTGACCCCATCGCTCTCCCGAAAGGAGGGTAGCAGATGGGTCAACCAAGACCACGAAGAAGATCCCATTTGGGCCAATGGTCCTCCCAGACGGGGCCTCCCAGGTGCTGTCCTTGCCGGAATTCTGGCATTTAACAACAAATGTTCCATCTTGTGTGCAGGGGCGGAGGAGACTGAGGGAGCAGGGTCAGCAGCAGGGGCCACGCAGTGGTGTGGGGGGAGGGAAGCACAGAAAGTTCCCTGGGACACAGCTGCACAGGGCAACCCACCCCCGTCCTTTCCCCACGCCAGCATCAGATAAAACCTCACATCCCTAGGTGGCTCCAGAATCCGACGGGGGCGAGGGAACGCAGAGTTAATAAACTTTAACCTGCTAGCGAACACCACAATTAACATGCCCCAAAGTACTGTTGCTTTGTAATTAGATTGAAAAACAAAATCTAAAACACTGGTCCCCACAAAATTATTGTCAAATTCCTGGTTAGGTTTCTTAGCAATTAAACTCATTTATTCGTTTGTTCTTGAAAATGTATTTATTCCTTCCATTTAAACTAATGCCATAATTATATGATGTGTGTTATTAATGAGATCACCACTGAGGTTCAGTTGTCTGGCCTGCTTTGCCAGAGGCCAGACTAGATATTGTCGGCAGGGAGCATTGATTAAAACAGCATTTGTCCTAATAATTCTCCTTTTCCAGGGAGTTTCCCGTCAAGAAGACTTGGGAGTGAGGCCCATAGCTGACGGCTACTTGCCATAACAACAGTCGGCTGGCTGTCCGGTGGGGAAGGTGTGCTGGCTACCAGAGTGCCCGGGCCTTGAGGGAGTCTGCAGGGAGGCCTGGCGGGTCCCACGCACGAGAGGCAGCTGGCTCTATGCTCTGCTTCCCCAAGAACCAAGAACACAACCAGAGGAAGTATAGGCCACAGAACACACCCCAGTAGAGATGCACTGGCGTGGAGGCCAAGAGGGAGTGGCAGCAATGGGCTGCCATCAGGCACAGTTCCGAAGTAAAAAGTCTATTGAGCACTTAGCATGTGCCGGGACCAGCAAAGCCCTTTGCATGTACTACTCATGTAATCCACAGATAGACCACAGCGGGGGAGGAGGGGTTATTTTACCCCCATTATACAAGTGAGGAGGTTGTTGCACAGAGGCTGAGTGGCTTGCCCAAGCTCACACAGGTAGAGAGGCAGAGCCGGACTCAACCCAGGCAGATTGCTCCTGAGTCCATGCCCCTACCCACTCCTCCAGGGCGATCCTGAGCCAGGGTGGAGAGGCAAACAGCCAGAGCTTTGCACCGAGACGCTCGTGGGTCCTGTGCCCACTCCCAGCCCTGCAAGGAATAGCACTGGCACTCCAGCTTCCCCACAGGGCTTGTTATTATCATACAGGCGCTTGCCATGTGCCAGGCACTCTACAGGTCCCTTTACTCTTGCAGCTCAGAAATCCCCATCCCTGTCCCTAGATGAGGAAGCTGGAGCTCAGAGAAGTCACCATGGGCAAAAGTGGGGGGAGAGGAGGCAGTCTATTATTATATTAATTATTGCACTTAATACAAAACTCGAGAGGTAGAAAAATGCAGTGAAAAGATATATCTGCCACTCCATCCCAAGTCATTGTGTCTCCATCCCAAAACCAACGTTGCCTTATGGCCTGTGTGTGCTCAGGTGCACACACCTGTACGCGTGCTTTGCACAGAGCAGCACTACACCACCAACCTGGCATTGCAATTGCCAGCCAGCAGGGCATGTGCCAGACTACTGCCTCTTAGCACAGAAAGAACTACTGTAGGGGTTGGCGGAGGGGGTGGGGCTCGAGGGCCCATGGCTCTCACTGTGCATACCCCACGGAAGCCCTGGCAGGGGATGGGGGTCCGGGGTGGAACTGGCTGCTGCCCAGCTCCATGGTGGTCAGGAAGCTGAGCCTGCGCAGCCACCAGCTTTGGCTCCTTTGACCTCACCCAAGCCTAGGGTGAGTGCATGCACTATCTGACCCAGCACCTCGCGGCGGGCCAAGCGCCAGACCCCCATCGCCGTCATGGGCGAGTTCCCCAACCTGGTCACCTCGCTGAACCCCCTAGACCCAAACAAGGTCAAGGAGAAGGAAGAGGGGGGGAAAGAGGGAGAGCAAGAACGAGCTGCCGGGGGATATCGCTGGTGAGTCACCGCACTGGCCTGAGGCCCTGAGGCCACTGGCCACGCTTGCAGGACCCTCTACGTGCAGCCTGCCTTCCACCCCTCCACCCTCCACACCAGACTCCCCCACAGCTGCTATGGCTTCTATGTCCCCACTCCAGCCAAGGAGGGGGGCTCCGAGAGAGGGAAGGCAAAGGGGTCCCTGCACCCAATGGGGCTTGCACAATCCCAGATGGGGGAACCACAGCTGCAAACTCTGGCACAAAGACGTGCCTTTTGGGGCAGCAGGCTGACCCCTTGACCCAGGAAAAAGCAGCCTCTCCCTCTCCCGCCCCAGCCTCAGGGGCAGGCAGGCCCCCTCCCAGTGAACTTACTCAGTTCGCTGGCTTTGCACAGCCTGCCAGGCCCAGCCCTGAGCCCCGGGGGGCACTGTCAGCAGCAGCCCAGGACCCTCCTCCAGCAACCCCACCGCTCCCTCCTCCAAGGTGTAGGTGCAATTAGGCCCGTGGGTGTCGCATGGTCTCCAGAGCTGGTCCTCCCTTGCCCCCAGCCCTAGAAAGGGGCACTTCCCGGCCTGGCTCTGGGGAGAGCAGCAGGGGCACCACCTCCAGCTTCCAAATGGTAGTGCTGGGCCTGCCCACTGAGGCCTGGGTTCCACACAGTCAGATCCAAGACCCCCCTCCCCCACCGCCGCTGGTGAGTACATAGCCTGCTGCTTCCCCAGGCCCTGAGCCCCCATGACTACTGTGCGATTGGTGAGTGCTGCCCAAGCAGAATGGGCCGCTGGGGTTTTTCCAACCATCATGGCCTTAACTGTTTTCAGTGTTCTCAGTGTTTTTAACCTGTGAGGTAGGTGTTTATGGCAAAACCGAAAAAAAAAAAAAAAACCTGTATAAAAATCACCATTTTGTGTGCTGAACAGTACTGCAAGCTTTGGGGTGGCCGCCCTCTCCCCTCCACCCCCGGGTCCTCCCCTCTGGTCAGTGAAACGTGGTAGTCTAGTATACCTTTCTGTAGCCTTTCTTAAAATAATAAAGTCCACTGTGGTATTTGACTAAAAAAAACTACAGTTTTCCATTAAATGTATGTAACATAACATACTTAGCTAATTGGCTAAAGATGGACATACGGACCTTCTGCTGCTACCAACACTGCTCCAGCAAACCCTGTACATTCAGGGGAGCCCACCAGTATCTGCTCCCAAGGCTTTGCCATGAGGGCCTGGCTGGGATCAAAGCTGTGGGACCCGCTTTGGGAATCAGACCTGGCGGCCCTCCAGCCTCCAACAGCATGCCCTGGAGCAGATCCCTTAGCCGCTCTGAGCCCTGTTTCCTCACCTGTAAAGCAGGGACCCCGCTGCACGCCAGGAAGGGCGTCCTGAGAGGGGTGAGCCAGTGCCCTGAAGCACCGCACAGGGCCCGCACAGACAGAGGCCTGGGACAGGACCCACTCACGGTCGAGTCTCCTAGTCACCAGGGTCATCTGGCACACTCAGGCCCTGCCTCCACTTGGGCCCTGAGCCTGGGGCTTGTCCTCAGTAAGATCATATCCTGCACATGCGTTCGTTTCTTTGCTTTCACATGCAGCCGGCGAGTCTGAGTGCAGTAGAAGGATCAGGCCTCTGGAGAGGAGACCTCCAGGCCTGTGTCTGCCTGCAGGTGTCTGTAGGGGGCCTAACGGACAGGGTCTAGAGGCACCATCTGAGGCAGCCAGGGCGGCTCCCACAAATACCCAGGGGTCCTGAACCCATCTGTGAGCACCTGCCCAGCCTCCAGCTCCAGCCTCGCCCCTGGCCACTGCCACAGTGCCACCACATGATCTTTGCCTCTTCCCATCACTGACCCAGCCTTCCAGCATGCTCTTCCCTTTGCCAGGGATGCTCTTCCGGGGCCCCTCCCTCCCAGAGCCCTTCGCCTGAGTACCTCTTGCTAGTGTTCCCTGCTAACCTGTCGCCATCTCCAGGAAGTTCCCAAGGACCTGCCACATGCTGTGCAGTCACCACCAGGAAGAGATGGGCCCCAGGCTCCAATCTCACGGAGCAGTGCGGGGAGTGACGCCGGCCACGACTGCAGGGAGGGGCGGCCCAGCATCATAGCCAGGGCGCCCCCAAGGAACACGCAGCAGACACGCTGTGGACACCCAGCCAGAGGGCAGCACCTGCCCCCAGTGCAGAGTTCAGCAGGAAAATATCTTGAAGACATTTGGGTGGGGAAGAACTTCTTAAATAAGACAGGAAAAAGTTCAGCATATAGAAGATGAATAAATTTGACAACAACAGAATAAAGAACTTCTGTGAATTAAGACAACTAACTGAGCCCTGGCCAGTGTGGCTCAGTTGGTTGGGCATTGTCCCATGCACCAAAAGGTTGCTGGTTCAATTCCTGGTCAGGCCACATGCCTATGTTACATGCTCGATCCCTTGTAGGGGGTGTGGGAGAGGCAGCCAATCAATGTTTTGCTTTCACCTCTCTCTCTCTCTCCCTCCCTCCCCCCCCCCCTCTCTCTCTCTCTCTCTCTCTCTCTCTCTCTATATATATATATATATATATATATATATATATCAATAAAAAGTCATTCTTTATAAAAAAAGAGGCAGGTAACTGAAAGAAGATATTTGCCACACCTAACTTAGAAAAGAAAAGGCTCAATTTTAAAAATAGGTAAAAAATTAAAAACAATAAATAGGCATTTCATAGAAGAGAAAACAAAAAATAGCCCATAAAGACATGAAAAGATGCTCAATCCGTTACAAGAAAAAAATGTATATTAAAATCATAATAATATACCATTTTCACATGAAAATCTTAAAATTAAATACGACCAGTTGTTGGTGAGGTAGAGAGCTCTGAGAACTCAGATCTGTTGCAGATGGCAGTGTAAGCAAGAGGAGTGGAACACAATTGGGAATGACTTAATCAGGTGCAACAGGCATTGACCACAGCCCAGCAATTCCACCCCCAGGAGGGTGGCTCACAGAACCCTCACACAGGAACCCCGAAAGACAGACACGAGAATGTTCTCATTAACATTACTTGCAATAGCAAATATCTGGAAACAGCCCAAATGCCCATAACAATAAAATAATAATGTCACATGAAAGTATGCAGCAATAAAAAAGACTGGATATACCCACCTCATCACATGAGTGGATTTCAAAATCCTAATAATGAGTGGGAAAAAAGCAATCACAAAAGCATACAGAAGAGTTATTCCATGGAATGGCGAGGATAGGAAAGCTGGGGTCTTTTATGGGGGTTTCTGGCTGGGAGCAGTCTGGCCCTGCCCTGCCCCTCACTAAGCCTCTACTCTGAGCACTTCCTCCTGACAGCCAATCAAAATCCTCCCCATCCTCCTGACAGCCAATCCACATTCTTCCCATCCCGTGGCTCACACCGGGTCGACCTAAGCCATGTGTACTTTGGTACTTCAGTATGTGATTGCCAATAAAGAAAAGCCAGGGACTGGCGAGCACACAGTCAGGATGGCAGCTGTCCCCTAGGAAGGGCTCCTTCACATCTGTTAAGTTGGTATTAGATTCATGGAAGTTTATTTTATTTCCATTATTTTAGCTTAAAATGTACATTGTTATTGTGGGCAAGTTTCAAGTTTTTAAAATAATTTAAAAACTAGTGCAATCAGCAACATCCATTCACACAAAGCCTGAGTGCTTGTTTCTGTGGATTCCAGCAGCCGACAGCCGGCCTGCCAGCTGCCCAGAGGTGGGGAGACGCTGCGGAGGGACAGCTGGAGCCTGGCTTCAGCTTTAGCCAAGTTACTCTACCTCCTGTATCTTCATCTAACATGAGTTTGTAGCAAGATAACTGCACATGGTAGGAACTTTGTGAATATGTTGCATGAATGAGTCAATGATTTCTAAAGTCCATCACAATTCCACCATGCACCCAAATGTATTCGCTAGGAAGAGAATGGGGCCGCAGCCCTGAACACGGCCCCCGACACACTGAGGAGTATTCCAGAACGTGAAGTGGCACGCCAAAGCTCTCTGTTCTGTTCGATACAAACCTTTGGTATTTTAACATTACAGATTTTCTCTCCCAAATGTCAGCTTCTCTTTTATTTTTCCTTTCACTGTCACAACAAGCACACACGTATTTTCTATGGAATTTTACCAAATAGCACATCTTGCATTTTGTAAACCATATACATAAAAACTCCTCTCTCACTCTCTGCCAAGTTCTCTCTCGCGGCCCAAGGCTTTTGCTTCTCTGGCCCTTGATTCCTGACTCAAATGCACAGTCCTCAGGCTCCACCCAGGGCAGGACATTCCTGGGTTTGAAGAAAGACTGAGGGGCAAGTGAGGAAGAATCAGGCCTCTCCCAGCCAGGTTGGGACCTGACCTCTCCCCATCCTAGGCATGCCAAGTCCATCCCAAACCATCACCCTCCTTCTTAGCATCAACTTTACCTGGCTGGGAAGATGGACTTAGCCAACCCAGATGACAGAAACAGCCTGACTAAGCGCAAGCGCATAACAGCCAGAACCCCTATCTCGGACTTGCATTCCTCATCTGTAAATGCAGCAAGAACCTCAGAGTGCCATCATTTTAGGGCTTAGGTGAAATAATACATGTAAAGACACTTGCACATCAGCACTTCTGCTTGACTTTGGAAGGAATAAAACAGCCTTTACAGGCCATTTGACTTGAATTGAGCTGATCTGCAGCTAGTGTTGCAGTGGAGGGTGTTGGAAGCCCCGAGGAGCCCTGGAGGCCCTGTTTGTCTTGGGCCTATCAGCCACAGAAAACCTCCCAGGCCCTCGGACAGACCAAGGCCAGCCCTGCCAAGGGAGCCCCACACCTTCCACTCCTGGCTGAATGTGCTGCATCCCAGAGCACGGGGTTTCTTTCCAGGGCTCCCCAGCACAAGGGAGTTGGAAAGCGGGTCAGAGGCTGGGCAGTGTGTGTGAGGCATAGCCAGACAAGCAGGAATCAGGGGTTAAATTTATGGAGAACATCTTGAGGCAAAGTCTTGACCTCCCATGTTATCTAATCAGGGGGCCAACAACCAGGGCAGACAAAGGTAGGAGGTCCAGCACAGAAGCCAGTGAAAGGGCTCTGGCCTCCGGAAAGTCTGAAGCCAAAGGGTCAGCACCCTGGACAGTGATGTACCCACGTATGGCAGCTCTATATGGCCAGCAACCTTGCAGATCAGAATCAGCAAACAGGGCAGATGGCTGCCAGTCCCTCTTCCCCAGCCCATCCCCCGGGGCACCAGGGGCATCAGAGAGCAACCACGGTGCTTTCTATCACTCCCCACATACAGCCTCAGAGTTCTTCCCAGCACAGCATTCAAGGCTCACCCCACTGCCCACAGTGCTCGCCAGAGGAGTGCTTGGTCACCCTCACCTGTGTGGAATCACTAAGAACAGCCAGAGCTGAGCGGGGGGAAGGGGCGTAACGAGAAGAAGGCATAACGAGAAGAAAAGAGAGTTTGAGCAGGTGCCATGGGGTGTCATTCAGTCTGCAAGAACCACAGGAGCCCGGACGGGTGGGTGGGGGACTGGAGAGCTGATCCCCACCTCCTGAGGTCAAGGTTCCCCCCAAAACCACCTCGAAGCTTAGGGAGAACCAGGGCGTGAAGAGTGTCTATAGGTCAGAACAGAAGGAGAGCAAAGGTGCCAGGAGAAGTGGGATGGGAACAGAGGACGCAGTACCCTCCAACCCTGGACATGTGCACACCTACCCTCACCCAGCCTCACCCAGCCTCAGAGCAGACCCGAAGGCATGAGGCTGAGCCACCAACACAAGGGTTCTCAGTGGAAGGCTGGCCCCTAGCGGCACCCTGTGGCTCCTTAGTGGCCTGGTCTCCCACTGTTCCCAGGGCCCGAGATTTAGAGGGTGGGAGGAGGGGCCAGTCCTGGATAGAGTCCAGCTCAAGTGCCCGGAGTCTCAGGCCACCCTGTCCCCTCACCGCCTCACCTTTATGTCACGCGATGCCCATGCTCCCCACTCCTCCCGGCAGCCTCGACAGCATATTTGCTCAAGGACTGAGGACGACGCCCAGTCTCAGAGCAGAGTGTGTCAGGCAAATGCAAACACATGCTGACTTCTCTTCGCGGTTACATTCTTGGCAAAGGAGCAAAGGACTGAGCTCACCAGAGTCAGCAGGACTCTCAAGGGCCTCGCTGGCCCCAGCTATGAGGCTGCTGGCCTCACTGTCCTCACACCCTTAAAGACATAGAAGATAGGTGGCCGTGGCTATAGCATGAGGATCCTCGCGAGGAAACTGCTCTGCATCCTGACTATGGGGTCACATGAATCTACATGAGGTGAAATCGCACGGCAGTGAGCACACGCCACCTGCATGAGCCCTGCAGAATGTGAGCAAGGGACAGATGTCCGTTCCTGCTTCCAAACTGCAGGCAGCTCTGCATGCAGCTGCCACTGGTGAGGCTGCTGGGTCGCTCTGTATTATTTCACAGAACAGCCATATGAAAACTTGGAGCTACTTCACCAAAACCCATCTTTCTGGTTTTCTAAGAAGCAAATTATGATTCTTTTCATATGGCAGATATTCAAAGAAGCCATGTCCAGCCATGCCCAGTGTCCTTCCCCTGACATTTGCCCAACACCCTAAAACTAAGGGCAGATGAGAGAGGAGGCAGGAAGGAGTTGGGAAGGGCTGGTGTTGGGCGATCTTCGGAGAGGAGGCTTCTGGGACGCCCATGCTGGCGGCCTCCACCGCCGCCTGTGTGCAGCCCTTCAGGTCCCTGCCAGCAGGTTATTAATATTTTATTGAAGATGATTCGAATTTCAGCTGTCATGGTAAGGTGGTGTTGCTAGGCAACTTTAGTGCCTGTCTATGGATCTGTTTGCACAGCTCTTCCCCCACTCGTGAAGCTCAAGGCTGGGCCCTGCCACCAAGACCCACCTTCCACACCTCCCATGTCTGCTCAGAGGCAGGCAGCTTCCTGCCATGCCATGGCCAGTGCGCAGGCCTCCCGCACCCAGCTGTGCGCCCATCAGAGCCAGAGCAGCCCTGTCCCTTGGACTCACCATACTCACTGTCGTAGAACATGACGAACTTCTGCCAGCCCAGCTCGGTCACCAGCCTGAGCATGACATCGTTGAGGCGCACTGGCGGCCTCGAGGCCAGCGTGTAGGCCTCCCCATCGGGACTGGGGTTCAGGTGGCAGGCAGTGCGAGGTGACCCTCCTGGGTTGCGCTGGACAAAGAGGTGTGGGATGTGCATCGCGTCGGTGAGGGACTGCAGAGCATTGGCGGATGCACAGCCAGTGGATGTGACCAAAGCCAAAATACCCTGGGTCATGAGGTCACAGGCTGGAAAGAAAAGTGAGAAAGGCAGGGGTCAGCACAGGGTGATGCTGCACCGGCTGCACCCACCCGGCCCACACCTGGCAGCTCATGCCTGGGGCCCCAAGAAGTGCTGTCTCCTTCCAGGGACCAAGAGCCCAACCCAGGCCAGGCCAACGGCTCTCACACACACCATCTCACTGATGCCCTTTAGACGTTCTTGTGCCCATTCAACAGATAAGAAAACAAAGGCCAGGAGAGGCAAAATTATTTGCCGTAGGCTGCTCGAGCAGAGATGGCAGAAAAGGGACGCAGCCCAAGTCTGCTCCAGAGGCCCTTGGTGTTGCTGCACGGCTGTCCTGTCTCCTGCCTGGCTGCAGCCCTTACAGCCGAGAACTCGCTTTTGTTTTTATCTGTGTTTCCCTAAGGCCAAGCCCAGATCAGGACAATACAGTGAGCTCTTCAATCGCTGGCTGGACTGGCTGCCTGCAAATGAGAAAATGAATCACAGCAGAAAGTCAGCAAGACACTTACCCCAGACGACTCAGGTTGTGGGTAAAAAAAGAGACAGCACCCTCAGTCTTCCGGCCCAGTCCACTTGGTTCATATCCTAAAGCCTGGGTCACACCAGGCCCAGCGCTGGCTCCAGGGGCCCCGGGTGACTCAGCCACTCGCCAGGAGCAAAGGAAGAGGCTCCGGGGAGGGCGGCTGCTTTGGGCTGGACCAGAGGTGGCACTGGCCTGCTGGAGTCACCCGTAAGCACGAGGGATGCCCCTGTCAGCCACACACCTACTCCTTCTGGGGCATCAGGCCAGTGACAGAGAGAGACACCTCGCATACCAGCACTGTTTCCAAATAGTTCTGAAGCGACATTTACCAATAATGCTCTCTGTGCCGGCAGGAGTGTGGGAAAGAAACAGCCTGCAAGTGTCAGCAGGCCATCTGCTGCCGATGGCCGGCTTTGAACAACTTTGACAAAGCAGTTCTTTTGGCTGAGAGCCCGGGGAGAAGGAGCCTGAGAGCAGGGAAGCACCCTAGGAGCAGGCGTGGGAGGCACACTGCTCCCCACTCAGGACAATCACTCAAATGCCACAGCTCTCCCGGTGAACCCCTCGGCCTCCGAGCACGAGGCGGGGCAGGCGGCTGAACAAGAGACCCCCTGAAGTCTCTCGGGAAGTTGTGCAGCCACCCCAGTGCCTACCCCTCTCACCCAGCTTTCCGCTGCCGAGTTCTCTCCTGAAAAAAAGCTCAACCACTGCTGCTCCTGTGTTAAAGCCCTCTGGTGGCTCCCACAGAGCCATGGGCATGGAGTCAAAGCCCTTAGAGCGCCTTGCAGGCACCCGAGGCTGTGCGGCCTCGCTATCACAGGTCCCCACTCACTATGCTCCAACCAGCTGTCCAAGTTTCTGCCCCTGGCACCTGCCCTGCTTTCTATTACCTCTCGAACATCATACTCACTTGCGTTTCAAGACTCAGACTCTTCACCCCCAGGCTGGCTATGGGCATTGTGTTCAGCACTCCTCACCCCACAATTCCCCTACTCTTCTCTCCTGCTTGACCTCGAGCTCCGAGGAACAAGGGCCACGCCGTTCTGCTCACCACTCTCCTCCACACATCGTGTGCGGCACGTGGCAGTGAGTAGAGACTGCAAAATACCATGAGCCAGGACAGCTTCACGCCTCTGCCCAATGATGGCACTCGGGGCCCCTATTCAAACTACAGAAATGGTTTCAGGGCCAAGACATTCAAAGGCCACTTATCCATACTCAAACTATTGCCAACAGTCTAAGAGAGACAAATAGGTGAGTGAATTGAATGGCTCCATTTGCTGAAAACACATGCAGCCTTTAAAACTATTCAAGATACTACAATAATATACTGGTAGGAAAGTGCTCATCATAGAAGTTATGGGGAAATGATACACAATTGTATGTATTTTATAATACCAAATAAATAACACAGCAGGCATGAAAGACCAAAATGGTAACAGTGGTTGCATTTTAGAAGAGGCCTCGATGTGGTGGTTTTCCTGCTTTTCTGTATGTTGCTAAAATGCCACGCTGTGAACAGAGAATTCCTTTGGCAAAGGAAAATAACCTCCCGTAATGAATAGGGGAAGCTCTGTGAGAGAAGGGGCCATTCTGTGAGAATTTTCCCTGGGCCAACCATCCGGGCAAGCACTTTACGCAGGATTCACACTGCTCTCACGACAATGTGTGGAGGAGGCATCACTGCATCCACCTTCCAGATACCAAGTTAGCACACAACTGAGAGGTCATGCAACCTCAACGCTTCTGAGACATGACTAAGTGGCAGAACCAGGGTGCAAACGTGTACGCTCACCAGGATTACCACAAGGTAAAAAGCTATGGGAAAGGCCAGGGAAATCCCTGAGAGGCGGGTGCTGCAATGAATGGCTTTCTCCTCTTCTCTTGCCCATGCTCTCTTTAATGACAAGGCATTGTAGCTATAAGTTTAAACCAGAAAACTTGCAAAATAAACTGTGTGTCACTGAGGCCTCAAGTGAGCCAGAGCTCCAGCCCTGGCCCCAGCCCAGAGCACCAAAGAGCACGCCCTCACTGTGGCCATCACCAGTGCCAGCTGGGTGCCGCCCCCCTGCCTGGCTCTCTCCTGGGTCAGTGTCTGACTTTGGGTGGCAAGCCCTGTCCCCACTCAATACCCTGGTTCTGAAGTCCCTGTCCCACCTGGGCTCCGCCCACTCTTCCAGGACTGTCCCTCCCTCCTGCCCTCCCAGGCACAGCTCAGCTCACCCCTATTTGCAAACCTGGGCACTAAGCACTGGTGGGGGAGTACAAACAGCAGGATAAGCAGGGGACCCCCTTCGATTTTCCAAAGAGACAGACCCCACAGTTCAGCCTGTGAGAAAGGAGAGAGGAAGCTCCCTGGGGCTGGAGGATGGTGAACCCTGTAGGGGGGTTGGCATCATGACCTCAAAGGAAGAGAGAGATTTAGACCCACAGGCAGGGGAGCAGTGTGATGGGTACAGGACAACGGCGCTGGGCTGGAAGCAGGAACATGCTCGGAGAACAAACAAGTGCCTGCTGGCCGCCCGGCCCCAGCCCACTGCAGCCACAGACGCCGGCTCCGGCAGCAGACGCAGCTCCCAAGTCTCCTGGTTCTGGCCGGCTCTCCCGTCAGCAGCCCTGTGGCCATGGCACGTCTCCTTTCTGAGTTTCCGGTTTCTATTTCATCGAATGACTGGACGGGGGCATGAAACCATCCAGCTTCTGGTATCTGTGCACCAGCAGAGCTATGAGAGCAGTGACTTCCCGAGAACCACAAGTGCCAAACCCGTGCTGGGCACAAGCATGTCCATTTCCACATCCCCACCCACATCATGCCCAGGGTCCCAGTTACAACAGAGGGTGACCTCACCCCCAAAGCCAACAGCCCTCCCCATGGAGGTAGCTCCCCGGCCTCCGGTGGCCACCTGCCACTCCACGCGCCACCAGCGATGACAGGGTGGGAATCAGGGTTGGAAGCCTCCCAGGCCCTGAGGGAGAGGCCCACGCAGGTCCTTGTCCAGTCCCCTGTAAATGGCCTGCTAGTGGGGGCACTGTCCAAACAATGGTTGTTTAGAGGTTCCAAACATAAAAATAAAAAGGTCAAAACACATCAGATCAAAGCCAAATCAGCTATTAGCTTAATCAAGGTTGTACGCTCATTCCCAGGACAGGACATTACACACTCTGCCCTGGTTATGAGGAGAGATGCAGCACCCCAGGGGGGGTCCTGTGGCCTGGGTCTGAACCTGGCCCTGCCATGGACACTCTGTGGGCCTTGGAGAGGGGCTGGCCTCTGTGTCTGAACCCCAGTGGGGTCCCGTGGCCTGGGTCTGAACCCGGCCCTGCCACGGACACTCCGCGGGGCTTCGCAAGGGGCTGGCCTCTGCGGTTTCCTGTCTGGTAAAGATGACGGCGCCACCTCACGGCTACTGCGCGCACCCTGTAAAAGGTCTCTGTGTGTGAAGTGCATCCCCAAAGCCTGGCATGAGGTGGAGGGTAGAAGCCACCACTGCTACTCACCTCTCCACCCAGAGGTGTTTCTGCAACTCACCAGAGGACAGCAGCCTTTGTCTAATTCTTTGTCTGCAATAGAACATGGCCATCACGCTGATCTCTCCTGATTGTGACAATGCAGGCAGATGGGTTGATAAAGGCTCCCTGAGAATGGCTCATCAGCAGGGACAGTCAGGAGCAGAGAGGACTAATGAGCAGCTTTGAGCCCTTACCTGAGCTCCATGGCCCAGGAATTGGGAAAAAAGAAGCTGCTCAGAGCTCGGGCAGGGCCAGATGAGAGGCTCCTGGGCTCAGCCAGCATCCCAGGCCGCCCCACGATCAACGCTTCCCTGTGGTATCGGCCTCCAGCCTCTGCAGACACTGGACTCCAGGGCCACATCACAGGTGAAACGGGTCTCTGTAACCTTCACCCCAAGTGAGCTTTCTGCTCCTCTGGTGACAAAACTGCAGCACAGAGAGGCCAGTCCAAACAGCCAGAGAGCCCGTGGCACAGAGCCGCAGCGCAGACCACGGGCTCCATAGCCCGTCCCAGAAGACGTGGGACCACTCGGCAGGGCCCGGGATCCCGTGGGAACCTACCCAGCCCTTCTCTGGAGAACCTCTTGGGGCAGCTGCGCACACAGAAGCAAAGCCTCCCTGGGCGAGGGCGAACCCAGCTTGCGGCCCTCGCTGCCTGCAGGTGGGTGCTGGAGGAGACAGTGCCCCAGACATGGGGTTGCCCTGACACCACTGCTGATCCCAGCCCAGGCTTCTTGAGCCCCAGCAGGATTCCTGGAAAAGGCTAGGACCATGGCTGGGAATACACCCTGGATGGCTTGTGCTAGAGGAGACGCACAATTTCTGGTGCCACCACCTGGGGGTGGTGCTGGTCACAGCCAGCCCAGCAGTCCTCCCCCCCCCACTGCCCTATGCCCAGAAGGCATCATGCCCCAGGGCACATCCCTTCTGCTCCTCTTGGAGGGGCCCACGAGGTCCCTGCAGAGGTGTGGCCCACCCCTGCGGCCCTGCTACTCTAACGCCACGGGCCCCCAGCCTCATGTGCTAAGCAGCCTGTGGTGGTCAGAGGACAGAACTTTCCAGATGGACAAGGGGGGACACTCCTCCTGGATAGAAGCAGCCCAGGAGAGATGCCTCAACCCAAAGGAGCCTGGCGAGGTGCCACTGGCCTAGGCAGGCGGACCGCCCAGGCTCAGCCTTGCTTCACAAGGAGTGGGCTCTCTCTGAGGGTCCAACAGGCCAGCCCAGGCACTGCAGCAACTCCACCTGCCCCCCAAGTGGGAATCCCAGTGCCACCTCGTTACTTCAACAATCTAAGCAGCCACAGCACCCCCCACTGAGCTGCTGACACCCTCCCACTGTGCCTTCCTCTCCTCTAAGTTGGCATGGCTCTATTATTGGAATCCTAATGGCTAACACTTTAAATTAAGGTAGCATTTATAAATACTTTATAGTCAATGAATAATTGACCAAACTTAGTATTGTCATAACTCAGAATAAATTATTGATCTATAGAGAATAAATGTTTTCTCATGTTTTATTAAGATGTTTGAAAGATAAACAAACCCATGAGGAGGGAATGAGTGGCAGAGTCTTTCAGAGGCTAGGGCTAGAGCCTCCCCTGGCTCGCTCCGCTCCGGAGCCAGGATATCCTGGCAAGCACATCCCACAGCCTCCTCCCGTCTCCCTTCCACCCTCATTCGTTGTACATCTTGGTGGTCACAGTCCCTCTCAGACCCCTCACTGCTCTCTCCTGCGCAGCAGCTGGTGAAACCGCCCGATCAGCCTGTGGTGGGCAGCCAGCCAACCACGTCCCCTGTCCAAGCATCAGAGGAGAAGCCGGGACAGCCACACGGCTGGAGCATGTGACCTTGTAAAGTGTGTGGCCAGCCTCAGCGGGGCCCTTCACCCTCAGCCTCCTGCTGTTCTCCTCTCCCTCCTGGCTTCTCCCCATGCCCAACCAATGCCCTTGCTCATTCTTCAAGGATAAAATGGAAGCCAGCACTCTCGGGGCTTGCCCCACTTCCTGCCACAGACCCTCACCTCTGCGTCATGGGAAAAGGAGGAAGGCACCCCCCCGGTCAGGTGCTCCCCCTTTTTGCCTCTCCAGACCCTCACGTACGTCCTGGCTCAGTGAGATCACAGCCATCCTGTACGCCTGGCCATCCTTTTAAGAGTTAGACCCGGCCCTCGGACAGGCCCACAACCCTCCCCAGGCTCCCAACCCTGACAGGGTCTCCCCTCCTGAGTCCACTAGCAACTCAAACTTGGCATATCCTGGGTGTGATCCTGTCCCCTCCTTGTCTGCCAATCTCAGCAAAGGTCGCCCATCCACCCACCCACCTGCTCCTGATACTTCTCTCTCTCTGGCCCTCTGCTCCCAAGCAGTCACCAAGTCCTGGATATTTTATCTTCAAAATATCTCTCGGATTTGCCAATTTTCCTCCATCCCACTGGTCTAAGCCACTACCGCCCCAATACACGGCTGCCTGTCCTACACACACTCTGGGGAGCGCCTTCCTGAGACATCAGCCAGGCTGCGCTGTCCCTGCTCCACCTCCACACCAGCTCCCCACTGTGCTGAAGACAAACCACACCCTCAACAGCGCCTGCAGGCCCTGCGACCACCCATGTCCCAGGAGGCTGGCCTCTGCAGGGACGCAGACACCCAAGCTCCTGCCACGTCTGGGTCTCACCACACACTCCCCCTGGATCTGCAATGCCCCTCCACACACACACCTTCTGGCTAACTCCCACCCTCCTGGACCTTTGTGGATAACCATCACTCCCTTGCGAGAACTCCACGGCCCCCTCTTCCCTCTCTTCACATTCACACATGGTGCGTGCAATTGTGAACTGTGGTCACTGCTGCCGGCCGTCTCATTCCCTGATGCAGGAGCCCACCACCCAGCTGTGTACTGCTCACCCTCCCAGCCCAGCTGCATGGCTGGGCGCTGCACAGCACACATTGTCCACACCCTCGCGGCTCTGCAGGATGCGCACGCTGGTGTCCATACTTCAGGGGAGAGACACAGAGTTGTCAAACTTGCCAAGGTCCCCAGATACTCATCCCCCAAAGTGGAGCCACAACCCACAATTTGAAGAAGGGGGGTTTCTTAAAGCCAACCCTCCACTCTCAAAAGGATTCACCAAGAGTTTAAAGGGTGCCAGGGAGAGAGTGGGCCCGAGGCCTAGTCAGGCAGGCCTGGGCGGCACAGCTCTAAATGGGAGCTCCCACGCCACTGGCCTCGGTCAGCCCAGTCAGGATGCCAATGGCAGCATGGCCAAAGCCCTGGATAACAACCAACCCGAAAGGGTGCTCCCACCAGGCAAACCTGAGGCAGCAGTTACCATTCCCACACTGTGGGTCCGTCTCTAGGGGGAGTGTCCACAGGGACACTCACAGACACCTCATCCCCCTCCAACAGCCTGAGAGATGGAGCATGAGGAGCTCCAACCCTCCATGCCACGCCCTGCCCATCAGCTGCCTTCCCTCAGCAGCGCCAGCTGCGCCACCTTCCAGATGTGAGCCTTCCCTCAGCACCGCCAGTTGTGCCACCTTCCAGATGTGAGCCTTCCTCAGCACTGCCAGCTGCGCCACCTTCCAGATGTGAGCCTTCCCTCAGCACTACCAGCTGCTCCACCTTCCAGATGTAACCCTTCCCTCAGCACCGCCAGCTGCACCACGCTCCTCAAGTGAAGCCTCTGGGCTGACAACCTCTGTTGTGGTGCCCCCCTCCCTAGCTCAGCCACTCTCCTCACTCTGCCCAGCCTACTTGCCCCCCCTGTGCTGCCATCTAGCCTCATGCCTTGCAGCCAAGTCCAGAGAGATGCCCAGAGAGAGCAGCCACTTCACACTCCCTCACTGCTCTGCATACTAGGCCCACAGCCTGAGGCACTGACTCCAGGAGGAGGGCAGGGGAGAAGCTGGGCTACGCTGGGGAGTGGAGTGGCCAGTGGACCACCACACCACCCAGGTCCTGTGTGCTCTTCACGTCCTGGTAGTGTCCTGTGTGAGCAGTCCAAGCAGGCTGGTGCCCACACAGCTGTGACCCACACCCATAGCTGACGGAACAGAACCGGCAGGAGAAGGGGCCCTACCAATTCCCGGCATGTCTCTCACACACTCCAGCCAGGCAGCCACTGGTGCTCCTCCTGGGAGGTGGCAGCCATGAAGCCCAAGCCCCTCTTGTCACTTGGCACCCAGGAGCCAGGCTGGTCATTCATCAGAACATGGGCGTCTTATCTATTTAAGTGGGAGGAGGGCAGGAGGAACAGGTCAGCACCCTTCACACACAGGATATGAAAATAAAGCCTCTGGCCAAAGTACATAGTGAATCCATCCTAAGGTGCTAGTTCCTTCCCTGTGGGAAGTGTCCATTCATTCACTCATCATTCGTTCCCTCAGCAAGTGCTGAGCACTGGCCTTCCCAGCCTCCTGTAAACTGAAGCCCCCATCAGTGCAGGGGCTGGCCGGCTGTGTCCCACCCTCAGGGTTAACACGGAGAGAGTAAGCGCTCTTTCCCTCACAGACGTGAACACCAGGCACAAGAAGAGGAGCACTGACGCTGAGCTGCCTGCAAGCAGGCTCTCTCGTCTTGCTACACGTGGCTCCAGCAGCACCCTGCTCCTGCCTCCCCAGAAATGGGCTGACGCTGGGGACTTCAAATGCAGTAAGTGCAGCTGACCCCAAACGCAGCTTTGAACAGCACGGTCCGCTTGCACGTGAGGCTGTCCCATAAGCACCTGTCCTGTGTCCGGCCTGCAGCTGGGAGTTCCTGAGCGCCGGGGCCAGCTGCAGACACTGGTCCACACGGTACACGGGAACCTGAGAATCCTCATCTGGGGCCCACAGGAGTCCTGGGACCAGTACCCCAGGTGACTACAAAGTTTTGGGAGGTGTCAAGCTATACGCAGATTTTCAACTGCCCAGGGGTTGGTGGCTCTAAACACCGTGTTGTTTGGGGGTCAACTGTACATTTAACCAAGAAAAAAGGGGGTGGAGGGGACCGTAATACCAACCTCACAGGATACTAGCGAGAATCAAATGAGTCAGACCCGGAAGCATTGCCACCACCAGCGCGTACAGCTCACTGACCATCTACTACACAAGGAATGAGCTAAGCTCAGAGCAAAATGCAGCCCAGCTTCAAACACATAGGAAATACAGAACCTTCCGGGTAGCAAGGCCTGGGCTGGCGGTCAGTGCTGACCCCAAGGCCAGCCGCCGGCCCGTGTGCACGTCCCCACAGGCTGCCCAGGAGCAGCTCTGCTGCAGAGGGACAGTGGGGCAACACCCAGCGGGATTCCACCTGCCAAAGCCCGCAGTGGCTTTTCTCCTTCACCCTGATTTCTAGCACATCATCATCGACAGCCATCACCACAGCACTGGCCTCCAAAATGGGAGAGACGGTACTTCTTCCAGAGGAAGCGGCTGCCCCCCGCAGTCACCGCTGGAGGGTCTGTCAGGGCAGAAGAGGGGATGGTGCAGGTGCTGGCCAACCCCCAAAGGCAGTTCTCGCAGCTGGGCCAGCCCCACGTCCCCAGGATGTGGAGGCAAAGCCCTTGGGACATAGGTGTGGCCACGCAACGCAGCGGACCACCCGACCACTCGACCATTGGGGCCAACCCTGCTGAGCCCACTCAGAGATGCCCCAGACCTTCCAGGAGCCCTGCTGGCCCCGGCACACCCCCTCCCAGCTCCAGGTGCTCTGGGGCAGATGGGGAGAGCAACCAGAAGGCTACTGCAGCCTGAAGGAATGAGAAGGGGCCCTGCCAGTGACAATGATTATGTTCACAGGAGCAGATGCCTGGAGAAAACTGAAAAACAATACAAAATTCACAAACCAGAAAGAAGCCTGAGAGTGGGGCTCGATATTGCCCTTAGCACCTTTCTAACCAGAAGAAAATGGATGGGGAGCCAGGTCCTGCCCCTCCATCCCCAGGAAACAAACTGCCCCCTCCCGGAGGCCACCACATATCTCTGCAAGCACCTGGCCACGGCCCTGCTGGGGACACGGAGCAGATGCAGATCTGGTCCCAGGACCCAGAAACGCCAGCTGGAGAGGGGCTCTCATGGTCAGGATGGGGTTCACTGTCCATGGAGGGATGTAAGGCGGACAGTCATGTGGCCTGGGTGCCAAGGGGGTGTCCCAGAGCAGCTGATGCTGGGCAGACCATACAGAAAAAGAGCAACCAGTGAGCAGCCTGGCATGCACCAATGCACACACAGGGCATCTGTGATCTGCCAGCAGTGGCCGCTCATGCTGGGGTGAGTAGGACATGGGGGTGGCTCCCAGGGCAGGTCTTGCCTACTCAGCTGAGGGCTTTGATTTGATCCCATGAGCACCTCAGAGGCTAGGGGTCATTGAGCACTGGGGGTCTACTCAGAGCTGGTCTTTGGGAAGGCAGCACAGTGAGGACACAGCCAGTGAGGACACGGCCAGAGGCGGAGCTGCCTCCTGCTCTCCGCCCCGGGAGGATCTGGAGCAGGAGTGCCGGGCAGGAGGCAGCGCGGACAGTCAGGGGACAGAGACAGCTAAAAGCACGGAGTGGGGGCAAGCAGGTGGGTGGTCTCAGGCCCCACTCCTGAGCCAACAGGACAGAGGAGGGGAACTGTCCATCCAGTGGCACGCGCTACCCTTACACAGCATCACCTGGCGTCCTCCACAGGCCTACGAGGGAGTCACTGTTCCCGCCTTTACTGAGGCGACAGCCAAGACCTGGAGACCAGAGGTCTCTCACCAGGTCTGACACGCTCTCCCCTCCCCCCCCCCCCCCCCCCCCCCCCGCAGCTACTGAGCATGAGTCAGGCTGAGAACTGACCTTCCGAAAGGCACAAGCGGCCCACCAAGCCTGGGCCAAGGGACCAAAGTGTGAGCAGGCAGGAGCCCATGCTGCCAGCCCGGGGGGCGTGAGGCCAGCCCTTCAGCCCTCAGTCAGCATCTGGGTGCTCTGGAGGCTTGAGAGAGCCCTGTGAGGCCTGCTGGCAGGGAAAGAGCTGGCAGAGCAGGCAGACCAGGTGGGAAGGAAAAGCGCCCTCACCCAGCTCTGCCTCTCTTGAGACCCTGCACAGGCCGAGCATGGCAGACCAGCTGAGCCTGGGGGCGCAGACACAGCGCTCACCAGCCACCGGGCCTCTGACCGCAGGGGTGGAGAGACACCTAGCAGTGCAGGGCATCGTGCTACATGCTGCGGGGATACCAAGTGCAGGGGGCCTGTCACTGGAATGCCCTGGAGGCTTGGGGGTCGGGAGGCAGAAGCGCGAGCTGAGCTATGTCACAGAGCTCAAGTCACAGGGGCACACGCACATGAGTCCTTGGCTGGAGCCTTCTCACCATCAGGCTCCAGGAGATGGCAGTGCCGCTGGGGCCAGGCCCTGGGAGCTCAGGCAGGCCACGTTCCCTGCAACAGGCCTGCTCCTGGGCGGCGGTGTGGTGCATCAGACCACTCATCCCTCTTCCCTCGCAAAGAAGCCGTTCTGCCACTCACTGTGGTTTTCTTGCTGTGAGAGAGGCTCCACAGAATGGCTAGGCTTCAAAGGCACAGAAAGCTCAAGTGGAGCCCAGCCCCAGGCCTGCCCTGAACAAGGAAGGCAGTGCCTTCTCTCTTCTCTTCCCTGAAGACAGGCAAAGGGACCAGGGGACATAGGACATTGCCACCAGTGTCCACAGCAGGAGAGGATGGGGAAGCTGTGGGGCTGGGTCCCTCTGATGCCCCTCCCACAAGCATGCCTACACCCCAGCACTTCTGCACCCCCAGCCCTGCACATGCGCACACAGACTGCTCTGCACCGAGGAGGCCGTGGCAACCTGAGCAGCTGCCCTGACTACCCCCCAGGCCCCTAGCTGCCCATGCCACCTCGCAGGGCTTGGCAGGAGACTCGGGACAGTTCCCTCAATCTGTCCTGTCTCAGCGCCGCCTTGCCTCACTACAAAGACATACACCCAATGAAGGGAGCCCGCTCAGCCCTTGGGTAAGTGTGCACCCTCCATGGGCCCATGTGAGTCAGCAGCCCTCAACCAGGCCTGAGTCTGCTCTCCACGATGTGGTAGAGGCAGCATGGGCAGCGAGTGGCAACCCCACGCTGTGTCTCACACTGTGGGAAACAGGCCAAGAGAGAGGCCACGCGAGCTGCTCTGCACAGCAGCTTCCCTTCCTCCTCTCATCTGACCGGCCTGACAGTTCTGAGAGAAGGACTGTTGTCCTCATTTTTCAGTTTAGACACTGAGGCTCAGAGAGGCAAGTCACCTGTCCAAGGTCACACAGCAAGAAGGCCAAGGAGCCTGAATTCAAACTCGAGTAATTCTGACTAGGCAGATCCTGCTACTTCACTCTCCCAAGTGGTACAGGTAAAGAGTAAGGGCCACTAGATGAAACCAAGAGGCGACAGGTAAAGAGCAAGACCAGACGGCAACAGACAGACGTTCCAAGTCACATGCAAAAAGGAAAGAAGGAAATGTGCTGCGCCAGCACAGCCAAGGGTTCAGCGAGCCTGAGGTTAGGGCCGGCAAAGAATGAAGAAAGGACAGACAAAGAGAATAAGCTGGGTCTAGATGGATCTCCTGTGCCTGGCTGAGAGCACAGAACAGATCCAGATGGCAAGCTGAACCTTTATTTTATAGTCAGAGGTAAACAAGGTAGTAGTTACCATAGTTACAATGTTCTTGTGAGTTTCGCTTGTTTTGGCAGCACTTGCTGCACCTTCCACAGCCCATTAGCTACCCAGGAAAGATCTAGGGAGTACTCACAAGATCAAGCTTAATTATGCTGAGAGGGCTGGGACTTGTTCTTGGCTTTGCCAACAGGTCAGTCCTAGGCTTAACCCTATAACCGCTCCCTACTCTCATCCCAAGCACACGCCCCACTAACTGAGCTCTATTTCTCCCCTCCCCCCTCCTCCTGAACCCCCAGAACTCCCACTTTCTCAACAACCTCTCAACTTTCCCAACATACACACTCACAACCCCATTCCCTGCATTGCCTGAAAGCACATGCATTGCTAGAAGGAGCTCGCCACCCGGCTGAGTGGGAGGCATCGGCTCCTCTCTCAGCAGAGCCTTACCAAAGAGGAGCATAACTCCCCACCGTTCACTCCTCCCCCACTGTCTTCTCAAAGAGCTGCCCACACTCCAGCACAGTTAATGGGAAGAGGATCCCAAGCCTCAGGGCATAGGGATGTACAGAGGGAGATGCAGGAGGTGTGGGTACTGGGAGGCTACAGCGCCCTGTTTCTGATCAGATCCATGGCTGCCTGTCCCACTGGCCTGTCTGGGTCCTCCCAGCATGTTCTGATGGAGTCACATGGAGGCTAGGCATGATGGGATGTAGAGAGACACACAAATAGGACAGATGCAGCCCATTCCTCCCAAAGACCTCCAGGCAGCACCCCAACACCACCACTGCACCTCCACTGTGCCCCAGGGGCCTTGACCCCCCAGGGGAACAACCAGCTGACACCTTGGTACACTCAGGCTGCACTCCCTCCACACAGCCACCCAGAGCACTGGCCACTATCACACCAACACCCAAGCTCCCTCCCTCCTCGTCTGCGAAGCTCAGCTCACACCTGCCTGCCTCCGGAAAGCCTCCTGGGCCCTTCCCACCCAGGTATGCAGAGCTCAGCTCAGCCTGCTAGGTTTCACTCTGAATGATCACCCTCTGTCTCTGCCACAACCTGGGAGCTAAGTTGGTCAGGACCCCGAGGCAGAGGTGCCGGGAATGTGTACTGAAGTGAAAGAACCATTGAGTGTTGAGGACAATTTTCACACAGGACCTACTGGTCCTGCTCTACAGGCCTGTGGCTCCACTGTTCCAGCTGACAACCCTGGTGTGAAGATGGAGGAGAGCCCAAGAGAGGGCGTTTGCCATTTCCCAGTCCCTCTCACAGGCTAGAGGCCCAGGGCCTCAGGTCAATCCCAGAATCGAGACCCACGTGGCTGCTCTAATTCCATTCACCCCTGCATTTCTGCAGCCCTGGCACCAGTGTGAGTGCAACACATTTTTGCCTTAAATGGTGACTTTTAAAAGGATATAACACAAGGGAAGCTCTATTCACGGCTGAGAATAACCAATATTTATAGTGTTTCAGCATTCTCATATTCAGATGAGGACTATATATTGCTCATGGCAAGTGCCTGTCCTGCAAGCACATCTCTGTGCAGGAGAGGGCCGATGCCTGCAAGGGGTCTGGAGAGGGGTCAAGAAGGCCAAGGGGCCCCAGGTTGTAGGGAGAGGAACAGAAAGAGCTGCTAAGAATCTTGCCTCCCAAGTTAGAGGTCCCCACGCTTCTTTAAATGACAGGATCCTTTTTTAAAGTTCAAAAGTGGATTTTGGATCCAAGATGGCAGGTAGAGAAGGTGGAAGGTACACCTACCTCCTTCCAGGACACACTGGAATGACAACTAAAATACAGAACAGTCAACCTGAATAACCGTCTGGAAAAGAGCTGAAGAGAAGTCCTATAACCAGGGACTCACAGAAAGAGCCACCTGGAGACTGGGAGGGAGCGCAGGTGCAAAAAGGGCAGGCCCTGCTCCTACGGGCGGCGGCTGAGATTCCAGAGGGACATCTCAGCTGCAAAGGCTCCCCCAAAGGAGCATGGGGTCTCACCCTCAAGCCAGACTCCCCAGCCCAGAGCACAGAGACAGGCAGAGGTGCCACACAGCACTGGCTGTGAGCATGAGCAGGGGCTCTATGCCAGGGAGAGACAGGATTCTGCTGGAGAAACAGGTGCCCTCTCAAAGGGCAAAGACAAACTCTCATTCGCAGCCACTCACATGGGCTCTGGGGAGGGAGGGCAGAGCAGACTAGTCATATGAGGAGAGACTGGGGTTTGTGGCTCTGAGACAGCTGCGGGGACAGTGGCTGGCACCACACCGCAGACACCATCTTCTTGGGTGGAACATGCTGTTCCATGTGGCATGAGCTGGGGAAATGCAATACCCTCCACTCTGGTTTCCCCGTCTACACCCCTGCAGAGCTTCTGCCCTGCTGAGGAGTCAGCTGCCTGGGCTGGGGTGCAGAGGTGTAGGCAGGCTCAGGTGGTGTCACTGACAGGGTTGTGTGGCTTAGGAGTGGGGCCATTCCCCTCATATTCCCATAAACCTGACTGGCACCGCCCCTCACTGGAGACCCGCCAGCTCCACTCTCCCCGCTCCAGGCAGACCCACCCCTCAACTCCTGCGGCTCTGCACTGCCGAGGTCTGGGCAGAGTCTCAGACAGACTGAGTTGTGTGGCTCTGGGGTGGGAGTCACACCTCCCTGTCCCCCATGGCTGACCAACATCTTCTGAATCCCAACGGCCCCGCCTGCTGAGAGCAGGCTCCTGGCAGAATCTGGACAGACTGAGCTGTGGCTCTAGGACGGGGGAAACTTTTCCCTCACACACCTGAACAGGGCAGCACCTTTCCTTCACATGGCTGAATCTTGGTCTATTTGGGCCTGATAAACTCCGTTGGCCTCACCCTGAGGACGCCCTGAGACCCCCACCCCAACACCCAGCAGGTGGCAGCTGGATGTGGTATACCTGAGGACATATGTTGAGTGGTCTCAGACTCAGCAATGGCACCAAGTTTGAAGCTCTATAAATCCGGTAAACAACTCTCACTCCTACCTGGTGACTCACGGGGAACCTGCCTCATGCAACTAGAGCACAGGCAGAGGCTCTGTCAGTAACAACCTAATGGGCAGCCAGCAGGCAGAGGCAGGAGGAGGCAGACCTCGGGATTCCAAGGGAGCCCGGTGCTGGTAAACCCTGGCCTTAGTGCATAGCTCAATCCTTCCTGCACACACCCAAGCCCAGCAGAGACAGCCACAAACTATGGATCACTTTGTACTCCAAACAGACTCTCCAGGGCCAGCCACAGGCAGCATCTGACATTAGCTTGCACCTGAGTCCCTCCCAAGAGGCCTCAGACCCAACACATCCACTGGCTATCTTTAAACAACATCAGAGCAGGATCCAATAGCTTTACAAGCAGCATATCCAAAGGGAGACCTCAACAGACCCAGACTCTGCTGAGGCAAAATCTGCTCTATGTGGTCACAGCAGCTCATACTCTGTGGTCAAGGTTGATCCTCACAATCAACCAGACTGAGGATTGATCCCATGCATGAATAAACCAATAGCAATCAAGACTCAATTACAACAGGAGGCCGACATAACAGACACAAGGGACATTCCCAGAGCACCCAGCAAAGATGATCAAGGAGATTGTGCCAACAGTTCCCACAAGACACCTACTACCTAAGGCCACGTTACCAAAACAGGGAGTCATGGCAGATCTATGTAATACATAGAAACAAACACAAAGATGCAGCCAAAATGGGAAGACAAAGAAACATGCCCAAAATGAAAGAAAAGGATAAAACTCTAGAAAAAGAACTAAATGAAACAGAGGCAAGCAAGTTACCAAATATAGAGTTCAAAACAATGGTTATAGGGATGCTCAAGAAACTTAGGCGAAGAATGGGAGAAGTAAAAGATAACTTAAACAGAAATATAGTAAGCATAAAAAAGGACATAAAAACTATAAAAAGAACCAGTTGGAAATAAAAAACATAATAACTGAAATTAAGAATACACTAGAAGGAATGAACAGTAAGTTGGATGAAGCACAGGGTCAAATCAGCAATTTGAAAGACAAAGTAGGAAAAACACCCAATCAGAGCAGCAAAAAGAAAAAAGTTTTTTTTTTTAATAAGAATAGTTTAAGGAACCTTTGAGACAACATGAAGTGAAACAACATCCATATCATAAGGGTACCAGAAGAAGAGACAGAGCAAGGGATCAAGAACTTATTTGAAGAAATAATAATGGAAAACTTGCCTAACCTGGTGAAGGAAAAATATATACAAGTCCAGGAAACACAGAGTGTCCCAAAAAAGATGGGACAAAGAGGTCCACATGAAGACACAGTATAATAAAATGGCAAAGGCTAAAGACAAAGAGAGAATCTTAAAATCCACAAGAGAAAGACAGTCAGTTTCCAACAAGGAAACTCCCATAAGACTGTCAGTTGATTTCTAACATTTCAGGCCAGAAGGGGTTGGCATGAAATATTCAAAGTGATGAAAAACAAGGACTGACAACCAAGACTACTTTACCCAACAAGGTTATCATTTAAAATTGAAGGAGAGGAGGAGAAAAATGGCAGCAGAATAGACAGACGTGTTCCGAGCCTTGTCCCAGAACAGAAAGAAAGAAAGAACAGCTGAGGGTCACACGAGGAGTGTTTGTTGGCAAGTTAAGGGACAGCTAAACTCTAGGAGAAGGTGGGGGACTGCTAGATGGGGTTCCCCTGACCAGGCAGCCCCCACTGCGGCTGGGTCCCCTCCTGGAGCTACAGGCTCGGACACGGAGACCGCACCATCTTGATAGGGAAAGTGGAGCTTATCGGAAGCCTGAAAACCCACAACTGCAGCAACCACCAAACCCGGCGAGCTCCAGAACACCGGTCCCCAATTGGTGCAAACACGCGGATTCAAAGGAGCTCTTCATTCCACCACAGAAAGGTCAGATTTTGCCTGGGATCAGGTGAGGTCTCTGGTCCCAGCGGGAGAGAGAAATGCGCGTTTTGTGGGAGCTGGAGGACCAGGGAAGTCTGTGCCCAGAAAAATCCGTGGCTCGTGGGGCTGGCGTGATCCGTTAATGTTGAAGGGGGTCCTCAGAGCTGCTAACAGAAGGGATCTCTAAAAAGCAACCCATTTTGATCTGATGTGCAGGGAAAGCCTAAGAATTTCAAAGGTGTGCCGGCTGCTTAGACTTGTGCGCAGACCCACTGTTCACACACTTGGACTTTTTCCTCTTCAAATCCTTGCTTCTGATTACTAAGCCCAATACATAGGATCACCCAGTTGGGGACACCCTGGGAGACTGCAGGGGAAAGTTGTTTTTCTGGAACCTGGGGATCGGAGCGGAGAGTGACCATCAGAGAACCAGCTCTGAGGCACCCCACTCCCACGAACCGGTATTGAGTGCCACAGGGAAAGAAGGATCTAAATACAGCTAGAGAGGCCAATAGATCCAGAAGTCAATCCAGAAACACTGCCACCCAGGGGCTGAATCACAAATTGACTCTTGTGTAATCAAAAATAAAGGAATAAGAGAAATTAAGACACAGCCTGCTTAAAAATCAGGACTGGCTTACAACACTGAGGAACAGTGGAACACAGGGAACTGCAATACTGTCCGGACTGAGAAACAGGCGCACCAAACAGAACAATAGAGGAAGTGAATGACCTTCACTACTGCACATTTTTTTTCTTATTTTCATTTTTTGTATCTTTTACTTAAGAACTAATTTTTTTTATTTCCTCACTTGATTTTACCTTTTTAATCATTACATTTTTATTTTCAATCAGTATTATTACTAGTACTATTTTACCTTTTTTTTTAAGTGTCATTTTATTTTCTCTTTATTTTACTTTGGGATTAGTGTTCTACATTCTATTTTCATCTTTCCTTTAGCATCATTTTACTCTATCTCAACTCTACCTTTATGCCATCACTCTCTTCCTAACCTTTCTCCTTTTGGTTTCCTGTTTATCTTACCTCTTTTCTGCTTTAGATTTTCCCTATTCTTTCTGTTTACCCCCTGTTAAAATTTCACCCTACTTATATATCTAATTTCCAATCCCCTGCTCCAAGTCCACACACACCTCTCTCTTTGCTGTCTTAACTATCCAAAAAATTGTTTTTCTCTCTGTCCTTTTGTTGTTGTTTGCTTGAATGTTGATTATATCGAATTTTTATGCTTTTTTGTGAGATTGTTTTGCTTATTCTTTTTTGTTTGTTTGTTTTTGTTTGCTTTGTTTTTGTTTGTTTTTTGCTTCTGTTTTCCCTTGCCTCACTTGATATTAGTTGGTGTAGTTTGTATTAATCTCCAGGTACTTGTTGCTGGCATTTGCTGGGATTAGTGGTTGTTCTATTGGAGTTTTCTCCCCATATACATAGTTTGTTTCCCTTTTCTCTCTTAGTCTCTTTCTTGTCTCTCTTACTTTTTTTTTCTTTTCCCAATTTCATTTTGACACTCCTTTTTTCTTTCTTTATTTCTTTTTCCTCTTCTTCTTTCTCTCCTATCCCCTAATTTGCCTTTCTCTGGTGGTCACCTTTATTGGAGGTTATTAATATCGTGAATACATTTCTGTTCAGTGCCTTGTGTGTTGTACCTGGTTGTGTTCTATTTTGTGCCTTTAAGTCAAGGCAGGAGAGAGAGAACTACATAACCAGACATCTGGAGAAGAGAGAATGTGGGGGGACAAAGAAACACCCTGCATATGAAAGAAAAGCAGGCATCCCCAGAAAAGAAAGTAAACGAAATAGAGGCAAGCAACCTGACAGAGAAAGAATTCAGAGAAATGGTCATAAGGTAGCTGAAAAGAATGGAAGACAAATTTGACAATATGAGTAAGAACCAAGAGGAAAGGAAGAAGAAATGAAAAAATGACATCGCTGCTGTGAAGAACTCAATAGAAAGCATCAAGAGTAGACTAGAAGAAGCAGAGGACCGCATCAGTGAGCTAGAAGGCAAGGTGGGAAAAAATACCCAAGTAGAGCAGCTTCTAGAAAAAAAATTAAAAAGCAGGAGGAGAGCCTAAGGGAACTTTGGGACAACATGAAACAAAACAACATCTGCATAATAGGGGTGCCAGAAGGAAAGGAAACTGAGCAAGGAATAGAAATCTGTTTGAAGAAATAATGACAGAAAACTTACTTGATATAGGGAAGAAAAAACCACACAAATCCAAGAAGCTCACAGAGTCCCAAGCAAAATGAACCCCAAAAGACCAATGCCAAGGCACATTATAATTAAATTGGCAAACACCAACGGCAAAGTAAGAATCTTAAAAGCAGCCAGAGAGAGACAGAAAGTTACATACAAAGGAACCCCCATCAGACTAGCAACTGATTTCTCAACAGAAACTCATCAGGCCAAAAGGGAATTGAATGAAATATACAAAGTCATGCAAAGGAAGGGTCTGAATCCAAGAATACTATACCCAGCAAGGCTATCAATCAAAATTAAAGGTGAAGTCAGGAGCTTCACAGACAAAAAAGGACTAATGGAATTTATTACCACCAAACCAGCAATGCAAGAAATGCTAAAGGGCCTGCTGTAAAAAAAAAAAAGAAAGAAAAAAGAAATAGGAAGCGAAGAAGGAACACAAGGGTAAAGAATAAAAATGGCGACAAATAAGTACCTATCAATAATAACTTTAAATGTAAATGGATTAAATGCCCCAATCAAAAGACATAGGGTAACAGATTGGATAAGAAAACATGACCCATATATCTGCTGTCTTCAAGAAACCCACCTCAGAAAAAAAGACGCACACAGACTGAGGGTGAAGGGATGGAAAAAGGTTTTCCAGGCGAATGGAAATGAAAAAAAAGCTTGGGTAGCAATACTTATATCTGACAAATTAGATCTCAAAGGGAAGGACATAACAAGAGATAAGGAAGGCCACTTCATAATACTAAAGGGAACAATCCAACAAGAAGAAATAACTCTGGTAAACATACATGCACCCAATACAGGAGCACCCAAATTCATAAAAAAAAACTCCTGGGAGATATCAAGGGAGAGATTGACAGCAATACAATCATATTAGGAGACTTTAATACCCCACTATCACCATTGGACAAATCCTCTAAACAAAAAATCAGCAAAGAAATATCAATCCTAAGTGATACACCAGATCACATGGAATTAATTGACATCTTCAGAACATTTCACTCCAAAACCACTGAATATACATTCTTCTCAAGTGCACATGGGTCATTTTCAAAGATAGACCATATGTTCAGTCACAGGCAAAGTCTCTTCAAATTCAAGAAGATAGAAATCATATCAAGCATCTTCTCAGATCACAGTGGCATAAAACTGGAAATCAACTATAATAAAAGCAATCCAAAAAAGTCAAACACATGGAGACTAAACAGCATGCTATTAAACAATGACTGGGTAACCAGAAATATCAAGGAAGAAATAAAAAACATCATGGCAACAAACAACAATCCAAAATCTATGGGACACAGTGAAAGCAGTCTTGAGAGGGAAGTTCATAGCTCTACAAGCCTACTGCAAAAAACAAGAAGCAATGGTAATAAATTACCTAACCCTACAACTCAAAGAGTTAGAAAGAGAGCAACAAGAAAAGCCCAGTGTAAGCAGAAGGAAGGAAATAATAAAGATCAGAGCAGAAATAAATGTCATAGAGACAAAAATACAATACAAAAGATCAATGAAACCAAGAGCTGGTTCTTTGAAAGGATAAACAAGACTGATGAACCTCTAGCCAGGCTCACCAAGAAGCAAAGAGAGAAGACCCAAATAAACAAAATCAGAAATGAAAGAGGAGAAATAACAACAGACTCCACAGAAATACAAAGGATTGTTAAAAAATACTATGAACAACTCTATTCCAACAAACTGGACAACCTGGAGGAAATGGACATATTCCCAGAAAAATATAACCTTCCAAAACTCAATCAGGAAGAATCTAAACAGCTCAATATGCCAGTAACTATGGAAGAAATTGAAGCAGTCATGAAAAAGCTTCCAGCAAACAAAAGCCCTAGACCAGAGCCTTCACAGGATAGTTTTGCCAAACATTCAAGAAAGAACTGAAACCTATCCTCCTCAGACTATTCCAAACAATTCAAGAGGAAGGAACACTTCCAAGCTCCTTCTATGAAGCCAGCATCACCCTAAGACCAAAACCAGATAAAGACAACACAATGAAAGAGAATTACAGACCAATTATCCCTCATGAACATAGATGCCAAAAACCTCAACAAAATTCTAGCAAATCGTATCCAGCACTACATCAGTAAGATCATACACCATGACCAAGTAGGATTTATCCCAGGAATGCAAGGATGGTACAATATCCACAAATCAATAAACGTGATACATCACATAAACAAATTGAGAGATAAAATCACAATCATATCAATTGATGCAGAAAAAAACATTTGACAAAATCCAACACCCTTTCTTGATAAAAACTCTCAACAAGGTGGGAATAGAAGGATTATACCTCAACATAATAAAAGCCATATATGATAAACCCACAGCTAACATCATACTCAATGGGCAAAAACTAAAACCATTTCCCCTAAGAACAGAAACAAGACAGGGATGCCCACTCTCACCACTCCTGTTCAACATAGTACTGGAAGTGTTATCCATTGCAATTAAACAAGAAGAAGAAATAAAAGGCATGCAAATTGGAAAAGAAGAAGTAAAGCTGTCCTTAATTGCAGATGACATGATATTGTACATAAAAAACCCAAAAGACTCCATCAAAAAACTAACAGATTTAATAAATGAATTCAGCAATGTAGCAGGATACAAAATTAACGCCAAGAAATCTATGGCATTTCTATACACCAATAGTGAACTTACAGAAAGAGAGACTAAAAAAGCAATCCCATTTACCATCGCACCAAAAATATTAAGATACCTAGGAATAAACTTAACCAAGGAGGTAAAAGACCTATACGTGGAAAACTATAGGACACTGAAAAAAGAGATAGAGGAAGACGTAAACAGATGGAAGAACATACCATGTTCAGGGATTGGTAGAATCAACATCATTAAAATGTCCATACTACCCAAAGCAATCTATAGATTCAATGCACTCCCCATTAAAATACCAATGGCATATTTCACAGGCCTAGAAAGAACACTCCAAAAATTCATCTAGAATAAAAAAAGACCCCGAATAGCCACAGCAATCCTGAGAAAGAAGAACAAAGTAGGAGGGATCTCAATTCCAGATCTCAAGCTGTATTACAAAACCACTCTTTTCAAAACAGCCTGGTACTGGCACAAGAACAGACATATAGATCAATGGAATAGACTAGAGAATCCAGATATTGACCTAAACCACTATGCTCAATTAATATTTGACAAAGGAGGCATGAACATACAATGGAGTCAAGACAGTCTCTTCAAAAAATTATGTTGGGAAAATTGGACAGAAACATGCAAAAAAATGAAACTAGATCACCAACTTATACCATACACAAAAATAAACTCAAAATGGATACAGGACTTAAACATAAGACAGGAAACCATCAAAATACTAGAGGAATCCACAGGCAGCAAAATCTCAGACATATGCCGAAAGAACTTCTTCACTGATACTACACCTAGGGCAATGGTCGCTGAAGAGAAAATGAACAAATGGGACTACATCAAAATAAAAAGCTTTTTCACAGCAAAAGAAACCATCAACAAAACAACAAGAAACCCCACTGTATGGGAGAACATATTTGCAAATGTTATCACTGATAAAGGTTTAATCTCCAACATCTATAGGCAGCTTATAAAACTTAATAAAAGGAAGATAAATGATCCAATAAAAAAATGGGCAATGGACCTAAATAGAATATTTTCTAAAGAAGACAGAAGGAAAGCCAAGAGACACATGAAAACATGCTCAAAGTCACTAATTATCTGAGAGATGCAAATCAAAACGACAATGCGGTACCATCTCACACCTGTCAGAATGGCTATCATCAACAAATCAACAAACAACAAGTGTTGGCGAGGATGCGGAGAAAAAGGAACCCTCGTGCACTGCTGGTGGGAATGCAGACTGGTGCAGCCACTGTGGAGAACAGTATGGAGTTTCCTCAAAAAACTGAAAATGGAAATCCCATTTGACCCAGTAATCCCACTCCTAGGAATATATCCTAAGAAACTAGAAACACCAATCAGAAAGGATATATGCACCCTTATCTTCATAGCAGCACAATTTACAATAGCTAATATTTGGAAACAGCCTAGGTGCCCGTCAGCAGATGACTGCATCAGAAAACTATGATCTACAAAATGGAATACTATGCTGCCAGAAAAAAGAAGGAATTCTTACCATTTGTAGCAACCTGGATGGAATTGGAGAACATTATGCTAAGTGAAATAAGCCAGTCAATGAAAGAAAAATACCACATGATCTCATTCATTTGTGGATAATAAAAAACACATTATAAACTGATGAACAAAAAGATAGATACAGAGGCAGTAAAGCATCAAATAGACTGTCAAATTACAGTGGGAAGGTTAGGGAGAGGTGGGGGAAATAAGAGATCAACCAAAGGACTTATATGCATGCATATAAGAATAACCAACGGATGCAAAACATTGGGGGGTGAGGGCATGTGTGGGAGTGGGGTGTGGGAGGGGCAATGGTAAGATATGTACACATATAATACCTTAATAAAAAAATAAAAATAAATTTTAAAAAAATTGAAGGAGAAATAAAGAGCTTCCCAGACAAGGAAAAGCTAAGGGCGTTTGTTACCACCAAATTAGTATTACAAGAAATATTAAAGAGTCCTCTTTAATAATAAAGGGGGGAAAAAGAGTATATAGTTAAAAGAGTAAAATGACAATAAATATGTACCTATCAATAGTTACTTTAAATGTAAATGGCATGCCCTAGTCCAGTGGTCAGCAAACTGCGACTCGCAAGCCACATGCGGCTCTTTGGACCCTTGAGTTTTTAGCAAAGGCCAGCTTAGGAGTAACCTAATTAAGTTAATAGCAATGTACCTACCTATATAATTCAAGTTTAAAAAATTTGGCTCTCAAAAGAAATTTCAATCGTTGTACTGTTGACATTTGGCTCTGTTGACTAATGAGTTTGCCGACCACTGCCCTAGTTGATTTGGCTCAATGGATAGAGCATTGGCCTGTAGGCTGAAGGGTCCCAGGTTGGATTCCAGCCAAGGGCATATGCCCAGTTGTGGGCTCAATCCCCAGTAGGGAGCATGCAGGAGGCAGCTGATCAATGATTCTCTCTCATCATTGATGTTTCTATCTTTCTCTCCCTCTCCCTTCCTCTCTGAAATCAATAAAGAAATATATATATTTTTTAAAAATGTAAATGGCATAATGCTTCAATCAAAAGATGTAGGGTAGCTGGATGGCTTTAAAAAAAAAGACCAATATATATGCTGTCTACAAGAGACTCACGTGAGAACAAAGAATATTCACAGACTAAAAGTAAAAAGATGAAAAAAGATATTTCATGCAAATGGAAATTTAAAAAAAACTGGAGTATGAATACTTATATCTGACAAAATACACTTTAAAGCAAAGGCCATAATAGGAGACAAAGAAGAACATTACATGGTGATAAAGGGAGCATTCCAACAAGAGGCTATAACCCTTGTAAACATTTATGCACCCAACATAAGTGCACCAAAGTATAGAAAGCAAATCTTGATGGACATAAAGGGAGAGACTGGCAGTAATACAGTCAGAATAGTGGACTTTAACACCCAATTGACATCAATGAATAGATCTTCCAGACAGAAAATCAACAAGGAAACAGAAGACTTAAATGACACACTAGATCAGGTGGGTTCAACTGATATCTTCAGAGCCTTTCACCCCAAAGCAGCAGAATATACATTCCTTTCAAGTGCATGTGGAACATTTTCTAGGAGAGACCACATGTTAAGACACAAAACAAGTCTCAATAGATGTAAGGAGACTGAAATCATATCAAGCATCTTCTCTGACCATAATGGTCTGAAACTAAAAATTAAACACTGGAAAAAACTGAAACACATGGATGCTAAACAAGTTACTAAACAATGAATGGGTTAACAATGAGATCAAGGAGGAAATCAAAAAATACCTTGAAACAAATAAAAATGAGAACACAACATCTCAAAATATATGAGACACAGCAAAAGCAATCCTGAGAGGGAAATTCATAGCAATACAGGCCAATCTCAAAAAAATATCTCAAATAAACCATCTAACTTTACACTTAACGGAACTAAAAGAAGAACAACTAACAAAGCCCAGAGTGAGTAGAAGCAAAGAAATACTAAAAATCAGAGCAGAAATAAACTAGAGTCTAATAAAACAATACAAAATTCAATGAAACCAAGAGCTGGTTCTTTGAAAAAAGAAACTATATTGATAAAATTTTAACTGGATTCATCAAGAAAAAAGAGAGAGGACCCAAATAAGTGAGATAAGAAATTAAAGAAGAGAAATCAGTTGTTAAAATGACTCCACAGAAATACAAGAAATTGTAATAAAATATTATGAACAACTAGATGCAAACAAATTAAACAATCTGAAAGAAATGGACAAATTCATAGAAATATACAATCTTCCAAAAATGAATCAGGAAGAACAAGAGAATCTGAATAGACAGATTACAACTAGTAAAGCTGAAGCAGTAATAAATAATAATAATAATAACTCCTAACAAACAAAAGCCCTGAACCTGATAACGTCACAGGTGAATTTTACCAAATATTCAAAAAAGAACTAACACTTATCCTTCTCAAACCATCCCAAAAAAATTAAGAGGAGGGAAGACTCCCAAGTTCATTTTACAAGGCCAGCATTATCCTAATTCCAAAACCAGATAAAGACATGAAAAAGAAAGAAAACTATAGGCCAATATCCCTGATGAATATAGATACTAAAATCATCAACAAATATTAACAAACTGAATCCAGCAATATATTAAAAAGATCATACACCATAAACAAGTGAATGGGATTTACTCTGGGGATACAAGTTTGGTACAAGATCCACAAATCAATAAATGTGATACACCACATAAACAAAATAAAGGATAAAAATCACATGACCATATCAATAGATGCAGGAAGGGCATTTGATAAAATCCAGCACTCAGTTATGATAAAAAAAAAATTTTCAGCCAAGAGGGAACATACCTCAACATGATAAAGGCCATATATGACAAACCCACAGCCAACATCATACTCAATGGACAAAAACTAAAGGGCTTCCCTTAAGATCGGGAACAAGACAGGGCTGTCTGCTCTCACCACTCTCATTCAACATAGCACTGGAAGTCCTAGTCACAGCAGTCAGACAAGAAAAAGAAACAAAAGTCATCCAGATTGGAAAGGAGGAAGTAAAACCGTCATTATTTGCAGATGACATGATACTGTATACAGAAAACCCTAAAGATGCCACCAAAAAACTACTAGAACTGATAAGTGGATTCAGTAAAGTAGCAAGATATAAAATAAATATCCATAAATCAGTTGCATTTCTACACACCAATAATGAACTATTTGAAAGGGAAACTAAGAAAACAATCCCAGTTACAGCTGCATAAAAATATAAAATCCATAGTGTGGTAAGGCCTGGGGCGGGGAGTGGAGGCAGGCTAGAAGGGTCAATGTGAGGAAAGGGAGACATCTGTAATACTTTCAACAATAAAGATAAATTTATGTATAGAGAGATAGAGATAGAGATAGAGATAGAGATAGACATAGAGATAGAGATAGAGATATAGATAGAGATAGAGATAGAGATAGATAGGTAATCCCTGAGAAAACATTTAAGCAATAATGCAAAAGACCTGTACTCAGAAAATTGTAAGACAGAAGACAGAAATAAGTGGAAGCATATACCATGTCCATAGTTAGGAAGAATTAACATTGTTAAAATGTTTATACTACCCAAAGCAATCTATAGATTCAACACAATTTCTATAAAGATATCAATGACATATTTCACAGAACTAGAACAAATATTCCCAAAATTTATATGGAACCACAAAAGACCCCAAATAATCACAGCAATCTTGAGAAAGAAGGACAATGTTGGAGGAAACATGCTACCCGATAGCAAACTATACTACAAGGCCATAGTAATTAAAACAGTATGGTATTGGCATAAGAACAGGTAGATAGGTCAATGGAACAGAATAGAGCCCAGAAATAAACCCATGCCTATATGGTCAGTTAATATTTAACAAGTGAGACAAGAAAATACAGTGGGGTAAAGACAGTCTATTCAATAAATAGTGTTGGGAAAATTGGACAGTTACATGCAAAAAAAAATTAAACTAGACCACCTTCTTACACCATACACAAGAATAAACTCAAAATGGATTAAAGATTTAAATATTAGACTCAAAACCATAAAAGTGCTAGAAGAAAACAGAGGCAGTAAAATCTTGGACATTTCCCGTAGCAATATTTTTTCTGATATATCATCTTGGGCAAGGGAAACAAAAGAAAAAATAAACTAATAGGACTACATCCAACTAAAAAGCTTTTGGACAGCAAAGGAAATCATCAACAAAATGAAAAGACTGAATGGGAGTACATAATCGTCAGTGATACATCTGACAAGGGGTTAATATCCAAAATTTATATAGAATTTATAAAACTCAACACACACACAAAATAATCCAATTTTAAAATGGGCAAAGGATCAATATAGACACTTCTCCAAAGAGGACATACAGACGTCCAATAGACATATGAAAAAATGCTCAACATCACTAAGCATCAGAGAAAAGCAAATTAAAACCACAATGAAATATCACCTCACAGCTGTCAGAATGGCTGTCATCAATACATCAACAAACAGGTGCTGACGAGAATGCAGAGAAAAGAGAACCCTAGTGCACTGCTGGTGGCAATGCAGACTAATGCAGCCACTGTGGAAAGCAGTATGAAGTTACCTCAAAAAATTAAAAATGGAACTGTCTTATGACCCAGTGAGTCCACTTCTGAGAATGTATTGAAAGAAACCCAAAACACTAATTGGAAAGAATATATGCACCCCTATATTTATTTCAATAGCCAAGATTTGGAAGCAACCCAAGTGTCCATCAATAGATGAGTGGATTAAAAACTGTGGCACATTTTACATGATAGGATACTACCTGGCCCTAAAAACAAAACCTTACCCTTTGTGACAGCATGGATAACCTGGAGAGTATTACGCTAAGTGAAATAAGCCAATCAGAGAAAGACAAATACCATATTATTTCACTTAGATGTGGAATCTACATAACAAGCAAAATAGAAACAGACTCATAGATTTAGAGAACAGACTGACAGCTGTCAGAGGGGAGTGGGTTGGGGACTGAGTGAAAAAAAGTGATTAAGCAAAATAAAACTCACATAGACAACAGTATATTGATTACTAGGGGGAAAGGGGGCGGGGGAGCTAGAAGAGGGTAAAAGGGGGATAAATGGTGATGGAAAGAGACTTGACCAAAGTGAATACACATTGTAACATATAGATGATGTATTGTAGAACTGTACACTTGAAACCTATATAATTTAATTAACCAACATCACCCCATAAGTTCAATAAAAAATAGAGTTCATAAATGGCTCCAACCTGATGTAGTTGTACTTCTAGCCCATTTATTGAGAACTTCATAATGAGCATCTGAGCCTTCAGCAAATATACTTGCATGTTTTAGGTCAGCCAGGGTCAGGCTGGGAGCACTCAGATTCACAAGCCCTCACTATAGAGCTGGGTCCCCTGGGGACCACTGAAAGGCGCCTGGTTCCATTATCAGTTGCCTGATGAAGATGTCAAGACCTGCAGGTGGGAAGGTGGGCCAATGGGGCACAGGGCAGAGACATGAGGAGCAAGAATAGGATAAGGATGGAAGAGAAGAATCACATCACAGGCATCCCCTAGAGGATTCTCAGGGCCATGCACCTGAAAAGAGGGGCCATCTGCTCATACCTGCCCACGCTTGGCCACCACATGCAACACACATGCTGCACATACACACATACAACACACTGCATGTAACACACACATATGCCATACACACACAAGCACATCATACACAAAACACAGAGACCCCACACACACACATACAACACAATGCATGTAACAAACCACACACATGAGCACACTACGCATCATTCATGCAACAAACTGACACTCCCCCCAAACACATACAACATACACTGTATGTAATACACACACCACAAACATGCCATACACACAACACACTGATGCACATGCACACAGTGCACACTACTCACTCATGCAAAGCTAAGGGAAGAGCCACCTTCCTGAGCTAAGATTCCTGGTGCCCCCCGCTCTGTGCTCCCCAGAGAGGCAGGGGCACCTGAAGCACAAGGAGCCACCCTGGCCTGGAGCCCTGGTCCTGTCCCCCTCCTCTGGAGCCCACAGGGGCAGCTCAGGAGCAGTCCTAGAAGAGAAACGGGGGACCCTCTCTCTCCTGCAGCACCCTGGACCAGACACAGGCCCTGAGCTCAGCAGGCCGGCAGCACTGATCAGGAAAAGGAGCCTCCAAAGGCCACTGGGAGACAAGTACAGAGAACGGCTGCCAGGGCCTCGCCATTTCTCCAAGTTGATGCTGTGCATCCTGCCCGCACAGACATGGGGACCCCAGGTACTGCTTCATTAACAAATGCCTGGGCAGAAGGCACCTGAGCTGCGTGGATGCAGCTCATGGCAACAGTCCACGCCCCACACACCTGAACATCTCCCAGGATGTGCCCCCCGGCCCGTGGGCCTGAGTGAGGGAGAAGCTGGGGGGCAATGTGTCAAGGAAAAGAGGTCACAGGACAGTGGCAGCTGAAGCCACTCATCCACTAGAAGGGGTCCTCCTTCTGGGGAGGAAGTGGGGGATGGGCCTTAGGTACCTCAGAGAGTCCGCAAGCCTGGCACAGAGCCCCAGGGGCCACCCTAAGAACTCCCACAGAGCTAGCTGGACAGTAGCAGGGCCTGCAGCCGGGATAGGGGGTGGGGGGGCGGGGAGAGGAGACCCGGCACAAAGCAGGGAGTAGGGCTCTAAGCGGAGCTCAGGATCCTTCTCTCAGCTTCTTCCTCCAGCCTGGCCCCTTAGCAGTTCCTCACCCAGCACTCTTTCTCTCTAAAACCCTCCCCTGCTGAAGACCCTCAAAGGCTCCCACCCCTATGGGACCAGGCGCTCCTAGGCCTGGCCCAGCACCCTGAGCTAAGCCTCATCCAGCTCTCCACTCCCTCCCCAACACCTGCCCGCTCACACGGCATCACAGATGACTTCCTACCCCTGCTGCCCTTCGCCCTGCCTCGGAGCCCTCACCCATGCTTGCCCCTCTCTGGAGGACTATCAGCCCAAGTCCCACCCAGGAAGTCCTTGCTTGGCCCCCAAGACAGCTCGAGCACAGGTCATCTCCAAGGTAAGCCAGGGCTCCCTCCCTCACGGGGCCTCAGTGCAGCCCCACCACTGGACTCTGAGCCCCAGGGAGGGCCTAGGATCTTAAAGTCCCAGCATGTGTCTGGTATGTGGTAGGTAAACAGTGAACACGGAGGGAGGGAGGGAGGAAGGGAAGAAGGGAGGAAGGGAGGGAGGGAAAATGATGACAACTGGAGGATGGATGGTGGATGGATAGACAAGTGGCTGGATGGGTAAATGAGTGGATGGCTGGATGGGTGAGGGGAGGGAGGGAGGGAGGGAGGAAGGGACAGACGGGTGGGTGGATGGTTGGACGGGTGGGTGGATGGTTGGACGGGTGGGTGGATGGTTGGATGGGTGGATGGATGAGCCAGCCAATGGGTAGAAGGAAAGGGAAATGCAGGCAACCAGGGCAAGTCTGACCTTGCTCTGGCCTTGGCCCTGGCCCTCACTCAATGCTGCCAGAACACAAAGGCATAGAAGGATTAAGCCTCCTTGATACAATTGGAGCTGCTGGAAATAGCTCTGTGCAGCCCGCAGCCACCCTCCCAGCAATCAACCTCAATCAACACCCACCTGTCCCTGCTGCCAGTTAATTCCACCTGACACCCAGGCCAGGGAACTAGGAGTGGCCAGGTGCTGGGCCCATACAGGGACCACAGAGGCTGGGCAGTCACCCTGCTGAGTCCCCAGTGCCCAATAGGGACATCAGTGCCCATGAGCAGCAGCCCAGAGCAGAGCGGGGAGTCCCCAGGGGCCCATAGGCCTTCGAGGGAGCTGGGCTGACCTCAGAAAACGAAGGCTTGGGTCCCCATCTGCCCTGGCCACACTTCCCCACACTCGCCTGACACAGTTGGTGGCTCTAAAGAGCTGGTACCTTGAGAAGAGACATTAAAGGGCTTCATGCATTGAAATAAGGAGTCTCTTCAACACAGAAAAATGAAAATGGCACCTCAGTCACTGTGTGAGGGCGAGAGGGAGAGGGGTACCCGCCTTCCAGACCCTCCACTTGCCCAGGGGTGCCCCCGATAAAGTGGGCAGTATGGAGGAAACTGGTGCACCCAGTGAGGAAGGTCCACCTTGGTCCACAGAGGGGTTCTGTGCCCTCAAAATAGAGACCATGTGGAGCTCAGAAAGGGCCCAGGTGATGTCCACTGGGCCTCCTACTTTGGGGCCCCTCCCAGCACTCTGGCCCCTCTAGGACTGCCACCATATAACCTTCCGTACCGCCCTGGTAACCCCAGTCACTCAGCCAGGCAAGTGCGTGGGGGTGACATGGCCACCCTTCCCCCCTGGGTAGAAGCGAAGCCCCCAAGTCAGGCAAAGACAGAGGAAGAAATGGCAGCCAGGCTGCCAAGCCGAAAGCCAAGCTCTGACCTGTGAGGTGTGTGACCTTGGGCAAGACACACCCTGTGCCTCCCTTCCCCACAGCAGAGGGGCTAGCCTGAGCAGCCGCAGGCTGAGTGGAGAGCATGCCGCCGGGACAGCCTGGCTCCTTGGGTGCCCTGCGCACTACAGCAGGACCTGGGGCAGTGGGCACTGCTGGGAGGGCATGGACTCCCGTCATCCCAGGGCTCTGGAAGCTTAATTCCGAGGTGTCACTGCCCTGGGCCACCTGGAGCAGTCACCCAGAATGTCTCCACAACACCTGGCCTGTCGCTGCTCAGCCGTGGAATGTTCCAGGGTTCTGCTTTGCTGTGGAGCTCCTGGGGGGTCTCCAAGGACAGCTCCGCTGAGTGAATGAGGCTCACCCCCCCACCCCCCGCTTCCCCATCCTGGAGGGCTGCCTGGAATGGGGCAGCACAGATGCCAGGACATCCTCCTGCTCAGGCTCCGCACCTGCTGCAGCCTCCTTGCACCCTCCCCACACTGAGTCTGGCCTGGGCTCACTCTCCTCTGGGAACTGTCCCTGGCCTGCCCAGCCCCCGGTCAAGGCTGTGTGCTATTACCACCTTACACTGCCCGACCCGAGGCACTCTCCCAGCATATGGCCACACCTGTCTGGCTCACCTCAGAATCCCTGCCACAGCTTGGCACACAGCAGACCCCCACAGATGTTTGTCGACTGAAAAAATGACAGTCAGTCCAGGCATTCTGGGCTCCTGGGGCCATTTCATGAAAGAAGCTCCTCCTCCCTGTCATTCCCACATACCCCTGAGCACAGCTCAGCCTGTCCTTGTTTCCTAACCCTGGCTCCAGCCACCAAGTGGCCTTGCCCTACACTTCCTGCCCCATCCCCGAGCCTCTGCTCACCTCCTGCCCCTAGGGCTGGGAAATAACAAGAGTGACAGCAGAGAGGCCACCATTGGCTGCCACTGGTCTCTGATGATGCTCACCGTGACCTGTGGGAGTTTTTATCGTAATCTCCACTTCACAGATGGAAATGAGCTCCAAGAAAGCCAGGTTGCTGCACCACCCCTCCAGGAATCTCCCCCTCCCAGAAACCCACTGGTCATGTGATGTAGCAACAGAGCCCATACAGTTACTCCTGGTCAATTCTGAGTGAGCCACCATCACTACCAAGCCCAGAGCAAGGAAGCGGGCCTTTCTTCTGTCTCACACTGAACATCACACTGTTCCCTCAGCCTCCTCACCTTTCAGGATTTTGTACTTCTGCATGCCCTTTCCCTCCATCTGCAAAACTCTCCCTTGGCCACTATAAACTCAGACTTCAGCCTTCAAGAATTTGTTCAACTGTCACCTCCTCCAGAAAGTCTTCCCTGATTTCTCTCAGGTGCCTCCTCTATATTCCCAGAACTGCCTTCTCCTCTGATCTGTGAGCTCCTCCAGGCAGGGCCATACCCAAACCAACTATTTATCCCCTGCCCAGGGCTGGCAAGAAGGAGTCCACCAGATAGGCTCCTTCCACAGATGGGTACAAGAATGACACACACTCACCTCTGCCCCGTAGTGCAGACAGTGATGGGCCCCAGGCAGCCCTGCATCTGTCCCAGATGCCATCCAGGCTCCCTGAGGACAGAGCCTCTCAGCACTGGGATCCATCCACGTCTCTGAACCCAAGGCTGGCCCAGCGAGCCTGGAACCTGTGCGATAGCGAGCGAGGAGGACATGCCACCTGCTGGCCAGGCCAGGAGAGCCTGTGCTAGACATTTTGCAAAAGGCAGGAGACATGCATGTCAAAAAATTATCCACAATCAATTTAAAACTCCAAATGGAAATGGCTGATTTGCCGAAGTCCCTGTTAATTTGCCAGAAAATCTGAAAAGAAGGGTGACAGAAGGGTCCAGGGCTTGTTCCTAGAAGGCCAGAGAGGCCCTCTTGATCTCCCCCCACCATCTCCAAGTGCACAGGCCACCTGTAACCTTACTCCAGCCTCACTCTGCACATCCCCATGCCCTGAGCTAGAAGCGGGCTCAGCCTAGGCAGACACAGGGTCTACTGGCCCACCATCCCCTCACCCCATGGCCTCAAAGAGACCGTCTCTCAGGTAGGTGTCCAAGTAAATTCACACCCGATGTTTTGTATGAAAAGCACAGTTGGGTCATGTGGCTTTAAGGACCTTAGTGTCTGCTCTTGACAAATAGGAAGAATAACCTTTCCAACTCTGTCTCAAAAAAGTACCTGCTCCCCTGGGAGGCAGCAGAGGACGAGCGCCCACGTCCCTGGGTCTCTGGTGTTGGCCCAGTTCCCATGCTTTGCCTATCCACCAAGCTTGAATTTACAGGTCGGTATTGTGCCTTCATGTACTCATCACAAAGACCTCCACAGTAATCCACATTTGCCAGTCTGTCTCCCCAGGAAGGCAGGCAGCCAGGCCCTGTTGCCATGGTTCCTGTGGCTGGCACACACACATTCACAAGTGCCCATGGAGTGGGGTGAGCGGGCTCGGCCCACACTGCAGACCCCACCTGTGTTGACATTTCCGTCTCCCTCCCAAGGACTAGGGTGCCTATTTTCACTGTTTTTGGTGATTAGAGAGGGCAAGAAAGGGTAGCGAAAGGGGTCATGGGAGCCCTGCGTCTAACTTCCATCCCCATAAAAATGCAACAACTGGAAGGCCAGGGGCGGCCCTAGAGCAGCTGCACGGGAGAAGTGGGGGCGGGGTGGGGGGGGGCAGATGGAGGGAAAGGGCATGCAGAAGTAGGTGGGGACGGCAAGGGAAAGGAGAGCTGCACAGATCCAGGCCGAGTGCTGCTCCCTCAAGACCCGACACATTGAGCCTTCGCACGCCGGGAGTCACTGCGCATCTCTGAGTCTCAGTCTTCTGGTCTGGGAACGGAGGTGATGTACAGCGCCATGCTCTTCCCCAAGAGCAGGGCCTGCACAGTGCCAGCACGGCCAAGGCAAGGCCTGCCTGACACAGGCAGCTTCCTCCCTGACCCATGCCCCGCGCACCCCCAGGCAGAGCAGGCCAGATTCCAAAGGACACAAACACTGAGAAGCAGTTGAAATAAGAGGAGAGAGGGAGTTTAGGAAAGACAAGTAGAGAAGGCGAAAGTATAAATGCCCATTTCTACATTTCTCTCAAAACAGAGGGGAGGCTTAGCAGGGCTTGGCGCAAGGCTTCCTTCTCCCAGGCAGCCTTCCTCACAGTCCACTGAGGGGAGAGAATCTGTCAATGTGTTTTTAAGAATCCACTGATTGTTGATGGGCTCAGCTAAGCAAGTGCTTTGCATGTGAATGGGAACTGATGAGCCTGCTCTCCCCAGCCCAGGCACCTGCAACATCAAGGTTCCGGGAGTTACAAAGTTGAAGGGACCATGTTTGTGTGGCTCTTCTAATAAAAAGTCATGCCGCGTTTATTATTAAGGCTTGGCTCTGATAAATGTCTTCATCAAAAGTCTTCACTGAAGGAGCCCTTCGGTATAATATCTCAGGATAACTGGGAGGCCTCAGCTAGCCCTTCGCACAGGCCAATGCAGGTGGAGGACTGGCAGCAAGAGAGGGCAGGCGGGCTGCGCAGCCCGGCCCCGCCCCGGAGAGGGGTGGCTGCCTCTGAGCAGACCTGTCTCTGGGCCACAGCTCATGGGGCTAGTGCTGCTTCTGGGAAGACTCCGTCTGGAGCATCTGCGAATTGACATCAGTCCTCCCTGGAAGTCACCTGAGGTGAGGCGCCTTTCTCTGAGGGGCCCGTGCCCCCACTTCCACTTGCTCCAAGTGTCAGGCGCTGAGAGTCACAGCTACCCCCTCCTCAGTAAACTGTCCTCACCTGTGGGAGCCACCTCACCCAGGGCATGTGAGTACAGAAGCCTGCCTCCTCCCTACCTCCCGCCCCAGGGGATAATCCTGTGCCCCAGAGTCCCCAGATTGGGACAGGCTAGACTCCCATGACACTGCATCCCTGCGTGGCTCCTTCCCTTCCTCTAGCCTGCTTCCCTCGGTGCACCCCCCTCCCTCCAGCCCACCTGTGTGCCCAGGAAGGCCAGCATGTCCTGCCCCTTCCTTTCGGGCTCAGCCAAGGAGAACCCAGGCAGGAAATGAGAGGGTGAGAGGGGAAAGATGAGGGTGCTCCCTAGTGCTGGAGGGCGCCTGCACCCATGTTCCTGGGGTGCCCAGGGCGCCTGTCCCCTCGCTCCCTAGAGATAGGCACAGCAACAGCCCCAGTAGGGCCTGATCACTTGGTCTCCGTAACACTGCCCACACTTTCAAAGAGTCAGCTTGTCATGGGCAGAAATAGAATACTGGAAACTAATTATAAGTATAAGAAATATTAATCATGCTCTGTTAACCATGATGGTTCTGTTCTGATTAGAGAAAACACATTCTAACTGCTCTGAGTATTTACATGGGAGCTAACATCAGAATGCTCTAGAATGTTCCTTTCCTGAGAACTGCCTATCATATGGAAAGATTTACAACCTCGTGGCTGAGACAATCTAGTCCTGGAGGCACCTGTCTTTACAACCCCAGCCTCTATTACCTGTAATCTGATGGGGTGCCCAGGGCGCCAGAGGCGCCTACCCTCTGTGACCACCCCCTCCCCAGCCCGCATGACTATAACCTGTGATGATTATCCCGTACCCACTTTCCCATGCTGCTAATTTCTACTTTCCCACATGATCCTTGTCCTTCTACCCAATTTAAGCAGCTGGCTTATGGAGGTGCAGAGCAGATTTTTATAGATGATCTGCTGCTCTCCCATGCTGCCAGCAGGATTGGAATAAACGCTCATATATGACCCAACCAGTCTCTGCTTAATTGGCTCAAGTAGTGCCAGGCAGCTCGGACCTTGGTTGTCCAGTTACAAGCGCGTTACCTCACTCTGATTACCCTTTGAGTGTGCTCTCCTTTCCTGCCAGCGGTCCAGACGTGCGGCTCCAGCCCCCAGTGCCCTCCGCATGTGGAAGGGATGGTCTCATCAGAGGCGGCCCATAAATCAGAGCACGCAGCTGTCAGGGCGACTGAGACGCCCCAAATCCAGCACTGCTGCTCCCCACTAATCTACCTCACACAGAGCACAGCTCCCCACACCCTGCAATGGGCCCTCCTGCCCAGCGGTGCCGGGAGAAAGGAAACCAAGCAAAGGAACTGGTTTTTCCAAAACCCTAAGTGTGCATTGAGACACCCTCAGCACCTGCACTCTCAGCTCACCTGCTCCTCAGTAACAACCATTGCGATGTGGTATAAGGCAGCAGATTAAAATTTCATGCATTTTGCTTAAAAAATCTATAAAAATGAAGTTTTTTCGAAGAAGAAGAAAAAAGCCCTTTTCTCCAAGCACAGGGAGAACAAGCCCTTCCCTGGCTGGCATTTTGGTGTAAATCTAATTGAATTTGCTCTGACCCCGGCAGTATCCCATAAATATTTAGGCAGCAAACACCAGGCTTGTTTCACACTTTGGAATGCTGAAGGTGGGGATGGGAGGGTGAGAGAGGACTGCGTGGTCCTGCCAGCTCTCCGCCCATCAGCAAAATACCACAGGCAGGGGTTCTGGGAGGCCCAGAGAGCCGGCTTCTTAATGAGCCCAGATGCGTTCTGGGAAAATCTCTGCCTCGCTACCTGCAGGCTCCTTGACAGCAGAAGCACCAACCCAATCAATAGCAGTAAAGGAACCTGCAAGGAGGGGCCGTGGAGAAGAGCCAGCACCGGGGGCGTGCATACAAACAACCTCTGCAGAAGAAGCTGGAGCTTCGGGCGGACCTGCTTAGCCTCCCCACCTGAGTCCCTGAGTCCAGACCCTCACACACCCCTATACATATGCACACAGACCCTTCCCGAAAATCGGGGCCCTCCAGAAGGCTCTTCCCAGCTTCCCAGTCCTCCACCTACTACCAGATGTAATGATAACCTCACCCAGGCCTGGCTCTGGGAAGGGCAGGGGTCTCTCAGCTGCTGAGGGCTGCTCACTGGCCCTCCCTGGCCTGGAGAAGGCACGCCTTGGTTTAAATGCTGTCTGTGTTGGCCATTTGAAAGTTGTATGGTCTTCAGCAAGATTGTTTAAACAGCTTCACTGAGGTATAATTACACTCCATGAAATTCACCTATTGTAACTGTGCATTTTTTTTAGTTTTATCAAATTTATACAGTTGTACAACCATCACCACTATCCAGTTTTAGGAGGCTCCTATCACCCCAAAGGAGTTCCCCATGCCTCAGTGCAGTCAATCCTTGCTTCCACCCACAGCCCCAGGCAGCCATTAAGCTGCTTTCCACAGTTTTGCCTTTCCCAGAAACATCACATGAACAGCACCAGGCAACATGACGTCTTTTGCGCTGGCTTCTTTCCGCAGAGCGAAGAGGGAGGTTGATCTGTGCCACAGCGCCCAAGTTCTGCTCTTGCTGCCGAGTGGCAGTGGACCGAATGGAGGTGCCCAACTGCCCTCTCCCGACAGATGGGCGCCTGGCTGGCTTCCAGGTAGGGAGTCATCACGACACAGCTATGACCATTCCTGTCCCAGCTCCGCATGGACGTTGCCACTTTGCTTGTGTGACCTGCTAAATAACATGATTAAGTACATGCTTATCTGTTTAAGAAACTGTCAAACTGGTTTCCAGCAGCTGCACATCCTACATCCCCCAGCTGGGCAGAGGGCCCACATGCTGGCACCTTGGTGCCATCTGTCTGTACCCCAGCCATCCCAGGAGCTATGCCGGGCAGCTCGTGCTCCATTTGCAGATCCCTGATGACAAACACTGCTGAGCTCCTTTTCCTGCATTGATTTGCAATCTGCATATCTTCTTTGGTGAAGTATTTATTCAAATCTTCTGCCCATTTTGTACTAGGCTTGTTTATCTTCTTATTGGGTTGTAAGAGTCCTCTATGTAGTCTAGATACAACTCCATTACCAGATACTCCATTGCAAATACTTCCTCTGAGGCCACGTTTCAGCATCTCCATGTCTCCACCTGTGCGATGGAGCTAGTCCTAACACCGTGCTGCAGTGAAGATGAGGGGTGGGGGGTCGGGTATGTAAAGGAGGCCAGAGGAGCCACCACCATCGACGCTGCTCCGGAAATCCAGGTCTGATCCTCGCCTGTGACTTGAATGGAGCCCAGTGCAGAGGAGAACCTTAGCCAGGCCAGCCACAGAGCTGGCGCCCCAGACACTTGCTCTGGGACCCGCCCCCTAGCAGCACCAGCCTGGTCCTGGCAGAGCAGAGTGCAGGGCAGTGTGTGTGGGGGGGGGGGGGGAGGGGGGGGACACCAAGGAGGGAGCCCAGTCTTCGAAGCGACGGGATACTATCAGGGGAAGGTGTCAAGATGTCCAGGCACAGGGGACAGCATGAGCACAGCAAAGAATGGTCAGGTGCATGGCACCTTCTGGGAGCCCAGGGCAGAGCTGCATCCTAGCCCAGAGTGTGGTCAGCCCAGCTACCAGGGTGAGCAGGAGCGTGGGAGGGTGGCACCTGGAGAGCCAGGCCACCCTGAAGGTCCTGGGCACCTCTGCTGAGACAGTTATGGACAAGATGCATCCATGAGCCATTTTTAAATCCACAAGCTGCCCAGAGGACACGGTCCTGTGCTTCTGTTTCTGCTCTCCTTCTCCCAGAGGGGACACTCTGTTTCAGGGCTGAGCCGGGACATGTACCACCCCGCACATTACCCCAAGCATGGTGTGAGCTGTATCCCAAAAATTCTTAGGTTAGAGTCCTAACCTCTTGGCATCTCAGAATGGGCCTGTACTCGGAGATAGGGCCTTACAGAGGTAATAAGTTAAAATGAGGTCATCAGGGTGGACCCCAATCCAACATGACTGGTGTCCTCAGAGGAAGAGGAGATTAGGACACAGATCAACACCGAGGGGAGACCACGTTGACTGACACGATGAGAAGATAGCCATTACCAGACGAGAGAGACCTCCGAGAGACCTCCAGCCTCCAGGCCTGGAAGGCGATACATCTCGCCTATGTGAGCCCCCTTTCCCGACGATGAAACTGAGGCTCAGAAGGTGGCACCAGGCCTAAGGCCCCAGCATGGAAAGGCCTGCCCAGCCTGTCTAGCTCTGGACCTGAGGCCTCCATCTTATCTGCCTCACCTCTCCCACCCACCCACCCCCCCACCCCCACCCCGCAGCACACAACCTGCCTAGGACACAGAACTTGCCTGACTATGCCTGGCACACAGAGGACCCTCTGAGGAATAGAGCAGGGAGCACCCTCTCTCCCAGCACTGCCCCTGCTAGAGGGGCAGGGGGCACCCAGAGGAAGAGCAGAGGTGGCGGCAGGTCGTCAAGCAGATCAGAAGCAGGCACCATGTGCAGGAGGACAGACACACCCAGGGTCCTGCCTCCTGGCGGAGAGAGCCACCAGCTGTGCTCTGAGGCCCCAGGGGGCAGCATGAGCCAGGACCCAGGAGAAGAGCAATTTAGCTCCAGATGAGGAAAAACCAACTGACCACCCAGCATGGATGTGCTATTGGTGGAAAGTTGGAGCAGCCACACTGCCAAAGAGGCCCTGCCACAGGACAGAGAACAGAGGGGGTGGGGGGCTCCTCTCAAAGCCCTCGGCTCCAAGGCTATACCTGCTCAGATTCCCTGCCTGGGCCGTCCCATGCCCTCGTCCTCCAGAGGCAGCAGCCTGGGAGTCCCAGGCCCCAGTCAGGGAGCCCAGAGCCCAGAGTGGTGGGAAACCAGGTATGAGGCAGTGTCCCACCACATGGAAAGGCAGTGAAGGGGTCCTTCCTTCCACTAAGCACCCCAAGTTCTACCTGCCAGGCAGAGGCAGAGCCACTGAGAAGCCCCTCGGCCCCTGGGCACCCGCCCTGTGGTGACACTGTCTGCTCAGATCCACAGGAGGGCCCTGAGGTCCAGACAATGGGCTCTGGGAGAGACCACCTCCCGCCGCCCACACTCCCGTGGAGCAGCCAGTGCCAAAGGGCCCTGCCACAGGATAGGCCTGTGCATTGAGCCACCCCATCGCCCACTACACGAGGGCCAGTCGCTAACTCACCATCTGCCTCATGGCCCATCAGCCCACCTGCCCTGGGTTTGCCCAGCCCACCCGAGGACCTGGCTCCTGCTCGGCTCACCTGCCTAGGCCAGTGGTCGGCAAACTCATTAGTCAACAGAGCCAAATATCAACAGTACAACAATTGACATTTCTTTTGAGAGCCAAATTTTTTACACTTAAACTTCTTCTAACGCCACTTCAAAATAGACTCGCCCAGGCCGTGGTATTTTGTGGAAGAGCCACACTCAAGGGGCCAAAGAGCCGCATATGGCTCGCGAGCCACAGTTTGCCGACCACGGGCCTAAGCTCTGAACCAGGTGCTCCCTGCAGTTGACTCTGGCTCCTCTTGGGAACTCCAGCCCCCACCCCAACCCTTCTGGGGAAAGGCTCTGCCCTCTGGCTGGTCCTGGCCACTAGGACCCCTTCATCCCAGGCAGGTTAGAAATGAGGCATCCTTATAGGGCCCCCACACAGCTCAGGCCCAGGCCCAGCCCCTCTGGGCAGCACCTGGCCAGAGAGAGCACCACCAGCAGCCTGCACTCCCTCCCCAAGGGGCAGGCTCCCACATTCCCCGTAAAGCAAGACTCTTCTTCACCACTATCTGACCATCAGGGAGTTAATAGCACTGACTTAACCCCAGACAGAGTTTGCACACTTACTTCTGCTTTTTTGTTCAATTAAGTATTGCAATATCAATAGATCTTTAATGTTCTTATCAGTGAGGAATGTAAAGAGTCTCAATCCCAAAATATAAATAATTCGTGATGAGTGTTCAAGTGCAAGTCCGTACTCAAACTCTGCTGGGACAAATGCCCGCTGCTGCCCCTGGGAGGCTGGTACGCAGGCAGCTGCCCTGCAGGAGCTGAGGAAATATGCCCAGCTGCCGAGAACCAATTCCAGCATGTAATAATTACAAGAGTTCCATCAGAAGGTTGGTGGGACTTGGGGAGCTCAACAAGGGTGAGCCACATATGTAGTTTACCTGTTGGAAACGGCTACAGGGCACTTCCCCCAAACCTGAATAGGATTGTCAGCTGCCAGACAGCTCAGGGCATTTTATTGTCTCCTGTTGGCCAAACACCTGAACAGTTGTAGGCTATTCCCCAAACTGATAATGCTTCTGTATTCTACCCTTTGATGCCTTACCCTTTGAAGTGTATTATCTCCACCTTGCCTTAGGATAAATCGTGTTAATAAAAGCAGGGTCCTGAGTGAAGGAGGAGAGTCTTTAGCTCCCTTTAGCTGAAGCTCCTCTGACCCCCAATGCCTTTCAAAATTATCTTTCATCCTTGGACTCCTTCTTAATCATCTATACGCAGCCCCTTTCTCCAGAATGCTGAACCCTTTGTAAGGCTGGGAAAAGAACCCCAGCATTACGACGCCCGAACGAACGAGGGACACCAACACCCAGCCTGCCTGAGAAAAGGCAGACATCCTAGCCCAACCCAACCTGGCCAAGCCTGAGGGGGACATTCTGCTGATTTGAACAGATCTCGGGAAGCACCTCCTATGTGCTGATGTCCAGTGGACACATCAAGCAGCCTGCACCCTCAGGGCCCTGCCGTGGCGGCTCCCATGGAGGAGACACAGGGACATAGCACAGACAGATGGGAATACTGTGTGCTAATTCATTACACAAATCTTTGTTGAGCATCTACTATGTGCCCAGCCTGGCACAGGGTTCTGGCGACACAGTGGGGTCTGATGAAGCCAATACCTACCCCTGGCAGGTGATGGAGGTTTCTAAAAGCATGAACACTGAGACCCCTTCATCCCAGGCAGGTTAGACATGAGGCATCCTAATGAGCTTTGCAGGCTGAGCTGGGCTCACCAAGTGAAGAATAGAGTCGGGCCTCCCAGGCAGAAGGAACAGTGTGAATGAATGAGGAGCCAGAGACCGAGGACACAGTGGTCCAGGGAAATGTGATGAGTTTTTGGATCACAGGGGGGTGTTTGGGCAAGAGCCTTATATGATGCTGAGAAGGGCATGGCAGAACAAGACCTCCTCCCACCCCAACTCCCATCGCTGAGAACCTTGGGGAGCCAGGCTGCAGGTCATTCACACGCTTCCACTTCCAGGAGGGAATGGGACTGGGGAGGACATGGCTTCAGAGGAGAAATGCCCCACAAAAGGCTGCACCCTGACAGGCCCTAGCATAGCCCCTTAGATCGCTTCTGCAAGTCCATGTGGGTAAGACAGCTGACAGAGTACAGAGCCCGGGCCTAGGAAGCCCCCCGCAGGGGAAGTGGCCTGTGCCAGCCTCAAGACCTTGCCACCAGCTCCAGGCCCAGTCCAGGAGTACATTTCCCCACCCCTACCCCCAATAATCAGAGCTCTCCATGTGCCAATACAGGCTAAGTGCTTTACATGGTAAACTCACCCCATCTTCTCCGAGGGATGACCCCACCCCCTGGTCACAGATGAGCAAGATCAGGCACATAGAGGTGATTTGCCCACAATCACCATGCTAAGTGGCAGGCAGAGATCTGATCCTGACAGCCAATGGACAGATGGACACGGCCTCTCCTTCAGCCCTTCACCCCACCCCTCCCACAGCTCGAAGCACACCCCCCCTCCACTGGCCTGCCTGGGACCAGGCTCAAGCTCCCTGTGCCTCACCTGTAGAACAAGAATCACAAGGGCGCCCACTCCCCAGGGTGGAGGTGAGGATGTCAGTTCCAGGCACAGTGCCCACCACATGGCACAGGACAGTGCAGGTCACCTGTCATTCTTGGTGCTGCCACTGCTGTGGTGGAGGACATGGTTTGCAGCAAGGAATCTGGCAAAGGTGTGCCACTGAAACAGGCGCCAACCCCAGGGAAGAGGAGGAGATCTGCCTTGAGAGCCCAGAGCTCAGGGAAGCAGGCTCCACTGAGGAAGGCTACACTGGAGGGCAGTGTCCTAGATCAGCAGTCGCCAACTGGTGGTCCGTAAGGTCCGAAAGGTTGGCAACCACTGTCCTATATCAGTGGTTGACAAACTGCGGCTCGTGAGCCACATGCGGCTCTTTGGCCCTTTGAGTGTGGTTCTTCCACAAAATACCACGTGCAGGCACGCACGTACAGTACGATTGAAACTTTGTGGCCCATGCGCAGAAGTCGGTTTTCGGCTCTCAAAAGAAATTTCAACCATTGTACTGTTGATATTTGGCTCTGTTGACTAATGAGTTTGCCAACCACTGTCCTAGATGATCTGAGGGCTCAGTTACTCCTGATTCCCACCACAGGCCTGGGTACCCAGCACTGCAAGGCTGGGCCCACCTTTCCCTTCATCCATATGACCCCTCGCCACCTGGATGGCTGGCTCCTAAGTGCCAAGTACCGACGGGTGCTCAGCTCCTCATGCCATCCTGTGAGCCAGGCGACATCCACCCCATTTAGCAGGTGAGAACCCTGAGGCTGAGAGGTAAAGTAGCAAAAATAATAATGAAGAGTTTACACTTGTTGAGCAGTTGCTCTGTGCGAGACCCTAGATAAAGAACTTCCATTGCATTATCTCCCTGAATTCTCAAAAACAGTCTCAGAATTGGGATTATTGCTGCCAGTTTGCAAATGAGGAAGCCAAGGCTTGGAGATGAAAGTTACTTAGCAAAAGTGCCACAGCTAGTTATTATCTGTGGGCTTCTCACCCGCAAGCTTCATGATGGTCATGCTCTCTCAGCATTCCCCAGCATAACCCGGGCAGCCACCAATCTTCAGGATGTTTAATCCAGCCTCTCCCAGCCCTCAGAGCGCACTCATGCACATACACACATACACACAGCTCCTCCCTTCCTCTCCATGTCTCTATTTCCAAATTGGAGGCATAGCCAGGGTGGGTGCTGGACAGTAGGGCCAGTAGAGATAATTTTTATAAACCAACTCCACCTTCCCCCGATCCCCACCAGAGACAGTGAATACATGGGAACCTCAGCAAGGTCAGTAACCCTGTCACAGCCCCAAATTGGCGAAGGGCCTCGAAGAGGAGCAGGCTCTTCTTCCAAGGCCCAGCTGAGTGTCCAAGGCCAGGCTAGTGGCCCAGCAGGGCCAGGAGGCCCCGCCCCTGACAGACCCAGGCCTGCACCTGGTAGAGACATGGGGATTTGATGCTGGAGCCCTGATTGCTCTGATGGCTACAGATTAAGTTGGGGGTAATGTCCTCTAGGAACCAGACCCAATGCAGCTTAAAATCTGCTCAGACAGGGAACCATGATGAACTAGGGGGCTGTTCATGCGCTCCACCCCAGCAGCAGACCCAGCCAGCTGGCCACCACCCATGTGTGGAAAACTGGAGGGGCAGCGAGGCCCCAGCAACTCCCCTCTCCTGGACAGACGGCCGAAAGACAGCTGCCATCCCCTCCCTAGACCCAAAGCCCAGAGAGGCAACCACATAAAGATGCTGTTTCAAGACATGGCTTCTGGGAGCCTAAGCAGAGCTGGTCCTTGAATATCCTCCGAGACGTAAATTATGTAGGTTGAACTAATGAGCTATGTGTGTATCTTTCTCCCCTAATTAACTGTGATTTAGTGAACTTCTCAGTGCATTGCTGCCAGAATAGCCTTGCAGCCCAAAAGATTCTTCCCTTCCATTTCAGGTAAATATTTAAACAGCCCAAAATAAAGGGAGCACCAGGCCCAAAACTGGAGGCTCAGTGCTACCAGGGCCATTAGCCCCGTCTCATTGATTCAGTGTGTTCTTTTTTCCCTTTTCCTTCCTGAAGCAATGGCAGTACCTTAGGCACTAGGAGCCTGGCCTGGCACATGCCGGGGTCTCCTCACAGACCAACAGGCCTGTGCCCACTCCTGGCACCTGGAAACAAGTTTCCTAGGCCCTCAAGGACTGGTCTCACCCAGGAGGAGGGAATAGGACAGGTTCCCCACCCACCCATCCTGGAGCCAGCCCAGACACCCCTCAGGGCAAGGGGCCTGAACATGGCCTAGGGTCCTGGGAGGTCAGAACGCTGCCCACCCAGGGGCTCATGTCCCAGCACTGCCCTACCCCTCAGATGGTCAACTATTCCCAAGGCTCATCATTACTGTTGTCATAACTCCTATCATCATAGCTAATTATGTATCATAGGCTTAAGGTACCATAATCTGGAGACCAGGCCTGGCCAGAACCACCGCTCCCCTGGGCCTCTGTGGCTTCAGCTCACCTCTCCTCACCAGCCCTGCCACTTCCCACTACCCTCTAACCAGGGCCACACATGCAAAGCCAAAGGTCCTTGTGATCCCACTTGGAGCACCTGGCTCACTGAGGCCTGGCATGGACACCTCTCCTCACTCCTGTGGCCTCTCTGGTGATGGGAATGTGAGTCTGGGATCTGAGAGAAGTCCAAACCGGGACTGGGTCCCAGACACCACCTAAAGAAGTAAGCAGGGGCCACGCCCGGCCACCCTATGCCAGCTCACAGGACAGGGGAGGCTGGCCCTGAGAGAAAGCTGAGGATCCTACAGCCACAGGGCCATGGAATCTAGAGCCTCCCCTGACTGACATCCTCCACTCAGCGCCCTTTGCTGCAGCCCACTGCCCCTGCATCCCCCAGGTCCATCACTGCCCCATGCCCCTATGTCTCTCTCAAGCCACGTCCCTTACCCAGACAGGGCCTCCAATCGCCAGTCCTGGCTCCTGCTGCCCCTCCACGCCTGGCGCACACAGCCTTTAGTAGTGAGCAGTAATGAGTACAACTGTCCAGAGCCCCTGGGCAGCTGCCAAGCCCATGACAGCCTTGGGCCCGTAATTAAGGCCTCACAATAGCCTGTGCGGGTGACTGAGGGCCCCTCCCACAGGCGAGGAAAGGGCTCGCTTTCCCAGCTGTACACAGGCCTGGGCTACTTTAGAGGCCTGGTGCCAGGGAACTGGCCTAGAACTGTATAATTACCAGTAAATACTTGTTGGATGGATGGATGGATGGATGGATGGATGGATGGATGGATGGATCTATGAACAGAGGGATGGATAGACAGACAGATGAATGAAGAATGAACAGATAAACTCTCAAACAAATCACCAAAAGGAGTCCCCCCAAAACCAAAGGGTTGGACATTGTGTCCAAGGGCAGCTGGCTAGAAAGAGAGGCCCTGGGACTCAGTAAGGGTCAATCCAGCCTGGTCCCTCCAGAGTGGAGGCAACACAGGGCCGGCAGGAGCAGGCATCTGCGAGGAGAAGCGATGGAGGAGTGGGAGCCAGGCACTGGGCAGAGGGGGCCAGCGTGGCGGGGCCCTAGGAGGCCCTAGGCAGCACCATGCCAGAGCTTGGAGAGACGGGATGGACAGAACTCCACCCTCCAGGGGCCTGACAGAGCTGTGAAACTCCCGTGGACCCGATGCTAGGCCCTTTGAGTCCCACGCAATAGTAGGCCTAGAATGTGGCTCTGGGCCTCTGACAGCCAACAGGCACCACAGCCTCTGTGGAGATGGCTAATCAAGGAACCTGTCCAAGGCCCCAGCAAGCTGGGCAATGGAGGGGCACTGCCCCAGGATCCAGGTGAGGTCCCCCAGCCTAGTGGGGCAGGGGGTGGCATGTCCTGAACGAGGAAGCTCCTCCTTTCAACAGAACAGGAGGCCAAGGGAGCTGGGGCCTCAATCTGAACCCCATTTCTGGAGCCTGGGAAATAAATCCTTGGAGCCAGAGACTACCAATGGCAGGGCTGCCCAGCCCGCACACTGTCTCCCACTTCCTGCAGTGTGCACAGAATTCCTGTTCTTACTTATTAAACTCCAAAAACCCATAAGCAGAGCAGGAGTTAGGTAGAAAGAGTGGTTTCAGATAGATGCAAAGCACTGTCTAATGAGGTGGCTTATGCCAGTGACCAGTCACCTCACCTGCCTTCACCCCCAACAGGCTGGTGGCTGCCTGAGCACTGCGGCCTCAGCCCAGGCAGGTGGCCACATTCAGACGGATCCACAGAACTAACGCGGTTAAGGGCACAGGGGAGGGTGTGCAGCTTGGAGTAGTTGAAACAACAATAACAATATTACATGAAGCAACAAAAACAGCCAAGAGCTTTGGGATAGCAGACTTGGAAGAAATCCCTACTTTCTGCCCTGGTCCCATAACCTCGGATAAAGCAGTTTCTATCTCACTAGACCTCAGCTCCTGTCCGTGAAATGGGCGTGACAATCCCCACCTGCCAGTGATCAGGATCAGAGGCACTAGACCAGTGGTCGGCAAACTCATTAGTCAATAGAGCCAAATATCAACAGTACAATGATTGAAATTTCTTTTGAGAGCCAAATTTTTTAAACTTAAACTATATAGGTAGGTACATTGTTATTAACTTAATTAGGGTACTCCTAAGCTGGCCTTTGCTAAAAACTCAAGGGGCCAAAGAACCGAATGTGGCTCGCAAGCCGTGGTTTGCCGACCACTGCACTAGACATAACGCTGGCAAATGGAGCCACAGCCACAGTCGATTTCCCAGGAGGAGGTGCCAGTCTCCCCACACCCACTCCTCTCTGCAGGAGAGGCCAGACACAAAGGCCCCCAGAAAACTCTCCTGCCTCCAAATAGCTTCCCCTTCTGATGCCATCAGGTAAGGAGACAGCGCCAGACTCAGGCCACCACTGTTCCAATCTGAGACGGAGGGTTCCCATGTGCCCTTCCTGACAGCAAGACTTGTGCCCTGGGCTGGGACCAGGAGGCAAGGGAAGACCCAGCATGGCCACCACAAGCCAGCTGGGCCACCATCAGTCCCACTTGCAAGGCCCCCTCTGGAATTAAGTTCCTCCCCCACCCACAGACACCACCACCTCACCCTCTCCAGTCTCTGATATCAGACACCCTACCTGAACATAATTGGGCCCCCCAACCCGCTCAGCCCTCAGAGCAAAAGGCACAGTTCACACCTTCGTCGAGGGTCTTACCTACCACCCAGGCTCTTCTCCCACCATCCTCTACCTCCATGCGTCCTCTGCTGAACTCGATTACCTCCATTTCTTCTCCCCCTCCCCCACCACTAAGAGAGGCTGTGCCAGGCCTCTGTGCCTTTTCCAGGTAGTCCCCTCTGCCTGGAACTCCTTTCTTTCAACCTTCACTTTGCCTTCTTTAATTTCAGACTCAGCCCAGGCATTGCCCCCTTGAGAAAGCCTCCAATTATCACCCCTCTGCTGGGCCTCCAAGTCCCCTTGCACATATTTGCTTATATGCCTGCCTCCCTACAATGGACCCTTCCAATTCCGTTATTGTACAGGGCAGCTCGGAGAGAGCCTCATCATTTGATGAATGCATGCATGCATGGATGCATGCATGGACGAATGGGTGACTGATTGCATGGATAGATGAATAAATGATGCGCAAATGGATGGAAGAATAGATCCAGCAAGAATGCCACACAAAGAAGATGCAAAAGCAGGAGCCATTGTGGATATTGTCTCCAGTGGCCAAGAGCCTCCCATGCAGATGCGTCTCCCTGAGTCTGCAAATATGGCATGTCCCTCTTCTCAGGGCTTTCAGGCAGCCATATGCAGAGGCAGAGGGATAAATGGGGTGACCGCTCCAGCATCCTCTCAGCTTTCCTCTCCCGCTGCGTTGATTGTTTCCACGGTTACTTTCTCAGAGCACAGGCCTTTGGGAAGAAGAGCAGGTCAGGGAGGCCCCGCCTCAATGAGCAGCAGGGCGCAGAGCCTCTGCCTTTCTCTGAAGGAGTGAGCTGCATGCATCTCAGTTCCCACCAGGGCCACGCAGCAAGCTTGTCAAAAACTGAGTGTACTCCCCTGGCCAGTTTGGCTCAGTGGATAGAGTATCAGCCCACGGACTGAAGGGTCCACAGTTTGATTCCAATCAAGGGCACATACCTCAGTTGCAGGCTCAATCCCCTGGTCCGGAGCATGGGGAAGGCAACCAATCGATGTGTCTCTCTCACAGGAATGTTTCTCTCTCTCTGTCTCTCCCCATCCCTTCCACTCTCTCTAAAAATCAATGGAAAAAATATCCTCTGGTGAGGATTAACAAACAGAAACAAAAAAATAGTAATAATTGAAGTATACTGCCCGGCCCAGCATGGCTCAGTGGTTGAGCATTGACCTGTGAACCAAGAAGTACGGCTCAATTCCCAGTCAGGGCACATGCCCAGGTGGCAGGCTCCATCCCCAGAAGGGGGCGTGCAGGAAGCAGCCAATCAATGATTCTCTCTCATCATTACATTTCTATCTCTCTTCCCCTCACCTTTCCTAAAATCAGTAAAAATATTTTTTTAATTTGAGTGTACTTTTATATGCAATATGACAAAATTATCCCAAATTAGGCACAGCCTTGGGGCTACAGCCAATCCGCACACCCACAGCTCACAGGCCACTCACCTCTGTCAGGAACTGGTCCCCCCAAGCCTTTAAGAGCTACACCCAGCTTTTCCTGGAAAATTCTAGATTTGCACTCTTCCGATTGGGTCCCCAGAATGTCAGCCCTCACACAGAACGAGTGGATTATCTTCGATAATTACATTTACTGTAGCTATAGAAACCAGGGACATCGGACTCAGCCCAGCTGGCAGCTCTGTCTCTCCCCCAAGAATAGCTCATCTGTATGCTGCCGGCTCCAAGGACTGAGCGCCATGCCCGCAGCTGGCAGCCGGCTCTTGGGAGAACTGCTTTCTCCAGAGGCACAGGCTGGAGCCCAGGACACGAGCTGCTATGGTTCTCAACTGGAAACTGATGATAAAAGACGGAGAGGAGGACGCTGTGAAGGTCACCCACAGGCAGGGAGGCCACCTCCTGCTGCCATCACCAGCTCTCTTGCCCAGTGGCTTCTGCACTGAAACGTGCCTCCTGCACTGGGGGAAGCCACACTTCCTGGGTCCACCCTCCCGTGGCAAATGCTTTATTCATGACCAGCATGCTATTGTCACAACCCTTTCCATAGGCCCATGATGCTTCCCTACCCCAATACCCTCCCTCCCAGGCCAGGACACACCCTCCTGGAAGGAGGCCAGGAGCTGCACTGGCCTCCCAAGAGCCCAGCCACACAGAGGGTAGGGGGCCAACACAGCCCAGAGGGCATCGGGGAAGGGAAAGGGGAGGATGCTCCCAGCTCAACAGCTGATGCCCCTTCTACCCAACCTGAAGGGCTAGCACATTCCCTCTGCACCTGTGGCAGCCAACACCTGCCCTCACCACCTGGCAGAGCTGAGACCCCCTCACCATCTGGCAGAGCTGAGACCTCCTCCCCACCTGGAAGCACCAGGGTTTCCCTGGTTATTGCCTCTAGGCCAGTGTTTCTCAAGTTGTTGTCCCCAGACCAATAGTACCAGCATCTCCTAGGAGCTTGATCGAGGTCACTATCTTATAAATTATCTGGCCCCACCCAAACCTAAGGAATCAGAAACTTTTACAGTGGGCACTAAAATTTTTGTTTTTTTAAGATTTCCAGGTAATTCTGAAAACTATGAAATTTGAGAACCACCTGGATGCTCTTGAGAACCACCTGTGCAGTGTTCAAACCCTGCCACCCAGGTTGCACCCCCAGAAGCCGAGCTCTGGCATCACTGCTTTTCTACTTCCCAAGGGACCCTAGGTGCACGGGGCTGAGAACCACATCCTGGCCCACAGACCTCCTCAGACTGGCAGGCGGGGTCCAGCAAGCTCCCCTGTGAGGCGGCAGAGTCACCTGCCACTTGAGACTGGCCACTGCCTGTCTGATGTCCAGCAGCTCCCCTCGAGGCCACAAAAATGCCCAGGTAACCATGCTGCAGAGGAAGCCTGCTGGCCATGCCAGCCTAGGTGCCACTCATTCCCTCACTCAGCCACCTCCACTGACAGGGAAAATCCTGGAGAACACAGAAAGCCCAAAAACGGCCAGCCCCCAGGGAGGCTGTGTGAGGGACCCGCTGCGGACAGGTGCCACCGGAGCCGGCCCGGAGCCCACGGCCAGGCCCGCCTTTGGCAGCTAATCTCTCTCCTTGAGGATCCCACCACAGCTCCACTCCACAGCATCTCCACCCACCAATGTCACCTCAATATGACTCCTGCCCTCCACTCCCTGCTGAATCACAAACATTTGGGAAATGTCTGAAAAGAAGCAGCCAGAATTCATCCCTGGTTAGGTTAGGGTGTGGAAGAGGTTTTTCCTCTTTCAAAGATTGTGTCATATAATTATATTGTCTTTAATTATTAAAACTAATAATAAAAACAAACTGTCTCCATCCCTCCTGACCTAGCTCAATGTCACACACACCAGCCCCCTCAGGGACACCCTTCCTGTTCTCTCCACCCTTTCAATGCCTTGGCTGAGCACCCTGCAGCCTGTGGAGCACACCGGTCAGGCTCTGGCACCCACAGCCAGGGAGGCCACCTTCTGCTGCCATCACCAGCTCTCTTGCTCAGTGCCAGCCTTGGGCCTCAGAGGGGCCCGCACTGCCCCCTCCTTCAAAGGCAGGTGTGGGACAGAAACGGTCCACCCTCACCCTGAATCGTTTGGCTCAGTGGATAGAGTGTCGGCCTGCGGACTGAGAGGTCCCAGGTTCGATTCCAGTCAAGGGCATGTACCTTGGTTGCGAGCATATCCCCATAGGAGGTGTGCAGGAGGCAGCTGGTTGATGTTTCTCTCTCATCGATGTTTCTAACTCTCTATTCCTCTTCCTTCCTCTCTGTAAAAAATCAATAAAAATATATTCAAAAAAGAAAAGAAAGAAAAAAACAGTCTACCCTCAAAGTTGCCATAGTTCTCCTGGCTCCACAAGCGTGTCGGTGTGACTTCTGTCTGAACAGCCCTGGGCAGAGGGGCAACTCCACGGGCATCCACCCAACCCCTCCCACTCTGGGGACCCTGCCTGTTCTTCCCTCTCTTATCAGCCTGTGGCCACAGGTCTAGCCATGCAGGGCCTCTGCTCCCACCAAGAATGGCCCAGCTGGCCCCCACAGGCATCCAATTTGCAGAAATGATGCAAATGTCATCACATCCCTTCAGAAGCAATAAACTCACCCGGTTGGCAAGAGAATTAGAAAGTGACAACAGACAAGCCCTCTCTCTATTACAGGGGACCAGCCCCCAAACGAGTATGTAATTCACAGGACTGTGTGGGACATTAACGAGTAGCTGGTGCCCAGCAGGTAGCACCACACGGAGGTTGGCAGCACTTCTGTAGACACACATGGTCAGGTCTGACCTGTAAGCTGCTTACCCTGCTAGCACTTCCTGACCCACCCTGCCATGTGCCCTGCAAGGCTGGCCCCCAGGGACTCCACTCCGGGCTCCCTTGCCCTTGGCTTCTCCTTGGCATCAACCACTGGGAGGCCTTGCAGGGGATAAGAGGGCTGAGCTGGTCTGGACTGGCAGTGGCTGTGCTTCCCCATCTGAGGACACAGCTCCGGGGAGGCAAGCCCCTCCACCTGCTGCATCCTTCTCTCGGGCTCAGAAGTGCTGCCCTGCCCCTGCCCCTGCCCCTGCCCCTGCCCCTGCCCTTTGGGCTCAGGAATGGGGCCGCTCTCTGAGACCAGGAGTCCCTGATGCTCCCCTATCCCTGGCTGGTTCCTCTTCATCAACTCTGCTCAGTTACCCTCTGGAATAAGTGACCGTTTCTCTGCGAGAGCGAATTCGGCCTCGGGCTTTGACAGAGAGCTGTGTCTCAGCAGAGTGTTCCCCGGCCTCTGTGAGGGGCTGGGCCAGTACAGGCAGGTGGGTTCAGAGGCTGGATTACCCAGCTCCAGGGAAGAACGGCCTTAAAAAGCAGCAAGCGTCTCCAAGGCTCTGTCCTCAGGTCACTGACTGCTGCTGACCCCGCCGCAGAGACAGCCGATACATGGGTGGCCGCTGTGGTCCAGAAAGCTGTCAGCCGTCTGGGATAATGGGCCACATTCAGCCAATACATCTCGACAGAGATAGGTGGAGGTGTGGGATTTAGAAGACCAAAGGCATAGACGAGGTGAGGACTCAGTGACAAGCCTGTGGAGACAGACTCGGGTTCAGGCACCTGAAGATGCCGCGGGCAGCACTGGGGGTTAGCAGGAGGAGCTAAGAGCCCTTTCTGGCCCCATCAGTGGGGACAGTAGTGCTATGGGGAAGATTGGAGGGGACACCAGGCCAGGTGTACAGGACACTGAAACTCATTGCAGCCATGACAGAGGCAACCAGAGAATGCCTGGGAACAGGGCGGCCACTACAACAGTGACAGGAGAGCCACTCCAGACCTCCAGCGGGACTGTCTTAAGAAGATAAAAGCAGGGGACAGTGCTGAGGACGTTCTCCCTCTGATCCCTTAACCCAAGGGCAGCAGCAGGACCAACAGTCATGAGCCAGAAATTGCCCAGCTTCAAGCCACATGCTTCTCACCACCAACCGGGGTCCTGAGGGTGGGGGTTCCCTTCCCACCTCACATCCAAGCTTGTTACTCCATGAGGCTACAAAATTCCTCAGGAAATGGAAAGGGATGACAGAGAAAACTCAGAGACAAGTAAATAGGTAAGAGAAATAAAATGCCTACAGTTTAACTTTTAAAAGTAGTATCATTTCAGAATAGCCAGCCCTCAAACAGACTCACACATGGCACCTAAGATTTTAGAAAAACACTACCAGCTGTTTTCAAAGAGAAAAAAAAGACATCACGTCAATTGATTAATAGAGATCAAGACAAAATGGTTATTGTTCCATAAAACAAAAAATCCACTGGAGAAACATTTGCATTAGTGTTGTATTAGTCAGTTTAAGCTAAGACAAGCTGTCATAACCAGCTACCCCCAGATCACAGTGGCTTAAACCAACAAAAGGTTCATTCCCCTCACATTCATGTTTACTGCAGGCCAGCTTATCCAGGCTGCGGGAGGAGCCCATCTCTCCTGGCAGAGGGAAAGCAAACATGCTTGAACCATGTGACCACTCCCAAGTCCTCTGCTCAGAGGCTTATGTCACTCACCCCGATTTCATTGGCCCAAGCAAGTCACATGGCAGGGACTTCCGGGAGCATCCTTAATTCCTCCCAGGGATAGGTGAAGGGCAGTGTAGATAGTTTGAACAATAAGACCATCGACCACACATATCCAGATATAGAATAATTGAGTGGAGGCTTTTTTTTATAGGAAAAATGACAAATATAAGAGAAAATGCAAAGAAAACCCAACTGCAGAAGCTATGATTCCCAAAGGAGACCCAGCAAGTGGCCATCACACTCCTCATAAGCTCAACAGAAGAGCTCCTGGAACTGAAGGACAATGGAGGATAGAAATCAAAAGGACAGAAAAACATCTGAGGAGAAACCAAGATGGCGGCATAGGTGAACACCTAAACTGCTACCTCGCACAACAATTTCAAAACTACAACTAAAAGACAAAATGTCTATCACCCAGAACCACGGGAAAGCTGGCTGAGTGGAAGTTCTACAACTAGAAGGAAAGAGAAAAGAGCATTGAGACGTGCACAAGTGCTGAAAAGCTGAGGTACGGAGGCGCGCAATCCAGGCTGGTGGCAGGTGTTGCTTTTTTCAACCCAAAGGGAGACAAGCCCCCGATTACTCTGAAATCCAGTTTCTGGGGAGACGCGGGGGACCCAAACTCCTATGGGGAGAAGCTGGACTGTCTGCCATCGGGTTGGAAAGTGAGGGTGGCTTGCTTGCAGAGCTACACACAGGAATAAGTGTTTACTGCCCTGGGGCGTGGGACGTGGGGATGCGGTCAGAGACGCAAAGCCGGCTAACTGGCAGCCATCACTGTTTGCCACGCCCTAGCCTAGTGACGCCCTGAGACCCCACCCCACACAACCTACAAACCCAAGCAAAGAGGAGAAAACTGTAGCTCTCACTGTAGCTCCTGCTGGGTGGCCTCAGACAGTAGCTGACCTGCACCCCATTGGAGATCCAGAAACCAGTGTACCTAGTGGTCAGTGTAAGACACCAGATTTTCAACTCCTCACATCCATAAGTGACACATTCAAGAGGCAGACTCAGTGAGCACCAAAGCCCCACTGAAACAAGTCCTGCACCATAAGCGTGTCTCCAGCGCAGCAGTTCTTCCATTATAGACACAGCGGGTCCTCACAGCCAATTGGCCTGGAGGTCAATTCCTCCCAGTGTACCAACAGCAATCAAGGCTTAACTACACCAGGACTTTGCACTCAGCCCACAAAGGGGTGTACCAAGAGCGTCCATCTCAGGTGATTGGGGAGGCTGAGCTACTGGCCCCTATAGGTCACCTACCACACAAATCCACTCCATCAACACAGGGAAGCAGCCAAAATGCGGAGACAAAGAAACATGTCATGAATGAAAGAAATGGAGGAAAGCAAACTACTGGACGACATAGAGTTCAGAATCACATTTATAAGGTTACTCAAGAATCTTCTAAAAACCTCTGAGGAACTTAGTGTGACCTTTAAGGATCTTAATGAGAATGCCAAAAAAATGGAAAAGGACCAGTCAGAAATGAAGCATACACTGTCCAAAATAAATAATATACAGAAACTCAACTGTAGATCAACATACCCCAAGAATCAAACCAAAGATCTGAAATATGAGGAAACAAAAAACACCCAACCAGAAAAAGAAAAAGAAAAAAGAATCCAAAAATATGAAGATAGTGTAAGGAGCCTCTGGGACAACTTTAAGCATTTAAACTGAATAATGTTTACATTTCAAAGAAAAAGAGAGTGATGTATTCTGATAGGGAACCCGTGCAGGCACAGCCTCACACATGTGGGCCTGACAGGGACTCCAGGCAACAGGACAAGGGAAGTCTGCCCCGTGCACTCCACAGCCTTGCCTCAAGTCTCAAGAGAGCCCCCAAGAATATGATTTGCTTCCTTTGAGGAGCCAGCCCTTTGCCCCAGGAGGTCCAGCCCAGGCTGTTTCTCTCCTCCCTCCCACTGCTCTGCGCCTTCCCTGTCCGTCTCCAGAGGACATGAAGTCCATCCTGCTGTGTCTGTGAACTAGCAGAAAACAAAACATCTGGGTCATTACAGAGTAGTATTAAGTCAGATACATATAGAATTACATAAATATTAATGTATGAACTATAAAGAAAAACAAGGGAAACTCGGGTACTCGGGTACCACCAACAGAGGGGGGAAATCTGAAAGTTTCAAACCAGAAAAAAAGCTAATTATTTCAAATTTAATCAAGTGTAGAGCATCCTAATAGAGCCTGTCTGTGTGAGAGCACATATGAGGCAGGGGACAGAGAAGAGAGAGAGGAGCAAAGGGAAAGGAGGCAGAAGGATGGAGGGAGCACAGTAAGAAAGTGGGGCACCTGGAGGGGGCGGGCCCAGCCATCGCTCCTGGGCAGGCTCCACATGGTGGCCCACATGGTAGGCCGGTGCAGGGTCCCTCCGTGGAGATAGACAGGGAGCTGGCTCAAAGGGAGCTGCTGAGACTGGGCTCCCTCCGGGGATTTCTCATTGGAGGAGCATGTGAGAGCCCAGACAGTGGTTTCTCCCTATGAATTAACATGCTGGCATGTATTCAACCAAAAATGAGCTTGTTTAGTGAGAGTCAGCCCCATCTGGTCCTAAGACAGCCATGAGTCTGCCCCCTACTGTCCCAGCCTGGGGAACCCAACCCCACCCCTGGCACACCCATGTGGAGTGGCCTGGGCAACAACCACCCATCCCTTCCTGTGCCTTGTTCTCTGCTCCACCTTAAGAGGGAGACTCAGGCACTGTCCACATGGCTCCTTGCCACTTTGGAGCCAGCGTTTCTGAGCACTGACTGTGTGACAGGCACTAGCTGCACACTGTGCATAGCACTTCATGATGATCCTTATACCTACCCTCACAGCGAGGGAGCACCAGTGGCACTCCCATTTTAGAAACAGGGAAGCCGGGCTCAGAGAAGTTAGGGAACTTTACCAAGGCCACACAGCAGGTGGCAGAGCTAGACTGAGATGCCAGGTCTGCCTCTGAGGTCTGCACTCCCCCGAAGTGCCCCGCCCCCCCGCCCTCCTCATCAGATCTTTTCAATGGTCCTCCAGCACATGCCCACCTGGCCCCAGCAGGGTCTTCAGGAGATCATGGTCTCAGTGGGCACCCAGACACACTGAACTAAACTATACCAACACCAGGTCAGTGCAGAAGCTCAAAGTGGGGGCCAAGAAGGGCCGTGAGGGGCTGGGCAGCTGCTGAGCAGGCCAGGAGGGATAGGAACTGCACCTCCAGAAAACGGAAAATCCCCAGGCAACCCGCCTCCCCAGCATCGGCGTGGGACCGTGAGAACCATGGTGACAGACGTGGACAGAGCTGCAAAGCAGCTTCCCAGGGGAGACCCTCCCAGCCAGACTCCATGATGACCAGTCATGATCGCTCTAGTGCCGGCAAGACAGCCAGTTCCTTCACCCGCAAGGAAGGAGATGTTTTGTGTCTTCTGCTTAGGCTTTCATTTGAAGCTGAATGAATTGGGGGGGGACGGGGGGGGGAGACAGGCGACAGAGTTCTGCCTTGAGAGCCACCCCACGCCTCCCAAACAGACGTGGCAGGGGCAGAGGTGGGGCTGCAGACACCTGCTGCCCTGGGACACAGCTGGGACCCCAAGCCTGCTCCCCAGGGAACAAAATGCCCAGCACAAAATGACAAGCCCACAGCATTCCAGGCTTAGTGCTTGGTGCTTCCTCCTCAAACCCTAGGACATCTTACGAGTATTATCCCAATTTTCTGAATGACAAAACAGGCTCAGACAGGTTATGTGACTTGCAATATAACAGGACAGGGTCAAGTTCAATGCACCTTCTCTGAGCCCAGAACGCGCGCGAGCGCGTGCTCTCTCCCCCCCCCCCCCCTCTCTCTCTCTCTCTCTCTCTCTCTCTCCCCCCCTCTCTCTCTCTCTTTCCTCCCCCACACCCCCCCCCAAAGACTGTGGAAGGAGGCAGGGGCTGGGCTGGCCCGACCCTAGGAGAGAGGGAGGGCATGCAGGACCTGCCAGCACTGGAAGGGGTGGGCTCACAGTTGGCACAGACCCCCCACCTTGTGAGGAAGACTAGAATGGAGAGGACTAGCACCCAGCCTGGTGCTGGGAAAGTGCTCATAACTCGTTTCTCAGAGGACCGAAGGCTCCACAGCACGGGCCTCATCTGCTCTGCCTCCTGGAACCCAAGTCTCTGAAGAGCCTGGTGACACCTGCTAGAAGCCCCACCGATGCCTGGGGTCAGGCAGGCTTCCTCTGACCCAGCCCAGGCCTGGGTGTGTTCTGGACTTTACCAACTTCTGTGCAGATGAGTCAGAAACTGTGGGAACAGGGCAGAGGTGGGGAGGCAGGAAGGAAAAGGGAAAAGGCAGAGCAAGACAGGCCAGCTACTGCAGGACCTGCCCCGTCCCAAGGTGCATTCCCAGGCCCTCGACAGGACCCAGGCTACCCACCCCTGAAGGCCCAGGGCAGGCGCACACAAGGAAATATGTGCATCCAGACAGCCACTAACTAGCATACAATCAGCTCTGCTCCCCTGCAGGTTCTTCAGGAGTTCATGTCTCAGTGGGGACCCTGCCGCCACACGGCCACCTTGCTCACCACTGCATCTCTGGGGACCAGCGCCAGCCTCATGGCGAGTAGGCACTTCACAATCTTACAGGACATCACTGAGCAAAGAGCATCCTCTGTGCCAGAGCCTGGTCCCAGGGCTTCCACTTCACATGCAAACCAGGGGAGTACTGGTCATTCTCTGCAGGGGGCACAACTGAGGCTCAGAGAGAACACAATCTGCCCAGAGTGACACAGCTGCGAGGTGGCAGCGGTGAGTTCGCCTCAAGGCCTGTGGCTTCCCACTGCCCACATGGCCTCCAGGAGGATGCAGGAGGGAGAGAAGGGCTGTTCTGGAGCAGAAGACAGTTAACATGCCCCTGGGCAGCCTCTCTGAACCCCTGCTGAGGCCTGAGCACCCAGGCAGCAGCCCAAACCACTGCCTTTAAATTTACCCCAGAGCAAAGCCAAGTCTCCCCTGAGATTCTGACCCCACCCCGCCAGGGACCTGCCTGGCACCCCACTGACCTCAGGGAGCCAGAAAGGAGCCTTGTCCCCCACCCCAGCCACCCTGAGGAGCTTGATCCTTCAGCAAAGCCCCCTCTCCATTCTCCCCCCCCCTCCCGCTCCAGGCCAGGAGGTCAAAGCCCAGCAGTCCCCTGGGTCCCCCACATCCCGCCTACTTTGGGGGGCAGATTTGCTAAAAGGAGGCGGGACTGCTCCAGTGGCTCCGCCCTCAAAAGTTGGCTGTGGGTGGCGGTGGAAGTCTGGGACTCGCCATAATCGTTACTCCTCCCCACAGCCCAGGTAGAAGGAGCCGCCAGCCCCATCTCTCCGATAACTATGGAGCTCAGAGAGGTTAGTGCCCTGCCTGAAGGCAGCACAGCTAGTGAGCAACACACAAAGCCCTATCAACACACACAGCCTCTCAAAGCACACACGGCTGCAGGCTGCCTTCCCCCAAAGCCAGAGCCAGGACAGAGCCGCAGGCAGAAGCCTTCGCCCCTGAGTGCACCCCGCCTGGACCCACTCCCTCCCAAGCTGAGCCCAGCATAGGCCACATTTGTGGGAAACCCGGGCTCAGCGCTGAGAGGGAGTCAATTAATTCTGGAGAAAACATCTTTGTTCTGCAACTGAAGGGGAGCCATTTCCAACAAATTCATGCTCTGTTCACAGGCCTGGTGCTGGGGTTGCTGCACGAGGCTTGTCCTTCGAGGCAGAGCAGCACATAATGATGCTTCTCACTTGCTCCCCATCCTGCCAAGAACCAGAACATTTATACATTCCTCTGACATTACACCCCCTACATTTTATCTTCTTAAATAAAGTTGGTTGTTAGAGTGTGTGGCTTGTAGAGAAACTCCCGCATTCAATTTCCTACACACCACGCCTGCAATCTTTGGCCATCCTGGCCTCAGTGGTCCCGGCAGGAAAGTGGGGAGAGGACAGGAGCAGGTCTGGTGTCTCCCAGCAGCCCCCACCCAGGCCGGGGACAGTTCTCTAGACCCGCTGTCTGGAACAGGAGCGCGCAGCAGTGTCCCGAGTCACCTGCCGGCCCTTTCTCCTGCTGTGTCCACAGGCACCGGGCACAGTGAGGAGACACGAGCCTGGACTTGGATCCCGGCTATGCCCCTCATGAACTTTGTGACCTTGAGAAGTCCCTCCACCGCTCCGTGCCTCAGTTTACCCATCTCTTTCTTAGGGTTGCTGTGAAAATTAAATGAGCTAATATTTGTAAAGTGCTTAGAACAGTATCTGGCACAAACCAGGTGCTCAGTAAAGGCTGGTTTAACACATGCATCGTTTTTAAAACTTAGGACAAATGTTTGCAAGCAGGGCTTTGAGATAGGTTGGACCAGCAAAAGGCTGGCAACCGCTAGGCTGGTCCTAAAGGTGTCCTGAATAGAGGGCCATGAGCAGAGCAGGCCAGCCCCCACCACCCAGCCACTCGGCCCACTTCACTCAGCTGAGCACAGAAGTGACGGTGTATTTCACTTAAACAAAGGGTTCCATGGCTGGAAAATGTTTGAAAGCCCTTCTTTAACTCCATGGCTTGCAATTTACCAAGGAACTCACTGAAAAGCCAGAGCAGAACTTGCCCAGAGCCCAGCAAGTTCGTGACAGAGACAGGAGCAGAATCAGGCCCTCTGGCCCAGGTCAAGTTCTGTTTGTTTGTTTGTTTGTTTGTTTGTTTGCAGCACGGTACCTCCGGATGCCCGTTAACCTAGTGATCAGTAAGGATCTGACCATGCTCCACCTAATGCTGGTCAGACTGACCCACCAACTATCCAGGCTGGCACCCGCCTCTTCCATCCCGGCAGCTGCAGCACCCTCACACTGGAGCTGACAGCCCAGCCCCACTGGCAGATGAAACCCATAACCCTCAGACTTCAACGTCCCCACCTATGTGGGCTGGCGCCTCCTTGTCCATTTGTCCTTCACTTGTCATTTCCTTTCACCCTCCAGTTCTCGGCAGCATTTCCTTGGTCTGGACACTTGCCCTAACAGCCTGCTTGCTCCCCCTATGTCTTGTCTGCCTTATCACCCCAAATCCCTGCCCCAGGGCTGTAGCCTGCACCTGCCCCACAGGCTGCAGACCAGCTCAGGGCTGGGTGACATCTGGCCCCGCTGGCCGCCACCACAAAGCTTTGGATGCAGGCCCTTTAAATGCAGTTCTGACACCAAGCCTGAGCTCACCACCCCAACTAGGGGCTGTCCCCAGCCAGGCCCAGGCCCTGAGCACCTCCCAGAGGTCTGGGTTCCCCATGGAGAATGAGATTCCACAATCTTCTCACCGGAAGAGGCTGGCCCAGTGCCCCACGTGGACCGTCAGGTGAATGAGGAGCGAAAAGGTGTCTGCAACCCAAGGGAGGAGCTGTTTCCCAAAAAGGAGCGCAGCTCTGCCCAGGCAGCTGCAGGCCCAGCCCCTGCCCTCTTCAGAGCAAGAGAGGCAGGCACGCGGGCAGACAGACACCCAGCACAGAGACCTCCCATACACTCGCTGCATCATTACCCCCTTCCTCCGCTGCCTCACAGATAGAGAGGCCCTCCAAACTGCAGCCAACTGCACCCTTTGCCAACCAGAAGCTCCCAGAGGAGAAGGGCTGCATCCTGACCCCCAGGAAGTCCCCTGAACATTGCCACCTGCCATTGAGGCCTGAGACCAGCAGGTGGGACCTCCACTTGCCCAGCCCTTTTCTGCCCAGCTACAATGATGCAAGCAAAGCACCATGGGCAAGGGGAAGCTCCCTGGCCACACCCAGGGACAGACTGGGGCTTCTCATGCCTCCCCAAGGCCAGCCTGGCCCAGACCTTTAGGCTGAATGGCCCACCCTGCAAGAGCTCCTGAAACCCCGCCTTGCCAGCCTCCTAGTCCACTTCCCTGTCGGCCCCTCTCTTGTGACCCGTGTCCTGCCCTGGCTCTTGTGCTCACTGCTGATGGATGCTGCCACCTGGGAAGAGGTATGACACCTGGCTCACCAGTTTCCGGTCATATCAGCAAGACCCAGCCCAGCCCCAGACACCCTGAGCCAGGCTCTGTGCTGAGCGCTTTAAAGGCAAAGACATAGATACACCCTCTGTCTCACAGCTGAGGACGCTGAGGCTTGCCCGGGGCAACAGCTTCTAAGTGGCCCAGCTGGTTCTGAATCAGAGCCCCTAGTCTTACCACCAACCATGCCATGTGGCTGGTATGTCCACAGATCTGTTCTTGCCCTGTGCGTGAAATCAGACCACACATCTCTGCTCCTGCAGCCACGCTGGGTGGATGGAGGAGACCTGGGCCCACAGCCATGTTTTCTGTGGGTTCTGAGCAGAGCAGGGGTCTGTCTTCCTTCGGTGCCACTACGACTCACCTGTCATGGGCAGTGAGAGGAAAGCAACATTTACAGCAATAAAAGACTGCTCCTGGTTAGACATCAAACAACTCAATCTTCTCCTACACTTAATTTTCATTTTGCAACTTTCCCCAGTGAAAACAGCAAGTAATGACACTCACTCCTGGCTGCCCTGGCCCAGCCTCTCCACTTTCATGCCCACCTCGGCTCCCCTTTCCCCCCAGACCCAGCCCACAAGGAAGACCCTCTGCCCAGGAACCCCTCACAGAAACTCAGGCCCAAGCTGCCCCCTGCGGTGCTGAGACAAGAAACACACCTTCAGAGCTCAAGCACAAAGTCGCTGATGACCTGCTGGCCAACAATATCCACCCCATCCTCGCTGGTCCCCACCCCTGAGCATACTATCACTGATCCTCTCCAAGTATCTCATCATCATAGACTTCAACACACCTATACCCCCCAGCACCTGCCATCAGCACACAGTGATACCACTGTGATTAGCTAGCTACTACTAACAGGAAAGGAGAAAAGCGAGCCCAGACATATGGGCATGTCATTTGGGCAGCTTCACCAGGAAGCTGCAACTTTGCACTCCCAGGGAGCCCCCGGTCTATTCACTGCAAAACATTGGGGTGAATCAGCCACCAGGCACGCTAGCTAGTATTACCCCAAACAATCTGAGGAACCAGAGGTCAGACAGAAACTGAGTCACGGAGAAACCCCGGCCTGTCCAGAGGCCCTGCTGAGCTTGGCCCACAGAGAGCCCCATTCAGCCTGATGGGAAGAGGCAGCTCCCTCAGCCCTAAGCTGGCTGGCTCCGAGCAGATCTCTGGAGCTGTGTCCCCTCTCCTAACACCAAGTCGCAGCTCCAGGAAGTGCACGAGGCAGTCCCTGCATCTCCCTGGCAACCCAGGAGCTTTTGTTCCTGAAGAATGGAGCTGATTCATGCCCCAGGGTGAACAGCAGGGGCTGCTGGCCAAAGGCAGGGTTTAGCGGCTCTGCAGCCTGGAGCACCCCAGGCTGGGCTGGTGCAGGTGGGGAGAAGACTTGGCTGGGGTCCTAGGAAGCCCCTCCCAGTGCCCACCTCACCCAGAGGCCAGAACTCCGCAGCTACATTCAGCAGGGAGGCAGCAGAGGCCCGGCAGCCTCGCCCCTGCCCCTCCCAGCTCTCTGCCTCTTCCCCTTCCCCAAACCACAAACACGCAGGCCACTGCATCCACGCAGAGCCAGATCCATGCCTTTGCACACCGTCCTTCAGAATGCAGAGCCCCTTCCTTGGGCCCCTGGCTGGGATTTCTTGTATCTGAGGGTTCAGGGTGTCCCTTTGCAGTTCTCCACCAGGAGAATGCAGCGCCGCCCTGCTCCCCCACAGTCCTGTGCTTGTCTGTGTCGCACACAGCGCCTCCTACTTGGCAACAGCCCTTGTGGAGTTCAGGCTGTCCCTCAACCAGATGGTGAGCTCCTGGAGGCAGGAAGCAGGACCCTTCTGCCCTGCGCAGCCCCACTCTGGCAAAAGGAGAGACCCTCACAGGCTGTGAAAGTCATCGCTGATGGGACAGCACAGAGCAGCCACTGCAGATGTTACTGTCACCAATGCCTGGGAAACTGGCCCCGGACACTGAGCAGCTGGCAGGTGACCTGCTCTGGCCAATGACAGGTACGCAGTTGTGATATGCACTCATTCCAGGCCAAAGTTTCACAGCTGGTTCTTGCTTCTCTACCAATATCATCAAGAGCGTTTGGATAGTGCTGCTCCTCACCTGTCTGGGAGTGAGGCCGAGCCCCAAGATCTGCAGGCTGTTTGTTAGGGCACATGAGCTGGCCTGTCCTGGTTATGCATTAAGCCAGATAACAAATGCACCCTGGACCAGGGCACAGGAGCCAGGACTCTGCAGGATGCCTGCACAGCTTGCCCCTGCCCGCCCCACCCCGCCCTGCCCCACCCCGCACTGGCTATCTAAGTAGGCCTGTTCCAGATGTTTCAGAGGCCTCTGATGACCACATGGCTACCTCTCAAAAAGAAAGAGAAACTGGGTCATGTTAGAAAGATTGAGGCTTGGAGACAGGCCTGAGTTCAAATCCAAGCTAAGACACACCCATGGCTTTGGACAAGTCCCTTCACCTCTGTGAGCCTTACTGCCTCGTTGTAAAATATTGTGACAATACCTATGGCCCCAGGGCTATTTCTAGAAACCAGGAGTGCAAACACTGTAGTAGAGGCCTAGCGTTTGGGGAGACACCTTTGCTCATCCTTGTCAGCCCTTTGATTACCTCCTGGATGCCTGGGGGTGGGGGCAGGCTGAGCCAGCCTGATCCCTGAGCCTTGGCTCAGGCACCATCCAGCCAACTAAGGACAGGCTGTATCTGAGATGAGGCCAACTGTCACACATACGAGGCACAGAGAGGCCTCAGGCTCCTGGTATGCTGGGCCCCCCCAGTCACCTATGCCCCACCTCACCACACACACACAGACAATGGCAGCACTCTGAGAGTCCTATTTCTGGCTCCTCTGGGGCACCTGAACCCTGGCTTGCATTGACACCTTGTGTTCGAGGAGTCCTGTCCTCATCCTTAGCCCTTCCTCTCTCCCTCCTTGCTTCCCATGGCCCTTTCCTCAGGCTCCATCTATGAGGCTTTCACTGTCCTTCAGCTCCCACCCATGCCAAGTAGAAGCCACTCTTGAGGCAGGTTGGCAACAATTCTTGGAGATAGGGACACATCTATTTCCTGTTGTCACTAAGCCTTCAGGCTTATCTGATTAAAAGCCATAACGGGAGGGGGGAGAGTAGGAGATGATGGGGTGTCTGTTATTGAACAAGGGGCCCCACGAGAATCAGAAATTGCATCTCTAAGAATGCAGTGCATAAACTGAAGCTCATATAGTCCCTGTCGGGGAGGAGTCCAACTCCAGCAGGTGTGGGGACTTGGGGTACATGAGGATATGCCCAACAGAGTCACACTGTACAAGGACACACTCTGCATAAAGACATGGAAACCACATGTGCTGATTTCCTCTCAGGTGCTAGGTACCCTGCTGGGTGCTTTATATAATCACCCCAAGAGAATCTTACAAGATGCTACCATTGTCCATTTTATGTTCATGCAGGCACTAAGGCTCCAACGAAGGGCCGAGGGGTTCCTACATAGGCCTTCTGACTCCAGACCCCAAGCTCCTTCCTATAGCCTCCTCACAGAAGTAACATCCTCTTCCCTTAAGGCTGAAAAAATCTGTCTTAATGTGTACTCCTTCCTGGAACAGCATTTATAATTGCATTAAGTGAAAAGGTTTTCAAATAAATCTAATTCTTCACAGTTTGGAAACATGAAACATCTACTTTGCCTCAACAACTATGTCTCTTGATTAAAATGACTATACACCATTCCCCCACCCCCTTCATACATGGGCTCCTTGAAGGCATGAGCTATATATTATTCACCCAACACCCACAGGATCCTGGCACAGGTATTAATCAATAGCAGGCTTAAATTGTTCCATCCCACTTCGTTCCAATAATTATGTCTACTCCACCATCCCTCATGTCTTTTTTTATTTTTAAACTAGAGGCCTGATGCACAGGATTCACACACTGGTGGGGGGCGTGGCCTGCTGGGATCGGCCCGCTGTGGGAGCACCGCTCATCCTGGTCAGCCCAGGGGCTGTGGACCCGCCTTCTGAGCAGCTGCTCCCTGGTCCAGCATCTTCAGTGGAGCACAGCCTGCAGGCATCCGAAGGAGGTGGCAGGGAGAGAGGAGGAGGAGCCTGGGGCAAGGAAGCGAAGATTGCAGCCCAGGTTCCTGCCCATCGGCCTGGGGTTCACAGCAGGAGCAGCCACTCATCCCTGTCAGCTGAGCAGCACTTCCACTGTGGTAGTGCACTGACCACCAGAGGGCAGCTTCTGCGTTGAGCGTCTGACCCCTGGTGATCACTGAGTGTCATAGTGACTAGTCAACTGGTTGTTCTGGTTGTTCCACCATTAGGTCGCTGGGCTTTTATTATATAGGATTGTGTGCCTAGAAAATTTGTGGCTTAATTATTTGTATAGCATATGAGACTTAGACTGAAAGGGATCTTACATATCATACCCACGAAATTGCATAGATGACTGACCACTTTTAATTTATGTCAATTACCTGAGAGTCATTTATATTTGGAAAGATTATTTGAGGGGTGGTTCTACTTTTCTACTTTTTTTTTGGGGGGGGGGCATAAATGGTAGCCGCATTTGACACTTTATTTAGAATCCTAGCACACTGTAAGTGCGAGGGCTTCTGTGGTCATCCAGGTAACTGTCTTCTTGAAGGAGGAGTCCTCCCCCGACAGTCACAATCTCTTTCTGTCTTCTCAACAGGAAGGTCAATGGGATGAGAAACCCCAGGGCCTCAGAGAAGCCAGTCAGAGCTTGTTATTATTAATAAACAGTTTTTCTTCCCATTGAACCAAAGTGTCTTCTACTAACTTTCACCCAGCCACCCAATTCTGCTCTCCAAGTAGAAATCTAATTCTTTTTCTTAACAAACCTTTATTATTGAAAGTATCACAAATGTCCCCTTCTCCCCCTCCCCCATTGATCCCCTCCAGCCCACTCCTGTCCCTCCTCATCCCAGGCCTAAGCACCTATTGTCTGTGCCCAAGTGCAATCACATGATACTTGTCTTTCTCGGACTGACTTATTTCACTTAGCATGATACTCCCCAGGTCCCTCCATGCTGTTTCAAAGGGTTAGAGATTCTTCTTTTTTACTGATGCATAGTTTTCCATGATATAAATGTACCACAGCTTTTTTATCCATTCATCTGCTGATGGGCATCTGGGCTGTTTCCAGATCTTAGCTACTGTGAATTGTGCTGATATGCACATAGGGGTGCATATATTCTTTCTGATTGGTGTTTCAGGTTTCTTAGGAGGATATAATCGTAGAAGTGGGATCACTGGGTCAAATGGCAGTTCCATATTTAATTTTCTGAGGAAACTCCATACTGTTTTCCATAATGATTGCACCACTTTGCATTCCCACCAGCAGTGTACTAGGGTTCCCTTTTCACCATATCTTTGCCAGCACTTGTCATTTGTTGATTTGTTGATGGTAGCCATTCTGACAGGTGTGAGATGGTACCTCATTGTCATTTTGACTTGCATCTCTCAGATGATTAGTGACTTTGAGCATTTTTTCATATGTCTCTTGGCCATCTGTATGTCCTCTTTGGAGAAGTGTCTATTTAGGTCCTTTGCCCATTTTTTAATTGGATTGTTTGTCTTCCTTTTGTTAAGTTGTATGAGTTCCTTATATATTTTGGATATTAACCCTTTATCAGATGTATCATTGGCAAATACATCCTCCCATACAGTGGGCTCCCTTTGCATTTTGTTGATGATTTCTTTTGCTGTGAGGAAGCTTTTTATTTTGTTGTAGTTCCATTTGTTTATTTTCTCCTTAGTTTCCTTTGCCCTGGGAGATGTGTCTGTAAACATATTGCTACAAGAGATGTCTGAGATTTTGCTGCCTATGGTTTCTTCTAGAATTTTTATGGTTTCACAACTTACATTTAAGTCTTTTATCCATTTTGAGTTTATTCTTGTGTATGGTGTAAGTTGGTGGTCTAGTTTCATTTTTTTGCATGTATCTGTCCAATTTTCCCAACACCACTTATTGAAGAGACTGTCTTGACTCCATTGTATGCTCTTGCCTCCTTTGTCAAGTATTAATTGAGCATACTGGCTTGGGTCGATTTCTGGGTTCTCTTTTCTGTTTCATCGATCTGTATGCCTGTACTTGTGCCAGTACCAGGCTGTTTTGATTACGGTGGCATTATAGTATAACTTGAAATCTGATATTGTGATTCCTCCAACTTTTGTGTGTTTGTTGGTTTTTCCTCAAAATTGCTGCAGCTATTCAGAGTCCTTTGTGATTCCATATAAATTTTTGGAGTATTTGTTCTACCTTTATGAAATATGCCATATTTCAATAGGGATTGCTTTGAATCTGTAGATTGCCTTGGGTAGTATAGACATTTAAATGATGTTGATTCTACCAATCCATGAACACAGTATATTCTTCCACTTGATTATATCTTCTTATATCTCTTTTTTCAATGTCTTGTAGTTTTCTGAGTACAAGTCTTTTGCCTCCTTGGTTAAGTTTATTCCTAAGTATCTCAATTTTTTTGTTGCAATGGTAAATGGGATTGTTTGTTTAGGTTTTCTTTCTCAGGATTAATTATTGGTGTATAAAAAAGCCATCAATTTTTGGGGTGTTGATTTTGTATCCTGCTACATTGCCAAATTCATTTATTAAATATAGTAATGTTTTGTTGGAGTCTTTAGGGTTTTCTATGTACAATATCATGTCATCTGCAAGAAATGAGAGTTTTACTTCCTCCTCTCCATTTTGGATGCCTTTTATTTTTTCTTCTTGTCTGACGGCTGTGACTAGGATTTCCAGTACTATCTATATATGTAAAAGCCTAAGCAACCATTTGACCAGTAGCTATGAGGAACACAGACTACCAGGGGGCAGACACTCAATGCACAGGCATGGAAACATGGAACAGACTGATGAATCTCAGAGGGAAGGGGGAGTGGCAAGGGCAGGAAGAGATTAACCAAAGATCTTATATGCATACTAGAGGCCCAATGCACAGATTCATGCACCATTGGGGTCCCTCAGCCTGGCCTGCAGGGATCGGGCCAAAACCGGCTCTCCAACATCCCCAAGGAGTCCCCAATTGTGAGAGGGTGGTGGCAAGGCCAAGGGACCCCACCGGTGCACAAATCAGTGCACTGGGCCTCTAGTGTTAAATAAGAGTGGTGAAAGCAGACATCCCTCTCTTGTTCCTGTTCTTAGGGAAAATGCTTTTAGTTTTTGCCCACTGAGTATAATGCTGGCTGTAGGTTTGTCATATATGAACTTTTCATGTTGATATATGCTCCCTCTATTCCCACTTTGCTGAAAGCTTTTATCAAAAATGGGTGTTGGATTTTGTCAAATGCTTTTTCTGAGTCTATTGATATGATCATATGATTTTTGTCTTTCAATTTATTTATGTGATGTATCATGTTTATTGATTCGTGAATATTGTACCAGGCTTGCATTCATGAAATAAATCTCACTTGATCATGGTGTATGATCTTTTTAATATATTGCTGGATGTGGTTTGCTAATATTTTGTTGAGGATTTTAACATCTATGCTCATCAGGGATATTGGCATGTAATTCTCTTTCTTTGTAATGTCTTTATCTAGTTTTGAAATGAGGATAATGCCGGCATCATAAAAAAAGAGTTTGGAAGTGTTCCTTCCTCTTGGATTTTCTGAAATAGTTTGAGAAGGATAGGTGTTAGTTCTTCTTTGAATGTTTGTTAAAACTCCCCTGTGAAGCTGTCCGGACCTGGGCTATTATTTGTGGGGAATTTTTTATTATTGCTTCTATTTCATCAGTTGTTCTTGACCTATTCAGATTTTCTGATTCCTCCTGATTCAGTTTTGGGAGATTGTATTTTTCTAGGAATTTGTCTATTTCATACACATTGTCCAGCTTGTTAGCATATAGTTGTTCATAGTATTTTCTTACAATCCTTTGTATATCTATGATGTCAATGGTTACTTCTCAACTTTTTTTTCTGATTTTATTTGGTTCCTCTCTCTGTGTTTCCTCATGAGTCTGGCTAACGATTTATCATTTTTGTTTAGCCTTTCAAAGAACCCGCTCTTGGTTACATTGATCTTTTGTATTTTTTTTTTTTTTGTCTCCATGTTATTTATTTCTGCTCTAATCTTTATTATTTCCTTCCTTCTATTTACTCTGGGATGTTTGTTTGTTTGTTTGCTTGTTCTCTTTCTAGTTCTTTGAGTTATTGTGTTAAATAGTTTATTGCTGATTTTTCTTGTTTGTTGAGGTATGCCTGTAATGCTATGAACTTCCCTCTCAGGACTGCTTTTGCTATGTCCCAGAGTTGTTGTGTGTTCATTTTCACTTGTTTCCAAGAAGTTTTTTATTTCTTTCTTGATCTCGTTAGTAACCCATTCATTGTTTAATAAAATGCTATTTAGCCTCCATGTGTTTGAATGTTTTGAGGTGCTTTTACTATAGTTGATTTCTAATTTTATTCCACTGTGATCTGAGAAGATGCTTGATATGATTTTAATCTTCTTGAACTTGTAGAGACTTGTCTTGTGTCCTAACATGTCGTCTATCTTTGTGAATGATCCATGTACACTTGAGACAAATTTATATTCTGCTGCTCTGGAGTGAAATTTCTATAAATGTCAATTAAATCCATCTAATCCAGTGTGTCCTTTAGAGTCACTGTTTCCTTGTTAAGTTTTTATCTGGAATATTTAGCCAGTGAAGTCAGCGGGGTGGTAAAGTCCCCTACTATGACTGCATTGTTGTCAATCTCTCCATTAAAGTCCTCTAGAATTTTTTTATATATATTTAGGTGCTTCTATATTGGGTGCATATATGTTTACTAGGGTCATATCCTCTTATTGGATCGACCCCTTTAGTATTATGTAGTGACCTTTGTTGTTTCTTGTGATGGCCTTCATTTTAAAGTCTATTTTGTCGGACATGAGTATTGTTACTATCAGCTTTTTCTTCTTTTCCATTTGCATGGAAAAAATTTTTCCATCCCCTCACTCTCATCCTCTGTGTGTGTCTTTTGTTCTGAGGTGGGTCTCTTGTAGACAGCATATAGCTGGGTCATGTTTTTGTATCAATTCAGCTACCCTATGCCTTTTTATTTGAGCATTTAATCCATTAACATTTAAGGTTATTATTGATAGGTACTTATTTATTGCCATTTTAATTCTGTATGCCTAGGTTTCTCACTCTGTTGCTTCTTCTCACTACAGCAATCCCTTTAGCATTTATCGTAATGCTGGCTTGGTGGTGATGTACTTCTTTAGCCTTTTTTTTTGTCTGGGAAGCTCTGTATTTGACCGTCTATTTTGAATGATAGCTTTGCTGAATAGAGTAATTTTGGTTTCAGATCCTTGCTTTCCATTACCTTGAGTACTTCATGCCATTCCCTCTGGCCTGTAGAGTTTCAGATGAGAAATCAGGTGTCAGCCTTATGGGAACTCCTTTGTAGGTAACAGTTTGCTTTTGTCTTGCTGCCTTTAAGATTATTTCTGTGTCTTTAATTTTCAGCATTTTAATTATGATGTGTCTGGGCATGGGCCTATTTGGTTCTTCTTGCTTGGGGTCCTCTGTGCTTCCTGAACTTGTGACTTTTTCCTTTACCAGGTTAGGTAAGTTTTCTGCATTATTTCTTCAAACACGTTCTTTATTCCTTTCTCCCTTTCTGCCTCTTCAGGTACACCTGTTATTCTAATATTGTTACATTTCACGTTGTCCCTCAGCTACCCTAAGCTGTCCTCCTGATGTTGCTGTGTTTTTTTGTTGTCGTTGTTTGTTTGTTTGTGCTTTTTTTTTTTTTTTTTTGGTGCTGTGATTGAGTGATTTCTTCAACCCTGTCTTCTAATACACTGATTCATTATTTCTGACTGTTCTTTTTTCATAGTTACTATATCTTTTCTCATGCTGTCAAGCATATCTACCATCATTATTCTGAACTCTGTTTCAGATAAATTTCTTATCTCTGCTTCATTTATCTCTTCTTCTGGAGAATTCTCTTGTTCTTTCATTTGAGGGCTGTTGCTTTGTGTCCTCATTTTGGCTGGCTGTTTGGGTTTGTGACTACACATTAGGTAGATCCTCTATGCCTTTCAATCTCTAGTGCGGGACAGTTTCAAACACTCTTTCTGACTAATGAGATCAGGCAAAGACTCAAAGCCTCCAGAGACTACCTCTGTCCACAGACTGACAGGATTCCAACTTGAATTGCTCCCCAGGCAATAGTGCTCAGGTGTGGCAAGAGTTTTTTCAACAGGGTGGGGCAGTTGCTTCTGCCTGGAAGCTAATTGTTATTTTTAATCTCTGAAGTGGCCTCAGGGCAAGATGTTTTCCAATAGGGTGGGTCAACTGTCTTTCCCCCAGGCAAGACAAATGTCTGTGTGGGAAAGATGTCCTCTGCTGAGTGAGAGAATGACTCAGCACAGGAAACTGGGGGTTTCTGCCTTCTTAGCTCTAACCCTGAATCCCCAATCCTGGCTTCTGCTCACACAGCTCCAGTCCACTCTGCTCTTCCCCTGCCAGAGCACAAGGTGGGTGGCTCCACAAGGAATTTTGTTCATTGGCCCTTTAAGAGGGTGCCTGAATTTTCAGCTGACACTCCCTGGCAGACAGCAACCTTACTGCTTTTCATAGCCAAATGTTATATGGGTACCCTTCTCAGTTTTGGTGTTCTCTGCTGGGGGGTGGGGGGACATGAAGCTTGGGGATTAGATCCCAGAGTTCTCAGTGGCACCCTACCCCCAATAGCTGAGATATCTCTCTGGGACTTCAGTTGCCATCTGTGGGTGCCCTGCCAGCCCTTTTGCACCTCTACCCCTCCTACCACTCTCTATGTTGTCTCCACTTTTGGTCCTCAGGTATCAGGGTTCTATCCTGCAAGTCTTCCATTGATTATTCAAGGTGTTTTTCTGCATTTTAGTTATAATTCCAGTTTGTTCCTTGGAGCATGTCCATGCAACATCCACTTACTCTGCCACCATTTTCTAAATCCTCCCTCACGTCTTCATACTCTCCACTCCCTCTATCATTAAATAAACCCAAATTGTCAATATTAAAAACAATAATTTATACTTCTGCTTCTGGCCAAGGTGGAGTGACAGAGACCAGATTTACCCTCCCTCCTGAAAACAAAACCAATAAAGGGCTATATAATATATGAAACAATAGTTTTCAAGGCACTGGACATGAGGCAACAAAGAACAGTTATCCCTGACAGACTAAAATAAAGCAAGTTGAGTCCTAAGGTTGCCTCAGCTTACTGTCTTAAGAGTCTGCAAGGTGACACAGAGTTGGGAGAGGGGAGCACATAGGCAGAGTCCAGCAGATGGCCTGAGTTAAAAATTTTAAGCTGATAGTCCAGGGTAACAAAGGTATCCAGAGAAGAAAGAGATGTATATAGGGAGAGAAATTTGATGATTTTTCAGAAAGTCCCACTAGAATATTCAGCAGAGTAAAACTTTTCAAAGGCCAGGAAAAGAACCACCCAAAAATATTTCAAGGAATAGTGCCTATCATTCACACAGGGCCAAAAACAGTGCCTATTTCCAACCAGACTGGAAAAATTCATGGTTCAACAGTAATAGGTCCTGCCTAACAAATGATAAAAGCAAGACTCAAAAGGATCAAACTGTTTCCAAATAACTTAACTGCATCCCAAAATAAAGTTCAAGAATATTTCTAGAAATAGAGAAATATCCATGATGATGTCTGTAATCCAATAAAAACTCATGATGTATGTAAAGAGGCAGGAAAATACTACCCATATGAGGAGAAAAATCAATCAATAAAAACCAAACCAAAACTGGCACAGATGTCAGAATTAGCAGAGATATTAAAACAGTCACTATTGTTACATGCCATGTTCAAAAGTTAAGTAGAGACATGAAAGGTATAAAATTAGATTTCTAGAGATATAAACTACAATGTATGAGATAATAATATAAATGTAGTAGACAATGCAGAAAAAGAGATTAGCAAACTTGAAGACATAGCAAAACAAAGTATCCAAAAAATATATAGGAAAAAAGAAAGAAAGAAAATATTAGTGAGCTTTGGAATAACTTCAAGTGGTCTAATAAGTTTAATTGAAGTCCCAGAGGAGGAGGAAAATTTGTGTGTGTGTGTGTGTGTGTGTGTGTGTGTGTGTGTGTAGAAATAACTCATGAAAAATTTCCAAATTTTATGAAAACTGTAATATCACATATCCCAGAATATTAATAAATCCCAAGCACCAGAAACATGAAGAAAACTACATTAAGGCACATCATAATCAAAATGTTCAAAGTCAGGATAAAGAGAAAAATCTTAAAAACAGCCAGAGAAATAAGTTGGCTTATGTACAGTAGAACAAGGACAAGGATGACAGCAAATTTCAAAAGAGAAGATAATGGAACAATGTCTTTTAAGTTACTGAAAGAGAAAAATCTATCAACCTAGATTTTTATACCCAACAAAAAATATCTTCCAAAAATACAAGTGAGCAAAATGGCAGAATATGCAGCTGTTAGTTCTCATCTCCCTACAAAAAAATGGTTTAAACCACAAGCATAAACTCCCAAAACCAAATTTTTGTCAGAACTCTGCAAAAGAGTCAAAAGATTTACAGAAAGCAAGAGAACACTTGATCAAGAAAAAGGCCACTTGGTCCTGGCTCGGTAGCTCAGTTGGTTGGAATGCCATCCCAATATGCCAAGGTTGCAGGTTCAATCCCCAGTTAAAGCACATAAAAGAATCAATCAATGAACACATAAATAAGTGGAACAAATCAGTGTTTCTCTCTCCCATTTTCCCTCTCTCTAAAATCAATAAATTATAAAGAAAGAAAGAAACAATTTGAAAACAGTAAGAAAGCACTGCTACATTTTTACTTGCCCTTGCTCCACTATCCCTCCCAAAAAGCAGCAGTCTTAAAATAGTGTAAAACTTTAATTCCTGGGTCCAGAAGGAACAGAGAAGACCTTATACACGAATTATTGTGTATGTCTGTTATAGACTGTCTTGGGGCTAGCTGGAAAACTAGGTACTTGTCTATATTTTGCCTACCTCAAAACTTAAATCAAAATGCAGCAGTCATTGGTTGAAACACTGCAAGGTGAACAACAACCCAGAGACACTTGGGGCAAAAGATACAGTTGAGACAAAGAAGAGTCTGCTTAAAGCCCAGAAGAAAAATCCTGGGCGAGACTCTTAAGAAATCAGGGTATTCAAAAGCATCACAAGTGTCATAGGGAAAGGTGCATACTCAAAAAAAAAGAAAGAAAAGAAAAGAAAACGGAAAAGACCCTAAGCGTTCACTTCCGGCTGATCCCTAGACTCAATGCAAGCCTGGCTAAGTGTTAAAAGAATTCCCTAGCACACAACCTGCAAGTATAGCCCAGAGATGTTTGGGGGTTTTATTATTTGTTTGATTTTGTTGTTTTCCTTGGTTTTGAACTCCTGGCATTCAATAAAATCTGTATCAAAATAGTAGCTGAACACAAAATAAAGGAGCAGACTTCAGTTACTACACAAAACAAGTTGTACAGTATTTTCAAAAATAGTCTGAAAAAGATCACTAAGCAATGGATACTTAGCCTTCAATAATTTTAAAAATATCAAATTCTGAGAAGAGGGATTCATATAATTTCCAGACTGACTGCATTATAATATTGAAATATCCAGTTTTCAACAACAAAAAATCACAAAGCCTATAAAGAAACAGGAAAGTGTGATCCACTCATAAAAACAAAATTAATTTACAAAAACCATCCCAGAGGAAACCTGGTAATCAGAATTAAGAATATTAACTTTAAAACACCTGTCTTAAATGTGCTCAAAAAGCTTTAGGAAAATGTGAACAAAAAACTAAGACAATCAGGAAAATTACATATAAACAAAATGAGAACGTTAATAAATAGAAATTATTAAAAGGAACCAAATACAAATTCTAAAGTTGAAAAGTATAATAAATTAAAAAGAAATTCACTAGAAGTGCTCAAGAGAAGATTTGAGCAGGCAGAAGACTTAGTAAACTTGAAAATAGAACAATTGAAATTATAAGAAAAGAATTTTAAGATGTGAATTTTATGTTATGTATATATACCAAAATAAAAAATAACAATAGGGATACCTCCCAGGACTCTACAACCACTACACCCAGGGACCAGCAGCAAACCCACAAACACCTGGTCTCAAGCAGCGCGAATACGCAGACTCAGACTAGCTATGCACCTTTTCATGGAAAGGTCAGATTTCACCCAGAGAAAGGCAGGCTGAGTAACAAAGAAATACTGCCGGCTTGAAAACAAGATTGTGGCATATGACACAGAGGAGCTGTGGAACACAGGGAACTTCAATACTTTCCTGACTACCTGACAGGAAACAATGGGCCAAACAACAGAACAATAGAGGAAGTGAATGACCTTCACTACTGCACGTTTTTATTTTTTATCTTATACTTAAGAAACGAAATTTTTTTTTCTCACTTGATTTTACCCTTTTAATTATTATATTTTTATTTTTAAACGGTATTATTACTACTACTATTTTAGCTTTTTAAAGTTTTATTTTCTCTTTATTTTATTTTATTTTATTTTGGGATTAGTGTTCTACATTCATTCTAGTTTCATTTTCCTTTAGCATCATTTTACTCTATCTCAACTTTACCTTTATGCCAACACACTCTTCCTCACTTTTTCCCTTTTGTTGTCCTGTTTCTCTTACCCTATTCCTGCTTTAGATTTTCCCTATTCCTATTTTACACCGTTAAAAATTCATCCTACTTATATATCTAATTTCTGATCACCTGCTCCATCTATACACACTTCTCTCTTCTCTTTCTTCACTATCCAAATTTTTTTCCTCTCTTCCCTTTTTTTTTTTGTATATTTTTGTTGTTTTTTTTAATTTATGATTTTTGTTTTACATTGTTTTCTTTTGCCCTTCTTTCTCTCTGTCCTATTGTTGTTGTTAGTTTGATTATCAATTAGATTGGTTTCTTTTGTTTGTTTAATTATTTCTCTCTCTCTCTCTCGTTGCTTATGTTTTTCTTCTCCAGGCTTGTTATTAGTTGTTGTTTGTAGTTTGCATTCATAGCTGGGTGCTATCTGTTTGCTTTTTTTTTTTTTTTTATTAATTGTTGTTCTATTGGAGTTCTCTCCCATATAGTTTTTCCCCCTTCATTTTTATTCTCTTTCTTTTCTCTCTTACTTTTTTTAACTTTCTCAATACCATTTTTTCACTCTTTTTTATTTATCCCCAAGACAAATTCAGTACAAAACTGAATACATTTGTGTTCAGTGCCTTGTTATGTTGTATTTTGTGCCTTTAAGACAATGCAGGTGAGAGAGAGCTACATAACCAGACACCCAGAGAGGAGACATCATGGGGAGACAAAGACACAGCCTGCATACAAAAGAAAAGGACACATTACCATAAAAGGAAGTAAATGAAATGGAGGCAAGCAATATGTCGAAGAAAGAATTCAGAGAAATGGTCATAAGGTCACAGAAAAGGTTGGAAGACAAATTCAACAGTCCTATCTAATAAAACAGTAATATGCAAATTAACCATCACTACAACACACAAGATGGCTGCCCCCATGTGGACACAAGATGGCCAGCAGGGGAGGGCAGTTGTGGGTGATCAAGCCTCAAGGAGAGGGCAGTTACGGGTGACCAGGCCAGCAGAAGAGGGCAGTTGGGAGGGACGAGGCCTGCAAGGGAGGGCAGTTGTGGGTGATCAGGCCAGCAGGGGAGGGCAGTTGGGAGGGACCAGGCCTGCAAGGAAGAGCAGCTGGGGGCAATCAAGTCTGCAGGGGAGGGCAGTTAAAGGTGACCAGGCCAGCAGAGCAGGGAAGTTAGGGGTGACCAGGCCTACAGGGAAGGGCAGTTAGGCATCAATCAGGCTGGCAGGGGAGTGGTTAGGGGGTGATCAGGCTGGCAGGCAGAAGTGCTTAGGGGGAATCAGGAAGGAAGGCAGGCAGGCAGGCAAGCAGATGGGAGCCAGCAGTCTTGGATTGTGAGAGGCATGTGTGACTACCCATTTAGGCCCGGTCCTACCTGGATCGGGCCTAAACAGGCAGTGAGACATCCCTCGAGGGGTCCCAGATTGGAGAGGGTGCAGACTGGGCTGAGGGACACACACACCCATGCATGAATTTTGTGCACCAGGCCTCTAGTATGTGTAATAACCAAGAGGAAATGAAGAAGAACCAAGAAGAAATGGAAAATGACATCACTGCAATAAAGAACTCAATAGAAAGCAACAACAGTACACTAGAAGAAGCGGAAAACAGCACAGTCAGCTAGAATACAAGGCAGGACAATATACCCAAGCAGAGCAGCATTTAGAAAAAAAAAAACTTAAAAAATAAGAGGAGAGCCTAAGGGAACTTTGGGACAACACAAAACAAAACAATATCCGCATAATAGGGGTGCCAGAAGGAGAGGAAACTGAGCAAGGAATAGAAAACCTGTTTGAAGAAATAATGACAGAAAACTTCCCTGATATAGGGAAGAAAAAAACCACACAAATCCAAGAAGCTCACAGAGTCCCAAGCAAAATGAACCCCAAAAGACCAACGCCAAAGCACATTATAATTAAATTGGCAAATACCAACGACAAAGTAAGAATCTTAAAAGCAGCCAGAGAGAGACAGAAAATTACCTACAAAGGATCCCCCATCAAACTAGCAACTGACTTCTCAACAGAAACACATTAGGCAAGAAGGGAATGGAATGAAATATACAAAGTCATGCAAAGAAAGGGTCTGAATCCAAGAATACTGTACCCAGCAAGGCTATCAATCAAAACTGAGGGTAAAATCAGGAGCTTCACAGACAAAAAGGGACTAAGGGAGTTTATCACCACCAAACCAGCAATACAAGAAATGCAAAAGGGGCTGTTGTAAAAAGAAGAAATAGGAAGCAAAGAAGGAACACAAGCATAAAAAATAAAAATGGCAACAAACAAGTACCTATCAATAATAACTTAAAATGTAAATGGATTAAATGCCCCCACCAAAAGATATAGGGTAGCTGACTGGATAAGAAAACACGAACCATATATCTGCTGTCTAAAGGAAACCCACCTCAGAAAAAAGGACTCACACAGACTGATGATGAAGGGATGGGAAAGGGTTTTTCAGGCGAATGGAAATGGGGAAAAAAAGCGGGGATAGCAATACTTATATCTGACAAATTAGATCTCAAAGTGAAGAACTTAACAAGAGATAAGGGAGGCTACTTCATAATACTAAAGGGAGCAATTCAACGAGAAGATATAACTCTGGTAAACATATATGCACCCAATACAGGAGCACCCAAATACATAAAAAAAACTTCTCGAGGATATCAAGGGAGAGACTGACAGCAATACAGTCATAGTAGGGGACTTTGATACCTCATGAACACCACTGCACAAATCCTCTAAACAAAAAATCAGCAAAGAAATTGCAATCCTAAGTGATACACCAGATCAGATGGAATTAATTGACATCTTCAGAACATTTCACCCCAAATCCACAGAATATACATTCTTCTCAAGTGCACATGAGTCATTTACAAAGATAGACCATATGTTGGGACACAGGCAAATTCTCTTCAAATTCAAGAAGATAAAAATCATATCCAGCATATTCTCAGATCACAATGGCATAAAACTAGTATTCAACTACAATAAAAAAAATTAAAAAATCAAACACCTGGAGGCTAAATAGCATGTTATTAAACAATGACTGGGTTACCAGAAATATCAAAGAAGAAATAAAAAACATCATGGCAACAAATGACAATGAAAACACAACAATCCAAAATCTATGGGACACAGTGAAAGCAGTCTTAAGAGGGAAGTTCATAGCTCTACAGGCCTACCTCAAAAAAACAAGAAAAAATGGTAATAAATTATTTAACCCCACAACTCAAAGAGTTAGAAAGAGAGCCACAAGAAAATCCCAGTGTAAGCAGAAGGAAGGAAATAATAAAGATCAGAGTGTAGATAAACGACATAGAGACAAAAAAAAAAAAAAAACAATACAAAAGATCAACAAACCAAGAGTTGGTTCTTTGAAAGGATAAACAAGATTGATGAACCTCTAGCCAGGCTCACCAAGAAGCAAAGAGAGAGGACCCAAATAAACAAAATCAGAAAGGAAAGAGGTGAAATAACAACCGATCCCACAGAAATACAAAAAATTGTGAAAAAACACTGTGAAAAACTCTATTCCAACAAAATGGACAACCTAGATGAAATGGATATATTCTTAGACAAACACAAGTTCCCAAAACTCAACCAAGAAGAATAAAAAAATCTTAATAGGCTTATAACTACTGAAGAAATTGAAACAACAATCAAAAATCTTCCAGCAAACAAAAGCCCTGGTCTGTATGGCTTTACAGGGGAGTTCTACCAAGCATTCAAAGAAGAACTAAAACCTATCCTCCACATACTATTCCAAAAAATTCAAGAGGAAGGCACACTTCCAAGCTCTTTCTATGAAGCCAGCATTACCCTAATCCCAAAACGAGATAAAGACACCACAAAAAAAGAGAACTACAGGCCAATATCCTTGATGAACATAGATGCCAAAATCCTCCACAAAATTCTAGCAAATTGGATTCAGCAATACATTAGAAAGATCATACACCATGACCAAGTGGGATTTATTCTGGGGATGCAAGGATGGTACAATATCCACAAATCAATAAATATGATACATCACATAAACAACTGATAGACAAAAATCACATAATCATATCAATTGATGCAGAGAAAGCATTTGACAAAATCCAACACCCTTTCTTAATAAAAACTCTCAGCAAAGTGATAATAGAGGGATCATACCTCAACATAATAAAAGCCCTATATGACAAACCTACAGCCAACATCATACTCAATGGGCAAAAAGTAAATTCATTTCCCCTAAGAACAGGAACAAGAGAAGGATGCCCACTTTCACCACTCCTGTTTGACATAGTATTACAAGTATTAGTCATAGTGATCAGACAAGAAGAAGAAATAAAAGGCATCCAAATTGGAAAAGAAGAAGTAAAACTGTCCTTATTCGCTAATGACATGATACTATACATAGAAAACCCCAAAGACTCCATTTAAAAACTACTAGACCTAATCAATGAATTTGGCAATGTAGCAGGATACAATATTAACACCCAGAAATCTATGGCCTTTATATACACCAATAATGAACTCACAGAAAGAGAAATGAAAAAAACAATCCCATTTACCATTGCACCAAAAAAATTAAGATACCTAGGAATAAACTTAACTAAGGACGTAAAAGACCTGTACTCAAAAACTACAGGACATTGAAAAAAGAGATAGAGGAAGACATAAACAAATGGAAGAACATACCATGTTCATGGATTGGTAGAATCAACATCATTAAAATGTCCATACTACCTAAAGCAATCTACAGATTCAATGCAATATCTATTAAAATACCAATGGCATAGTTCAAAGATCTACAACAAACTCTCCAAAAATTCATCTGGAATAAAAAAAAAAGACCCCGAATTGCCACAGCTATCCTGAGAAGGGAAGAACAAAGTTGGAGGGATCACAATACCCAACATCAAGCTATATTACCAAGCCACGATTCTCAAAACTGCCTGGTACTGGCACAAGAACAATCATATAAATCAATGGAACAGAATAGAGAACCCAGAAATTGACCCAAGCCATTATACTCAATTAATATTTGACAAAGGAGGCAAGAGCATACAATGGAGTCAAAACAGTCTCTTTAATAAATGGTGCTGGGAAATTTGGTCAGATACATGCAAAAAAAAATGAAACTAGATCACCAACTTACACCATACACAAAAACAACCTCAAAATGGCTAAAGGACTTGAATGTAAGACGGGAAACCATAAAAATCCTTCAAGACTCCATAGGCAGCAAAATTGCAGACATATGTCATAGCAATATCTTTACAGACACAGATTCTAGAGCAAGCGAGACTAAAGAGAAAATAAACAAATGGGACTACCTCAAAATAAAAAGCTTCTGCACAGCAAGAGAAACCATCAACAAAACAACAACAAAGCCCACTGCATGGGAGAACATATTTGCCAATGTTATCTCCTATAAGGGTTTAATCTCCAACATTTACAGGGAACTCATACAACTTAACAAAAAAAGATAAACAATCCAATCAAAAAATGGGCAAAGGATCTAAATAGATACTTTTCAAAAAAGGACATTCAGAAAGCCAAGAGACATATGAAAACATGCTCAAAGTCACTAATCATCCGAGAGATGCAAATCAAAACAACAATGAGGTACCACCTCATACCTGTCAGAATGGCTATCATTAACAAATCAACAAAGGACAAGTGCTGGAGAGGATGCGGAGAAAAAGGAACCCTCCTTCACTCCAGGTGGGAATGCAGACTGGTGCAGCCATTGTGGAAAACAGTATGGTGTTTCCTCAAAAATTTAAAAATGGAATTGCCATTTGACCCAGTAATACCACTTCTAGGAATATATCCCAAGAAAACAGAAAAACCAATAAGAAAGGATATATGCACCTGTATGTTCAAAGCAGCACAATTTACAATAGCTAAGATTTGGAAACAGCCTAAGTGCCCATCAGCAGATGAGTGGATTAGAAAACTATGGTACATCTACACAATGGAATACTATGCTGCTATAAAAAAGAAAGAATTCTTACTATTTGCAGCAGCATGGATGGAACTGGAGAGCATTATGCTAAGTGAAATAAGCCAGGTAGTGAAAGAAAAATACCACATGATCTCACTCATTTATGGATATAAAGAACATTGTAACCTGATGAACCAAAAGATAGATTCAGAGGCAGGGAAGCATTTAACAGACTGTCAAATTACAACGGGAAGGCTGGGGAGAGGGGAGAGGGGAGTGGGGAGGTAAGAGGTCAACCAAAGGACTTGTATGCATGCATATAAGCATAACCAATGGATGCAAGACACTGGGGGGCAGGGGGTGAGGGCATGTGCTGGAGGGTAGGGAAAGCCAGGGGAAGGTCAATGGGGGGAGGGGGGGAAGGAGACATATGTACTACGATTTGTAATAGTTTAAACAATAAAAAAAAATAACAGTGAAAGTAATACATTCCAAAATAAACAAAAGCTGAGATCTTCCTTATAAAAATTTTAAGAAGTTAAAAATGTCCTTCAGATTAAAACTATAGGATATTAGATAAAAACTCCAAGCTGTATGGAGGACTAATAATCTCCTAAGTAATTATGATAGACTAAATCATGTCCCTCCAATTCATATGTTGAAGCACCCCCACCACCACCACGTGACTGTATTTGGAGTAAAAAAAATTAGTTAGGCTTAAATGAGTTCATAAGGGCAAAACCATGATCTGATAGGAATAGTGTCCTTATAAGAAGAGACACTGAAAACTAGCTTCCTCTCTTTCTCCACCACCTGAGCCCAGTAGAAGCAACCAAATCTGCTGGCTATTTCATCTTGGACCTTCCCATCCTCCAGAACTGGGAGAAAATAATTTCTGTTTTTTAAGGCACCAGCCAATGGTATTATGTTATGGCAAACCACGCTAAGTCCATGATCTCTGGCACATCATCATATTAATTATGAGTGTCCCAAAAGGAGAAGATAGAGCAAAAAAAAGAAAAAATATCTGAGAAAATAATGGCCATGGACTTCCCAAATTTCATTAACTACATCCAATATAATAAAAGCCTAGGTGGCATCGCATGACATCATCACAAGATGGCCAGCAGGGGAGGGCAGTTAGGGGCAACCAGGCCAGCAGGGGAGGGCAGTTGGGGGCAATCAGGCTGGCAGGGGAGGGCAGTTGGGACAATCAGGCCAACAAGGGAGGGCAGTTGGGAGCCATTGGGCTGGCAGGGGAGGGCAGTTGGGGGCGATCGGGCCAGCAGGGGAGGGTAGTTGGGGGCGATCGGGCCAGCAGGGGAGCATTTAGGGACGATTAGGCTGGCAGGCAGAAGCAGTTAGGGGCAATCAGGCAGGCAAGCGGTTAGGAGCCAGCAGTCCCGGACATTAGAGGGATGTCCAACTGCCGGTTTAGGCCCGATCCAGGGATCGGGCCTAAACCGGCAGCCTAAACCGGCAGTCGGACATCCCCCAAGGGGTCCCAGATTGGAGAGGGTGCAGGTCAGGATGAGGGACACCCCCCCCCCTTCCGTGCACGAATTTCGTGTACCGGTGGGCCTCTAGTAGATTTATAATTCCAAGAAGCTCAACGAACTTTGAATAGGTAAACTAATAAAGTTCCACACACAGACCCATCATAAAGTAACTGTTGAAAGACACAGAATCTTTTTTGAAATGCTCACCCGAGGATATTTTCTCCATTGCTTTCTCTTTTTTTAGAGAGAGAGGGAGGGAGAAAGAAACATTGATGTAAGAGAGACACATCGATTAGCTGTCTCCTTCACAAGCCCCAAATGGGTCAGGGATCTAACCTGTACCCCAGCTACGCATTCTTGACCAGAAATCAAACCCACAGCCCTTCAGTGGGTGGGCTGCTGCTACACCCGCTGAGCCATGCCAGCCAGGGCAACACAGAGAGAATCTTAAAGGCAGCAAGAGCAAAGTAACTAGTCACATACAAGTGATCCCCAATGTACTGGGTTACTGGAGGTGCTGTCACACTGGGTGTCAAACAACAAAAATGCATTGTCTGCTTCTGGAGGATAGAAGTCTGGAACTGAGTGACTGGTAGGGTTAGGAGGGAAGGACCTGTTTCCGGCCTCTCTCCTTGGCTTGTACATGTCTGTCTTCTCCTGTGTCCCTTCACATTGTCTTCCTTCTATGTGTATCTACTTCTGTGTTTAAATTTCTCCTTTTTATAAGAACACCTGTCATATTGGATTAAGCCTCACCCTTAGTTATCTCATCTTAACTAATTACATCTGTAATGATACTATTTCTAAGGTTACATTCTAAGATACTGTGGTTAGGACTTTAACATATGAATTGGGAGGGGCGCGTGTGAAAATTCAACTATAATTCATCTTTTTCACCCCCCACCCCCGCCCGCCAACTCCCATCCCATTTGGCAACTGTCAAAAATGTTCTCTCTCTGAGTCTGTTTTAGTTCTGCTTATTTTTTTTTTTAGATTCAATTATTAATAGATATGTATTTATTGCCATTTTATTATCCCTATTTTTATGGGTCTTCTTCTTCTTCTTCTCCTTCTTCTTCTTCTTCTAGAAGACCCTTTAACATTTCATATAATACTGGTTTGGTGGTGATGAACTTCTTTAGCTTTTTCTTGTCTGGGGAGCTTTTCACCCATCCTTTGATTCTAAATAACAGCCTTGCTAGGGGAGAGCAATCTCGGTTATAGGTCCTTGTTTTTCATCACTTGGAGTATTTCTTCCCAATCCCTTCTGGCCTGCAAAGTTTCTGTTGAAAAATAAGCTGACAGTCATATGGGTGCTCCCTTGTAGGTAATTAACTACTTTTATCTTGCTACTCTGAAGATTCTCTCTTTGTTTTTAACTTTTTCGTGTTAATTATGATGTGTCTTGGTGACCTCTTTGGGTTCATCTTGTTTGGGACTCTATTCTTCCTGGACTTGTATGTTTATTTCCTTCACTAAGTTAGGAAAGATTTCTGTCATTATTTTTTTCAAATAGGTTTTCAATTTCTTGCTCTCTCTCTCTCTTCTCCAGGCTTCCCCATGATGCAAAGGGTATGCTTGACGTTGTCCCAGAGGCTCCTTACATCATCTTCTGGGGCGGGGGGGTCCTTTTTGCTATTTTGATTGGGTATCTTTTGCTTCCTTATATTCCAAATCACTGAACTGTTTCTCAGCTTCATCTACTCTACTGTTGATTCCCTACAAATTATTCTTCATTTCAGTTAGTTTATCCTTCATTTCTGACTGGTCCTTTTTTATGCTGTTGAATTTTGCATTAACCAGCATCCTTATAACCAGTTGTTTGAATTCTGCATGTAGATTGCTTGTCTCCACTTTATTTAGTTCTTTTTCTGGAGTTTTGTTCTGTTTGTTTTTGTTTGTTTGCTTGCTTTTTCATTTGGGACATATTTGTCTCCTCATTTTGACAGACTCCCTGTGATTGTTTCTATGTATTATGTAGAGCTGCTACATCTCCCAGGCTTGGTAAAGAAGCTTAATGTAGTAGGTGTTCTGTAGGGTCCACTGGCACAGCCTCCCTGGTCACCCAAGCTGGAAATCTGAGGTGGCGTGCCCCCTGTGTGGGCTGTGTACACCCTCCTCTTATAATTGAGTCTTCATTGATGTTGGCACATTAATGGGAGGGATTTACCCCAAGCCGATCAGCTGCAAAGACTGGCTATGACACCAACTACTGACCACCTACACTATGGAGGATCAGCTGTGCAGGGGCCCACCCCACAGAGCAGGACTTACTTCAGTAGGGCTCTGGTGCCCGCTGATTCTATCCCCTGAGTGTGTCATTTGTGGAGCTGGTTGGGTGGTGCTGTCTACTGGGTGCACTAGCTCCAGGGCCTCCCAGGAGGTGCAGGTCAAAGTCAGCCACTGCCTGTTTTCTGCTTGGAGCCACCTGCTTCAGCTACAAAGCAATCTGCAAATGACTGCTGCTTGTGCTGGACTTAAGAGGTGCCCAGGAGAAGCCAAGCTGTGAACCAAGGCGGGCTGCTGCTAGTGCTCGGTCTGGGGCCACATAGCAAGAGGTACGGGGCATGCTGAGGCCACATGCTGCTTGTTTGAGAGATTATTAAGAAAATCTGAAGCCTGAGCCAAGATAGGCATGTGTATAGAAAAGCCTCTGGAAACAGGTTGGGTGGGCATGATAGTTAGGTGGGACAGGGCTTCAGGGAATCACCAGGGTGAGGCCAACAGCGATAACAAGGTTGAAGGAGACTCAGATATGACATCCACTTGCTGGCTCTGTGGAGGGAGGCCTAAGCAAAGAAACAGTGGCCTCTGTCAACACTTCTCTCTGGGATCTGGGAGAAAGCTGCCTGCTAGCCTTTGTCCTGATTCCAGACAATTCAGTTCCTCCCTATATGTTTCCAGTAGCTTTCAAGCTGTTGACCTAGTGCTGGAGCTCAAATTGAGTGAATCGGAGTACTAGTAAGTCCATGTGTTGGCCCTTTAAGAGGAACACCTGGGACTCCAGCAGCCTTCCATCTCCCTGAGCCTCAATCTCCACTGGTTTTTACAGCTCAACTGTATAAAATGTTATAGGGAATGCTCTTCCTGGAACCAGAACCCTGGGCTGGAAGGCCTGGTGTGGGGCTGGGACCTCTCACTTCTCAGTGGGAACCTCTGTAGCTGAGATACCCTTCCCAGTTTTATCCACCACAAGCGGGTGTGAGACAAGTCCATTTGCTATGCCAGTCTTAATATGCCTTCTTCTTTTTTTATATTTTCACTTATTAACTAAAGAGAGAGATTGACTTGTTGTTCGTTATTTATGCATTCACTGGTTGCTTCTTGTATATGCCCTGACACGGGATCCAACCTGAAACCTTGGTGTATCAGAATGACACTCTAACCAACTGAGCTACCCAGCCAGGGCTCAATAATAGTTGTTCTGCAGTTCAGTTATTATTTTGATGTGGTTATGAGAGGAGGCAAGTACCGAGTTTTTTGTTATGTATGTTTTACCACAATTAAAAGTGAACGCAAAATTAAAACATTTGTAGATAACAAAAGCTGAGGGAGTATGTTAGATCTTCCCTATAAGAAATGCTACAGAGAGAGAGAGAGAAAATGGCAGCGAAATAAACAGACGTGTCCCGAGCCTTGTCCGGCAGCAGATAGAAAGAACAGCTGAGGGTCGCACGGAGAGTGTCTGTAGGTAAGTTAAGAGACAGCTATACTCCAGCAGAAGGTGGGGGACTGCTGGATGGGACACCCCTAACCGAGAAGCCCCCACTCTGCTGGGTTCCCTCCCAGAGCCGCCGGCTCAGACACAGATACCGTGCCATCTTAAAGGAGAAAGTGGATGTTATCAGAAACCTGAAAATCTACAACTACAGCACCTACCAAACAGCTGTGAACCCCAGAGCACCGGTCCCCAATTAGCGCAAACACACAGATTCAGAGGAGCTCTACACCCCACTACAGAAAGGTCAGATTTTGCCTAGGATAAGGTGAGGTATCTGGTCCCAGCAGGACAGAGAAGCACGTGCACTGCAGGAGCTGGAGGAACGGGGGAAGTCTGCACCTAGAAAAATCCGTGGCTGTTGGGTCTGGCATGATCCGTGAATGTGGAAGGGGGTCCTCAGAGCTGCTAACAGAGGGGATCTCTAAAAAGCAACCCATTTTGATCTGACGTAGAAGGACAGCCTAAAAATTTTGGGAGTGTGCTGGCTGCTTGGACACAAGGGGGAAAAGGGTACTGTGAAGGCTTGTGCGCATCCCCAGAGTTCGCACACTTGCGCTTTTTCCTCTTTGAATCCTTGCTTCTGATTACTGAGCCCAATACATAGGATCAACCAGTTGGGGACACCCTGGAGACTGCAGGGGAAAGTTGTATTTTTGGAACCTGGGGATCAGAGCAGGGAGTGACCGTCAGAGAACCAGCTCTGGGGCAGCCCACTCCCACAAACCGGTATTGAGTGCCACAGGGAAAGCAGGATCTAAGCACAGGCTAGAGATGACCTATAGACCCAGAGGTCAATCCAGAAACACTGCCACCCAGGGGCTGAATCACAAATTCACTCTTGTGTAATCACAAATAAAGGAATACAAGAAAATAAAACACACTGCCTGCTTGAAAATCAGCACTGGCTTACAACACTGAGGAGCAGTGTAACACAGGAAACTGCAATACTGTCCTGACTGGGAAAAGGGTTGCCAAACAGAGCAATAGAGGAAGTGAATGACCGTCACTACTGCACATTTTATTTTTATTTTCATCTTTTACTCAAGAAACTAATTTTTTTCTTTTTTCCCCACTTGATTTTACCTTTTTAATTATTACATTTTTATTTTCAATCAGTATTATTACTACTATTTTAACTTTTTTAAAAAAGGTGTCATTTTATTTTCTCTTTATTTGACTTTGAGATTAGTGTTCTATATTCCATTTTCATCTTTTCTTTAGCATCATTCTACTCTATCTCAACTCTACCTTTATGCCATCACTCTCTTCTTAACTTTTCCCCTTTTGTTTTCCTGTTTCTCTTACCCTTTTCCTGATTTAGATTTTCCCTATTCTGTCTTTTTACCCCCTATTAAAATTTCACCCTACTTATATATCTAATTTCCAATCCCCTGCTCCGAGTTCATACTCACCTCTCTCTTCTCTGTCTTCACTATCCAAAAAATTGTTTTTCTCTCTGTCCTTTTGCTGTTGTTTGCTTGAATATTGATTATATCGATTTTTTATGTTTGTTTGTGAGATTGTTTTACTTATTCTTTCTTCTCTGTTTTGTTTCTGTTTGTTTTTTGCTACTGTTTTCCCTCGCCTTGCTTGATATTGGTTGTTGTTTGTAGTTTGCATTCATCTCCAGGTACTTGTTGTTGGCATTTGCTGGGATTAGTGGCTGTTCTTTTGGACTTTTCTCCCCATATGTATAGTTTGTTCCCTTTTTCTTTCTTATTCTCTTTCTTTTCTTTCTTACTTTTTTTTTCCTTTTCCCAATTTCATTTTGGCACTCCATTCTTTTTTGTCTCTCTCTCCTTCTTTCTCTATCCCCTAATTTGCCTTTCTCTGGTGGTCACTTTTACTTGGGGTTATTAATATCATGAATATGTTTCTGTTCAGTGTCTTGTATGTTATACCTGGTTGTGTTGTATTTTGTGCCTTTAAGTCAATGCAGGAGAGAGAGAATTACATAACCAGACACCCAGAGAAGAGAGACCATGAGGAGACCAAGAAACAGCCCGCATATGAAAGAAAAGCAGGAATCACCAGAAAAGGAAGTAAACGAAATGGAGGCAAGCAACAAGCCTGAGAAAAAATTCAGAGAAATAGCCATAAGGTGGCTAAAAAGAATGGAAGACAAAATCGACCGATAAGTAAGAACCAAGAGGAAATGAAGAAGAACCAAGAAGAAATGAAAAATGACATCGCTGCTGTGAAGAACTCAATAGAAAGCATCAAGAGTAGACTAGAAGAAGAAGAGGACTGCATCAGTGAGATAGAAGACAAGGTAGGAAAAAATACCCAAGTAGAGCAGCTTCTAGAAAAAAAAATTAAAAAGCAGGAGGAGAGCCTAAAGGAACTTTTGGGACAACATGAAACAAAACAACATCTGCATAATAGGGGTGCCAGAAGGAGAGGAAACTGAGCAAGGAATAGAAAACATGTTTGAAGAAATAATGACAGAAAACTTCTTTGACATAGGGAAGAGAAACCCACACATCCAAGAAGCTCACAGAGTCCCAAGCAAAATGAACCCCAAAAGACCGATGCCAAAGCATATTATAATTAAATTGGCAAACACCAACGACAAAGTAAGAATCTTAAAAGTGGCCAGAGAGAGACAGAAAGTTACCTACAAAGGAACCCCCATCAGACTGGTGACTGACTTCTCAACAGAAACTTATCAGGCCAAAGGGAATGGAATGAAATATACAAAGTATTGCAAAGGAAGGGTCTGAATGCAAGAATACTGTACCCAGCAAGGCTATCAATCAAAATTGAAGGTGAAGTCAGGAGCTTCACAGACAAAAAAGGACTAATGGAATTTATTACTACCAAACCAGCAATGCAAGAAATGCTAAAGGGTCTGTTGTAAAAAAAAGAAAAAGAAAGAAATAGGAAGTGAAGAAGGAACACAGAGGTAAAGAATAAAAATTGTGACAAACAAGTACCTATCAATAATAACTTTAAATGTAAATGGATTAAATGCTCCAATCAAAAGACATAGGATAATGAATTGGATAAGAAAACATGAACCATGTATCTGCTGTCTACAAGAAACTCACTTCAGAAAAAAAGACGCATATAGACTGAGGGTGAAAGGATGGAAAAAGGTTTTTCAGGTGAATGGAAATAAAAAAATGCTGGGGTAGCAATACTTATATCTGACAATTTAGACCTCAAAGGGAAGGACATAAAAAGAGATAAGGAAGGCCACTTCATAATGCTAAAGGGAGCAATCCAACAAGAAGAATTAACTCTGGTAAACATATATGCACCCAATACAGGAGCACCCAAATACATAAAAAACTCCTTGAGGTATCAAAGGAGAGATTGACAGCAATACAATCATAGTAGGAGACTTTAATACCCCACTATCACATTGGACAAAACCTCTAAACAAAAAATCAGCAAAGAAATTTCAATCCTAAATGATACACCAGATCAGATGGAATTAATTGACATCTTCAGAACATTGCACCACAAAGCCACAGAATATACATTCTTCTAAAGTGCACATGGGTTGTTTTCAAAGAAAGATCAAATGTTGGGTCATAGTCAAAGTCTCTTCAAATTCAAGAAGATAGAAATCATATCAAGCATCCTCTCAGATCAGAGTGGCATAAAACTGGAAATCAACTACAATAAAAACAATCCAAAAATATCAAACACATGGAGACTAAACAGCATGCTATTAAACAATGACTGGGTTATCAGAGAGATCAAGGAAGAAATAAAAAAAACATCATGGCAAAAAACAACAATGAAAACACAACAATCCAAAATCTATGTGACACAGTGAAAGCAGTCTTGACGGGGAAGTTCATAGCTCTACAAGCCTAATGCAAAAAAACAAGAAACAATGGTAATAAATTGTCTAACCCTACAACTCAAAGAGTTAGAGAGAGAGCAACAAGAAAAGCCCAGTGTAAGCAGAAGGAAGGAAATAATAAAGATCAGAGCATAGATAAATGACATAGAGACCAAAAAAATAATAAAAAGGTCAACAAACCAAGAGCTGGTACTTTGAAAGAATAAACAAGATTCATGAACCTCTAGCCAGGCTCACCAAGAAGCAAAGAGAGAGGACCCAAATAAACAAAAACAGACATGAAAGAAGTGAAAGAACAATAGGCCCCACCAAATACAAAGGATTGTTAAAAAATCCTATGAACAACTCTATTCCAACAAACTGGACAACCTGGAGGAAATGGACACATTCCTAAAAAAATATATAACCTTCCAAAACTCAATCAGGAAGAATCTAAACATCTCAATAGGCCAATAACTATGGAAGAAATTGAAGCAGTCATCAAAAAGCTTCCAGCAAACAAAAGCCCTGGGCCAGACGGCTTCACAGGGGAGTTTTGCCAAACATTCAAGGAAGGACTAAAACCTATCCTCCTCAGACTATTCCAATCAATTCAAGAGGAAGGAACACTTCCAATCTCCTTCTATGAAGCCAGCATCACCCTAAGACCAAAACTAGATAAAGACAACACAATGAAAGAGAATTACAAGCCAATATCCCTCATGAACATAGATGCCAAAATCCTCAACAAAATTCTAGCAAACCAGATCCAGCACTACATCAGAAAGATCATACACCATGACCAAGTAGGATTTATCCCAGGAATGCAAGGATGGTACAATATCCACAAATCAATAAACGTGATGCATCACATAAACAAATTGAGAGATAAAAATCACATAGTCATATCAATTGAAGCAGAAAAAGCATTTGACAAAATCCAACACCCTTTCTTGATAAAAACTCTCAACAAGGTGGGAATAGAAGGATTATACCTCAACATAATAAAAGCCATATATGACAAACCCACAGCCAACATCATACTCAATGGGCAAAAACTAAAACCATTTCCCCTAAGAACAGGAACAAGACAGGGATGTCCACTCTCACCACTCTTGTTCGACATAGTACTGGAAGTATTAGCCATTGCAATTAGACAAGAAGAAGAAATAAAAGGCATGCAAATTGGAAAAGAAGAAGTAAAGCTGTCCTTATTTGCAGATGACATGATATTGTACATAAAAAACCCAAAAGACTCCATCAAAAAACTAATAGACTTAATAAATGAACTCAGCAATGTAGTAGGATACAAAATTAATGCCAAGAAATCTATGGCATTTCTATACACCAATAGTGAACTTACACAAAGAGAGACTAAAAAAGCAATCCCATTTACCATCGCACCAAAAAAATTAAGATACCTAGGAATAAACTTAACTAAAGAGGTAAAAGACCTATACGTGGAAAACCACAGGACACTGAAAAAAGAGATAGAGGAAGACGTAAACAGATGGAAGAACATACCATGTTCATGGATTGGGAGAATGAACATCATTAAAATGTCCATACTACACAAAGCAATTTATAGATTCAATGCACTCCCCATTAAAATACCAACGGCATATTTCACAGATCTAAAAAGAACTCTTCAAAAATTCAGATGGAATAAAAAAAAGACCCCAAATAGCCACAGCAATCCTGAGAAAGATGAACAAAGTAGGTGGGATCTCAATACCAGATTTCAAGCTGTATTACAAAGCCACTCTTCTTAAAACAGCCTGCTACTGGCACAAGAACAGACATATAGATCATTGGAATAGAATAGAGAATCCAGAATCGACCCAAACCACTATGCTCAATTAATATTTGACTAGGGAGGCATGAACATACAATGGAGTCAAGACAGTCTCTTCAATAAATGGTGTTGGGAAAATTGGACAGATACATCCAAAAAAAATGAAATAGACCACCAACTTACACCATACACAAAATGCTGAAGCAATTTCTTCACTGATACTGCTCCTAAGGCAATGGAAACTAAAGAGAAAATAAACAAATGGGACTACATCAAAATAAAAAGCTTTGGCACAGCAAAGGGGACCATCAATAAAACAAGAAAGCCTACTGCATGGGAGAACATATTTGCCAATGATATCAACGATAAGGGTTTAATCGCCAACATTTACAAGGAACTCATGCAGCTTAACAAAAAGAAGATAAACAACCCAATCAAAAAATGGGCAACTGATCTAAATAGACACTTTATGAAAGAAGATCAATGGAAGGCCAAGAGACCTATGAAAACCTGCTCAAAGTCACTAATCATCAGAGAGATGCAAATCAAAACAACAATGCAGTACCATCTCACACCTGTCAGAATGGCTATTACCAACAAATCAACAAACGACGAGTGCTGGCGAAGATGCGGAGAAGAAGGCACCCTCGTGCACTGTTGGTGGGAATGCAGAATGGTGCAGTCACTGTGGAAAACACTATGGAGTTTCCTCAAAAAACTGAAAATGGAACTCCAATTTGACCCAGTGATCCCACTTCTAGGAACATATCCCAAGAAACTAGAAACACGAATCAGAAAGGATATATGCACCCCTATGTTCACAGCAGCACAATTCACCATAGCTAAGATTTGGAAAGTGCCCATCAGCAGCTGAGTGGATTAAAAAACTGTGGTACATCTACACAATGGAATACTATGCTGCAGTAAAAAAGAAGGAATTCTTACCATTTGCAACAACATGGTTGGAGATGGAGAGCATTATGCTAAGTGAAATAAGCCAGGCAGAGAAAGATAAATATCACATGATCTCACTCATTTGTGGAATATAATGAAGAACATAAACTGATGAACAAAAATAGATCCAGAGATGGAGAAACATCAATCGGAATGTCAAACCTCAGGGAAGGTAGGGGAGGGTGGGGGTAAGGGGGAGAGATCAACCCAAGGACTTATATGCATGCATATAAGCCTAATCAATGGAAACAGACAACAGGGGGGTGGGGGCATGAAAGGGAGATGGGGGGTGATGGGGGAATAAGGACACATATGTAATTCCTTAATCAATAAAGAAATTTAAAGAAAAGGAATGCTAAAGGGAGTCCTTCATGTTGAAAAAAAGGATACTAGACAGTAACTCAAAGCTATGTGATGGAGTAATGATTTCCAGTGAATGTAACTACATGGGCAAATAAAATAACCATTGTTATTGTATTTTTTATTTGTAACTCCACTTTTATTTCCTACGTGATTTTAAAGAAAAATATATTTTTAAAGATATATAATTTATAATAACTTATATATGATATAATTTATGATAACAACAACATAAAAGGGGATGGGGATGTACAGGAGCACAGCTGTATGCTATTAAAGTTAAGAGAAAATCTATTCAAATTACATTCCTATACATTTAAGACATTATATGTAATTCTCATAGTAACCACAAAAAAAATACCTAAAAAATATACACAAAACAGATGAGATGGGAATCAAGTGGTTTACTACAAAAAAATTTGTTTTTAATATACCAAAAAAATCAGTAAAAGATGAAATGAGGGACAAAAAGCTATTAGACATATAGGAAACAAATAGAACAATGGCAGAAGTCAGTTCTTATCAATGGCTCCTTCAAATATATATGAGTTGAACTCTGATCAAAGGCAGAGATTGGAAGAATGGATTTAAAAACACAATCCAACTAGATCAGTGGTCGGCAAACTCAGCTCGTGAGCCACAAGCGGCTCTTTGGCCCCTTGAGTGTGGCTCTTATACAAAATACCACGTGTGGGCACGCACGTACAGTGCAATTGAAACTTCGTGGCTCATGCGCAGATGTCAGTTTTCGGCTCTCAAAAGGAATTTCAATCATTGTACTGTTGATATTTGGCTCTGTTGACTAATGAGTTTGCCAACCACTGAACTAGATGATGTCTCTAAAAGACATCCTCTAGATCCAAGGCATACGTATGTAGGTTGAAAATAAAAGGAAGGAGAAAGCTACTCCCTACACATGGTAACCAAAGAGAATCAGAAGAAAGTAGGCTTCATGTCAAAACTGTTACAATAGACCAAGAAGAACAGTATATATTGTTTCTATCTTGAGAATTTGTTTAAAACAAAGAGTAGACTTCCAATTTCCTGTTCTGCATGTAAGGAGCGTGGAAGTCGTCACTCTGTCCTACAGACAAGTGAAAAGCTGAGCAGATGGCAGAACTAACAAATCTCCTAGGGTCCACAGGAGAGGTCAGAACACTGCAAACTGCTGCCCCAAGACTGGGGAGGCAGGCAAACAGGGGCACCCAGCTTCTGGGGGGGAGTGAGAACCACTGGGGAAAACAGTCCCGGGGCAGGATAATCTGAATTGTCATCAACAAATTGATAGAGGATCCATGTGGACAACTTTGAGAGTTAAAAACACTAGGGAAACCCAATAATAGAGGAGTCTCCAAAATCCTGTGAGATTTAGCTCCAGGAGATCAAATAAGTACCCAAAGTAAATGTCAGAGAAAAATCCCCTGAGGCTGCTATGGAAGGAGGGAAAGGAACGCTTTGTAATACACCAGAGCACTCTGTACTTCTGAAAAAGGCCTGCCATCAGAGGGAACAAGGTCCAGAGCCTAGCCAGATCATTGGTGAAGAGAAATACCCACCAACAGTCCACTCTACCAGTCCTGTCCCAAAGGAGGTGGGAGAAAAACTGAGAAACACTTGTGAAGCTCACAGTCCAGAGGCTCACTGAAAGGCTGAGTCCTAACCAGGGGACTGGAGAACACTTCCCTCCCCAAACCCCTCACCACCCATTACTAAAAACTATTCATCGCAGCTCCTTTTGCCAGGCATATCATGCTCAGCTATCAAAAAAAAAAATCACAAGGCATAAAAAAGAAAAAAAATACAATTGGAAGAGACAGAACAAGTATCATATCAGAAACCAGACATGGCAAAGGATATTGGCATTATCAGACCAAGAATGTTTTTATATTATGATTAAAATGCTAAGGGCAGAGAAACCAAGATGGCGGCATAGGTAAACACCTGAACTGCTGCCTCTCACAACAATATCAAAACTACAACTAAAAGACAAAACGGACACCATCCAGAACCACAGGAAAGCTGTCTGAGTGGAAATTCTACAACTAGAAGAAAAGAGGAAAGCACATTGAGACTCAGAGGAGCTGCAAAAGGCTGAGATATGGAGACTTGCACGAGGAGAGGACAGGCGGCTGTGTGCACGGGCGGTTGAGTGCGCAGCGGCTTTCTAAAGCGGGAGGGAGATGGAAGCTCCTGACTGAACTGAACTCATCTCGGGCGAGACTATGGGAAACCAGACTCATTTGGGGGGAATCTGGACTGTCAGGAAAAGAGAAAGCACACTGAGACTCGGGAGCTGCGGAAGGCAGAGGTCCAGAGGCGCGCGCGTGCAGAGAGGACTGACTGCTGAATGCACGGGCAGCTGAGTGCGCTGCTGGCCTTCTAAAGCGGGAGAGAGACGGAAGCTCCTGACTGTGCTGAACTCCAGTTCCGGGCAAGTTTCTGCGAATCCCAACTCATTCGGGGAGAAACTGGACTGTCTGGCAGTGAGCAAAACTCAAGGGCGGCTTTCTCTCAGAGATGCTTGCAGCGGTTACCAAGGGACACTGAGACCCAGGGTCCTCATAGGGCAGAGCTGACGGGAAACCAAGGCTGTCTGCTCTGCCCTGAAACTCCACCCCATCCAAGCTGAGCACAGAGGCTTTTGCAATTTGGCAAGTCTTGTCTCATAAGAGTATCTCCAGCACAGAAGTTCTCCCAGCATAGACACAGCTGATCCTCATAGCCAATTGGCCTGGAGGTCAATTCCTCCCAGTGCTACCAACAACAATCAAGACTTAACCACAACAAGGCTGGGCACACAGTTCACAAAGGGGTGCACCAAGAGTGTCCACCTCAGGTAACTGGGGAGGCTGAGCCACTGTGCCCTACCTGACACCTACCACACAAAGCTACTCTACCAACTCAGGGAAGCAGCGAAAATGCAGAGACAAAGAAACAGATCACAAATGAAAGAAATGGAGGAAAGCAAATGACTGGATATAGAGTTCAAAACCATGGTTATAAGGTTTTTTAAGAATTTCCTAGAAAAGGCTGATAAATTTAGCGAGACCCTCGAGGATATGAAAAAGGACCAACTAGAAATTAAACATACACTGACTGAAATAAAAAATATTATACAGAGACATAACAGCAGACTAGAGGATCACAAGAATCAAGACAAAGATTTGAAATACAAAGAAGCAAAAAACACTCAGCCGGAAAAGCAAAAAGAAAAAAAGAATCCAAAAATTTGAAGATAGTGTAAGGAGCCTCTAAGACAACTTCAAGCATACCAACATCAGAATTATGGGGGTGCCAGAAGAAGAGCGAGACCAAGATACTGAAAACCTATTCGAAGAAATAATTACCGAAAACTTCCCCTACCTGGTGAAAGAAATAGACTTACAAGTCCAGGAAGCGCACAGAACCTCAAACAAAAGGAGTCCAAAGAGGACCACACCAAGACACATCATAATTAAAATGCCAAGAGCAAAAGACAAAGAGAGAATATTAAAAGCAGCAAGACAAAAAACAGTTAATTACCTACAAGGGAGCACCCATACGATTGTCAGCTGATTTCTCAACAGAAACTATGCAGGCCAGACGGGAGTGGCAAGAAATTTTCAAAGTGATGAATAGCAAGAACCTACAACCAAGATTACTCTACCCAGCAAAGCTATCATTCAGAATTGAAGGGCAGATAAAGAGCTTCACAGATAAGAAAAAGCTAAAGGAGTTCATCACCACCAAACCAGTATTATATGAAATGCTGAAAGGTATTCTTTAAGAAGAGGAAGAAGAAGAAAAGGTAAAGATAAAAATTATGAACAACAAATACATGTGTATCAACAAGTGAATCTAAAAATCAAGTGAATAAAAAATCTGATGAACAGAATAAACTGGTGAATATGATAGAATCAGGGGCATAGAAAGGGAGTGGACTGACAATTCTCGGGGGGAAAGGGGTGTGGGGGGTGTGGGAAGAGACTGGACAAAAATCGTACACCTATGGATGAGGACAGTGCGGGGGAGGTAAGGGCAGAGGATGGGATGGGAACCAGGTGGAGGGGAGCTTTGCGGGGGAAAAAGAGGAACAATTGTAATAATCTGAATAATAAAGAATTATTAAATTTTAAAAAGTAAAAATAAAAAGTAAAAAAAAATAAATAAAAATAAAATGCTGAGGGCACTAATGAATAAAGTAAACATCATGCAGAAACAGATGGGCAATATAAACAAAGATATGGAAATCCTAAGAAAGAGCCAAAATAAATGCTTGAAATGAAAAAGCATTAAAACAGAAATGAAGAATGCCTCTGAAGGGCCTCTGAGTGGGCACAGCTAAGGAAAGACTCTTTGAGGTAGAGGATATATTAATAGTGCCCTTGAAAACCAAAAGGCAAAGAGAACAAAGGCTGGAGGGGTTGGGAGAACCAGAACAGAATATCCAAGGCTGTGGCACAACTACAAAAAGCATAACCTAGTGCGGCAAGAGTGGCTCAGTTGGTTGAGTGTCATCCTGAGCACCAAAGGACCAAAGGGCACATACCTGGGTTGTAGGGTTTGGGCCCCAGTCAGGGCACATAAGGAAAGCACCCAATCAGCTTTTCTCTCTCCTCTCTTCTCTCCTCTCTCTCTCTCTCTCTCTCTCTCTCTCTCTCTCTCTCTCTCTCTCTCTCTCTACCTCTCTCTCTCTCTCTCTCTCTCTCTCTCTCTCTCTCTCTCTCTCTCTCCATGTCTGTATGTAAGGATTTTTTTTAACTATAACATACATATAATGGAGAGCAGGAGGAGGAGGAGGAGAAAAAGTGTAACTGAAGAAATATTTGATGCAATAATAACTGAGAATTTCTCCCAAATTAATATTAGATACCAAACCACAGATCCAGGAAACTCAAGAGAATACCAAGCAGGATAAATACAAAACAAAACAAAAAAACTAAAACTATGCATTTCCTTTTCAAACTATGCAAATCAGTGATAAAAAGAAAATCCTGAAAGAAGCCAGAGGGGGGGAAACACCTTACCTGTAGAGAAACAAAAACAGTAATTACATCTGACTTCTCCACAAAACCATGTAAGCAAGAAGAAGGTGGAGTGAAATATTTAAAATGTAGAGAGAGAGAGAGAACAACCTAGAATTCTATAGCCTGTGAAACTATCCTTCAAAAGTGAAGGAGAAATAAAGACTTTCTCAGACAAAAATTGAGGGAGTATGTTGCCAGTAGACCTATTCTGCAAGAAATGCTAAAGAGAAGGAAAATACAGGTAAGAAACTCAGGTGTACATAAAGTAAGGAAAAGTGTCAGAGAATGAAGAAATAAAAATAAAATTTAAACTTTTTTCTTATTGTTAATATCTAATAGAGAACAATTTGTTCAAAATAAAAATACCAACAATATATTCAATTATGTATTGTGTGTGTATATACTTATGTATGCTTATACATAAATGAAACAAATGATAGTAATAATACAAGAATGGGAGGGAAGAATGGTATTTTTGTTATTATAAGATACACTACCCCTTACGTGGCATAGTGTTGTTTGAAAGTGTACTTAGATTAGCTGTAAATGTATTCTTAAAACTCTAGGGCAACTACTAAAAAACATTTGCAAAAAAAAGTATAACCAACGTGCTAGAAAAAGAGAAAATATGGTCTCATATAAACTGTTGAGTAAAACCACAAAAGGCAGAAGAATGAAAGACAAAAATAAGAACAAAGAACAAGGGCAACAAATAGAAACCCATAACAAATAGCCTATCTAATAAAGAGGGAATATGCTAATTGATCATTATGCTCTCACAAAGATGGTAGCACCCACAGCCAATAAGGAGGGAATATGCCAATTGCTGCCACACCCTCAAAGATGGCAGCGCCCACAAAGATGGCGGTGTCCACAGCCACAAGATGGTGGCGCCCAGTCCCCTCAGCCCCACCACAGTGGAAGGTGTGCAGCACAGCCGGGCCCACCCCCAGGCAGGTCCGGCAGGTCCAGCCACTCCGCGCACCTGCCTCCAGAGTCCCCCAGTCCCCTCAGCCCCCCAGCCGCCCATGGCTGCCTGAGGTGCAAGTAACCAGGGCCGACCGAGGCTTGCACTGCCGACAGTGGCAGCAGCAGAGGTGTGATGGGGTGTCACCTTACCCTGATCACCAGGTCGCCTCCCGCCCCTGAGGGCTCCTGGACTGTGAGAGGGGGAAGGCCGGGCTGAGGGACCCTCCCCCACCCCCCGCTCCAGTACATTAATTTTCATGCACTGGGCCTCTAGTGTTATGTATTAGTCCAATTACATCAATAATCATTTTGAATGTCAGTGGTCTAAATGCCTGAATTAAAAGACATAAACTGATGAACAGAATGGAACAGAAGCACGGATACATGGAGCAGACTGGCTGGTGCTCGAGGGGAGGAGATGGGGGTGACTGGATAAAGAAGGTGAAGGGGTTAGCTAAAGAACGTATATGCACACCCCGTGGACATGGATAATAATGTGGTATAGGCCAAGGGAGGGAGAGGTGGGGGTGAATGGAGGTGGGCAAATGGGGGTGGGGAGAGAAGGGGACACCTGCAATAATGTCAACATTAAAATTTTTTAATTAAAAAAGAGAGATCATCAGAGTAGACAAAAAAACATGACCCAACTAAATGTTGACTATAAGAAATCCACTTTATATTTAAAGACACAAAATTTTAAAATCAATAGATAAAAACAGACCATGAGAATAGTAATCAAAGGAAAGCTGGAATAATCTTAATTTCAGAATTCTGAAATTAAGGAAAATTATCAGGGGTAATAAAGGTATTACATAATGATAAAGGGATCAATTCTCCAAGAAAACAATTTTTAACATATATGCACCTAACAACAGAGCATCCAACTACATGAAGCAAAAATCCGATTGGCCCCCGTATCTCACCCAGACACTCACACCGCTGTCTCCAGCCATGCTCCGCCCTCAGCCAAAGGACCCTTCTGAAAATCCACTCTCATTTCGCTCTTCTGCCTAAAACCATTGAATGACAATCCATCCGGCTGCAGTGGATGAAGGGCCCTTCATGGCCAGGGTCAGGCCTCTGCCTACTAGTCCACCCTCCTCTCCTCCCATCCCCCACACTGCACTTCCTCTAGGCATCAGCACCCTCTCTCCACCCCAAGGCAACTCACTCTTGTCTCTCAGCGCTCCTGGAATGCCCCCACTCCCATGTGCCTCCCCCAACTCCTCTTGCTCAGCCTCCAAAACTCTGCTCTGGCCCCAGGCCCTCCTCCCTCCAGGCAGATCCCTCCGCAGGCCAGGCCGTGCAGGCCAGCCCTCCTGCCATGACCAGACCTCGGCTGTGCTGCCCGCAGAGGTGGAGTCAGGGCCCCGGGGCAACTCAGACCCTAAGGCCAGGCTCAACCTTTCTCTCCCTTCCGCTCAGCACAGTGGCGGTGCGCCAGGGGGAGCCCACTGCCCACCCATGGGGCAAACCTGGGCCCTCGTCAGAGACAGAGACTGGGCTCTGCCACTTGGTACAAGCTGTGGCTGTGCAGCTTGCCCATGCGATACACACATGTACACACACACACACACACACACACGCTCACCTGCCCTGGCACACACTTACACACACAGCCCTCCTCTCTGACTGTAGCTCAGCTCTGCCTGACAAAAGCACAGCAATCGGGAGGCTCGTCTCACGATGTGGAACCACCCAGAGCCTTCATCAGTACGCCCAGAGCCCCCGTCAGCACGCCCAGAGCACCTGTGAGGATGCCCAGAGCGCAACTCACCTGGCCACCCCGCCACCCACCGCTGGTCTGGGCCGCGCTCCCAGCCCTTCTGCTGGCTCCAGGCTCCCCAATGGAGACCCAGCGCTGCTGCACACTTGGTCCCATGACAGAAGTGTGGCCGAAGGTGCAGGCAGACGAGCTGCTCCCAGGAGCAGATGCTGGAGTCTGAACAGCCTCTGCTGTCAGGGCCAACACCCCATCAGAGTGAGGGGGGCCAGAGTCCCGGCAGACGAAAGCTGGTGGCCATGGGGGGGAGGAGGAGGGGAACACGCAGGGCTGTGGGGCAGGGTGGAGAGTGGCCTGTAGTCACTCAGTTGGGCTGTCCCCATCCACAGGTGGCTGGCACAGTCCTGTCACTCGGCCTCAGGGCCATGACCTACATCACAGGGATGCTAGCAGTGGGTCACAGAGGTGCCATGAGGCTGCTCCATCCCTGGCCCAGCCCCATGGTGCTACTCAGCTTCCCACGCCAACATCACAGCTGCCCTCTGTGAGGTGGCCTCAGGGCGAGGAGATGAGCAGCCTTCCTGGTGACCAGCAGCCTTCGCCTCTGCCCCTTCCAGGCAGGGTGAGGGCCCAGGCTGGTCCTGCACACACCACTCCCTTCAGCCCCCCAGCACCAGCCACATCAGACCCAGCAGCCTGGAGAGGCCGTGTGGCCCAGGATGACAAGTGGGCCAGGCACCAGCTCCCACTCAGCCTCAGAGCGCCTGCAGCGAGCTCCGGATAGTCACGGAGAAGCCCCGTGGCGACATGCTCACCCAAACCAAATGTGATGTCTGACTGACCACACAGGATGCAGCCAGGAGACTTGGGCCCCACAGTGACAGCCAGGCAGGCAGTGCAGCGGGAGGGGACAGAGGGTGGTGTGGGGTGGGCGTGCTTCCAGGCCCTCAGAGAAATGCAGCCCTGCATCCCAGCGTTTGGCCTTCAATAGTAATCATGCCAGCCAACACATGTGCAGTGCATGCCAGGTGCTGCTCTGAGACAGGTGGATCCAGATGCACATGTAGGTATAGGTAGAGATTAGATATATCCTATACTAAAGGCCCAGTGCGATCGGGCCTAAACAGGCAGTCGGACATCCCTCTCACAATCCAGGACTGCTGGCTCCCAACTGCTCGCCTGCCTGCCTTCCTGATTGTCCCTAACCACTTCTGCCTGCCAGCCTGATCACCCCCTAACCACTCCCCTGCCAGCCTGATTGATGTCTAACTGCTCCCCTGCCAGCCTGTTTGCCCCCAACTTCCCTCCTCTGCCGGCCTGGTCACCCCTAACTGCCCTCCCCTGCTGGCCTGATTGCCCACAACTGCCCTCCCTTACAGGTCTGGTCCCTCCCAACTGCTCTCCCCTGCTGGCCATCTTGTGGTGGCCATCTTGTGTCCACATGGGGGCAGTATCTTTGACCACATGGGGGCAGCCATCTTGTGTGTTGGAGTGATGGTCAATCTGCATATTACTCTTTTATTAGATAGGATAGAGGCCTGGTGCATGGGTGGGGGCCAGCTGGTTTGCCCTGAAGGGTGTCCTGGATCAGGATGGGGGGGTTCCCTTGGGGCATGGGGCAGCCTGGGCAAGGGGCCTATGATGGTCTGCAGGCCAGCCACACCCCCTGGCGACCCAAGCGGAGGCCTTGGTATCTGGGATTTATTTATCTTCTACAATTGAAACTTTGTAGCCTGGAGCGGAGCCAAGCCTTGGGCTCGGTGGCAGCAGCCATTTCTGTTGGGATTTATGTATCTTCTATAATTGAAACTTTGTAGCCTTAAGCAGAGGCCAAAGCAGGCCAGGGCTGCAGAAGCTTGGCTTCCTCCATCGCCGGGGGCAACCCTAGGCTCCTGCTCTCTCCAGCTCCATGGCTGCCACCATTTTTATTGGGATTTATTTATCTTCTATAATTGAAACTTTGTAGCCTTAAGAGAAGGCCTGAGCCAGCCAGAGTGTGTGGAAAGCTTGGCTTCCTCCATTGCCAGGAAAACCCAAGCCTCCCTCCTGCTCTCTCCGTGACCGCAGCCATCTTGGTTGGGTTAATTTGCATACTCGCTCTTAATTGATTGGTAGGCGTGGCTGGTGGGTGTAGCAGAGTGATGGTTAATTTGCATATTACTTTTTATTAGGATAATAAAAGGCTAATATACAAATCGACCAAACGGCGGAACGACCGGTCGCTATGATGCGCACTGACCACCAGGGGGCAGACGCTCAACATAGGAGCTGCCCCCTGGTGGTGAGTGCACTCCCACAGGGGGAAGCTGGGCTCACAGCTGGCGAGCACAGCAACAGTGTTGGGAGCCTCTCTGCCTCTGCAGCAGCGCTAAGAATGTCTGACGGCTTAGGCCTGCTCCCCGCAGCAGTCGGACATCCCCAGAGGGCTCCTGGACTGGGAGAGGGTGCAGGCCCAGCTGAGGGACTCCCACCCCCCCTGCTGAGTTTATATAAGGGATCCCTCAACCAGGGTTCCCTCCACAAGGGTTCCATCAACAATGGTTCCCTGGCCTCCTCTCAGTGCTCCTCCATCTCCCCACCCTGGGCTAAGAGACCCCCTCGCAGATTTCGTTTTATCACAACAGTGACCACCAGCTAATAAACTCTTTAATCTACTAATCACTTTCTGTTGCCTCCACTACAGTGTAAACCTCAAGGTGTCAGAGATCCTTGTCCAGAGCCTGGAGCAGAGGAGTGCTGCTGCAGCTTGCGACTGAATGGTAAGTGGGTGAAGGCATCCCCTCCTGTGGGGTCCTTGTGGGGCTGCTGGTGCTGCTGAGGGCAGTGTTCCTGCTGTGAGCTCAGGTGGGGGAGGGCGTACCTGCCTCCTCACTCCGGGGGGCAGGGCAACCCTGAACCAGGCCCAAGACCAAGGACAACAGCTTGCTTTGTGGAGAATACAGAGGGGTTTGCTCTGGTACTGGTTTGGGCTTTTTGTTTGAAATGTAATATGCTATATGGAATCCTATATAATAAAAGCCTAATATGCTAAGTGTCTGGTAGATGGGTGGGCCATTCAACCAATCAAAACATAATATGCTAATGATATGCTAAGGCCATTCAACTGCTCACTATGACATGCACTGACCACCAGGGGGGCAGATGCTCCAACCGGTAGGTTAGCTTGCTGCGGGGGTCTGGCCAATTGGGGCTGAGTAAGATGGGCCAGACACGCCCTGGACCCCTCCCACAGTCCCTCCCTGACTGGCCAACCTCCCACATCCCTCCCCAGCCCTGATCATGCACTGGTGGGGTCCCTCGGCCTGGCCTGCGCCCTCTCGCAATCTGGGACCCCTCGAGGGATGTAAGCAGGTTTCAGCCTGATCCCACAGGCCAGGCCAAGGGACCCCCTCACAGACTTAGTTTTATCACAACAGTGACCACCAGCTAATACACTCTTTAATCTAATTTGTGCACCAGGCCCCTAATCCTATATAATAAAAGCCTAATATGCAAATTGACCGAACGGCAGAATGACCAGTGGAACAACCAGTCACTATGATGTGCACTGACCACCAGGGGGCAGATGCTCAATGCAGGAGCCGCCCCCAACCTGCAGACCCCAGGCCATCCAAGGCAGGTGCCCTCCCCGATCACTCCACCGGTCACCCCACAGATCAGCCCTGATCATCAGCCAGGCCTAAGGACCCTACCTGTGCATGGATTTCATGCACTGGGCCTCTAGTATTAACAATAAAAGAAACAAATCTTTAACATGTAACTGGCTCTGTTTGACAGAGCCAAGTAATCAAATCAAGTAGCTTTCTTTTATGCCCACTCTGCTCCAGGCACTGGACAAGGATCTCTGACACCTTGGAGTTTATAGTCTAGTGGAGGCAACAGAAGATGATTAGTAGATTATAGAGTGTATTAGTTGATGATCCCTGTTGTAGACAAAATTAAGTCTGTGAGGGGGTCTCTTAGCACAGTGTGGGGAGATGGAGGAGCACTGAGAGGAGGGCAAGGAACCCTGGTTGAGGGAACGCTGTTGAGGGAGCCCTTGTTGAGGGAGCCCTGGTTGAGGGAGCCCTTGTTGGGGGAGCCCTTGTTGAGGGAGCCCTGGTTGAGGGAGCCCTGGTTAGGGAGCCCTGGTTGTGGGAACCCTGATTGAGGGAACCCTGGTTGAGAGAACCCTTGTTGAGGGAACCCTGATTGATGGAACCCTTGTTGAGGGAACCCTGATTGAGGCAACCCTTGTTGAGGGAACCCTGGTTGAGGGAACCCTGATTGAGGGAACCCTTGTTGAGGGAGCCCTGGTTGAGAGAACCCTTGTTGAGGGAACCCTGATTGAGGGAACCCTTGTTGAGGGAACCCTGATTGAGGGAACCCTTGTTGAGGGAACCCTGATTGAGGGAACCCTTGTTGAGGGAACCCTGATTGAGGGAACCCTTGTTGAGGGAACCCTGATTGAGGGAACCCTTGTTGAGGGAACCCTGATTGAGGGAACCCTTGTTGAGGGAACCCTGATTGAGGGAACCCTTGTTGAGGGAACCCTGATTGAGGGAACCCTTGTTGAGGGAACCCTGATTGAGGGAACCCTTGTTGAGGGAGCCCTGGTTGAGAGAACCCTTGTTGAGGGAACCCTGATTGAGGGAACCCTTGTTGAGGGAACCCTGATTGAGGGAACCCTTGTTGAGGGAGCCCTGGTTGAGAGAACCCTTGTTGAGGGAACCCTGGTTGAGGGAACCCTGGTTGAGGGAACCCTGATTGAGGGAACCCTTGTTGAGGGAGCCCTGGTTGAGAGAACCCTTGTTGAGGGAACCCTGATTGAGGGAACCCTTGTTGAGGGAACCCTGGTTGAGAGAACCCTTGTTGAGGGAAGCCTGGTTGAGGGAACCCTGATTGAGGGAACCCTTGTTGAGGGAATCCTGGTTGAGGGAACCCGGGTTGAGGGAACCCTGGTTGAGGGAACCCTTAAGCAAAGGCCTTGGAAGCCAGGAGGGAACCTGTGGAGCTCTGGGAAGAGACACACTGGTGCTGAAGGCAGCACAGAGCAGCACCGTGGCCCAAGGCAGTAAGCGAGGGCCCAGCGGGAGCTGGGCAGGGAGAGAGGCCACACCTGGCACCACCTCACAATGTTAGCCTTTGCCGCGTGCGATGGGAAGCCAGGGGTTCTGACCAGAGGAGTGGTGTGCCGGGAGCTGTTTGCATCAGCATCACTCTGGCTGCTGGGTTGTGAACAGGCCAAAGGGGTAAATGCAGAGGTGGGAGGCCATCCCTCTAATCCAGGGGTGAGGTGGTGGCAGGTTGGACCAGAACAGCAGCCATGGGCATGGTCAGTGAGGTGAGCTGGGAGGATGGGCTTCTGGGACAAGGAAAAAGGAGGAAAGCGAGGGGGACCCCACAACCTTGGACCTGAGCACCTGGAACAGTGGGAAGGTAGAGAAAATTCGGGAAGCCCACTTAAGACTGGAAAACCAAGCTTTCATCTGAGCAGTCTGTTAGCCTTCCGAGCAGACAACTCGGCCATCTGGACGGACAAGCAAGTCTGGCACTGAGGCCGGAGGCCCAAAGGATCGCGATGCCTGGGAGTCATCGGTGTGTATGTGGTCTTTAAAGGGAGGAGCAGCACCCAGGGCACCAGGAGAGGGAGTGTAACTGAGAAGAGAAGACGTCCCAAGTCTGAGGCATAGGACTCTGCCATGCATAGTGGTCAGGGGTCCCAAGTCTGAGGCATAGGACCCTGCCATGCATAGTGGTCAGGTAGAGGACTGGGACCCAGCGCAGAACCAGGAGGAAGGAGCCTGTTGCCCACCCCAGCCCAGTGGAAAGGGGGAGGGGCTGTGTCAGGTTCCAAATGCTGCCGATGGGTCAGGTAAGAAGACTGAGATGACTGGGTCACGGGACACGGAGACATGGATATCTTGAAGGCCCTGAGAGGAGCTGTTCCAATGGCACCATGAGAGCACCCATGCTGTGAAGGGGACAGGGAAATGGGACAGTGATGCAGAGGGCATGGGGCCAAGCGAGAAGCTTCTTCAGCAAGGACAGCACAGTCTGCTTGGAAGCTGATGGCAGAGCTGTGCACAGAGGAAAGCTAATGGAGGAGAGATGGGAGAACTGCTAGAGCAGTGGCCTGAGGGTGCAAGAGGGGACAGAACCCCATGCCCCAGGGAGGGAGCGCCTCCCCTGGGGCCTGGCAGGGCAGGGGGACCCAAAGGAATTGAATAAAAGTATTCTATAGTCATTTAAAATTAAACAGATGAGAATATTAAATAAAATTCTGTAAAGAAAAACGAGAAGAAACTAGATATAAAAATGTATTATAGAGCAATAATAGTAAAGTACTATAGAACTGGCACAAATGTAGAAATATGGGTCTGAATTTTTAAATCCATAAATAGACCTTACTGCACATAAGAATTTAATGGAGTACAAGATAGGCCTCACCAAATAATATAGAAAGAAATTGTGCTGTGATAACTGGTAGTTTTGAGGAAAAGTAATTAATTCAGAAAAACACTTAACTTCACACAACAAAATAAACTCTGGAGAGATTAAAGAATCAAATAGAAAAGTCAAATGAGCCTTAGCTGGTTTGGCTCAGTGGATAGAGCATCATCATCCTACAGACTAAAGGGTACTGGGTTCGATTCTAATAAAGGGCGCATGCCTGAGTTGTAGGCTCCATCCCCAGTAGGCAGCGTGTAGGAGGCAGCCAAGTTATGTTTCTCTCTTGATGTTTCTATATCTCTAATTCTCGCCCTTCCTCTCTCTCTAAAAATCAATAAAAACATATTTTTTTAAAAGAATCAACCAATTAATGCATAAATAAGTGGGACAACAAACGATGTTTCCCTCTCCCTTCCTTTCTCTCTAAAATTAATAAATTTTTAAAAGGAAAGGCATTTCACATTTAAATAGCAACAAATAAAAACACCGGTTGGTAACTGCGATGCCAAATGCTTGCTGAGTGACAGTAAAACTGGCCTCACACAGCTAATGGAGAAACGCTCCTTTTTAAAAACAGTTTGGCGTTACCATTGTAAGTTCCATGAAAATGCTCATAGTCTTTGGCCCAATAATCTCACTTTTCTTGAAAAAATAATTCATTAGAAGGAAAAGACTACTTTAAGATGGTCAACATTGCATGATTTAAAATATCCAGAAACAGAAAACAATCTAAACCTCTAACAAAAGGTGATGTTTAAATAAATTAAAGAACATCAACCTAGAATACCTTAAAGTTATACCATGATATATGTTGATTATTCCTCATTAAAACTGCAGGGGAGAAAAGAAAATTACATAAAGTAAAGAAAAAAAAACCTATAAACTTAATGGCCAATTTTTTTGCAGCCATCTATCTATATAAAACCCTAATATGCAAATTGACTGAATGGCAGAACAGCGGAACGACTGGCAGAATGACCTGTTGCTATGACATGCACTGACCACCAGACGCTCAAAGCAGGAGCTGCCCCCAGCCCGCAGGCCCCAACCTGTGGCAGCAGTGGGGGGCAGGGGGCGAGGCCGGCGAGTGGGCAGCACCAGGCCAGTCAAGGCAGGTGCAAGGGGGGCCCTGATCACCCTGCTGGTCACCCCACAGAGAGAGGCGACTGGTGGTGGCAGCAGGGGGTGGAGGCCAGCCAAGGCAGGTGCGAGGTGGGGTCCCCCACCAGTCGCCCCACAGATCGACCCTGATCACTGGCCAGGCCTAGGGGACCCTACCCGTGCATGAATTTCATGCACTGGACCTCTAGCTGAAATGATAATTATGAAAACTCTGTAGCAATAGTGAAGAGTGTTTACAGTATAATAAGTAAAGCTGTAACCAAAACTGCCGTTGTGCTGTGATTAAAAAGTCTATGGACAAAGACTGTCAGGGGATAGAGAAGATGAAAACAGAACCCTAGGGCTTCGCTTGCTGTCTCCATTCCAGTGCAATAGCCCTTGTGTGTGTTACAGAAACACCTGGGCAAGGGCTCCCTCCGCTTACCTGACCTTCACCCTGAGTTTCAAAAACCGGGTGCTGGGGCCGAGGAGTCACCGCACTCTGACCATTCTCAGTCAGCCCTGGGGCCTCTGCCCTGCTTCTCCTGGAATGCCTGAGCCACTCCCACCTCCTGGAAAACTCCCCAGCTTTCAGGACTTGTCCGTGGGCCTCCAACCCACCCCCATACTGCATACATACAAAGTCCACCATCGCAGCACCAACAACTCTCCTGCAAAGAGCCCGCCTCTGTGCCCTGTTCCTGCCTGGCCTGGGGGCCCCTTGAGAGCAGGGAGTCCTCTAGACACCCAATGCTGCCCTCCGACCCATTGCTAATCTTTCAGACATCATTGGCCTCCAACTTAATGCCAAACCCTGAGGGGCACGTGGAAAAGTGCACAGAAGGAGGGACAGCATCTGGGTTTCTAGGAGCTTGTGGGTAGACAGGAAGGGCAGCGTGCATGTATAAGGCATCTCCAGGGGTTACATGCCTCATCCCATTCCATCCTCATAGACCCTGAGGGGACCTGCATCACCTCCACCTTACAGATGCCTCGGCAAGCTCAGGGCGGTGGCGCCACACAGCCAGGAGGGGAACACAAGTCTGCAATCGGAAGCTCATGCCTGCACCCTACACCCTCACTCTGCCTATCTGCCTACAGGGCAGGGCCTGGCCTTCCACGTGAGCACTAAGAACTCAACAACACTGCTGTGTGGGTTGTGAGGGTTCAGCCGAGAGCCTGCAGAATATACAGGGCTCGCCCTACCCCCACCCCGCGAGTCCTCCAGACAGTCAGAGGCTGCCACAACCACATTCCCTGCCCCAAAGAGACTGCGTCTGACACTCACAGTATCAACAGCTGCTCCGTTTGGAAAAAGGGACAGACCAGGCTGGAGGTGGGCCCCTCTGCCTGGGCTCTCCAAAAGGTCACATACCCTGGAACCTCGAATGCGAAGAAGTCATTAGTTAATATGGGGTCATACTGGATTAGGCCCTAAATACTTCCAAGGCCCAGTGCCCTTAAAGGAAGATGAGAGGACACACGGGGGCACACGGGCCTCGTGAAGGTGGAGGCGGGGACAGGCAGGGTGCATCCACACACCTCCAAGGCCAAGCATGGGAGCCACTGGGAGCCAGGAGAAGCCAAGAAGGGTCCTCCCCCAGCTCTCAGAGGGAGGGGCCCTGGGACATCCTGATTTCAGACTTGTAGCCTCCAAAACGGGGGGAAGAATAAATTTCCGTTGTTGGAAGCCACTGGTTTGGAGTAATTTGATGCCTAGTGGCTCAGACAGGACCCTGGCCCCGGCTGCATGGAAACATCTTTCCTCCCAGGCACCTCCGGAAGCACCACCTCTGCTGGTCCTGCCATAGGGCCAGCCACCAGCCTCTCCCAGGTCCCAGCAGGGCCTCAAACTCTTAAGAAAGACGTAGTAATAAATTTGGAGGAGGGCAGAGCCTGAGGCTCTGGGACTCCAGCAAAGCACCTGCCTGGGCTCCGCCCAGTAGAGAGAGCAACTCCCCACCCCCACCTGGAAACTGGGCTGAGTCCAGACAGGGCCCAGGGAGTCTGAAACCCGAGGGAAGAATGGGAGACAACAGAACCGCAGTGTCAAGGCCACAGGAAGAGCAGGAGCTCTGGAAGCAGGAAAACTGAGTTTAGATCACTCCACTGCTGACCAGCGGTGGTCTCCCGGAAGGGACCACGGGAAGGGAGCATGGCACCCCCACTCCTTCCACCGCCAGGCCTTCTACATAGTGCCCTCCTGCCCTCCAGGGAAGGTAAAGGGAACCAATCCTTATCTGACGGATAAAATAGGCCTCCACAGAAGCAAGAAAGAGACAGCTGGGCATAGATAAGTGGATGCAGACCTGTGATGCCCCAGGCTGGCCCTGCGGCTGAGGCCTGGCCGACTCTGGCTCAGGCTGTTTCGCTGACTTTCTGCTTCAGGAGGCATGAAAGAAAAAGCCAGAATCCATCAGCCATCTCTCTATCTCAGCCACTGACAGCCTTCATTTCCGTTCATTTTCCTTCCTGTTGTGCTAACGGTACGTGGCTAAGCCAGAGCACAGAGAAGAGATAAAATGGTGCATCATTACCCTTTCCCTGAGCCTGCACACAATGTGCTTCGCCGACTCTTTACAGAGGGGAGCAGGCACAAATCTCACCCAGAGTTAGACTCGTTTCCCAAGGTGCCCACCAGCCCGGCAGGTGGACCCTCAAGCGCAAGTACCATTCCCACCTGTTTCCCAAGCAGAGAGGTGCAGGACCGTGACAGCCTCGGAAGGAGAAAGCCCTCAGCCCCTTGCCTCATCCTGCCTTGGCTTGGCATCTGCCTGAGCCACTGTCATCACTGGCCCGGGGGTGACAACCATCACTGACCTCCACCCCCTACGGCCAGGCTCTTCACCCTCCTCAGGCCTCCATCTATCAGAGCAGCTGTCAGCAGCCTTCGGAGACTGGCTATTCGGATTCAGGGGAGTGAGCGTATCCTGGAGTACCTGAAGGAGCCTCTTAACCATCAAGGCTGCCCTCACTCCCCAAAACTGGGCCTCAGACATAGGCCACCTCTTTCCTGAGTCACACACTCTGAGGGGCTCTGCCTCCACCTCCCAGCCCCCGGCTCCTGGCTCAGCCTTCTTTCTCGGCTAAAAGCCTCGCCTTGCTCTACACAGCTCCATGTCTTCGACCTTTAGCTTCTCTCCCCACCCTGGCATCTGGGCTGGGCCATGCCAGCCAGGGCTCCTGCAGTTAGATCCTGGAAACAAACAGCAGTGCCTGGGCCGCACTCCTGGGGCTCAGTCCACAGGTGCAGACACGCCTCCTCAGGAGACAGGGCAGCAGCAGAAAGCCGCGGTCCTCAGCCTGCGGGGCACCTCTGTGGGTGAGGGGAGACACATGGAGAGGAGGGATAGATCTGATATCCCTCAAGGGTTGGCGAGGCACTCCTGGGTGTCTTTTGTGCGTGAAAACTTCTAGCAACTCTTTGAGAATCTGATACAGCTAATTAATCCCCAAATGTGTCCCCTCACACCTAACAGCACCTGCTACAATCCCAAGCGGTCAAGGACCTTTGATGCCCACTTACAAGCCAGTGTTTATGTACCACTTGATAGGATGCAGTAAGAAGCACATGGCACCTCAAATGTCTTACCTGGAGATCACTCACCTCCAGACCTAACTTCCAATTTACATACAATGGTAGATAAACAAGTTAAGTGACACCATGAGGAAGCAACCAGCTGGATCTGGCAAAGGAAACATTCTACAGGGCACTGGCCCCAGTTCTCCAACAAGTCCATGTCATGGGGAAGAAATGGGGAATGTTCTAGACCCTTGCAACTCAAAGTATACTCCATGGATCACCAGCAACAGCCCTAAGGAGTTTGCTAAAAATGCAGAATCTCAGGCCTCTCTCCAGCCTCCAAATCAGAACCTGCATTGTAGCAAGAACTCCAAGTAAATAAATCATACGCACACACAAAACTCTGGCAAGCCCTAGTCTAAATAAGAAGAGATTTATGAGAAATAACCACCAATGGCAATATATAGTCCTTAATTGAATCCTGACTTGAACCAATCAGCTGTAAGGGATACTCTGGAGGACGCTAGGGGAATTTCAATACAGATTGTTAGATTATAATAGGAAAGTATGATTATTCTGCTGGCATGATAATGGTCTTGTGACTATGCAGGAAAATGCCCTCACAATTTTAGGGATGTATACTTAAATATTTAGGAATGAACTATCATGATGTCTGTAATTTATTTTAAAATATTGTCCCCCCCCCAAAAAAAAAAAAAAAAAAGATGAAGCAGATACACAGCAAAATGCTAATTGTTAAACCTAGGTTATGAGAATGTGGGTATTTATTACACTCTTCTACTACTTCTCTTAGGTGTAAGAAATCTGTATAATACAAATTAAAAATAGAAGGAAAGAATATCTTACTTCAGTAAAGAGATTTTCTAAACTGCAAGTGGACGCGGCCAGGTGGTTCTCTGGTTGTAGGACCTGGGCTCCACAGGCAGCGTGAGTGAGCGGCGGCCCTGCGGCCAGGGGAGTTCACATTTCCTGAGCAGCTGCTACCTGCTAGGTGTGGCAGGAGTTGACATTTCTTTTCCTCATTTATCTTCATCACCTCGGAGATGGCCTTATTAGCCCATTTCACAGGTCAGATCCTGAAACCCAGCTGCCTACGGGATTCCACCTTGCCCCACTCACACAGCTGGTAACGCTGGCGTCAGGATTTCCTGACACCTCAGTGACCTGCACGCCACCAGCAGCCACCTGTGGAGCCTTGCTGGAGTCTCCTTGGCACCCTTGTGCCTGGGCAGGGGATCCTGCTGGCCACTCCCTCCAGGTCCTGCCTCTGTAATTATCATATTTTTCCATGTATATGACACCCCCATTTATAAGACACCCCCCCAATTTTCTAACACAAAATTAAGAAATCAATATTTTAAACATTTTGCTGGTTTTCCTCTTAAGGCCTTCTTCTTTGGCATCTTAAAGTTGTTCTCCCTGTTTTCTCCACTGTCCAATCATGCACTCAGTGGGAAGAGGTCCAACTTGTATCTCTGCAGCTCTATTTCCATGCTCTTTTGCATAGCTGATTACATTCAGTTTGAATTTTGCAGAGTAAGACAATCACTTACCGGTATTTATCTTTTTATTTCTGACATCATTATGGGCTCACAATGCTCTAGTCCCTGTTGCATCTGCACTCTCCATCTTCACCTCCAATTACAGCATCAGCTGATGTCAGTAACAATAGGCTCATGATTGGAGAAAGCCTGTTTGACAAGGTCTGGGCAGCTATGCACCCTCATGGCTCCCTCCTTGGCTGACTTCCGTGTATGAGACGCCCATTGGTTTTCAGTCTAACGATTTTAGAAAAACATAGCTTCTTACACATGGATAAATACGGTACCTCCAGGCTCACTGACCTCAAGGCCAACTTTTTAGAGATCCCACAAATGTTCTCTTTTCAGTCTCAGATCATTCCCTCTCGTTACACTGCCCTTTCCCATCCTCACTGTTCCCTCCCCTTCCGGCAGGATGCTTGCAAAGGGTCCCAGCCAGGTTGCCTGGGAAGATGCAATGTGAAGTATTCTCAGCCATGTTCCTGGGCAGGCTGCTAGAGCCTTGGCCAGGTGATGACCCTCTCTGCTCTCACCTCACTCAGAGGGGGGTCAAAGGGGTCCCCCACTCACTTCACGACATTTCTCTGCCTCACCCACACATCCTGCCTCCTCAATAACCTGCTCCGAAATGCACTCTGCCCATTGGCATACCTGCCAGTCTTTCTTGAGGACCCAAAGCCACACGTTTAAGCTGCAGGGCAAAGGGAGAACAGAATAGGAGCCTAAGATGAGGAAGGCACTGGCAGAAGGGATTCCTCACCCTTCCTAGGCCTGCACACACTCTCCATGCGTCCTCTCCTCAGCCACCGCATTTGGGTCCCTGTGACCTCTGGCCCTTCCCTACCACAGCTCTGCTGCTGAGGTTCCTCTGAGGGCCCCACTGCCCTGCACCCCAGACACGGACAAGCAGACACCTATTGAGCCCTAAAAACTCAGCTCTGTCCACTTCCCCCGACCCAGAGGGCACAGCAGGTACCAGGGCTGCAGGCAGTGGCCCCCAGAGGTGGAAAGGGAAATTGGTAGTAAACTAAGACTGTGCTTCGCCCTGCCCTATCCATAACCCCTCATTCCTTCCTGCCCTGGGAGCAACAGAATATCTAACCTCACATCTGGGGAACCAACATCACTGGGGTGGCCTCTGCATGCACACACAGGCTCCTCAGTTCAGCCTCCCATCAGAGAGGGGGTGGAGCATTCATCAGCCCCAGGCAGGGTGGTTAACGGAGGTGAGGTGGCCCCAGAACCTGACTGCTGTGCTCCCTCCAAGGACCTCAGAAGAAGGACCCGCTGGGAAGGGAGGGCTGAGACTCCCACTGAGCACTGTCTACATTTGTCTCTATTTTCAAAGCAATTCTATAGAGTAGGCAACACTGTCCCCATTATAGCTGAGGAACTTAGGGCTCCAGCAACTGTCAGAGCCCTCCTTCCGAAACCCTGCAGCAGGATGGTGGGAAGCCAGGTTTACAAATGAGTGTTTCTAACTTCAAAATCCAGCCCAACTCCTCCACCAACATTCAGGGGTCAGCAGTGCCCCAATATTTACCCTTTCTACATCTGGGAATGTTCCCTCCTCGATGTCTCCAGCTGTGGGAGATGCTGAGTCCACCTGGCATGTGAATGCAGAGAAGTGGAAATGCCTTCAGGGATCACCCCACCCAGGCCGGTTGCAAGTCTTTACAAAATCTGGGTCCTGGCTCTTCTCCAAAACTTGAAAGGAAGAGGCCTCAACCCCACATGGCCTCAATCCCAGGCCCCAGGAGCCCTCCACTCTGGCCTTGGCGCCCACCACACTGTGAGTGTCAATGGGCCCTGGCAGCTTGTCTAGGGCTTCTTGAGCCAAGGCCAGGGGAGAAGGCTCCTTGCTTATAACCCTCCCCGGTCACCTTCCTCTCACTGATTTGAAATAAGACCTAATCACACTTGGCACTCCCTCACCTGCTTCAAGGAGACTTCCAATCACAGGGAGAGTCTGAAGAGCTATCAGGAAACTCCTGAGTATAAACTTGTGGTAACCTGGCTCAGAAAACAAAGGATCTCAATTCTCTCCATTCTCTCCCTCCTGTCCTTGCCCTGAGTCTGGCTTTCAGAAGCCAACAGTCAAAGCAATGAAGAAGCCCTAGCCAGTTGCTCAGTGGTTAGAGTGTCAGCCTGTGGACTGAGGGTGGAGGATTCAATTACGATCAAAGGCACGTACCTCAGTTGCAGGCTTGATCCCCACCCTGGCTGGGGTGCATGTGGGAGGCAACCAGTCGATGTGTTTCCTCACATCGATGTTTCTCTCTGTCTTTCCCCATCTCTCTAAAAATCAATGAAGAAAATATCCTCTAGTAAGGATTAACAAAAAAAACAAAAGAGAGGAACAGTGAGAAAGGAGATCTGTTCTCCAGGCTGAAAACAAGGGTCTTCCCTGAAACAGAGATCCAACGTCCTGAGGGATGTGCTGATATAAAGAGACCCAAGTTTCCTAACTGAGAGTTCCAGAGGGGCAGAGTATCCCTGGCTGTCTGAGCTCAGGAGCACTGATGATGGTGGCACTGTCTGGTGCTATCCGAGGTGCTGACCTGCACTCCTGAAGTGTGCCTTGACCAGAGCAAGGATGTGAAGAACCGCATTTGTCCTTAAAAAACAATTGTTTTATTTTTTTTAATAAATCTTTATTCATATTATTACAATTGTTTCTCCTTCTTCCCCCCATAGCTCCCCTCCACCCGGTTCCCACCCCACCTTCTGCCCTTACCTCCCCCGCCACTGTCCTCATCCATAGGTGTACGATTTTTGTCCAGTCTCTTCCTGCACCCCCCATACCCCTTTCTCCCTGAGAATTATCAGTCCACTCCCTTTCTATGCCCCTGATTCTATTATATTCACCAGTTTATTCTGTTCATCAGATTTTTTATTCGCTTGATTTTTATATTCACTTGTTGGTAGATATGTATTTGTTGTTCATAATTTTTATCTTTACCTTTTTCTTCTTCTTCCTCTTCTTAAAGAATACCTTTCAGCATTTCATATAATACTGGTTTGGTGGTGATGAACTCCTTTAGCTTTTTCTTATCTGTGAAGCTCTTTATCTGACCTTCAATTCTGAATGATAGCTTTGCTGGGTAGAGTAATCTTGGTTGTAGGTTCTTGCTATTCATCACTTTGAAAATTTCTTGCCACTCCTGTCTGGCCTGCATAGTTTCTGTTGAGAAATCAGCTGACAATCGTATGGGTGCTCCCTTGTAGGTAATTAACTGTTTTTGTCTTGCTGCTTTTAATATTCTCTCTTTGTCTTTTGCACTTGGCATTTTAATTATGATGTGTCTTGGTGTGGTCCTCTTTGGACTCCTTTAGTTTGGGGTTCTGTGCGCTTCCTGGACTTGTAAGTCTATTTCTTTCACTAGGTAGGGGAAGTTTTTGGTAATTATTTCTTCGAATAGGTTTTCAGTATCTTGGTCTCTCTCTTCTTCTGGCACCCCCATAATTCTGATGTTGGTATGCTTGAAGTTGTCCCAGAGGCTTCTTACACTATCTTCAACTTTTTGAATTTTTTCTCTTTTTGCTTTTCCGGCTGAGTGTTTTTTGTTTCTTTGTATTTCAATTCTTTGACTTGATTCTTGCATTCCTCTAGTCTGTTGTTGGGTCTCTGTATAATATTTTTTATTTCAGTCAGTGTATGTTTAATTTCTAGTTGGTCCTTTTTCATATCTTCGAGGGTCTCGTTATATTTATCAGCCTTTTCTAGGATATTCTTGAAAAGCCTTATAACCATGGTTTCGAATTCTATATCCAGTCGATTTTTTTCCTCCATTTCTTTCGTTTGTGATCTGTTTCTTTGTCACCGCATTTCCACTGCTTCCCTGAGTTGGTAGGGTAGCTTTGTGTGCTAAGTTTCCTATGTGGCCCAGTGGGTCGGCCTCCCCAGTTAACCTGAAGTGGACACTCTTGGTGCACCCCTTTGTAGTCTGTGTGTACAGCCTTGTTGTAGTTAAGTCTTGATTATTGTTGGTATCACTGGGAGGAATTGACCTCCAGGCCAGCTGGCTGTGAGGATCAGCTGTGTCTATGCTGGGAGAAGTTCGGTGCTGGAGACAGCCTTATAGGATTAGACTTGCCAAATTGCAAAAGCCTCTGTGCTCAGTTTGGATGGGGTGGAGTCTCAGGGCAGAGCAGACAGTCTTGGCTTCCCATCAGCCCTGCCCTTGCGCGCGCGCCTCCAGACCTCTGCCTTCCCCGGCTCCCGAGCCTCCGCCCGAGAGTCCAGATTCCCCCACGCAAGAGCATGGGTCCCCAGGGGCTCGCCTGGAACTGGGGTTCAATGCAGTCAGAACTGGGGCTCAGTGCATTCAGGAGCTTCAGACTCCCTTCTGCTAGGGAAAGCCTGTGGCAACCTCTGCAGTCTTTGTGCGCATTCGCACGCCTCCAGACGTCTGACTTCCCTGGCTCCCGAGCCTCCGCCCGAGAGTCCAGATTCCCCCCATAAGAGCGTGGGTCCCCAGGGGCTCGCCTGGAACTGGGGTTCAGTGCAGTCAGAACTGGGGTTCAGTGCAATCAGGAGCTTCCAATTCCCTTCCGCTAGGGAAAGCCTGTGGCAACCTCGCAGTCTTGTGCACACTTGCACGCGCCTCCAGCCCCCTGCCCACTGGGGCTCCCCTGGGTCTCCCCCGGGTCTCCGAGTCTCCGAGTGCCTTTCTCTCTACCTGACAGTCCAGACTCCGCCGTATGAGCCTGGGCCCACAGGGTTTCGCCCGGAACTGAGGTTCAATGCAGTCGGAACTGGGGTTCAGTGCAGTCAGGGGCTTCCTTCCCCCTCCCGCCAGAGAAAGTCAGCCAGGCTCTCAGCCGCCCTTCCTCTCTGCGTGCACAAAGACCCTTTGCCATACCTCAACCCTTTGCCATTCCTCCAATTCTCCGTGAGCTTTTCTCTTTCCTTCTAGTTGTAGAATTTCCACTCAGCCAGCTTTCCTGTGGTTCTGGATGGTGTCCGTTCTTTCTTTTAGTTGTAGTTTTGAAATTGTTGTGTGAGGCAGCGGTTTAGGTGCTTACCTATGCTGCCATCTTGGTTTCTCCTGTTTTATTTTTCAATTACAGTTGACACACAATTTTATATTAGTTGCAGGTGTTCCCAGTGATTAGACATTTATATAACTTACAAAATAATCACCCTGATAAATCTAGTACCCATCTGACACTATACACAGTTACTAAAATATTACTGACTATATTCCCAATATTGTACTTGACATCCCTATGACTATTCTGGAACTACCAATTTGTACTTCTTAATCCCTTCACCTTTCCCATCCCCCCAACACCCCTCCCATCTGGCAACTGTCAAGTGTTCTCTGTATCTGTGAGTCTTTTTTGGTTCTGCTTGTTCATCTATTCAGTTCTTTAGATTCCACAATAAGTGAAATCATCAGGCATTTGTCTTTGTCCAACTTATTTCCCTCAGCACAATACCCTCTTACTTCAGATGGCAAAAAATCATTCTTTTTTATGGCTGAGTCATAATCCATTGTATATAAGCACCACTTCTTTATTCATTCATCTATTGGTGGACACTTAAGTTGCTTCCATATTTTGGCTATTGTAAATAATGCTGCAATGAACATACAGATGTATACGTCTTTCAGAATTAATGTTTTGGGTTTCTTTGGATAAATACCCAGAAGTGGAATTGTTGGGTCCTTCTCTGTCCTTGTTATAGCCTCTGTTAAAGTCTTGTTATAGGATCTCAATCTATTGCTCTATCTCTTCTCCTTCTGGTACCCCTATGATGCAGATGTTGTTACACTTGATGTTGGCCTGCTACCTGAGTCTGGCTGCTGCTAGCGATGAGCATGGGGCCACTTACTGGCATGCTGAGGCCAGATGCTGCTTTTGGGGATTTGTGCAACTTTGAGAGAATTTAGGAAAGCCCTCAGTGTGAACCAAGATAGGACATTTATATGGAAAAGCCACTGGAAGTGGCTTGGGTGGGCCCAAAAGTTGGGTGGGGAGGGTGTCAGAGAATCATGAGGGCAAAGCAAAGCATGTGAGCCAGGTTGATAAAGACTCAGATATGGCGGCTGTGCCTGCAGGAGGGGTGGGGGTGGAGCTCAGCACAGGAACAATGGCCTCTGACAGCACTTCTGTCTGGGAGAAAGCTGCCCCTCCAGCCCTCATCCCAAAGCCAGACAATTCAGTTCCTCCCCACATGTCCCTGGTGCCTTTCAGGCTGCTGCCCCAGCACTGGAGCTCAGAGCGAGTGAGTCTGAGTGAGTCCGAGTGAGCCCTTTAGGAGGAACATCTGTGACTCCAGCTGCCTCCATCTCCCTCAGCCTCAGTCCCCATTGGTTTTCACAGCCAGAAGTTATGGGGACTTCTCTTCCTGCACTGGAACCCTGGGCTGGGGCACCTGGTGTGGGGCTAGGACCCCTCACTCCTCAGGGGGGACCTCTATAGCTGAGATATCCCCCTGAATTTTAATCACCACATATGCATGTGGAACCAGCCTGTTCTGCATTGCCTCCCCTTGTTCCAGTCTTGACATGGCTTCTTCTGAATGTCAGGTCCACCATTTTTTATTTTTTTATTTTTGAGGCAATCAAAACCCACAATTTTTTGGTGTACAAGACGATGCTCTAACCAGCTGAGCCACCTGGCCAGGGCAGGACCACCATTCTTTATCCCCACATCTAGTTTTGAAATTGTTGTGCCAACTTGGAGTGAATTTTACCATCCAGAGTTCAGGTACTAGATCTGCCCTCACCCCCTTCCACATGTCCTTCTTGGCTACTCTCCCCAGATATTTCACTTTCCAGCCAGACCCTGCCAGAGAATGGCTTACCTTAGTGTCCATGGACCTGTGAACAGATGGGCCCCTCTACCCCCAGAATTGAACTAAGGCCAACCAGATTTGGGGTGACGCTCTGACCCTTGGCAGCAGCCCCAGAGCCACTTCAGAATCTGTGGATATTTGGTTCAAATAAGCTGTTGCTCCTATACATTCTGACAAGTTGGGGAGTCTATGCCCACGTGTGTTGGCGGACTATGAACACAATATGCCCACCCTCATGTGACCTTGTGTCACTGTTCACATCATAAACCCTTCAATCATGTGGCATTGATCAAAAGAGAAATCTACTGTGCCCTAACCGGAGAATGCACTGGGTTCAGTAGTAAGGATGTAAAATGCACTTGTTAGAAGGTTTCTAAAGATATAATTATTGGGTTATTTATGTCTGGAAACAGTCTATGCTTTATGTTAGTAGGAAGGCCATATAGTAAATTTGTGGATTTAGGAGAACCCATCTTAGAACTTAAGATTTATAAGCCACGGGGAGATAGGGGTGGAAGCTACAGAGCATTAATTTCCTTGAGATCACAAGTGTCAAGAGTCGTAAACATAAGCTGGACTTAAAGTGAAAAAGAGGGCCCAGTTCACACAAAAGACTGCAGGCTCCTCTCACTCACCCATAGAGGGGTCTCTCCTTATGCTAATGAATGATAAATAACAAAAGAAGTAACCAGCAACACTGGTCCTGTAAGAACTGTTTAGAGGAGGCACTGGGGTAGAGTAGAGGGGATAAAGGAAGAGGTGTAGGCGAACTGTGAGCAGAGAGGTGACGTGGAGGTTTCCCTGGTTTCAGACCAGCAGCCAGGTGGTGAAATCCTCCCTGCAGTGGATCCTCAACAGCCACTGTCTCACCAGAGAGAAGGAGGAGAATAAACCCAGCGCCACCGTCACGCCAGTCGCACCTGCCGCTCATCAGTCTGCACAGCCGCAGCAGCGCGGGTTCCAGGTCTCCCTTAACTGTAGCCTCCTGGCCCAGGGCCTCAGTGGTGCTCCTGATGTCCCTCACCCACCCCTGAAGATCCCAGGTGGGCGAGGGAATAGTCGGAGGGATCCCAATCTTTCAGCTACTTTATTTTACTCTGATAACAGGCTGAATGTAACAAAGGAACTAACATCTAATAACAAGATGAGAATTCCCAACATCCAGACCTGGCTCACAGATACCAAACACAGTAACTGGAGAGCAGTGCTGAGCAGCAGCTGCCTCTGCATCAAGATCCCAGGCGGACCTCTGCCCTGGGGAGCAAAGACAGCTTCGCAGTTCTCCTCAAGTTTGCAGGGGAGCAGCTGCATGCTGACCATGTCTTCATTCGCTTCCACCAGTACCGTGATGACGGAGCCACTCTGCTCCATGCCTTCAGCTTCACAGGCTCTGAGACTGTGAGGCCGGGGCATCCCCTTGCCCCCCAAGAGACCCGACGCTTGCTTCCCAGCCACACATTTGAGAGAGAGTCTTCTGCCGAGGAGCAGCAGCAGCTGAACCACCTGCACCCCTCACCTTCCCACCACTGACAGAGCATCGCAGATCAGAGCTCCTTTGTGCGTCTCGCTTTGTGCTGGTGATGTGGCCAACTGCTGCACTGGCTCTAAATGCCAGGCCTGCTCCCCATTCTGGGTTTGTCTGCATGTTGTAACGGCGCAAATAAATGCTCACTCCAAATTAGCGGCATATTTCTTGAAGTTTAATATTGTGTTTTTGATACTGAAGTATTTGCTTTAATTCTAAGTAAAAATTTATATTCTACTTTTTTATTGCTGGTTTAAGGTGATGCTGACTATCCTTGTACTTCAAGGAGGAGTTTTCTTTTTTGAAGTTTTGGAAACAGTTTTAGGTCTTAACTTGGAAAGATAGATATTAATCTACCGTTCCATTGTTTTCAAAAAAATATGAATAAAAATGATTACATCTAAAATTTAAAAAAAGGAAGGAAGAGGTGTAAGGGTGGGCCGGGTGATCTATGGCTGGGCCTGCATTGTAGCGTTCTGGTCCTGGTACCTGCCTGTTGTGTCTCTTATTTGTGTGGTTTCAAGTAGAGTAAGAAACTGGAGGAGTCCACGCGGCCCTGTCCGTTCTGGCTGCAGCATCCCGACCTCAGACGCCTGGGCGGGTGAGGGCAGTGCATGTTCTCCAGTGGGTAACGTGCTGCATGGTGACTAGCAGCATGGCCTCTGGCCTCCCTTGTCATGCCATCGAAGAACCCACTCGAGGGAGACGGAAGTGGGGTGGGGTCGGAACACTGCTCCTTCGATGGGCTTCCTTCTGGAATGTACCTGAGCAATGTGCACACCAGAGAGCGCCCAAGTGGTTCCTCTGTGCCAGGAGCCCTTCCTCTCCGTGCAGCTTCGCGGCCAGTGCCTCAGTGAGCTCACCCCTGTAGCCCTAACCCTGCCCTGCGTCCCACCTGTGACACGCACACATCCAGGACAGAGTCCACGCACTCTCCCTCCCCACATCAGGCACAAGCCAACTCCACCCCATCCTCAGAACTCACAGATAGATCTGCTCAACCCCTTAGGTCCACGCTGGCGGCCTGAGGCCACCTCAGGGCCAGCAGCCTCAGCTCCACCATCTGCACAGCTTGAAATTCCTTCTACTGTGGCCTGGGCCAGAACCCAAGTGCACAGTCCAGTACCCTCCACCTCATCCCACTCTCCTGCTGCTCTGCTGGCCCAGAGTCATTTAGGGACAGCTCTCACACTCTCCTTTCCCATCCCCAAGCCCAGACCCTCCTAACTGGGCCACAGCCATTAGTGGATTCCTACTGTAAACAGACACAGCCCAGTATCTTCCCCTACCATTCTCTTGTCAACGGACTACACCCCAAGGTGCTGCTCAAGTCTTTATATACTTGGCCTTGGTGCCTCCTCAACCCCCAGAACTCTCACCAGATCCTACAGGGGTGTTTCCCAATTCAGGGTGGGGCAGAGTGGTGGGAATAGGGCACCATCAGCTCTCAGCCTGTGCCTGACCCCACACCAAGCCTTGGGTCTACAAGACTTCAATCACACCCTAGCTGGTTTGGCCCAGGGGTTAGAATGCCGGCCCGCAGACTGAAGGGTTGCAGGTTTGATTCTGGTCAAGGGCACATACCTCCTCCTCCCTTCCACTCAGTTGCAGGCTTGATCCCCGGCCCTAGTCAGGGCACGTGCAAGAGGCAACCAGTCTATGTGTCTCTCTCACATCGATGTTTCTCTCTCTCTGTCTCTCCCCCTCTCTTCCACTCTCGAAGGAAGGAAGGAAGGAAGGAAGGAAGGAAGGAAGGAAGGAAGGAAGGAAGGAAGGAAGGAAGGAAGGAAGGAAGGAAGGGAGACAGACTCGAATCACAGTTTGAGTCCTGAGCCTTGCAGTGCCAGGTGTCTGAGTATGGGAGAGGGGCAACAATGGGTCCAGACTTCAGGTTTACCACCGCCTACTCTGTGCTTTCTACAAAGAGGCTAAAAATTCCAGTTGATGCCGCTCAGACCCGGCCCAACACACCTGCTGCCCTTCTATCGTCTTATACCAGAGACTGCAGGTGCACTCCAGTCTGCTGGAGCCTGAAATGTCCCACATTTCTGGAGCTTCCAAAAAGCCAAAGCCAGAGGAATTGACAGGCTGGCCAGCTTCGCAAGCACAGTGAAGTGGTCTGCACAATAGCAACCTGTTATCTCCGAGCTCAGAACCCTACATCCCAGACAGCAGAGGGTGCAGGAAGGTGAGTGATGGATCTCCAGCCAATCCATCTGGAGAGAGCTGCGTGGTTCAGGACAGAGGAGGAGGGGGGTGAGCAGAAGGTGGGGAAGAGGAAGAGGAGGGGCAGTGGCGGGTGAGAAGGAGGAGGGTTAGGAGGGACAGACTGACATTGTCTGAGCGTCTCCTCTGTGCCAACCAAGGAGCTAAGACATGCATTGATACTCTGTTCAATCCCCCCAAAGCCTGTTAGGTAGGCCCTGTTTGTCACCGAGGAAACCAAGGCTCGGAGAGGGGATGAAATGGCCTGGACAGCACGCAGCTGGTAAGCAAACTCAGGCTGGCAGAGAGACCATGCCGCTTCCAACAGAGAATACCCGGCAGCTGGGCGACAGTCACAGCCACAGGCTGGCTCTCTAATGTCCCATCACATCATGCATGGGTATGCCCCCGCACATACTAACACTTCCCTCCATGCCAACCTGACAGTGTTACTGGTTCTCACATGCGTGCATATCTGTGTGCATGCATGTACACACACACACACACACACACACACACACACACACACACACACCACTCTCCTCTCCCAACGAGGCAAGGTAACGACTGAGACCACACCTTTCTGAGCCAGCACCTAGAGAGGTGTCCCAGGCTGCTAAGCCCTGGGACGCCGGGAAGCTGGCCTCGGGGGTGGGGGGCACACATGGGCTGTGCTCTCCCTGTCCCTCCACCTCCAAACTGAGCCTGGGCTCAGAAGCTCCATCAAACCCACTGGCAGCACCACCTTTTCATTCGCTGCTTCTGCAGCCCTTGGGCCAATGACGCAGCCCAGGGCACCTGCCCCACGTGGAGAGCGCAGGAAGCTGCTTCCCCTGGGGCCAGTCTCACTTCCCAGCATGTGTAAGTGTGCACAGCGCCTCCCAGCTGAGTGCCCTGTGCCAGCTCTATCTGCTGAGGGTCGACTCCCACAGCTTGCAACCCACCCTAAAATAAGCCATACATGAGCACAGGTGCGACAGGCCCCAAGGCCGCCCAGCCCTGACGTGTGGCTTGCAAATGGTGCAGGCCCTGAGACCAGGGCTCCTCCCACCCGAGCTCCTTCCTGTGTCCAGCGGTGCCCGGGACGGGACCAGCTGTGCCCAGAGGGCTCAGCCTGGGAAGACATCAGAGGAAGTCCCACCTGGCCCAGAAACCGGGGTGAGGAGCTCAGGGTTCTGGGGATGCTTGCACCAGGCCCTGCACTGAAAGGCCAGTGGGCAGCAGGAGACCCCAAGGGGTCAGCAGCACCCCTCATGGGTGTGCCAGCAGCCTGACCCCTCTGCTGAGATGGATCCTGGGAAATGTGGGACTGCCTGCTGGAGCCTGGGCCAGTCCCGAAGACTCAGTGCAGGAGCATCCTAAAAGCCACATGGGCATGGAGCCCAGAGAGAAGATCCCCAGGCCTGTCGCTGAGTCACCAGCCCCTTATGTACCTTCACCCCATGGGGAGTGCTCCCCGGGACCATCCTCGGTGGGTTTGCAGTCAGGGCCCACTGTCCTTCCCGGGACTAGCCTCCTGCTCCAGACCCACCGCTGAGCGGATCCACAGTACTCTCTCTAGTTCAGGGGCCCCAGCCTCTGCTGGACCTCCAGGCTCTCCTGTCAACAGCATGCTGGACTAGTGCCCACCCTCTGCAGACAGCATGGCCTGGGCTAGTCCCCAACCCCATCGGCTTCAGTCGCCTCCTCTATGGAGACAGTCCCTCCTCCGCTGTCAGGAGAATGAAATGGGCAACGTGTACCAACTGCTTGGCACAGCACCTCGCTGGGATCCCATAAAGCAAAGTGCATGCTCTCCGCTTGGCCTCTGTCCTCCA